>CATQJL010000112.1:54355139-54955139 GCA_958299035.1 Cylicocyclus nassatus | reverse complement strand
AAAGATGAACTACAAGTCAAGATTTAGGTCGCTTCAAGTTCTTCGTAATCTTACCACAACCACTATATGTTTAACTTGCATCTCAATGCAAATTAGCTTCTGTACTGTGTATTGCCAAGAGTTATGTAGTCGGCAAATCGCAAATAATGGAGTTGTCTATCACTGGTTGCTCGGTTGCTCTTAGGGAGTTCGATTGTGATATGCGTTCTACAATCTAGGTACATGTGCCTTGTAACTGCAGAGGCTCTAGACAACTATTCGCGGACACTTTTTATTTAAGAAAAGTGTGTCAATATTTGCAGCTATCTCATCGGACATTTGTGCGCAATCAAAATAGTGATAAAGCAGAGTGACCATGAAGTACTTACAAAACATGTTTCAATATATGGAAACGTTGCTTGAACAAAGTTCCTTTCGGTAAACCGGTAATTACCAACTTGTGCTCGTACACGTTTTCGTATCCGCTCAGAATGATGAAAGCGGGAAGTTGCTGTCTCAAATTCGAGCTTTGTGTTCCTGCTGATGCGAATGAAACAAACTCTAGTCAACTTTCTTTCAAACCATTTTCCAAATATTCAGCCGAAAGCCTTAACATCACTGCTGAGTGATTTACTGATAACACTGCATTTCTCTTATTTGAAGAAAAATTTCATTTCATAAACGGCTGAACTCTCCAATAAATTTGCGAAAATAGCATTGACATACATTGTCCTCTTTCGATTTCGAAGAAAGGAATCTTCAAAACTAGTGCTGGAATCTTGAGTACTAACGATAAGATTGAAAAAAGGCTAGCTTTACTTCAAGTTAAAAAACTAAGCTCGATATCCAATTGCGGTCAATCAATTGATCAGAGCTCGTAAAAATTCAATCAACAAAACTGCCCATTTGATCATTTGTGTCATCCTCGAGAACATTATGCAACTCACATTATCGCATGGATATGAACACGATCATGAAAAGTATTGGGGCAGCAACGAGAGAAGTAGATAAGAATTACAAAAAGTTCTAGAACCGACATATGGAAAAAATTGTCGCATGTATCAATCTGATGCATAAGTTTTGCACCTAAGTATATTTATATTACAATAAGTCATACCATCTCTACATTTTAGTTGGATTTCTAAGTACCTTAATAGAGAATAAGTGAACTGTGGAGGTGTTCGAACTAGCAGTAGGTCTGATTCATGCAAAGTTCGGAGTCAAAAAGCAAAGAAATCAATGTGCCCAAAATATCGAGGAAAGATCATAATCTTTCATACATGCAACTGCTGATTTTTCGCTTTGCCTAAAATCGAAAAATAAATTCTTTTGATTTCATCAAAGTAATGCTAAGTTAATTTACACTAGTGGTAGAACATTAAAGTCATCAATAACACAACCTAAAATCTTAGCTCTCTGCAAGGGCTAGTTTTTGAGAAATTTTGAATTTGACGAACGAACCCTCAAGGAAGAAAGCTGAAATCGATATTTGAAATAGCGCTTATAACAGGCTGGATTCGTTCGTTCTCTAAAATCTTTAGTGTACCATTACTAGTGTAGGAACAGCTTAGCGTTATTCTGACAAAATGGAAATTATCATTCTCCCGATTTTTAGCAACAGAGGAATTATAGTATGAGGGACTTATATATGAGTGACTTGAGTGGAATTTACATGCGTAAGAAGCCAATAGGAGATTTGTAAAGGTTTTTGGAAGAAGTTCCGAGATTTTCTTCATTCTTGGGCATTTAAATCTTTTCGTTTTAGCTCCAGATTTGCTAGCGTTCGAACATTTCTCTGTAGAACTTTTTTAAAAACAGTATGGTGTTCCAAAGCCCATGCAGAATGTGCAAGAAGTTTGTTATTGCAGTGTTTATGTACACATCTTGAACAAGGCTTATGTACCTGTGAATTTCCTGCTCTGCGTTCCCATTTCATCTCTGCGTTTCAGCTTTGACAGGCACTGTTTTAGTGTCCAAATTCAGCAAGAGAATCTCTAAACAAAGCCTGGTCTCGTCGTCCAATGTGTATTTTAAGTCAATCGGAAAAACTTAGGCTTGCGAAAAAGAGCAGGAAACTGGGTTTTTTTTCAAGCGCACTTTCGACCGCTGTTGTTTTATTAGGGCGCAATATCTACAAAGGTTATATTTGATTCTCACAAAAGCCTAAAAAAAGGACGCAACTTTAGGGTAAGGAGGCGGATGAAAATTGCGATTTCCCGACTGCCACTGAAAGATGTAAAAAGTCAATTGCCGCTTTGGATCTTAGAATCTACTTCGTCTTCCGGTGTCAATATTTTGACAAAATTTTGGAAAATGCTTTTATGGAAAAAAAAAATTCAGTGGCATCACTCACTGCTGAAGCGCTCTCCCACATATGAAAGGGCTTCTTCGGTGGAAGGTGCTGGTGGGCTAAGAATTCATAGAATACTTCTTCACTCTTAACTGAGTCAAAAATCAATTTTCCAAGCAGGGAAGTAAGAAGTATGCACTGAAATATATTACTCCAAATTGATCAATATTAGAGTAACATAAATGTGATGCCAAAAAAATGTTATCGGATTTGTCAGGAGTTAATGACTATAAACGACATGTCAACAACAGGCAAAGTTGTTATAGCTTCAGCAGCGAAAAAATGAAAGATCAAAGAAGAAACGCTCTTGGATAATTCATCAAATAAATTGAATGAGATAACATAGCATGAGCACAAATTTTTGCAAGACTAATCTTGCTTCAGCCATTACATTTGCTGGCTATAAGCAGAGATGGCGTTGTTTGTGAGTCCCCTTACGGACATCGAGCTTTGATGTTTGAGTACGGCTAGGAGACTCTTGTCCGTATGTGGTTTATCAAGCTTTATATCAGAAGCTCCAGTTATCTGGATTCCACGCTGTCTTCTATCTATAAGTGTTCCACCTACACCATTTATCGTCGAAAAGCGGCTCATTTAGTGTACAAGCCGCGTTCTCCCTTTTTTGAATGATCAACAGGGGACTCCTAACAGCTAACCTTCTTTCTTTAACGTCATTCATCTTTTGTTCGGAGCCACTGAAAACATCCCACACTTGTGCTGATTATCTACCCTAACATTGTTAAGCATGCTTCTGGCATAAACAAGCACGTTACTAGAATTATTTGAGACTCTGATAAACGTCAATGTTTATGTTGTTTCACCAAATGTATTATGTCTTTGTTGTTAAAAGTTTGTTCATACCAATCGGTGCTTTAATATGGGGGACTCGATTTCACTAAAAGCTTTTGATGATAGGGCTGGTTCTGTTAAAGAGATTGTAGCAGAGTGTGCAGCAGATGACTGCTTGTAACGATTAGGAATGTTTATTGCATCAGCGTTGAGTGTGATGATTGAATAAGAGAAGTGATATAATACATATTTTTATTTTTAGTATTTTATACAAGTCTTGGTATAATATTATTAGCATTGACTGCTGCATTTTTCGGCTATGAAACAAGCCGCAATTTTTTTCTTTCTTTTCTTTCTGGTATTGCCACGATCAACTCTTACTTTAATTATGCTGAATAAAAACAGAATGGTTACTATTGTGGTCCAATGGGTTATCGAACATTCTTGACCAACTACAGCTTTGATGTTATAATAAGTGGCTGTATAAGTTCGGTCGCTTTTGCGGCTCTTACAAATGCTTCAGACAAACTTTTGTCCAGTCTTTGGCATCTCTGGAAAGAGCATTTAATGGGGATTGGAGTAGAAATTTTGTTCGCATAGAACTTATCTTCCGGAGAAAATTCGCAAAAAAATTGAGTAACTCCATTTTCACATAGTGCGAAAATAATTCGGTTTCTTCGATAAAAGAATTCTCAAAGTGGCAGTTCGCAATTTCCATTGTTGTTTAAATAGAGAGAACTCCTTTGTATTTACTAAAATGCTGTTTTCTACACCTCTTGCAACATGAAAACGAGGCTTAGAATGTCAAAGAATTGAGTTTTTGGAAATTCAGAGGAAGTCAAAGAATTGAGCTCTTGCAAGTTCAGCCATGTTGAGGCATAACTGTTTTTACTGATGATAGACAATGTTAAATATTTAGTATGTGATAGAGGAAGCTTTGATCTACTTTTACACAAAAGATCGTGGATAGAAAACAACAAGAGAATTTTTTATGAAGATTTGCATGCCAAAACGGACTTATTTTTGGCTAACCTAATATAATTGAGTTCAAAAGACGTAGTTGATAAGTAACCTGCAAGAGAAGAGTACTTGGTCGAAGTGTATTTTTTATACGAAATGTAATGTCTTATAGAGCATGAAACGCTAATTCCAAATCTGCTTTCGGTATGCGAAGCGCTCTCGGAAGGAGAATGATTCAGGCATAAATTCAAGGGTCTGGCTATGGTAAAGACAAGTGTTGAGGTCTGTGTCTATGCAGACTGGATGTACTGCATGAAGCACAATTGGTAGTTGTGGCCCCATCAAAACTTACAAAGTACAGTTCTAACTTATTTTATTGTTGTTGCGCGTTGAACTTTTTGTTTAGAAAATTTCCGCCATTCACCTCCCAAAAGCGCTTTGGAGATATTGAAAGCAGATTTGGAAACAGTTCCATGCTCTATAAGACAAAACACGTTTCTTATGGGAACCCCACTTCGACCAGGTATCTTTCCCATGTTGGTCCAAAACAAATCTTTTCTCAGATTATCAGTGACTTTGTTCTCTATGTGATCATCCATTCTAGCTCTTATACTCAGATTTGTAACATTTTCTCATATATTTATATGGAAGATTAGTTTATAAGTTTGTAAGTTTAGTGAATTTATTGATTTATTATTACAGTCCAGTTCTATTAGTTTATCCATCTTATATTATTTTATGTTTCTTACCTAATGTTTTTTCGACATGCTTTTAGGCCTGATACCAATATGAAAGTTATTCATTTGACAGTTAGCTCATTTATGGGTTTTAATCACCAGCAGTAGTTTTTGATTTGATAAAGACTTAGTTTGTAGTGAATCAGTATGTTATGGCATAAGCTACAGGGGTGGGGCAAAAGTGTGAGTGTCCAATATTCTTTCAGATAAAATCAGAAGGAAAGTACCTAAAAACAAAGTTTGGTTTCCACGATTGAACCCGAACACAGTGCAGCTCTCGAATTTTGAAATCGCCTCTTTGGCTCCAAAGCAGCCCTTTGAAATCTTGGCGAGTCCGCCTGTCGTGGCGTGCAGGCATTCGTAATGGAATTCGTCCCACGCCTTCACGGTAACTGCTTCTTTCACTAGGCAAATGTCCAGCATGTTAGAGCAACCTTTTGGCTACAAAATAATGCGAAGAAATTTTTTTCTGCAATATTTAGGAAGAAAATTACTCGCATACTGGAAATTTGGATGATGCTATTGTTGCGCAAGTGAGAGCGAAAAATCATTTTTTGAAAAGTACTGAAAAAGTTGCATTTACCGAATCCAAATAGTTGCCTAAACAGAAGACTCATAGAAAGAATTCAAGCCTGAAACTCAGAACCTGCTGCGCTCTCACTCAGCTTTCAAATTTATTTTGAAGATAAATGGTTACTGGCACGCAGTTAATATTCGCAAATTATTGATTTATGTTTTCGAAAAAATAGTTTCTGGCAAAGGCGACTATTATTAGTGAAGCGTAAAGCCACCACTATATCGTATGCATCAAAGTGTTGAAAAATATTTACAGTATTTCAAGCTACGAGATAAGTTGTATATACTAAATTTTGGTTCTCTCGCTCTGCAAAAGCACTTATTTAGCACTTGTTTGATGAATCCAGTTTTCACAAAAACATATGGCAAGCATCTTTAGGTGTGATTTGCAGAGGATGATCGCAGCATTAGACGGCAGTAATTTGGAATCTAGTTTCATGATTCACAACACTGCGATTCGGCTCTCAGACTTTTGCCCTACTTTGTACGGGATGATATACATGCCTAGCCCTTATTTGTACCAAAATGCAAAAAGTTGTATCCGCCATTTACCGCATTTTTAAGAAAGGAAGTGACTTAAAATAAGAAGTATATTTGACGCGTGCGAGCGCACTTTTGTTTACAATCCAAAGATCTAACCTCAAGACTAACCTAAGGTTGGGTCATAGTGATTCCCATGTTCCGGAACTGTTACCGCCCGCACTGTGCTGGGACTGTTCCGGAACTGTGCTGCATGCGCTGCAGCCGCCGCACGCGTTTTTAACGACGGGAGTTGGAGAATTTTGACGTTTTCAACGGCTTTTCTTCCAAAATTCTCTCATTTTGGCCTTATTCCTCTACCTTCTTCCCTTTTTGCTCAGCGAAAGCTGTCGATTTTTGAAAAGAAGATTTATCTTGCATTTTTTTCTCCAAAATGCACAAAAAGTTATAATGCTTGACAAAACTGCCTTTTCACCGAATTCTTAAGCACTTGACACTTTGACTCGGATGATGGTCCTAAAATTCGCTTAGAATTTGCAATGAGCACGTTGAAAAGCGCTGGACTCGACATTGCGTAGTCGCTGATAATAAACGAGTCTCACCTTACCGAGGTGTAAGCACGCTTCTGAGACGCAAAACCGAAAAATTTTGGTCGGAATTTGACACCTTACCTGCATGGCGACAAACTAATGCAGAAGCTGTCAGAATTTTTGCAAAGATGTATTTGAGCATTGAAGTTAGAACGCTTGTCTGCTTTGGTTATGCGCAATTATCTCACATGACTTCAAGTTTTAGTTTGAACTCCTCACCAAGTCAGACCTTACAGAACTGTAAGGAACACCAGAATTTCAAGGTTTTAAGCGGTTTTTCGCCTGATCGAGTGGTCCGAGTGGACATCATAATCAGGCAGAGTGCACACCACCCATTTTCAGAAAAAAAAGCGCCCAACTCGGAACCATAATCCTCAAAATTGCGATGACGTTCAATATATGCGCACGAGTCTATCGTAACACATGGCAGAGCTTTTCGGGCATTGGAACTCAATTTCAGCGGTTCGAAAACTAGTCTACCTGTAGGTGAGGTTAGGGCTCGTTTACAATATCGGCGATTACTTAATGTTGATTCAAGCGTTTTTATTGTATTCACTGTAAAGGTTCAGCGTAGGACCTTCATACAAGTCAAACAATTGCTTCAAAATTCGGTAAAAGAGCAGATTTTTCAAATAATTTGACTTTTTATGCATTTTGAGGCAAAAACGGTACGAATCTTCTTTCGCTGTGACCAGCCTTCGCTACATGTTTTTTTCAATTTTTTCATTTCCTCCGATCAGAATCAGTGAAATTGGGAGCCGTTGTGGTCAATGATATAACGCTGGTTCACAAAATAGTGGTCTTTCGGATAATTCCGTTCAAGACAGGGCAAATTACAATGATTTTAAGGTGGCTTTATAGCTATGACCAGCACTGTATTGTTTGTACTAACAAGTTCTATAAGACTCAATTATTTCTAATTTTCAAGTTTTTTCACTTTTTTGATGGGTTTTGATGGTTCTGATGGTTCACCTTTTGTGAATCTGGGCTAAGCTGTGCTAACATTTATTTGTAAAATTTGTAGATTTGAGTAAAAGAGACATTTTGATCATCTTGAAAAATCTTTGAGTCGCTTTTGCTAGTGCTCATACGAAAGCTGATAATTTCTTTGTCCTTCTGCATGCTGTTGGATTTATCAAGAGCCCTACAATATACAAAAGTTTACCATTGCCAAAACTCGATTTCCTTTTGTTTCAAACAAATTCAATTACACGATTCGATGAATTTTTGAAAGGGTTATTATGCAAAGAAGTCGTAGTGCTAAGATTGTGTACTTGAAGCACGTTTAACCGTAGAATTACTTGATATATCAGTGTTGAAGTAAATGTGAATACTGCGAGGGCTTTCATAATTTAGGTGCTGATTGGAAGGCCTTCCTGAGCCATTTGCGCGATAAAAAAATCAAAATTCAAACTCTGCCAAACTGTAATCCTATCTGACAACTTAGTCAGAGTTCTAGAGTCCGGTAAAAGTCGGTCTTAAATTGAGTCAAAGGTCTAGGCCAAGAATGGATCATATGAGCTACAGTTTGTCCACTGGATTTGTAAGCCTTTTCATAAGCTTATAAAACAATTCTTTGTACCTAAATTGCGTGGAGTTTCAAACTACAAATTAACATAAATCTTTGACTACTGTTATTCTATCTGAGTGGTTGCTGGCTTTTTCTTTAGCGGAGATGCAAATGAATGCTAAGTTGTCAGATGCATAATTCTCTACAGGCGGCGTCTAGACAAAACCTAAACCTTTTCAATTACTATCCAAGCTGAATGTGATCCAGGAGGAGCTTTGCGTTAGTCCGGTCCCCCGGAGCTCACAAGAGTGCTGTCAAGCTACGCCCACGATATCAAGCTCCGACCACCCACTGAAACTAGCCCGCTTTAGCACAGCGCTCTCAGAAATGGTCTTGGGGGGAAGGGATACACTTTGCACTTCCTAAGAGTAACCACAGCCGCGGAAAAACCCTGGAATGACAAAAATATGGGGAAATTTTGGGTGGACGCTATTCATGGCTATGCTATGTAGAACAGGGCATTCTATCATGCTGAGCAAAAGTTCAGAGGAAATGACTAAGACTCCTTCCTGCATTTCGTAGCACTAATTTCCAAAATTGCGTATTTTTTGTATCTTCTAGATTTTGAAAAAAGACCCAACGACAGCTTACAATATATTCACGCAAAATCTTACAAGGGAGCGATACTTGGTGTCCGCGGCCTTTTGAGACGAAACGTATATCATCACGCTCGTCTTGGAACGCCGATTCTGAATCTGACTTCCTTCATTGCTAATCGTTTCTATAAAAGAAGTTATGAAGGATTTTTGCGTCAATGGTCGCCCAAGAGGAATACGGTCGAGAATGCCTAATTTTCAAAAAGAAGCTTGATTGAGACAATGCAAAACTGAAAAACACAAAAGGACTCGAACCTAAACCTTCATTAATTTGTGAGACTATCGGACTAACCACTACACCACATTGTAGCTGCGGTTTTGGCATTTCGGTCATGTCTCCTTTGGCGCAAAAATCCTTCACAACTTTTTACAGAGAAACGATTAGCAAAAATGGAAGTCAGATTCGGATACAACTCTCCAAGACGAGTGTAATGGCATACATTTCATCTCAAAAGGCCACGGACGCCGAGTATCGTTTCCTCGTTAGTCAATCACGAGGATAAATTTACGCTATGGTTCACTTTTTGGAACAACATACGACGAGTTAATGGTAACTTTGGTAAAGCACTGGTTTTTGTCAGAATTGAACTTTTCAGAAAGCAGGAACAAACTCAAGCATTATCACGCATTTTACCATGACTTTAGCTGATTTTATGTGCTACTAGCTTGCTTACTCGGCTCCGCTCGGCCCTGTCAAAGCACTGTAATGAAGGTTCAATCCCTATCCCTGTACAGCCTTTCCCCACCCACTTCTACACTTCATTTCCCGTTCCCTGTGTTGTTTTCGAAATCAGCATGCTCGATTACCCCACTGTGCCAACTCCTAGCCCCTTAGGTGAACTCTGCAAAAAATCGATAAAATCGATATCGATCGATGACGAAAAGTAGCCTATGACACGCCCCCCACCCCGAAGTGTATGTGTGCCAAGTTTGGTCCAAATCGGTTCAGAAATAGAAAATTTCTATTCCGCACATACGTACAGACATACATACAGACAAATACACATTCAACTTTATATATAAGATTAAAACCTATTGTTCTGACCCTAAATCAAGAAATCAGTTTTGGACTGGTATGTTAAGCTTAACTAATCCCGAAAGATTTCATTCTGTAAATGCCACCCATCTTTCAGTTTCTGCGGCTTCAGTAGCGGAACTGAAGCTGTAGCACTTGACACTCCCAGTCCTCCAGAATGAACTTTTTAAACCCGCTAAAAGCTTTGAAAACTTCAAGCTCTCGACTAAATTCGAAAGTATTGCAGAATTTGCTCATACAGTAAGAAATATTTAGCTTAATAGGCTCCATTTTGTAAAGGCGATTATGTGCAAAAAAGGTAGAGCTGCTTTGGAGTAAAAACCACAGTTATCCAGATGCTTCCAAGCGCATTTCAATCTCAAGAGCGAGATGGGTTTTGAAGGAAAAGTAGCGGCTGCCGGAGAGATATCAGGATGATTCCAAATTTGTGCCACATAATGCTGCGATCATCCCCTACAAATCGCACTTTACCTAGCTGAAAATGCTTGCCGTATGTTTTCGTAAAAACTGGATTTATCAAACAAATGCTTTTGCAGGGCGAGAAAATCAGAAATTCTAGTCCTCACATTTATTTCGTACCTAAAGTCACACTCAATATCCTGAAACGTGATGCATATGATGTAGAGGAAGCTTTGCGCTATCAGATCGTAATAGTTGCGTTTGCCTAAAACTACTCTTTTCAAAATGCAAAGTAAAATTTTGCGAATATCATTTGCGTGCCAGTGGTCATTCGTCTTCAAGATAAATCTGAAAGCTATAGGAGTGCAGCAAGTACTGAATTTTAAGCTATAAACTCTCCATGAGTTTTCTATATAAGCATCTGTTCAAATTCGATCGATGGAACAGTTTCAATACTTCTTGAATCATGATTTTTCGCTCTCTTTCGCGCAATCGCATCCAAATTTCCAATATGCGAATATACTTGCCTTTATTCAGAATTCCAAAACCTTTTCCCTAAATACTGCAAAAAAAAACCTCGTAATATGTTGTAGCCAAAAGCTTGCTCTATCATACTGCACACTTGCCTAATGAAAAAATCAGTCACTGTGAGGGCGTGGGACAAATTTTACCACGACTGCCTGTGTGCCACAAGAGGCGGACTCGCCAAGATTTCGAGGGTTGTTTTGAAGCAAACGAGGGAATCTCAAAATTTGAGAGCTGCGCTATGTTTGCAGAGGTTCGAATTATATGTGCACCAAACTTTTTGTTTCTAGGTACTTTCTTTCTGATTTTATGTGGAAAAGTACTAGGTTCCCAGACTTTTGCCCCACCCTGTATTATCGAAGAAGTGATTTCTCAAAAGGTTCGATATACAAGCCTTATATCAGTAAGTAAGTTCAATGCTCCTTTATCTTTGAATCTGGGCACGATAGTTTATGTCATTAAGTAATGTGTTTGCCAACCAGATTCTGCGGTGGAGACTTTATTGACCTAACGTTTCGACATCGGCGCCATCATCAGAGGTCTGAAAACGGACTGTAGGCTATTTGACCTGCTCACCATACCTTCAAGCGCCTCTTCCCACTGTGTCAGTGTAGACCTAGTCTGAGACTCACAGCATGAGACCCTCAAAACCAGACGAACAAACCTTGACTCCACCGGCTAGCGACAGGCCCGCACATTTGATGGTAACGGACGTCACTGAGTGTCACTTAGTGAGTCAAGGCCTTTTATGTGCGTCACTAAGCTCACATAATGGTATGAATGGAGCTAAGTCACTACTGATAGACAAACACCCATTCTTGACATTCAGCTCTGGATTTTTGATACTGATCCATGCGGCTTCGAAGATTTTCCTGGCGCATATTTCGGTTTCATGGGTCAGAATCGTACATTTAACTTCATAATCATTTTTGCCATGTACCTCAGTCTTATGCCGTCCCTACGATGCTGTTTGTGTCCCTCGTCTTTTGCTGGCTAAGTGTTCCTTCAACCTTACACCTAGATTTCTACCCGTCTCTCCGATATAACAGCTATGGCAAGTCAGACATTCTAGCTGGTACACCACACCCGCCTTTGCACAATCTCCTACTCTGCCATAGGGGCAAACAATACAATGCTCCATCATGCAATCGCTATCATAAAGCCTGTTTCGCACCGACTGCTTCTTTATATTACTATTCGGGATATTGACAAGCATCGCATCATCCTGCAGTTGGGCTCTATGAATGCATTGTTTGATTGCCTTACTAACTTCGTCTGAAATAAACGGCATGCAAAGAGGGAATTTATCGCATTGAGTTCGGATATGATTTTTGGAATGTTGTTTAACACGCCGATGTTCTTGCAAAACATATCCGTTGCTGCGCGCGATTTGCGATGCAAGCTTTCGCGACTCAAACCGTTCTTCGTGAACCGTGCACACCATCGAAGCAGTCTTCATCATTTTATGAATAACCGCTTTTTTCATCTCTCTGGGGTGAGCCGATTTGGCATGGTTTACGATACCATTTAACATGGAGAACGCCACCGAAAAAGTTGATCTGAGTGTTAAGCTAAGGAAGCCACCCGTTTCGTAGGGTTTCTCGAGTGAGCTTGATGTACTCGGACTGCTGGTTTAGTAACTTGAAACACTCATCCATTTCGGATTGAGTAGACGTTATTACGCAGCAGTCATCGATGTAACGACAGTACATCAGTGGCATACGCGCAGGCACTGGCTCCTCAATTCTACTCATAAAGCACACAGCAAGGACTGGCGCTAAGCGCTGGCCCATTGCGAGTCCTCGGAGGGAGAAGTATCTTATCTGCAGGCTTGTCGCTAGCTGGTGGAGTCAAGGTTTGTTCGCTTCCTGGCTTTGAGGGTCTCATGCTGTGAGTCTTAGGCCCGTATGCACGTACATCCCCGCGGGGAGGGGATGTGCGCTTAACCATTGAAATGATCCCCGCTGGGGATCCCCTCCCCTCCCCGCGCGAACCCCCGTATGCACAAAGACAATATCGGACAAGGGATCCCCTGTGGGGAGGGGAAGTGAACCCCCTTATGCACAAGAGGGGATCAAGCGGGGAAACCACCTTGCTTTCAAATTTTCTATAAAAAACTCTTTCTTATTTTATATCTTGACTGCAACTCATCTTCATCTCATCACTTTCAATAATTTAGGGTTGCGGAATGCGCGTATGCAGTGACTGCGCTCGGGGCACTAAAAATGATTTTTTCTACTCCCATTATGTTCCTGCTTTCTTGGATGCTGCCCACTTTCGCTCATGCTGCCCCATTTCAGCGTAAAAATGTTGAACTATAGAAGTTGATGTGTCTCTGCAAGGGAATGGGTAGAAGACATTATGCTGCCGAAAAGGGGGGGGGTGCCACGCGGACGCTCAAAGCAGTATTTTAACACATAACAGAAGCGGCAAATTGTGCCAGTTCTCCATAAACGCTGTAGCTATCAGCAGCATATCGTCCTTCATCCCAGGGGAATGATCCCCAGCGGCCATCCCTGCTATGCACAAGGGGAACGCTGGGGAGGGGATCACTCCCCAGGGGATTTCTACTCAGAAATAGGCAAATGTGCTACTTTCTAGATTTTTTCGAGGCAGCTTATGTTAAAATAACAAGATAATGGCAACACGTCATGAAATATGAAAGTTACAATGTGTTTACTCAGCCTATATAGTTAAAACTATTATGTTATATGAAAAATGCGCAAATTTTCTGAATGATCAAGAACTCCTACAAATAATCGAAATTGGCTGCTATTATTGCTCGGATTCCTTCTCAAGAGGCGAATATAGAAAAGAAAGACAAATTGCAAGCCGCTGAGAGAAGAACCCGGCTTTCAAAAAAAAACCTCCGTCAAAATGAACGAAATGCTTGGTAATGACTGAGCAGAACCAGAATATCCGCGTCTCTGGCATGATCTACACCATCGAACCCCTACTTCGTTGCAGGGGATGTCGATCCCCTCCCCCGCGTTATTGAGTTGAATTCGCGCATACGGGGTTCGAGTGGGGAAAGGGAAGGGATCCCCTCCCCCATTCGAACCCCGTATGCACTGGGGTTCGCTCGATCAATACCTCTGAAACCATTCACATCATCCCCGCTTAGGTGCAGGGGAGGGGATCGCTCCCCTCCCCTCTGTCATGGCGGGGTTCGGCGGAGGGGATCGTTCCCCTGGGGATCCAGCTCCCCTCCCCTCCCCAGCGGGGATGTACGTGCATACGGGCCTTAGACTAGGTCTAGACTGACACAGTGGGAAGAGGCGCTTGAAGGTATGGTGAGCAGATCAAATAGCCTACAGTCCGTTTTCAGACCTCTGATGATTGCGCCGATGTCGAAACGTTAGGTCAATAAAGTCTCCACCGCAGAATCTGGTTGGCAAACACATTACTTACTGATACAAGCCTTATAATTACCTTCCATCACTGATTTAAAATTTCATAATATAGCAGTAAAAGTGTGAAATTACCTCCTCACAAAACCATTGCTAAATTACAACTATACCAGTTATTATGGAATTTCGAGGTTACACGGTAAAAAGTAACCATCCACTAGCCAACTTGACAGCATTCTATAGAATTTGAACCTTTGCGTCTGCAGATTTGATTCTTTCAATTCTGGTCATTCAAGGTGAGATGGGATCTCTTCAAAGGTTGTCCCGTCTTTTTTATAGCGCCGCAATCACAGGGCAAAGATTCGTGAATGATCTTGATTGATTTCAACGCAGTTTTCCCTTCCTTCGAATGTTGTGTTCGCAAACCTCAGCAATATCTCTACTTTTTCTTGAGATTAGTAACACTCTTTCAACTCGTGGCAAACCCTGAGGGAGCCTTCAGACAGCGCCGGTTGTCGCTTTTGCAGCCAGTAGCTGCTTTCGCGCCGGTTGCCGCTATTGCAGTTGAAGGCAACGTGTTGGATTTTGTTTTTGGAGCGTCGCGAGAGTCTATTGGCACTGATACTAGGCTTTTTGTTTCTTTTGCCACCACTCTTTTGTTTCCAAGGTCCTCTTCCTTCCTCAATTAAATCATTACAGGTTCTACGGTGCTGGACTAATCGACTCACTGTCGAATATTCAATCTGCTTCGCGCTGTAGAGCTGTTTTTTTAGGCAAAAAAGTGATGAACGGCGTTTTGTCTATCATTCATTTCCAGGCTATTCTTTTACGGTAGTTGATCGTTTTCGTAGAAAACAAAGTTTCTTTGAATTTGTCTTTAACTTTGAAGCTATGCTACTTCTATTAAGGAGTCATCGGGTCGCGGACTTTTCCTGAATGTAAGTAACTTGTTGGAACTTCATGCAGCATCGTTTCTCGTGCTCTCTCGTTAACTTTATCATTGAAATCAGGGAAAGCCGCAACCCGCCTCCACACAAATCTGGGAGCTCATAAATTTTTGCAAAACGCTGTTTTTTGCACAGCTTTCATTTTGATATTGCTCTGCTGTGTAGTTGCGCAGGCAAGGTTTTTCGATGTCTTTTCCGATTTGAGGTTGGTCTACTATGCTAAGTGAACGATGTTTTTTTTGCACTTTCTAACTTTGAAGCTACTCTACTATACTGCTTAAAGGTACACTTACTAATCTAAGTTTTGTTCAAATACTTAAGGTTAGCTATTTTAATATGCTGAAGTAAACGGTATATACCTTGAATGGAGAAGGAGAAGGCACCAAATGACTTCGCTTTGGAATAGATCGTTAGTCAGCGTAGTGAAGTACCAAATGCAAAAATAGTACAGAGAATTTGAGTTCTGCAGCTAAATCGGTCCTACGACATGACGGAACAGTTTCGAAAACAAAGAAAGTACATTTGCAACTTGCTCATCCAGCATAGTAAACCAAATTCAAAACGAGAAAGACGTCGAAAAGGCCCTGCCTTGCAATAGCTCTACAGCGGGATTTAGACTGAAAGGGTATCACTCGATAACGAATCGGTTTTTCCAGCATCGTAGATGACCGAAAAAACGGAATCCAGATCGAATGAACCGTGTCTCAATGAATTACTACAGCAAAGAAGAGAACTTTGGAAACAAAAGAATCATGACAAGGAAATCGAAAAGCCTAGCATCTAGTACCAGAAGGCTCTCGCTACGCTCTAAGGGCAAAATCGACACACTGCGCTTCAGCCGCGATAGCGGCAATCGGCGCGAAAGCAGCTACCAGCTGCAAAAGCGACAGCCGGCGCGTTTTCGGAGCCGTCTAGAGGCTCTATGAGCTCTATTGGTATCAAGTCTTACCGCAGCAACAACTTGCAACAAAACCAAAACCAGGAAGAGCTTATCGGAATGTTTCACTCAAAAATAACATTCACAATTCCAAAAAGCAGGTCGATTTTTTCGAATAGATGCTTAGTCAAAATGAAGGAGGTACTGTTTGTTCTCCAAGCAGTGCTTACTTCATGTGCTCAGACGTATAATGAAGTTGAAATAGAGACAAACAGTTGCGTACGATTGAACAGTTCTTCTTGGAGCAGGAATGGATATCACAACCAGGGTTGAGCGTGGGGTCAGGCGCGCCCGACCTGGGGGATCGTACTGAGGATAAGACTGAGGGGTGGGGGTCGTAATTAAGAATCATTTGTTATTAGGGTGATCCAAAAGTAATGGGGCAGCTAGAGAATAAATGCAGTTTTTCTCAAGTAGAAAAGCTAATTGGAAGTCCAAGTTTTGGCAGATGTTAGTACATAACAAAACCTTCTGATCGAGGTCTATAGTTGGGCACTGTCACATGGCGTTAATTCTATAAGCGCTTTAAAACTGAAGCTCACCACTTCAAGTAATTTTGAACTTTGAGCAGCAACGCCGCAGTAAAACAAGTGAGCCTACCAGAGATCGTGCGCAGCAATGGGTGAGGGGACTGTCACCAAATCCACAGTAGCTCGGTGGTCCCAAGGCTTTAGAATAGAAGATATAGCATCGGGTATCAGGAGACATATTACTTATTCTTTCATCAAGGTAATCAAATAAGCCCAAACTTAACAGTTGCTTTTTGATAATGCTTTTTAAGCTCTATCCATACATATGCAAATTACTTTGACTTTTCTCATTTTCAAAAGACTGTGTCCCAAAACATGAATTTTAGCCTGAAAATCTGCGGCAAGCACCGCACTTTTTCGAATAAAGTGCCTTTTTGTATAAAATAATGTGCAATTTTTGAATATTCAAGTAATCATTAGAAAGAGTTTGGAAAGCTCTTTCGAATGGTATGCCATATGTCGAGGGACTATCAGGTGCAGCGGCCCAAAATCGAATGGCGTTCAAAAAAGTCTGTCTGACTTCTTTGGAACGCCACTCGAAGAAATGTCGGTGAAGTGCTGCAAGGTGCTGTCAAGATAACCTGCGAAGGTCACTTTATACAAAGGCGTTAAAAATGCTAGGCGTTTTTAGCTAATCAGAAAGAAATCTTGAAGAATGTTTAAAAAAATCAAGGTGCCCCATTACTTTTGGATCACCCTAATAAGTTGAGGAGATACTGCGAAGGTGAAGAGAAAATGCGCTAGTCCGGTGGATGTCGCGATCACATGAAGGAATGACGGTCATAAACAGCATACTGATTTTTTCCACAATAGAAGTTTCAGCCAAAATTCAAATCTTCTTTTCTTTTACCTTGACATATGAGGTAAACAAGGAAGTTTGCTGGTGAAAGGGGTATCATTTCTACAATCAGCATGTCAAATTACCTCTATGCGCTCTCCAAACCATTACCTACTGCCGTTTCTAGTGTTTCTCAACGCCTAAAAAGCGTGATTTTCAAATGTGATCAATTTGGTTTCAGAAGTGAGAAAAGTCAGCTTTTGTATACTCATAACAAAGTAATGTTCTCTATAAGTCTATGCTACAAATCGGGCTTCATATCGCTTTCAAACAGTGAAGTAAGAAGAGCTGCCAAAATTCAAACCGGCGCGTTTTTCACGTTGAGTGCTTCAACTCCTCGGATTAGCACAAAGCCGAAACAAGTCGAACCAAGCTCAAACACTTACTGGAATCTTCGAGGTTGAGCTAGCGAATCACATAAAACTTGAGTAGAGAAGCTTTTTCGGAAATAAAGTTAATGGGGTCAGGCGCAACCCCTCAAAAGGTCAGGCCGCCTGAGCTTTTGAGGGGTTGCGCCTGACCCCATTAACTTGCCTTCAATCTTTAAAATCGCCCTTTTTAGTATGAGTATTGAGCACAAAGCCTTTTCTTGCTATATTGAAAATTCGAAGCCAAGCACTCCACCCCTGTGAAAATTATAGCTCTGAAAAAAATACTATCCAGACCTAAAACTTGCCGTCAAGTTGCGTGTGGTTGTGCAATCGCAGAAAGTCTGCTACAGACTTTCAAAAAATAGAAACCTGCAGTGAAGGCTGGTCTTCCTCGAATAATACCCTGAGGACTTGGAGGTGAAGCGGAGGGTCGTTTATAGGCTTTCACAGGGGGGGGGGGGTCGTTTATAGGCTTTTATAAGGGGGGGGGGTCGTTTTTGAAGGACTTGTGCCTGACCTCTTGTCAACCCTGATCACAACTTACGTAGCGCATCAGACATCGAGGCCTAGAGAGTTTTTCAAAATGAAATAGAGTACATAAGAACAAAAAATTTGTTACATTCATTACAACATTAGCAAACACAGAAAGCATTCAAATTGATAGATAGATTCTTTTTGCGTTGGAAGGCTGCAAAAACATTGCAAAATCATCTGTCAACCCCAGGTAATCGCGTTGTCATACTCTGCCCTATTCTTTTACGATAGCGGCCGTTTGAGATCATTCAGTAGTCTTTTCCATTAACTCTTTTGCATGATGAAAACAAATTAAAATGTAACGAAGAGCCTGTTTTTTTAAGCGCCTGCTTTCGATAACTGTACTAAAATAAAAGCGGTCAAGAGACTAAAAGATTTGAGCTTTTCGGGTATGCTAGAAATTTTGCAGGATCTCAAAACCTGAATTGTTGTTTTTTGTGAAAACAAGAAGTTTTTGCTAAATACATTTGTGCGAACTACCTTTCATGTTAAATCTTCAAACCATTCAGAAATTATCGTTTTATCATCTAGGAACATCTACGGAACCTGGTATGTATTAGGTTATCGTATAAGTTTTTTCATCTGTCCGTCCGTTTTGAACTTCAACCGCAATAAGTCATACACTTTTTTTTCTAAATAGGTTGCAAATTGCCATTCGAGAGATTAAAATAAGCTCTACAAGATGACAGTCTTGGTTTTGTACCAGCTCTGGTCCATCTCGAGTTTTAAGCCAAAAGCTGAAAATATTCAACTTTCCGAAAATCAAGAAAAAATCGTAACTTTGTCCAAAAAAGTCCTGCAAAAACTCTAACTTGCTCACGTAAACAATATCCACATAAAAATGTCCCAAAAACATGAAAATCTTCGTTTTCTTGATTTCTAACCGAGAAAAAAGCACGGCAATAGCATATGTAAATGTTCTATGTGGATATTGTATACCTGAGCAAGTTAGAATTTTTTAGAGATTTTTGGGCAAAGTTACGATTATTTCTTGAATTTTCGGCCTGTTGAATATTTTTAGTTTTTGGCTTGTAACTCGAGATGGACAGAGCTTGTGCAAACAAGACTGCCATCTTGTAGAGCTTATTTCAATCTCTCGAATGACAGTTTGCAACCTATTTAGAAAAGGGGGCTGGACTTATTGCGGTTGAAATTCAAAACGGACGGAAGTTATAGGACAATCTGATACATATGTAAGTGGGCTTACCATCGCTATCATTTGCATTACCTGAAGAGAATTAAAAGTGCATATTTCATGTTATACGAGCTGGATGCGTGTTTGTGCATATGCCTGTGCGTTGTGAGTTTGTCTTGATTTCGAAAAATTCCTACTGCACTTACCGTTTTCATGACTTTCTTGCGAAGTTTGCGATGAAAGCTGGGAGTTGGTACAGGAAGGTAATTGAGCATGCTGATTCAGAACAAAATGAGGGCAAATACTGGCCAGCAGAGGGCAGGGAAATGTTGAATAGTAAGGTCTTTATCATTGTGTATGCGCAACAAACGAGCGAAGCCGGGTACGACAGCTACTCATTAGCAGTTTATTTGACTCACTCCAGCACAACCCACTCTGAATGCATTATAAGGCAACGAGTCGAAAAATGTGCGTTACACCTCACTAAGTGAAATTAGAGTCATAATCATTTCTTGTTTTTTTTTGCCGCATTCTAATAAAATTAGAGTTTTTTCCACTGCATCTATCAAATAATTTTAGTTTATGCTACAACATAGCAAGTACATTTTATGTCTCCAACAGACTCATTTTTAAAGGTCTCGTTAGAAAACACTATTAGTATCCATCCATATAAGAAGACAAGATTCATGTTTGCAAATGGAGTATAATGACAGCCAATTGGATCTTGTGTTCTCTCTCTCGAGTAAAAAAAATGAAAGAGCCTCAGCCATTATCTAGCCAAAAGGAGGCAAAAGATTTGAAAATCTGTCATTGAGCTGCGACATTTAGAAAACTCATTCGAGTGCATCCTGCTGGCTTGTCCTTACTACTCCAGTTGACGGAAAAGTATAGAAGAGGTGGTAGTAGATAGATGAGTGCAATTTATTTCAATAAATGAATATATTCTTGTTTGATTGTTTTCGATGTGACTCATTTGCGCGTACTTGTCTGTTTTGCTTCATTCCTGATTAAACTCAAACTATAAAGCACTTTGATTCAATAATATTAAAACGCCACGTTTGCAATTAGTATAAGTAAATTGTCTAGCAGTACACCAAAGACAGCTGCTCTTGGCCTATGTTGACTTGTGTACATAGTGTCCCAAAAGTATGTATGCATTTTCAATTGTTAGTATCTCTCTTCCCATTAACTGCTCAAAATTTTTTCGCACATTATTCTGTAAATCCGACTTCAACTCAGGCCCGTAGTAAAGCTCTGTCACGGGAGATGATCTCCCCTGAGGCCCTCGTATGAGGCTTTATCGGGTGAGATGAGGACTGCCCACTTTTCCGTGGTGTAAGTATACAAGGTCACGTGACAGATGAGCTTC
This sequence comes from Cylicocyclus nassatus, assembly GCA_958299035.1. NCBI lineage: Eukaryota > Metazoa > Nematoda > Chromadorea > Rhabditida > Strongylidae > Cylicocyclus > Cylicocyclus nassatus. The sequence goes on along the minus strand of CATQJL010000112.1, from coordinate 54,934,541 downwards.
AGATGAAGCCCGGCAGGGAGATCAGCTCCCTGCCGGGCTTCATCTGAAGAGCTTCATCGGAGATGAGCCGGGCGCCGACATTAGGTAAATACTGTGCTAAAGAGGAGAGCACAGAGAAAATCTCCGTAAGTTGCTCCCGAGTAACTTACGAAACATCGCAGCTGACGTTCTTTTGCGGTGCAAAACTCCCAAAACTGCACAATTTCGGGCGCCTAAGTGAGTGAGGATCGATGAACAGCTTATTGCGCGACAAAATCGGAAAAAATGTTTTTTTTGCATTTTTCTTGTAGTTTTGCTTTTTTTTTTCTCAAAGAACCGCTCCAGACAACAAGAAGGTGAAATTATCTTTTTATTCGTTTTTCGCTAAGTGTAGTTCTTCTTCCTATAAGTGCCAAATTATTGTGTATCTGTTTTTTATATCGTTGTTTGCTGGGTGAAATCTCTGATAGCTGCTATCATCGATTTTTCGATAACGGCCGCTATTAAAGGTCGCCAGGCCAAGTACCAAAAATGGCGCCCCTAGCCGCACTCGAACCCCGGCTCTGCCGCTTGCCGCAACACTCTTATCTATTTGACTAGTAGTGCACAAATGGCGGGAACGTTTAACCTTTGAAGAACGTCCAGTTAGTGATCTGCTCCAAATCAATCGCTCCCCTGGCAATGCGCGATTCACCAATCATTCTGTAGTAACTGTTGTCTGAATATTTGATAAAATCGCTAAAACGTTTTTCAAGAAGTTTTGAAAATATGTGAAAAGGTATGCAGTGATTTGAGAGTTTAAGCATTTTTGAACAACTCCTCAGATTGTTCTGAATTTTCTTCTAAATCTGCAGCTAATCACGATGGCGAACTGGAAGCTGCCGTGATCATACAGTAGGGGGCACATGGTGTTAGTACCCAGCTCTGCAGATGGCGCTCGGAAAAGAGAGTTAACCACCAACACAATTAACAATCAATCAGTGCATCCGTACTTTTGGGACACCTTGCAGTTTGCTCACCCCTCTCTCGCGCCAAAATTTAAGTCAACGGCCAGTAAAGGCCTAAGCAGTAAAACTGTCCTACTCTTAAACCCACTGGTAAAACTTATGACCTTGTTGCTAGATTACTTGTGAAATTTGTACGTTAGTAAAAATTTCTATTCTTTTCACATCTCAATAGAAATTCTAATCTATTTACAATGTTTTGTAAAACTGATTTCAGTCTTTACCATCAATAGCGTTTTGTAAGATTGAATAATCTTACTGGAGTATCTGACAAACAAGTATCCATGCATCTACAAAACAGAAAGATTCAAAATTACTCTCAACCGCACGGTACTTTATCACATCTCAAATTCTGCAGCTATGTAGAAGCTCTTTTCGCAACTATTTTCTTTTTATGGCAAAAGCTAAGAGCTTTGGAGTTTGAATTTGCAGCACTGTAAATCCAAACCTTCAAGCAGTTTTGATCTCACAAGTACACCACAGAATGCTGCAAACCTTCTCTGAAGCAGTTTTGCAAGCCTAATCTCCAAGAGCCAAGATGATTGCTTATGGTCTGTCGTAAACCCCCTCATCACAACTCTGCTGAGGCGGGCTTATTGTACATAGGCTAAGCAACCGCTTTTTTCATCAGTCCTTTCCTGCTTAGCCCCAAGTTTGTGCAATTTTACCCGTTCTCGCAATGAGATGACGTTATCTAAAGTGTCTAATGAATTGCACGAGAGCGACTTACAGGATTTTTGCCTAATTCTTCGCTTTTGCACATTATGTCCTCACTATTTTTAACTTATGACTTACCTTCAAATTATTGGCGGCAAACTTACCGCCGCGCCTAACCGGGCGATATTTTTACAGTTCAATCTGCCATCCTGAAGCATGCAAATGTATGTTGTCGTAAAAAGAAGTTCGTCTGAGGTGGTCAGCTTAGTTTGACTTAGCTAACTGCGGTTTAATGGGGGCCTATAAGTAATTTCAGAAAAGCTAGAAAAACTGGAACATTCTAAAAACAATTTCACGTGCACCTAGAAAAGGCTTTGCACTACTATACTTGGTTAGAAGGCATTAGTCGAAAGTGGCGGACCCAAGAGCGTTTGCAAGGAAATCTTCACCGTTACTGTACCGTGCTTTTTGTGCGCATGCTCTGTTCTTATACTGTAGCAGCAGCGTATGCCAAATGCCACGCCCTTTTTTTCGCTTTTCGTAATGATTCAGGAGTATTGTACACATGCGTATGGAGAGATTTTTGATTATTCTGCTCTACATTTCGCATATATATATATACATATATCTCCTTGTTACAGAAGAAAAGTTGCTCTATGATGATATTTTTTGACAGTGGCCTTTTCAAACAAAACGTACACCATTAACACGTTGACGACGAGCTGTTTTTTTGACGTCTGTCCCTGTGGACGAACCGTTTCCGGGCATTTTCACAGCCGGCTGCATATATGTGTGTATGCATCTATGCGTGAAGTACAAAAATGCAAGTGGGCGAGGAAGCTCCGCCCACTTTTGGTAAGCCCCGCCCACTTTTCAAAAATGCTGGAAATTGCTCAAAATCAATGAATTCGTGCAAATTCCGGCATTTTTGAAAAGTGGGCGGAGCTTGCCACTTAGGGGGCGGGGCCTGCATATTGGGGCGCGGGGTCAAAATCAAGATTATTTGAGATTCCCCAGTCATCTACAAGCTTTTCTATGCGCTTTGAGAACGAAAAAATTTTTTTGTACAGGGCAACGGAGTGGGCGGAGTTTGCCAAAAGAGGGGCGGGGCCAACATGAAAAACTTCCGAGCCTGTACTGATTATATGAACACAAATTGGAACCATTGTGCACATTCGAACTGGTATTTAGGGTGTCGCGCACCATTGCGCGACATCGTCCACAGGGACAGACTGCCTGTCGCGCACCATTGCGCGACACTGTCGTCAACGTGTTAAAGGTACATTGAAGCGCTAATCCTAAATCTGCCCCCGGTATTTGCTATGCGCTTTTGCGAAGGAAGATGTAAACATTTCTTGCCACCAAAATTTGCATTGTTATGAAGACAGAATTCAGCAATATCGCTGAAATGTCACTTACGCACTACAAAGCGTCCGAATAAAATAAAACTTTACGCTAAGCTCAGAAAAATTGTCTCTTCAGATATCTAAGTCTAAAAAGCTTGAGTACTGACGATTTTGACTGCCTAGACCTCGTAGAAATTGATATGCAAAAAGTTCGTAACTTCGTTCAGAGAGTCAGATAATGAACTTGATTGGAATCAGCGCTTCAAGGCGCATCTACTGGTATACACCTCGCTGCAAAAAGTCACGGTCACCAATTATCCTTTCCTTGTAAGTGATGGAAACAGTTACCTTGAAGCATAGCTTTGCCAAGCTCTTGAAGCCCTGCGTCAACGCAAAAGAAAGAAAATTCAAAATTTAGCTATGCTGTGTTTGTATTGTTTCAATGATGTGTGTACCAAATCTTTTTTATTCCCATGTTTTTCCTCTGCCCTCCTTCTAGAAAGCACTAACCTCCGTTTCTCAACAGCAATGTATCTTGGTATCTGCGTCCATAAAATGTGCCCTAGTATTTGTTGGTTAATAACTTGCTTCATTGTTTTTCGCAGCTTTTATGGTACAATTCTATAGAGCTGCCTTCAATTTAGATTTACAGTAAAGGGCAAACCGAGCTCTCTTTATTACTGTAGGATAACGGCAGAACTGAGAAGGGTTTTAAGTTATCAAGGGTCATATTTTTTTCTGAATAAAAAGCAAAGAAGCTGAGAACTACCAAACCAGAGTAACCAGAGTCGTTGACTTCAATATAAAACTCGCACTTTATCTGATGCTTCCTTCATAGAGTATGCCGGATACCAAGTGGTAACCGTTCTTTCGATGTTTCTCAGGATTTTAAACACGCCTTTGGAATACTCTGAAAACTCGTAAATTTTATGTAGTGAAATCAGCAATCGTGATTAATTACAATTTTTTAGATCTTTTCGAAGTTTTTTTCCTTGGTCTGTATCACAGTGGCGCTGCAAGTTTCCACCGTAATAATGCAGTCATCAGAAGCGATCGGCATTTTGTCTCATATCGTAGTTCTACGCTAATACCATCTATAAAGGATTTCACCTTAAGAGCAGCGGAAGATAAAATAGAATATCATTAATGATCAAACAATAGGGAAATTTATTGAGACACCCTTATTGCACATATTACAGTGCAATCACATGTGCATATTTGTTTGCGGAACATTCAAGAGTGTTCCTTAACTCATTTTGCCCTATAAAAAGCTGTTTATCGTATGTGACTGCTTGCCTATGTTCCAGTTTCATTATACGGGGCTGGGCATGTAGAGGTCAAAAAAGATTTGAACCCAATATAATATTAATGATTAACAAATAACTACTGAAAAGTATCTCCTTCTTTTCCTTCGCAATCATTCGAGAAAAATGATCCGCTTGTCGAAACAAGATATTTTCCTTTTCAGTGAAACATGTTCTATACGCTCGTCCTTATTTTGGTTGTGCTGCAAGTTGCTGCTGCGACGGCACCCAACAGAACAGCAGTTATGGCTGACCTGCTAAATCTCGACGGCTATAGTGCCAGAGTTGCTGAGCTGAGAGCTTACAGAGAGTATAAGTTGCAGAAAAAAGCTGCTAAGGAATATGCTAAGCAAAAAGAGAAAAAGAAAACTGAGTGTAAATCTCCTACCAATGGAACATATACAGTGAAGATAGAATGTCGAACGAAAATTCGAATTTCTGTTGTGGTGAAATCCAAAGAAAAGCTGAGAAAACCCTATACGAATGGACCTGACCGTGTAAAACCACCAAGTGTGAAAGGTAAAGATGTCGTTGAGGTATGGTCTCCATTTCCTGAATTTGTGCTTTGACTCTAATACTATCACTTACAGTGCCGCAATCCATACTGCTGCGGAGAGTGCAGTAAAGACTTCAAAACGCATACTGGAAAATGGTACCAATGCTACAGTCTCTGCGCTAAAAGTTATCCCAAAGAAAATAAAAATTATCGACAGGTCGCGGAAGCGGCATAACTTTGCTACTGAACATTTATAAAGTTTATAAAGTCTATCTTTGCACGTGGCTGCTATTTTCCAGATTTATTTGATTACTTTTAGACCGAGCGGGCATTGCTCTGCCCAGTGCCAAGATAAGCTCGTGTTTCCAACGGTTGCTTAGTGAACATTATGAAACTACTAAAAGATAAGTTCTTTGCGCAATGAAATGCTCAGGTTTGGCTTTTGAGTAAGCCTGAGTGATTACACACATTCGTCCTGGACACCAAAGCAAGCCTTTGAAACGACGAATTTAAGCACAACGGGTTTGTCGCAGAGCAAAGGGCACATATTACACTTCAGACATAATTTCATCATTTCAGATTCACTTTTCTCAAATACATGCAGCGATGTTAAACAATGCGAAAGTCCATAAAAATATTTTGAAAAAGTGAACCATCATAGCCTTTCGCTACAATCGCTCACGTAATTGGTGCTGAAAAAACATGTTTGATTGAATTTGGTGCAACCTCCAGCAAAATCAATAAATTTTAGGTATTTCACGTTTTTACGCTGGGGCTGATATGACACTAGCTTTTGGCTATTCTCTTATTGAATATATGCTATCAAGCAAATTTGCTTCCTTACTGACTACATAACGAGTATCAACAAGCTTCCGTTGTTTGCTTTCATTTGCGACTTTAATCAGTTCGAAATGCAGTTCAGTGTTACCACTCTGATTGTTCAACTGAGCAGTCTTTTCAAATTTTTAGGTCATAAATCCCAAATGAAATGAAGATGCGGGGTGCTGTTCGATAGAGCAAGGCAAGCTCTATATGGCGGCATGTGAGCATCAGCAGCTTCTGGTTTGAGGTGCACCAGCTTCTGTACACCTCAAGTCAGAAGCCGAAATATAAGAATTTTGAGATGCCCGTAAAATTAAGGAAGAATATATTTTCGTTTAAAACAAGCCGGATCCTCACTAGCTCACATATATACACTCCACATACACTCATATACGCCGTTGTGTATTTGCATCTTTGCAAACCGAGAGAACTAAAACGTCCAAGCTTTTGGAAAGGCGACTTTTTCCGTTCGCACATAAGTCCCGCACGTAAGTAAATGTACACTACGTGCCTTCGGAAACGAAACCGCAATTTTTCAGGCTCCTACAAATTCTAGTTCTCGAAAAATATCGAGCTCAGCTTTTTTTGCTAAATTTTTTGTGTTAGGTTTTTTTCTGTAAAAATCAACATTTCTTGGGAACTAGAGCTTGTGGGAAGCTGCGCATCTTCTGTTGTCAAGGCCTTGTAATATACAGTAACTTATGTGCTAACAGCACGAAATCGCTTTTTTTGAAGCTTACTCTAGTTTTCTCAGTTTTTAGCACACAAAGAAATACAGGAACGATTTATATATGTTGGTGTCTAATGTAAGGTGTAAGCCATGAGGAATGGGAGACGGTAACTTTTGTTTTGGGCAATGATATGATTTCATTTTTCGGGCATCTATAATTTCTTAGATTTCGGCATCTAACTCGTAGAATGCCGATGCTGGTACAAACGGTCGCAAGACATTTTGTAGAGCTGGCTTTGCTGTATCGAACGCTACCCTTCTAAATTAGATTTGATTCTATTACTTATTACGGTCAAAACTCAAGATTGAAAAAAACTCATGAGACAATCTAACAGCAATGAGGGTGGCTGCTGTTACTACTGCGAGTTTAACATATAAAACTTTGAACATTAAGGCTTTACAAAAAATTTGTAACTGCACTTCACTTCGCATACGGATGCCGAAGAACAGTAGCTTGAGAAAAGGTTTTTTTTTGCCCTTAGCAAAATAAAGATCTAACGGTCAACTATAGGTTCAGTAAGCTTTTGTTATAGTGCTCAAAAAATACTCCGTACCACCGCGACGCTGTGGTACCTTTTTTCCTCTGAATTTCTCGCAACCTTGTTCAAAACGACTTGCATACAAAGTTATAGATTTCAAAGCAGCGCCATACCGCTAGCACCGTTAGCATAACCTTCCTTCTCTTTCGTGTTCTGGCAAGTTCCTGTTGATTTTTGGATTTAATCACATAAGGCTTCAATAGGAATTTAGTAAAAGATTTTGAGTGTTGATCCAGTTGCGAGCATTATTGATGGGGAAAAGGTTTTTTTGCATTGGCTTGAAAGCTGGGTATAAACAGGGAAAGTGGTAATCACCTTGTGCTCGTCTGCATCTTCGTTTATGTTGCTGTAATCCTGACCTGTATGATGCCTTCATTTTTTTCATAGTTTTAAATTATTTTCAAGTCAGCTGAAGGCTTTAGCATTACCTCCGAGTAAGTACCTAACACTACTTTGCTTTTATCTCAAATGAAAAATTACTTTTATAAGGGGCTGAACTCGGCAATAAATTTCAAAAACTAGCCTGCCCCCATATTCTTTTTTTTACTTTAAAAAAACAGTCCAAAGATGTTTAGATTTTGAGCACCTAAAATGGACGAAACCTAGCTCTACTTCAAATTGAAAAATTAAAATTTCATACTCATTTACAGAACAATTATTTGATCGATCACAGCAAACTCGTAAAGATAGAAAATACCCACCTGTGCTCTTGAGAACATTATGCAATTTATATCAAAATTGTCATTTATATTTCTTTGTCCATGACTACGATTACGACAAAGTATCAAGTCAAATTTGTTATGCAAAAAGATGAGGAAAAACAAGAGTTACGCAAAGATCTAGAACTAACATTTGCAAAAGAATTATCAAATGTATGAGCCTAACGCAGGGTTCTGCACCAAGGTATCTTCATATCGCAATAATGATATTCTTACATTCTAATCAGATTTCTGGGTACTATTTCAATGCGAAAAGTAAATTTTACAACGAAGTATCCTAGCACTATACCTCATTCACGAAAGATTTGGCGTAAAAACCAAAGAGATCCAAATGCTCAAACTGAGAAAAGTCGGAATTCCATCCAAAAATTCCTACGGAATGCTTACTCATTTAGATTCCTCAAGGCTTTCATGTAAATAATACAATTTCTGCATTTCCTCTTTCTCTTTGTCCAAAATCGAGAAAATGATTTATCTAACTTTGCCAATATAATGTCAAGTTAAATCTAGTGATAGAATACTTTGCACAAGCCATCGAAATACAACCTAGAAATTCAGCTTCCTGCAAGAGTTAATTTCTAAAAAATTGAATTTTGGCAGAAAAATCTTTTAAGAAGAGTCAAAATCAACATTCTTTCAAAAGGCCAGGGCCCGGCAGGAGGTCGGCAAAAGGGGTTTTCGAAAACGAATTCCCCTTTGACCCAAAAATTTTTTACGAATTCCCCTTTGACCCCAAAAACGGGACCTTGTGCTTGTGCAAGCAACACTTAAGCAAAAACAAATTATTTTATTGAAAAACTGCTATCAATTCGCAACAAAATAAGAAAAAACCTGTCCGGATTATTCTTGGAGGTCTAATAATAAGGTAATAACAACAAAACTCCTATGCAGCGTAAATCCCCCTCAACGCTGCGACTATGCGATGATAAGCCTTCAAAAATCTGAAGGCCAATATGTGTGAGTAACAACAATCGAGTCTGGTGCTCCAACCAAGCCAATGTTTCCTCCTTCTCCTGTCGTAGTCGCGTAGTTATAATTAAAGTTGTTGGGCTCAGCTACAATTATCGCGGTTTTATATAATGAAAACTGCGGCAAGCTAATAACAACATCAAGCGACGAAAAAGTTCAAAAAAAGGCAAAACTTCAAGAACGATAAGAACTGATAAAACACTAGAAACGAACTATATCTCGAGGTCGCGGCTGACTTCACTTCTTGGAGTATCTAGCATACTTTCAGACGATCTATTGGAATAAATAGATAATCCTGCTGTCGAAGAAGGCAGGGTCGATCGATGAGAAGGAAATGAATGGTGAAGTAAATGCGATGACAAATGATAAGCTCCGAAAACCACCTTCAGCGCTAGGCAGGGTTGCTGTAAGTAAGAATTAGGTAAAGGTTGCTGCAGGTAAAAGCTATCGTCGTCGCTTTCTTCCTCCAGTCGACAATCACCGCACGCAAGAGCCTCGCGTTGAGCAATATTCTCTAAATACGAAAGTTACGTAAGAGGAATACGAATACGAAAGAGCAATGCAAGACGCGAAGTGAAGTGGAAGAAGTATAGAAGCGATGAAATATCAGAGTGACGCTGTTATAGGGCTCCATGTCAGGAGTCACGCCGCGCGCCGCGCCGCTTCGCCGCGCACATCGCGTCTAAATTTTGTACCCCATAAAACTGCCCGTGCTAAAATGGCACGGCGCCAGTCTAGGGGGGTGGGGGGTGGGGGCAGATACATGGCTCGTGCCATAAGTAAGACTGCGCCAGGAGTGCTGGCTTCTGTTTTGCTGACATCGCTCGCGGCATCGCTTCGCGAAAAATTCGCGCCGACCGTGACTCCTGACCGTTCCCCCTGTTATAGGACTCAGCGACGCCGATCGATTTGGAGCGCGCTTTCCTCCTTGGGAAACGGGGCTGTTGAGGCAATTTTTGCCTCTAGCAATGAGGGGAGGAGGAGATTTGAGACCAAATTTTCAATATATACTAATCTTTAGGCGTACACTAGATTTATGTAAAAATTTTGAAAAAATTATGTGAATTAAGAGTTTTGCCGACCTCAGGTGGGAATTAGGTCGGCAATTGCCGACCTAATTTGGAAATTAGTTAAGCACGCTCTTCATTCACATAAGTTTTTCATAATATTTCATACTTTATTATTTAGTCCTATGGCGGACATACACACCGAGTCCCGCGCGATTTCGTTTCCTTTGCGTTGCAAACGAGCCATTTTTCCATTTTCTTGATAGTGGGAAATTTTCAGACAAAAGCTTGCCACAACATTCAGTCACATAATTTTTCAATGAAACTTCTAAGCCCTGCAGGCCCGTGTTCATCTACCTACCAAGTTTCATACCATATCGTCATCTGTGCGCTGTAAACGAGCCATTTGAATTCACATCTTCATTTACCAGTTTTGCAAAACTTTCGGAATAAATGCTTATTACTCGTTCCGTTCACATAAGTTTTTCATAATTTTCCATACTATGCTTCCATTAGTCTCTCTGCGTTCGCTTACAAAATTTGATGCCATATCGTTACGCATACATTGAGAACTAGTCATGTATGCTGTAACAAATAGCACCGTTCAAACGACGTCGCGCGCGCGGCAGTTAGCGACGCCGCGACGTGACGCGCGCAGACTCTGCTGTGCCTATTGAGGTAAGTTGAGATAATATGACATGCTGAGATACGCAGAATGAGGCAACTGCTGTGGAAAATTGACCACTCAGAGTCAGTGTAACGCTATTCGCTGCTCTTTTTTTGCATAGTAGACATTCTGATAAAGTTGTAACGCTATGATATTTCATTCTATGCAGTCCAGATGAGAAGGGCTCAGCTTTGCCATCGTAACCATCATTTTTTTCCGGGGCTCCGCCCGGACCCCGCGAAAACGATTTCCCCTTTGCTTTTTGGCCCCAAAACGATTTCCAGCTTGTCATTTGCCGACCTCGTGCCGGGCCCTGCAAAGGCTTGTAGATTCGGTTGTATTATCTCTAAAAGCTCGTAGTATACAAGTAATAATGTGGCTCAAAATTACTCTGACAATGTGATAATTTCATTTTCATTTTTCTAGTATCGGAGAAACAGCAACTCTATATATGAACGTCTTATGTGGAATGTACAAGCATAAGCGAGTGACAGATGCGTCAAAATTTTTGGGCGTCCCGATATTTTTTCGGTTTTTTAGCTTTTCGTTTTTGGCTCCAAAATTTGCGTAATCAAACGTTCGAATACTTCCTTGTGGAGCTTAACTTACTAAAAATTTGAAGATGCCCATGCAGAATGTACTGAATTATGACTCATTGCAGTATAGAATTACGCATTTTGAAGTAAGGCAAGACTTATGTATCTGTGAATTTCCTAAATTGCGATGAAGTGAGCATGCGCCACAGTTACGGTCACCGAGTTCCATTGCATCTCTGCGTCTTAGCGGAGTCTGTCTGTCCAAAATTAAAAAAAGAATCTGCGAAGGAGCCTGATCTGTCGTCGAATGTTCATTTCAAGTAAGCCAAATCCAGGTAAGCAAAAAAGCAGGAAACCGAGTTTTTTTCCTAAAACGACTCTAGCCGCTGCTGCTTTACTGAAATGCAATATCTACAAAAAATATATTTAGTGTAGTTAGAAGCTCGAAAAAATGGAGGACGCAATGCTTTGTTAAAGGCAGTGTCCGGGCAAAAACTCGATTTTGAGATTTTGTGCTTTCCGGGCCTATTCGTCATGCTAAATTCGAAAATGCACACTGGAGAGCACAAAAAGGCGAAAATCGGCTCTAGCACAGGGGGTAATCAGCAGATGGGCGGGTACTACCTACTGTGAATTCACCCTCCCAGCTTCCAGAGCGGCCTTTTCGATTCCGCCAGCCGTCCTGGAAGCGCCACCGGCTAATCGTGAACGACTGACCTGAAACCGGAAGCGAAAAAACGCTCCGGAACTGGGAGCAATTCACAGTGGGGAGCACTTCGCCCACCTGCTGATTTCCTAGTGTGCTAGAGCCGTTTCGCCGTTTTTGCGCTCTCCAGTGTGCATTTTCGGATTCACCATAGCGAAAAGGCCCTGGTAAGCACAAAATCTCAAAATCGAGTTTTTGCCCGGACACTGGCTTTAAGGAGACGGTCGAAAGACGCGATTTCCCAGTTGTCACTAAGAAAAGCAGAAAAAAGTCCAAAACTAAATTGCCACTTTAGTTCTCAAATTTTAGCTTTTTTTGTACACTTGTTAATACTGGCAGATTTTTTGAAATATGCTTTTCTGGAGTAAATACTTAGGCAGTAATCATTGCTGAAGTGGCTATTACTGATACGTCAAATAAAGGGAAACTTGCTGTATCATTTAGCAGCGGAAACCACGAAACGATCAAAGAAGAATCACTCTTTTTTAGAATGATCCATCAAATACACCATGGGGCGACATAGCTTGAGCTAGGTTATAGCAAGAGGAATCTCGGTTGCACTTGCTGAATGTGGGCAAAGTTGACCCTGTAACTAACAAGGGAAGTTCGCCAAATCGAAATGGCCGATTGATACGTGGTATATACCCGGACGCGGGGCTCGGAAAGTTAGTATCAAATGTGCGCCCATTAGCTGCGACGCGTTATTGTGAAGCAAGTTATGGCCCTCTGAAGTTTTTGGCGTGTGCATGTCTAGAGAACGCACAAATGCTCCGGTTGTGGTCGTCTGGTGTAGTGGTTAGCGTCTCGGACTCACAGGTGACCGGTGAGGGTTCGAATCCTGTTGCTGTCCACACGTTTTGCATTCTTCTCAAAAATCATTTTTTACCTGTTTTATGTATTACTGAGGCAAAAAATGACACACACGGGTTACGGGATAATTTTTCTCACGAAAATTCGACCAATGCTTCATATGTAAGATTTTCGTAGAACATAGCAACGACTTTTTAGCGAAGGCTTTTCAATTGACTTTGAAGATTTGCCAAATCCTCACCCCCACATACTTTCTTCGATTGCACGTAGTATTTACGTGACAATCTCCAAGTTGTATCACGTCGTACTATTGATTGTTGCTAATGGGCTACCTTGTGAGAATGACACGGCAGGATCTATAATTAGTAGAGTTTAACCACCCGAATTTTCGTGAGAAAAATTATCCCGTAACCCGTGTGTGTCATTTTTTACGTCAGCAATGCATAAAACAGGTAAAGAATGAATTTTGAGAAGATCGCAAAACATGTAAACAGCAACAGGATTCGAACCCTCACCGGTCATCTGTGAGTCCGAGACGCTAACCACTACACCACACGACCACAAACTGAGCATTTGTACGTTCTCTAGCCCATTGACGACGATGTGGACCACCGGTGGCCTACGCGCTTTTTGCTGCCAGGGACGATGTGGACCCCCGGTGGCCCACACCTCTCGCAAAGTCGCATTATTTGCAGGTCTAGTATTTTTTTCATATATCAATATTTATTCCAATTTTTTGTATTCTTGGGACGTGTAGGCTCTGTCGTTCAAGAAAATGTTAATAGTTGTTTACAAAACAACGTTGCATTCCGTAAATAAGCACAAAACCTTCCCACACTGAAAGTGTTGTGCAATGTCGCGTCGTCCCACAGCGCCGCCGCGCAAAATTAGGCGTCGTCGTCAATGGGCTAGACATGCACACGCCAAAAACTTTAGAGGGCCATAACTTGCTTCACAATAACGCGTCGCAGCTAATGGGCGCACATTTGATACTAACTTTCCGAGCCCCGCGTCCGGGTATATACCACGTATCAAGCGGCCATTTCGATTCGGCGAACTTCCCTTGTAAGTTCCCCCTTAGAGACATCAAGCTCTACTGCTTAAGTGCGGCACTTCGGGAGTCCAGATTTCGTTGCATTTGATTTGTATGTTATGTTTTTCAAGATATTCAGTCGATAATATGTTATTACATGCCTTATGGCAAATACAGCAGACTTGTCACAAATTGTCACAATTTCAAAAATACCAAATTACAGGAACAAACCGCAATTCGTGAGACTTGTCACAAGTCTCACGGATTGCGGTAATTCGTGATTGTGTTCAGTAATTGGTGAGTGTGCAAAGTATTAGAGAGCAGTTAAGTTTAGAAGAAGATGGGCCATGCTTACTAGTTTTGAAGCAGAATGAGTCCACGTTTATGAGATCCAATTCCTAAGGTTTTAGTGCACAGTGATCCACTTTTTGCACAAGAATGGCCGCATGCGTTTACATCTCCGTCGGGGAGAGGATCACAGCTTCAAAAAAGCTTCATTTCATAAAGCTCCAGTTATCTGGATTCACGCTATCTATCCATCTATAAGCGTTCCAACTCCACTTTATTATGAACATTTCAAAGGCGCATTAGTTAATAAGCCGCGTTTTCCAGCTTTTCAAAATGATTCCCAGGAAATTCTCAACATCCTATCTTCTTTTTTTCACAGTCGTTTATCTTCGGAGTCAGTGAAAACATACCAAACTTGTGATGATTATCTAACCTAACTGCAAAGCAGGTTTTTGGCATGAACAAGTACGTTACTAGAATTATTCGGGAATTTCGGTAAACCTCTGGGTTTACGCTGTTTAAGTGTATTATGTCTTTAGTTCACCTCTGCTTCATAGAGGTTCGCACTTGTTCTACTATTTCATCTATTTTAGTCATCTGTACCTCCCTCCAGCTTCCATCATGATGGATTTGAAAATCCCCCACAATGCTGGCCACCACGAATGAGTTGTAAACAACAACTAATTTCAAAAGTTTCTCCATGTAAGATCGACTCTGAAAAGAAAAACCGCCTTTGCAGGTTAACAAATGTGTCTAGTAGATTAGTCTCTGGATTTGCATTGGTTTGATAGTCGCCATGGGGACGATAGCCACTGTAAGCTTGGCCTCTGAGCGAAAAACTTTTTTGTTTCTTGAAAATCATGACAAATCGACTCTACGCAATCATTGCGTTTTTGGCACCGTTTTCGAAAAAAAAAGAATTTCTAGCGACTTTTTGAGCTAACAAGGGAATGGTCAGAAGTCGAAGTGGCCAATCCAAACAAGCTGCATACCATTCGATGCAGCATAGAACGCTGATTTCAAATCTGCCTTCCTTATCTGCAGAGCGCCTTTATAGGCGCAGTTATGAACAGCTTTATTGCCAAAAAACCGTACACAAAAACTGCCAAATTAGACACTTTATTGCCCTTTTAGCTTAATTCTAAGTGCAGGCCATATGAAGTGACCTAGTTGCATATTTTGGTTCAGCACTGAGCCGAAAATGGCTCTGTACGGCCAAGTTTGACCTTTACAAGCACGATTTCTTAGCGAAATAATGACTTTTAACAGCCATAATTTCATCCACAAAAGCGCTCTGCAGATAAGGGCTTCAGAGTAAGCGTTTTATGCTGCATCTAATGGTATGTAGCTCGCTCGAATTGGTTGCTTCGATTCCATTCCCTTGTAAAGTCAATGGTTTATAGATACAAGTGTCACAGGTTATTGCAACAGTCAATGCTAACAGACCTGCATGCTATGTAAAAAATATAAAAAAAGGAAAATATGTACCATATTTCCCCTCAATCTTATCAATAACACTTGACACTAATGCAATAAACATTCCTAATCATTATATGCGGTCACTCTGCTGCATACACCGTTACTAAGCTGAAGTCAACTCTGGGTGTTACCTCCGGTAGTAATCTACCCTACCTGGTGGCATCATAGATGCCGGCAAGTTGGCACACATCGCGGAAAGATGCCAACTCCGCCGGCAGCTCGCGGAGTGATCGCATGTTTTAATAATCTCACATAACCTTAGTACGCGATCATTCCGCACATTGAATCTTGATGACGCAGAGAGCCGCAAAACTGCTGCCTCGCATGCGGCCAAACCTAAGTGCGTTAACTTCAAGTGCCACCACGTTAACCATTCGATCATTCGATGAATCACTGCTATTTGCACCAGCAGTAGGAGGAACGCAGTGATAAGTGGCCGCCTGTAAGAGGGATCGATACATTGCATGAGAGACTTTGACCTAAAAGAACAGCTGATTGATGTGAGAGAGGGATGAAATCGGTGCAAACGAGATTTAGAAGGGATTGCCAAGAAAGATGGTGTTCTTTATGGTTCTAAAGCATTACTAGATTTTTTTCTCTGTAAGAAAATCGTCGTTTTAAAGAAGAAAAACTCATATAATGAGAAGAATGTAGTTTTTTAAAAGTAGAATTTTTTTGATTATTTCGCCTGACGTAAATTGTGTGATATCGCCACAATTCGCAAACTCACAGACGCCGTCGGCAAAGGTGCCACCACCTGGACGTGGTAGGGGCACGTCGAGATGCCGGCAGCTCCCTCTCTCAAAAGAGCAGGCTATTTCCCGTGCTCTCTGACCTGCCGGCAGCTGCCATCTCGCGGATTTTGACGAGCTGCCGGCAGGTTGCCGGCAAATGACATCGCGAAGTTGCCGGCAGCTCCTCCTGCGCTTCCAGATATTTTCTTACAGGAGGATTTCTGGAATCGCAGATTTCTATGGAGTTTTCTACAGAGTCGAGGAGGCATCTTTATCGAGAAAATTTTTTGGAAATAGGCCTGAGACGACCTAAAATTTGGGGTTCCACTTTCTGGCCACCTCACGGAAAAGATGCCAGCGACCTGCCGACGAGACCTGCCGCCAGGTCGGGGAAATTACTACCGGCCCTGGAGTTCGGCGAAAGACATTAGGGCGAGAGAAGTATTCTAGACCAAACAGTAGGGCTATCTTGTATATCATATGAATTAGGGATTTAGGGACATTTTATGGGCTACTTATATACTATGCGAGAGGACTAGGAACAATGGCTTAAAGGCAGTGTCCAGGCTAATCCTAACCCCCTCCGATTAGTGTCGATCCTGAATGTAGGCCCCAGAAAAGGGACATATGCGTTGATCCGGTCATCTAACGTTGTCTCTGAATGGAGATAAAGGGCCTGAAAGTCCCTGCCTGAGCGGAGTCTGATATCAGACTCCGCCCACCAGGGACTGCTCACTACCTTGTCAATACGTGCCTCCCGACACATATTGACAAGGTAGTGAGCAGAAGCTGCACACTGCACACTGCAATGCAACTGCATCCATGCAGTTGCAGCTCCTTCCCGCTGGCCTGCCGACGAGGACGAGCAATTCGAAACTCGTCCGCGCCTCAAGACTGGGTCCCCAAGAATCGGGTTTTTTGTGAATTTTAGAGAGTTTGAAGTTCAGAACTGTAATCAGGGCTACGGAAAGGCCCCAGAATGACGAAAACATGGGGGGCCAAATTCTGGGTGGACGCTGCCTTTAAGTTAACTCAATTTCCACACAAACAACCGCTACGCAGATTTCAGTGAGGTTCGATAAAGCTTGACCTGTGCTTGATTTGTCATTGCCATGCCTGATTGTTCTTCTTATGTAGAAACGTCAATTAATGACTAGTTTTTTCACACCAAAGCATCATTACGAAGTCTGCAGTAATCCGATGCTAACTTGTTTTTTAATCTTAGTTTTCTCTCTTCCCTTGAAGGCAAAAAGTGAGGGATTTAGCAGCGTAATTATACGAATGAATAGCGTTAGTTGCCCGTTTTATGTTCACTCGCTTGTATCGGCGAGAGGGTATATACACGTAGAGCTAAGTAGAATGTGTTAATGAGGCTACGATATTTCCGCAAGGGCTAATTTCAGCCCATAAGGGCACCTGATGTTCGTGGGCACTAATCAAAACGAATGCAGCCATCGGACAGCAGTAAAAGAGACGATATAGGGACTACAGACTATGTAGTGGAAGGCAATCTCGAGACTGCCCCGCAATTACTTTTAAGTTTAAAGAGTCCAGGAAAGGATCCGTGCAGTCAGACAACGAATCGTAGATTTGTACTGGTTCGATTATTCTAGGCAACTTAAATATTCTAGGAAATGTAATTTTCTAATCGCACTCGCAGAGAATGTTAGGAAAAGACATGCAAGATCAAATTATCTATTCTATCATGATTTGCACATTAGTAGGACTTTATTGGTAGTCAGTTTATTTTCAACGTAAATCAACGGAATCGCACGCTGAAAGCGTAACAGAAAAGGTGGAAAGCGGTGGCGGCCCCAGAATTTCGTGGATGAGGTGGGAAACAAAAAAAATTTATTTGACTTAAGGTGATGGCTTTAGCCAAGCACTCATCCTTGGGATGCTTAGCAAAAATTCTGCGTATCTACATCCCTGAATTTTTGGATAACGGCAGCAACTGCTCGAAAAATTTTTTGAAGTCTAATTTGAATTTTTAAAGATTGCAAAAATCATTTCATCTCGCAAGTACAAGTACCTCACTTACGCATTTTGGTAACTCATATGGACAATTTCCAAAGAAATTTCGCAATCCATTCTCGGTATTTCCCCTTCCCCCCCCCTCTTCCTCCAAACCCGTCAGTCCGCCACCGGTGAAAAGATTTATAATTTCTTCTTTGTCCTAGTCCATATCTTTTGTCCAGTGAAAAAAATCAGGCCTTTCTGTTTCAGACTAGCAAACGGTTGACTTTTCTTTATATAAGTACTTGAAACTAATGACGAAGGTGATAGCAAGCTTCAAAAAGGGATTTTTTCAGGTGACATCGCAGTTACAACTCAAATTGGCTCTCCCCTAGTGCTCTTTTTATATCAAGGGTTGCAAGCATTTTAATTTGGAGATCAGCGAATGAGAATTTCCACTAAGTCGCTTAATTCTAAATTAATACTCTTCACAAATCGAGGTTTTTTGAGAATGCAATAAAGAAAGGCGGCAATTTTTCCATAATAAAAGCGGCATTTTCTAGAATAATCTTGACGAAAATTTTTCCCACTATCTTGATTAGCGTGCTTTATGGAATCAAATTATAATTTTAAATGCTCCAGGTTTGATCATTCCTGAATCTTTTTGAGCTTTCCATCAATTAAAAAAGCCAGGTCAATCGGCACCCAGAGAAACGCATAAGTATCAGGTTGATGCAGAAATAATGGCTTTCTTCAAGCCTTTTTCAGGACAACTTTTTTTCACCAAAAATTCCTTTTCGAGATAACCACTGCATACCATGAGGAGACTATTTGCTCTCTCTATCGGTTTAAAGCCGGTCACCAGCATCATTTCTCAAAAAGTTACAGAGCCTCAAATAACAGCATCCAAAATCAGAATTTTGTTGCTTTCTGGCTAGAAATTAAGCCCGAAGGAGGACATTTCTCCGAAAATTCAGCTCTATATGTAGAAAAATTGTAGAATTATGTATACTTTAGCATTCTCTCAGGAATTATCTAAACGAATATTGGCGCCTCAACATAATTGGTCGTTTTGGGCGTACGGTGGCCCATAAAATTTTTCTGAGTCGCCAAAGGTTTGCTCAATTCCTCAAGCGTAAGAGTAGGGCATGCTGTTGACATTTTTGTGAGAATTTTCGTCTGTTTAGTATGCAGAAAATTTGAAAGTTGTATAATTTGGGAGTTCGAGACCTGATGAAAAATGTCGGAAAAACTGACAAATTTGATTTTTAATTTTTTTGCAAACTGACTTTGCACAGACTTTTTCCATCTTCTTTTATCCAACTGGCTTGCGGCACAAGTTAGGCAATCAATTATACTAATCAACAATGAAAGAAGTTATGATCTGTTCAAAAAAGGTTTCAGAAGAAAATGATTTTTATTTCTGGATCCATATCATACCACGATCTACCCGTTTGTGATGTGGGTATAGCTCAATGTGCGCTGTATCGCAAAAGGTTGGCTCCTTTCGATAGTTTTTGATGCATTCAATAATATAAATTTTTTTGAATTTTATAGCACGTCAAAGTGAGAATTTGCGAAAAGGCACAGTATCTCTTTCTCTAAATTTTAGCTTTCTTTCTGCACTATAGTCTTAACATGGGATAGTACGAATCCACAACAACGTATTTATTACAGCTAAAGATACGATGTGAAGGAGCATTGATAAAAAGGACTGTTATACACATATGCATGTAGAATACATTCAAAGCTCGTGACTTTCCATCATACAGAAAGATCATTTAGCGCAAGTGGTTCACATGTAGTTGGACAACCATTCCACATTGGCGAGAAGGTCACAGTTTATCCTTATCGTTTTATCCTTTTAAATGCCACACTCAACCATTGATAAGATGCGTTGATAACCTGTAAATAAAACAAACTATTGACAAATTCTAATGATACCAGAACTTACAGCTATGCACAGAGTCTCGATAACGTCCATTAGCAAAACAATATCAAAAACAGATGCGTCTACAGCAGACGGTTGGAACAGGTGATCATATCGCCTAGAAAACACTGCAAGGCTAGTTTCAATCAAATTACAGTCACAAAGAACTTACTTCCTTTGAAGTGCGTCGAGCAGTCGTAAGCATCAGATTAGCAGAAACGCGGTAGAATATCAGATAACTTCCGACACAATACTTATATTTCTCAGCAAAGCAGGAATTGCCCAGAAATCGAAACACTGAGAATATATAATAGAAGGAGCATTCATTTTAGAAGACATATTCATTTTTAGAATATAAGAGTTCTACTGACAGCATTCAACCATTCACTGCAGTTCCATCAGAAAAGCAAAAACCCAAACACAGTGCATATAGCTTTCTCGTGAAAAGGGAACATACGATTTGTATCTCTTTAGTTCGAATCCAAAAAGGTGATGGACACATAGAACACGTCACAGCAACTAGCATTTGATTTCACTGACGTCCTGCTTCTTCGCCATTCAAGTCAAAAAGAGCACGCAAATAGGAGAAGAAGATGCACCATGGAATTCGATCAGATTTAAGGAGTGATATTGTAATGAAGTGGGCTACATCAGCTAGCAAACTCCGATCCCGAATACTTCGTTCCAAGTGACCCAAAAGCATCTCATCTTTTCAGCGACTCACATACATAGAACGTGACGCAACCGAAGTGAAACCGCAACAATAACAAAGGAGAAATGATAAAGAGAAGCCTTCCGCTTGCCTGCTTAAAAGACACATGCACGCGATGTTTGAATTTATTTTACTGTACGCGCAATCTTGTGCCCTGAGCGGTGTCTGAGCGATGAAGTAGCGTGGTCTGTTGCAAATGTCCGTGCAGAACCTCCCCTTCAGCGAACCCAATGTCCTCTACCCCCCCGGGGAGAGGACTATATGTCGCCGAATTTGGAAGAGTCCCGCGCAGATTCCCTGCAGGAACGCATGTCCGCGCATGTACAAGGGTGCGTATTTGTCGCAAATGACCGCGCGGACCGCCCTTTTTCGGCGACATATAGTCCTCCACCCCTACCCCCTTTATCTTAAAGGTTTTTTTGCAAACCAGGGCTGAACTTGAGAGCTGGGAGTTATAGGAGTGTTAAGCATGGTGATTCAGAGATCATAATGAGGCAAGGAACTGGCATGTATAAACGGGAGAGAAATTTCTAGTATTATGTTGTGAAGAAAGTTCCCGGGCACTTTTAAAAATTTTATTTTTAAACGCATTTTTTTGGCGCTCGGTCCTACTTTGAAGTGTTTTATAGTGTTCAGTAGAGGGAAGCGTAAACTTTTCAATACCACTTCTGATTTCTATCGATGCCAAGACGTGTTTGATCTGCACATCGAAAAATGAAATCTTTCCAACCATAAAAATTTCACAATTTTTCTTTTTGCGGCCATTTTTTGTACATTTCGGAGATTTTTATCTAAATCACGGGTGGTCTGATTGAGGAGCCTGTTAACTTGTGATTCGCTCGCAGCTGCACTCATTTGCGATTTGCGCTCAGAAATTACAAGCTGTCGAACTTGCCTTTAACGCAACTCTTTTCGCACTGACGTCGCTTCTGCGAAAATCGTACTTCTGGATGATGCGTCCAAAAGATGTGTAAAGCATTAATCCAACAATGTTCGCAGTGATCAAAGATTCGGTCCGTTCTGTGCGGAATGGGAAGACTTCAGAGTCATTTGCTTGAAAAATGGCGCATTTTTCAAGCAAAAAATGGTCGATTTTCAAATTTTTTAAAAAAGTTTATTGCAGGTGATCGCTTAAAGACCTAAATAGTTTGCATAACAACCCCAGCAGACTTCTATATAATTGCAGCACCTGAGCTCTCCAGCTCTCACCAGGCCTGAGATAATCCTGCACAAGGCCACTTTTCGTGACGATTTTTTTCTCTTCTGCGCATGCTGATGGGCCGCAGCGAGGTGCTAAAAAGCCATGTTGTAGACAAATTTGTCTTTGCAAAGAAGTTTCAAGCTTTGAAGAAGAATCAACCTGCTTGAAGTTACAGCGACTTAAAAAAAAATTTTCGCAACTTTCTCTACGACCTAATGGTAAGGTATAGCGATCTTTACCATAATGTACGGAGAGAAACCGAGCGAAGCCGAGTACCACAGCTTTCATGACACTTTGAATTTTCATGACGTGACTCATTCCAGCATAACCCGCTGATAGAGCACCGAATCGAAAAATGTGCATTGAACAATTCGATGAGATTGGCCCGAAAGTTCGTTCGCACGATTTTCAAAAATTCATAACTTTTGATTTTTGCAATCGTTTGACTGCTTCTATTTTTGTATGAAAGTGTATGTGATGCACTTTATAATACATCTCAGATGCTTACTAATAAACATTTCTTGCATAGATAGGAGCGGTAGAAGAAAGTCAGTCAAAATTCGAATTTTCTGTGAAAGGTCATAGAAAATCGAAAACTTAAAGCAGTATCGAGCATATTACCGATCGCTCCCTATTTGTAGGATTCCATCAAATATGCCATCTGTCAAAATTTTTCCAAGAAATCTGAAAAATTGTGTGCCAGGAAACGCTGATTCAACCACTTAACTTCTTATGAGTGTTTTCAGCTTTTTACGGTGTAACCACATTTCTGACAAATGTCAAGAATTCGGTTGTTACGGTTTACCTGGGATAACTTCAAAAAGAAGCATCATAGTAACATGAAAATTTCAAATTCGAAATCAACGCCTTCTATTACCATAGTACAAGAGAATATGGCTTGTTCGGTTTCGTTTCGAGGCAATATATGGTCTTCAATGGCCTAAAATTTTTGTCGAAGTTCGCACAGCAATCCTACAGTAACGAAGAGCAATCGATGATTTTCTTAATAATGTAAATCTAAGTTGAAGCCTCCTCTACAAAATGGTACTTGAATGGCGAGAAAAGACTCAACGGGAAGTGAGATATTAACAATTGAAACGTGTATACTTGCTTTTGGGACACCCTGTATAATGATATTGATTATTTATATCCTTCTATGTGAAAAAGCCAACCTTTTACGGCTTCCGCAGACGGATTGCAGCTGCAGCCGAGTCTCTTATCGTTCATCGAATGAAGAGAAATGAAAAAGACTCACAGGCATCATCTGCGAAAAAGAGGTAAAATTTTTGAAAAATCTCCCATAGAAATTTTTTTGTACGTATCTTGGGTTGAGACATTTAAAAAAAAATAGTTAGATTGCAAACTGCTGACTTTGTTCCTTGTGCTGCGTTTATACTGATGCGAAAGTTCGGAAACAGTTCCAGCACAGCGCTCAGTTCTTTGCTGGGACTTCCCGAACTTCGGGATTAGCATGAACAGCCTTACTATTCTAGTTGCTGGAAGAAGCCAAAGAAGATGTGGTACAGTGGACATAATTATAAAGCCACTCCAAAAATCGTCGTGATTTTCGTTCCTGTAGTGATGTCTGAAACTTTGCTATGTTGTGCGCATGTCAAACTAACAACTCCTCAAGACGGCTTCCAGTCTTGTTGAGTTTGAAAGGAAAAAACGAAAAAAATTCGAAAAAGCCCTCTTTGAAAGCTGGACAAAATTATAAAGTCACCTGGTTTTTCTAAACACTATCGCATTCGTTGACTCTCTAATTTTTTTTGTACAATTACATCCCAAAATATGAAACATTTGCAACATATACGGCCTGTCTTCCTACTCAATTAGAAGCGATCACTGCATTTTTTGCTTTCAAAAGCACCAAAAGTCAATCTGCTTCAACAGACAACTGGTTTGAAGAATTTTCAAGCTCTTGTTCATTTCAAATGATAATCATGGATTCTACTGACCCTTCAGGGTAGATAAGGTGAAGAGTGCATTCGTAAACTTTGCGTAATCGCTGATTTTGGCGGACGACTCTAACCTCACTATAGGGTTGACGCACTTTTGCACCACAAAATTCGATTTTCAAGCAACAGAAAATACTGTAATGTAGCCATTACGACAGCCATACAACAGTGAACTCGTGTGCATGACTGTGAAAAAATTTCGGGATTGAGCACTCTGGTTCAGCCGCAGTTGACATCCACCGAATGTTGAGTGGAGCACCCTGCACAATCAAAGTCAACTCAGATCACGAGAAAAACCGGAGACGCTTAAAACTCCAAAATCTTAACTAATCTCATTCATCGGGTGAAATATGACATGAAACACAGAGGGAAATAAGGAAACCCAGGGTTATATCAAATGTTCTGCTCGCAGGGAATTTTCGTGGAAAGTATTTCAGGTCTAAATCGCTACCGCATCATTAGGTAAAATCTGAAAGTTGTTGCGAAAGCTGCATCCCTATGTAGGCAATGCAATAATTCAAGTTCAGCAGTTTGTGGACATTGCAAACTGAGTTTTGTGGTGCAAAAGTGCGTCAACCCTATATTGAGCTTAGAGTCTCCGTCAAAAACAGCGATTACGCAGAGTTTACGAATGCGCTTTTCACCTCATCTATCCCGAAGGGTCAGTAGAATCCTTGATTATCATTTGAAATAAACAAGAGCTTGAAAATCCTTCAGACCAGTTGTTTTTTGAAGCAGATTGACTTTTGGTGCTATTGAAAGCAAAAAATGCAGTGATCGCTTCTAATTGAGTAGGAAGACAGACCATAGGTGTTGCAAATGTTTCATATTTTGGGATGTAATTGTAAAAAAAATTTGAGAGTCAACGAATGCGATAGTGATTAGAAAAACCAGGTGGCTTTATAATTTTGTCCAGCTTCCAAAGAGGACTTTTTCGAATTTTTTCGTTTTTCTCCGTTCAAACTCGATAAGACTGGAAGCCGTTTTAAGGAGTCATGGTAGGTTGTGCGCACAACACAGCAAAGTTTCAGACAGATTCAATGACAAGAACGAAAATTACGGCAATTTCTAGAGTGGCTTTATAATTATGTCCAGCACTGTATTAGATATAGCTGGCATACCCGGCTCCGCCCGGCCCTGTCGATGCATGTGGAATGAAATCAAATCACCATGCTCTACTTCCGTACAATTAACTCATCCGTCCCACCTCTATAGCACCCTGCCTCCACTGTGCTTTCGTAGCCAGCATGCTCACTTACTCCCCCCCCCCCCCCCTCATGTGCCAACTCCAGCCCCGTAGCTCAAACTTTGCAAAGAATTGATAAAGCCGTTAAAGATAACCGATATTTTCAAAAAATGATATTTTACTCGAAATCGGCATGCTCACTTACCCTCTAAGCCAACTCCCAGCCCCATAACCCAACGTTTGCAAAAAAAACGATAAAATCGATGTAATTGAATAATGTAATGTAATTGGAAAGGGGCCTATGGCACCCCCCCCCCCGCTCCGAAGTGTATGTATGCAAAGTTGGTCCGAATAGGTTTGAAAATGGAATTTCCTATTCGGAACATACGTACACACAGGCAGACAGACAGACAGGCAGACAACATACAAACAGACAAACATTCAGCTCTATATATTAGGTCGTCCCGAAGTATTTTCGCTTTTTTAGATGAACGTCACATTTCGTAGAACAAGAGTTCCTAAAAGGTCTGGGCAACATTCGATGCGCATTTCATTATCTTTCTAATGGTTATGAATAATCAGTGAGATCTTGAAATTACCAAAACACGATCCATGATTTTTGCCATGGTCAACTTTTGCTGTTTTTCTGAAATTGTACCGATCACGCAAATAAATCCAAATAGCAAATGCTAGAGCAAACCCTGCAAGACATAAAACAATTTTTCTCTTTTTCCATAACTCGTCATAGTCTTTCAATAGAATTTGAACTGATTTTACCTATTTCCATACTTGGTAAACTAAAACCTCGAACATCAAAGGGCAAATAGCTCGGGTACTACTCGGCGTAGTTTTTCCTCTTTTTCTAATGTGTGTTTCTTTTTTCCAATTAGTGGAGGTCTTCAAGGATAAACTTACCATTATTCGTTCGTGTTCTCGGGTAGTACAGCCCTGGGCTCACCCGAAAAACTTGGAATTTCATAATTTGAATCTGTAAGCTCTTACCTGCTTTGTAAAATTGGTGTGAACTCATAATACCATCTTGAAAATTTCAAAATCTGAGGAGCTATTGGTGTTTGATGCTATCATAGCTGACGTACGCCTGCGAAAATCCGATGATTCTAGTAAAAAAATTTTTTTTTCAGAAATTATGGCGAGCTAAGAAAAAGAGAAACAAGTTGTACTGTCATGTAAGGTCTGCTCTATCAACTTTTCGCATTTGAAGAGAACGAATTGCTGCATCGAATGCTACCAATATCTCTTGAAAATTTGTGTTCTACGGAACTGTGGCGGTTATTTAAAAAAAACGAAATTACTTCCAGAACGAATCAATATAATATGACTACGATTTGTTCGGTAAATGGCTATGTTTTCATTTGATTGTTTTTGGTGTTCACCTACGCAATGCATTGGCCTGTTTCTGCTTCATCCCTGATCAAACTCAAACCATAAAGCACTTTGATTCAATATACTAAAACACCACGTTTGCAATCAGTGTGAGTAAATTGTCTAGCAGTACACCAAAGACAGCTGTTCTTGGCCTACGTTGCTTATGTAAGGGTGTCCTAAAAATATGTATGCATCGTTCAATTGTCAATATCTCTCTTCGCAAGTGCTCAAAATTCCTTTGAACATTAGTGAGCTGACTTGTACTTTATCACTTCTCAAACTCTGCAACTATGTAAAAGCTCTTATCTCTTGCAGCTATTCTATCTATGGCATAAGCCAAGAGCTCTAAAGTTTGATTTTGCAGCATTGTAAATCAAAATCTTCGAGCAGTTTTAATCTCGCAAGTATATTACAGAGCGCTGCAAACCTTCTCTGAATGTAGTTTTGCAAGCCTAATCGCCAAGAGTCAAGATAATTGCTTATGGTCTGTAGTAAACCTCGTCATCACAACTCTACTGAGGGGGGCTTATGTACATAGGGCACCTCAGCGGTAATTATGCTATCAATCTTGAAGCGGACACCACTCCGTAGAAAAGATAGACTAGTCTGTTTTAAATAAAGAAAAGTTTCGTGAAGGTTAGCTGAGTGATTAAATCATTGCTTTCCAAACCACAAGCACGCCTGAAGAGCGATTTTTTCATCACTCCTCTCCTGCCTAGCCCCGAGATTGTGCAATTACCCGTTCTCGTAATGAGATGACGTTGTCTAACGCGTCTAAAGAATTGCTCGCTAGCAACTTACAGGATTTTTCTCATTCTTTGCTTTTGCACATTATGTCCTCACTATTTTCAACTTACAACTTACCTACTCTTGGCATCGCGGAAAATTAACCGCCGTGCATAACCAGGCGGTATTTTTACAGTTCATTCTGCCATCCTGAAGCATGCAAATGTATGTTGTCGTAGCTTTAACTTACGAAGTTTTTCTGAGGCGGTCAGTTTATTAACCTAGCTAACTGCGGTTGACTGCGGTCCTACAAATATTTTGAAAAAGAGTTAAGAAACTGAAACATTCTAAAACAATTTTATGTGCACCTGGAAAGGGCTTCGCACTGCTAAACTTGGGTAGAAGACATTAGGTCGTCGAAAGGGGCGGTCCCAAGACTTTCGCAGCAGAACCTTCACCGTTACTGTATCATGCTTTCTGTGCGCATGGGCGGGGCTTGATGGCGACCTAATGACATACAGACAAACAGACATTCAGCTTTATATATAAGATGCCAGATATCACGTGACAACCGTTCTTTTGATGTTCCTCTGAATTTTGAATACATCTTTTGGAGTACCCCTGAAAATTCGTAAATTTTATGTAGTGAAATCAGCAATCGTGAATTTATTTCAACTTTTCAGATTTATTAGAAGTTTTTTTTTCTTGGCATTATACAGTGGCGCCATACGCTGCGAGTTTCTACCGTAATACTACAGTAATCAAAAGCGATCGGCATTTCATTTTATACCGTAATTTCAAGTTAATGGCAGCTCTTTACCTTACTGCGAAAGACAATAAAATAAAAGGTTATTAATGACCAAACAATAGAAGCATTTATTAGGACACCCTTATTGCACATATTACAGTGCAAACAGATGTGCGTAGGGGTTTGTTTGCGGACATTCATATTATTCCTTAATTTATGTTTCTCTATAAAAAGCTGTTTATCGTATGCAACTGCTTGCCTCTGTTCCAGTTTCATAATACGGGATCAAGCATGTAGAGGTCAGAAAAGAATTGAACCTAATATAATATATTAGGTGGGTGCAAAAGTTTTGTCGTTTCATTTTCAAAAATGTGTAACTTCGCCAGATTTCAATGGATTTGCTTGCTTGTAATTTTGTTGGAGAGAATAGGTCTTCCGCTTTCAAGCGCTGTTTTGTGGAGCTTCTGTTTCGCACTGAGTGCCGAGATAAAAATGGAAAAGTAAGACCATGTAAACTTTGACCATTTTAAGTTAGGTCACCAAAATTCTGGAATGCTGCAGAAAAATCTGAAATCGTCAGTACATATGTTTTTTGGCCTACTCTTTGCAACTGTAAAAAATTTGTGCTGTTTGGACGTCTCTGTGAGAAGTTATGATTTTCGCGAAAGTTCACAAATTAATTGATTTTGGCGTTTCCCATGGTAAACTCGATATTCATAACTTCTCACGGAGACGTTTAAACAGCAAAAACTTTTCACAATTGCAAAGAGTAGGCCAAAAAACTTATATGCTGACAATTTCAGATTTTTCTGCAGCATTCCAGATTTTTGGTGACCTAACCTAAAATGGTCAAAGTTTACATGGTCTTACTTTTCCATTTTTATCTCGGCACTCAGTGCGAAACAGAAGCTCCACAAAACATCGCTTGAAAGGGAGGACCTACTCTTTCTAACAAAATTACAAGCAAGCAAATCCGTTGAAATCTGGCGAAGTTACAAATTTTTGAAAATGAAACGACAGAACTTTTGCACCCACCTAATATATTGGTGATAGACAAATACTTACTAAAAAGTATCTCCTTTTTTCTTGCGCAGTTATTAGAGAGAATTGATTCGCTTGTTGAAACAAGTTTTTTTTCAGTGAAACATGTTCTTTAAGCTCATCCTTATTTTGGTTCTGCTGCAAGTTGTAGCTGCGTGGGCACCCGTGGGCAGAGGAGAAGTTATGGCTACGCTGCAATCTTTGGGAAGCTATGACCAGGCGAAAAACAAAGCTGCGATGAAACCTCCGAAGGCATCTAAAAAAGAGGCGCTTGCGACGAAAGCTACCAAAATCAATGGTGTTGCGGGGAAATCTCTCAAGCACAATAAAACCGAAATTGTGGAGAAAATTAAGACCCGACTTGCTGATATGGTGAAATCCTCCGGAGAAAGTATTTCTGCTTTGATGAACAAGCCCCATACCACTGGAGCTATGCGTTATAGACTAGCAATGAAAGCGAATAGTCAGAAACTTAGAGTTGTCCCTGAGGTATGGGTCTCCACTTCTCGAATTTGTGCTTTGGATCTAATACTATTGCTTACAGTGTCGCAATCAATACTGCTGCGGAGAGTGCAGTGGAAACCA
This sequence comes from Cylicocyclus nassatus, assembly GCA_958299035.1. Taxonomy (NCBI): domain Eukaryota; kingdom Metazoa; phylum Nematoda; class Chromadorea; order Rhabditida; family Strongylidae; genus Cylicocyclus; species Cylicocyclus nassatus. Next base: position 54,905,287 of record CATQJL010000112.1, on the reverse strand, counting down.
TACATTACATACTGGACCATGGTACAAATGCTACGGTGACTGCAACAAAAACCATCCCGTAAAAAATAAAGATTATCGACCTGCCGCGCAAGCGGCATAACTCCGCTATTGAACATTTTATGAAGTTTATAAAGTTTACCTTTGCACCGAGCTGCTATTTGCCGAATTTATTTGATAACTCTCAGGCCGAGAGGCATTGTTTTGCCCAGTACCAAGATAAGCTCACGTTTTCAACGGTTGCTCAATGAACATTATGAAACTACTAAAAATTAAGTTTTTTGCGTGATGCAATGCTCAGGTTCGGCCTTTGGGTAAGCTTGAGTGATTGTACACACTTATTCTGGACGCCAACGCAAGCGGTTTGAAACAATGAATTTAAGCACAACAAGTTTATCGCAGAAATGAGCACACATTGTACTTCAGACATAATTTCATCATTTCGGATTCACTTTCCTCAAATACATGCAGCGATGTTAAACAACGCGAAAGTCCATAAAAATATTTTGAAGAAGTGAACCATCATAGCCTCTCGCTACAATCGCTCACGCAAGTTGGTGCTGATGAAACATGTTTGATTGAATTTGGTGCAATCTACAGCAAAATCAATGAATTTTAGGTATTTCAAGTTTAACGCTGACAGATATGACACTAGGTTTTGGCTAATTTTTTATCAAATATATGCTATCAAGCAAATTTGCTTCCTTACTGATTACACCATGACGAGTATCAAAAACTTTCGTTTTCGCTTCCATAGGCAACTTTATCAGTTCGAAATGCAGTTTTTTCCAGTGCTACCACTCTGCGTGTTCAACTGTTTGGTTTTTTTCAAAATTTAAATTTTCACAACATTAAGTCGAAAAGCTCAAGTGAAATAAGGATGCGGGGTGCTGTCCGATAGAGTAACAAGATCCACATAATGGCGTGTGAGCGTCCGTACCAGCTTCGCCGCACCTCGAGTTAGACGCCGAAATCTAAGAGTTTGAGATGCCCGGAAAATTAAAAAAGAATTTTATCTTCGTTCTAAACAAGCTTCCCGGATCCTCACCCGCTCACCCATATACACTCCACATAAGACATTCATAAACGCCGTTGCTGTATTTGCATCTGCCTAGAAACTAAGAAAACTAAAACTTCCAATGAAAAGGTAATTCTGTTCGCACATAAATGAATGTATACTACTTGCCTTCGGAGAAAAACCGCAAGTTTTCAGTTTCCTAGAAGCTCTATCTCGAAAATATGGGAATCGGCTTCCTTGCTAGATTTATCATGTAAAAGTTAACATTTCTCGGTAACTAGAGCTCGTAGGAAGCTGCACATCTTCTGTTTCACTTCTACAAGCTTGTAATATACATTATCTTATGTGCGAACAACACAGAATCGCTTTTGAAGCCTAAAATTTTAGTTTTCTCGGTTTTTAGCGCGCAAAGAAATACAGCAACGGTTTATGTTGGTGTCTCATGTAAGGTGTAAACCATGAGCGAATGGGAAACCTGGTAAGTTTTGTTTCAGACAATGATATGATCTGTTCCATTTTCCGGGTATCTAAAATCAGATTTCGGTCAAATCAGATTTGAGAAGTCTGGGACTTGTTACTGTCAAGCGGCTGCTAATACGCTGTGCAGTGAGTTAAACATACACTGACTGTCCCAAAAAAATAAGCACACTGTTTAATCGTTAATAACTCCCTTGCTTTCATGTCTTTTGCCGGGCTTGAGTTACCAATTTGTAGAGCGAGGTTCAGCTTAGATTTTTAGTATGGGGCAAACCATCAGCCCTTCTTCGTAGGATTACGGTATAAACTTTCAGCATGCGTCACTGTGCAATAGGCTTTTCTATGAAACAATTTTAAAAAGTCTGAATATTTGTGTAGCAAGGTCTTCAGTCTTGCTAATTTCTTTACATAACTATCCACCAGTCTTTCGAGCTTACTTGATGGCGTAATCACATTTCTGATGAACACTGGAAAAATGGCTGATACTCTAAATCTGGAATCACTCATGAGAGCAGCACTATACTGAAGTGCAGTTATTCAAAGTAAGCGACTTCGACTAACCCAGTTCGAGAGTTTCTGGCTTGTTTAATTTTCCTTCTGAGGCAAAATAACGCTTTCAATGGCTTAAAATCCTTTTCGGAGTTCCTACCGTAATCCTACAGTAATAAAGAGCGACTGATAATTCGCTCCATACTGCAAAAATCTAAGTTGAACCTCTCTCTAAAGAATGGTACCCTCAAGCCCGGCAAAAAAATGAAAGCAAGGGAGTTTATTAACGATGAAACAGTGTGCACATCTTTTTGGGACACTCTGTATAACTCTGAACGTTAGAACTTTATAAGAAATTTGTAAACTGCATTTTACTATAAACCGCATTTTATTTCGCATATGGTTACCGAACAACAGTAGGTAGTTTTAGCAAAGTTTTTTTTGCCTTCAGGAAAATATAATTCTTTAAGTCATCTATAAGTTCAGTAACAAATTTCAACCAATGTTATAACTCAAACTATTCCGTACTACCGCGATATTCAGGTTACCTACAATTATGGTAGTAGTCAATATCTCCCAATTTTGACAAGTTCCTTGCCTGTGTGTCTTTTTTCATCTAATATCTCGCAAACTTGTGCAAAACGACTTGCTTACTGAGTTGTAGATTTCAAGGCAGGCGCCATACTCTAGTACCCGTTAGCAGAGCGTTCGTTTACTTTCTTATTTTGACAAATTCCTATTGTTTTTGAATGATAGGCCTCAATGGGAATCTAATAGAAAAATTTCAAAATTTTAAGTGTTGACCTGGTTCAAAAAACTGATGATGCTTGAAAGCTGGGTATGAACCGGCAAAGAGGTAGTTACCAAGATGATCAGAGATCTTCGTATCTGCTCAGAATAATGAAGTTGGAAGTTGCGCAGCTCGCTCAAATGTTCAAGCTTTCTGTGCTGCGAATCCTTGTGATTTGTGTTGTTTAGTGGTTAAACATTACCACAGTGATCCCTTTGTTAAGCTGTGGTACTCTTATACAGTATTCTTATTTTATCGATCACAGTAAACTCGTAAAAATCCCTGGTAGATGATAAGTCAAATCGCGCTCGTGTATGAGAACAGGAATTTGGCAAAGGTCTACTCCCCAGCTGAAGAAGGAGCCATTTGTTACTTTATCGAGGGATACCATGACATAGTCTAGACGATTCACCTGCTTGGGTTTTTTTTACGTTTTTTTTCGTTCGGCACACGCGTATGTAATAATAAATAAATAAATAAATATTCGTAATTAATATGTCAGATAATCACCACTGGGCAAGTTTGAGGAGAATTCACAAGCTTGAACGACCCGTCAGACTCTGCCGAGAAAAGCCCAAAAGCGCCGAAAACCGCTCAAAAGCGCTCAAAAAAGCCCAAAAGCGCCCAAAAGCGCCAAAAAGAGTCGGAGCGCCATCTTCCGCGCGCACGCTTTGGCGCTATAGCATGTGTATTGATTTCGCAACCGAGTCTTTTTGGTTCATTTTGTGTCGTGTGCACAACAAAACAATGTCAGAATTCTACCAAGACTTTGTTTCTGCGTTTTGGCTCTTTCTGGCCCTTCCGGGCTTTTCCGCGCTTTTTCGGACTTTTTTAGGCTTTTCGGACTTTTTTTGAGCCCTTTTGGGGTTTTCTCGACGAAGAACGCCGGGTCCCTAAAAACTTGCGGTCCAGTTCCAATAGCTCCCTCTTTTATTACGGAATATGGGACCATGAGTCAAATGGGAATGTGGAAATCGCTCAAGGGAAGTGCGGAACACGAGAAGCGAGATCTTGTCAAAGTACAAAAAAAACCATTTATACCTTCAGCAATTACGATTCCTACATGTGTCCGTATACATAAATCTTTTGAGAAAGAAAGGTTCCTACTTTACATTTGCCTTTCCTCATGAAACATAGATGGAAACACCCGTCTCAGAACCTTTGCTGAAGAGGTTATGAACATTTTTTGGTAAAATTTGTGTGTTACTGTCATAATCATAAGTGCGAGCCAAGTTGCCTGTTTTAGCTACCACCGAACAACATCGACGGTTATACGTTATTGCACTCACATTAATGGATATTTAGTGAACAAAAAAGCAACAAATCTTGCATTGCCTTGGTGCAACTTTGTCATCTAATATTCTTTTATAAAAAAAAAAGAAAATACCCTAATTTCGCGCGTACAAGGCGCGGGGTGGTCCTAGCTTTCATCGAGCAGCTCAGCCGCCCCAACGTGTTTTAAGAAGCGATCCTTATGCCGCACGATTCGTCAGGCAAAACGCAGCACGGTATGGGGTTCCTTTGGTTGCGAATTCCTTTGCCGTGTTCGCGCTGGTCGATGAAAGCTAGGACCACACCGCGCCTTGTACGCGTGAAATTAGGGTAGCTTCCCAGAGAGCAATCATAAATTTGAAATTTGTTGTTCCGACATTGGCAGTGGTGTCGGAGTGTGGTGCGGAAGGCGACAATTCCCGCTTTTGTGCCTATCAAAAACTCTCCGGTGTCAAAGTGACACCCCGGGGGACTACGGGGTGGGGGTGGGGGGCAGATAGTACATTACTTAATGCCACAAGTAGAAACCGTGAAAATCATTGAGACGGATGATACACAGCCTCCATTTTTCGCCGATTGTCGCCTTCTCCCCCTCCCCCCCCCCCCCCCCCCCGAAGTTCTGTGGTCATGGTAGACCCATGCAGCCAAAGTGGAGTCTTCACAAAGAATTTGAGAGGTGTATAATTTAGTAAAAGCTCTACATCATGATCCTTGATTATTCATACAATTACATTTTATGGAACTCTTGAAAATCAACCATTTGTGAGTACTCTAAAACAAGATCTTCGTTCAGAATAACTTGCAAACTTCCTATTCTGCCATCTGCAGTAAACTCATCAACATACATGCTGCATTATACGGCTAGAGATTGAAGGGCAAAAATAGCCTTTCTTACTAACGACATCTTGGCTGTCTTCTTGTGTTCTATAATGTGAACCTTTTAGAGAACAATCCAGAAATTAGTATTTTGTTGTATTAGAGACTTTCGAAAAATATGAATTTTGTAAGAAACCAGACAAAGCTACATCTTCGCCCAGTTTGCTTTCTAATCCTGAGTCGGAAAACAGATCCAGCAAGTGCATTTCGGAATGTTACTATGTATGTCTGTCTCCTAGGTGAATTAATAAAATACTAGAAAACTTTTTTGCGATCCTTAGCAATTGGATATTCTCAAAATTGCTCAGATTTTCAAATGGATCATGAGTTGTGATGATGTCGTGAAGGTGATTTTGTAGTACACGCTCTGCTTACTCTGCCGAAATAGCATGTGAAGCGACAGAACTGTCGTGCCGAATGAGTGCATAGAATTAAAAGAACTTTAACTGAAGGCAACATCTACTCGAATCTTCGTCTTTCATGTTTTTATCACTCTGGGACCTTTCCGTGGTTCTGATTACAGATATGAAATGCGAAATGCAGAATTGAAAGAATCCGAATTCTGGGAGCCCTATTCTGAGGGTACAGAGCGACTTCAGTACCTGGGTGGGAGGAGCTTGATAAGGCGGGTGTGGCTCGATGAAACTTTCCCAGATTTCAGGCACATTTTTTCCATCAAGAGGCCACATCAGAAGGGGACCAACGCAGATATTCTCTTCCAATGTCTTCTTGTGAGCTAGGATCAATCAACGGAGCACTTTTGCCTGGACGCTGCCTTTAGTTGCTCTCACTCTAATATTGAGATAAAAGTTCTAAAACAACTTTACTATTGTGGCGATTTTATCTTTCGTCTAGTACCACATCATAGGACAGCTCAATCGACAAGGAAAAGTTATCCTAACAATGTTTGTACAACTTGCACTTGTGACTATTTAGGCAGATAATAAACCAGTGTGTGGAGCCTTTATAATTTTGAGCGACCCAGTTTCACAGAGTATCATCCCCGATTGGAGTGCATGTAGAGGACTGTGAAACACACATCACTATGGGATGCCGTTGCCGTGAGATGATGACCAGCGACTCATTCCGCTTCCTAGACCTTAAGACTATAAACAGCCAAATGGTAAAAGCTAAGTGGCTCTAACGACGCACGCAGGTGTTTTCTATTTGTGGCTTTGGTAAAACCTGAGAATGGTGAAATCGTTTGAAATTTTGGCTGTATCTGTACTGCTGACTAGGCAAGTTCTTGTTTGACGCAATTCGACAAACTTTGCAGATACGGTTCTTTTTATTATTTATGTGAGATAGAGTTTAGCCTAGAAGTATGAATGCCAGAGAATAAATGCTCAAAGGTCCATCATCTGACCTAGAGCGCCGCGTAACAGCAGCCTGGGTTATTTAAATAGCATTCGCTTCAGAAAGCGATAAGAATGCTAGCAGGAGAATCAGATTTTGACAATTCGTGGTGATGATTTTGCGACAAAGAATAAAAATAATAAAAGCCTGTTATGTTGTCATAATGTGCAAATCGAAGGCACGATCAAATTTGCTCAATAGCATTCCATTGATTCTAGTCAAATTGGTCCTTAGATGAATAAGTGGTTAGTATTAGCTAGATTTATGTTTGATGCAATCCTAGCTTACCCAAAAGCCGAAGGCTAGAGTTTGGTCTTGCGTGTAAAATTCTTCAGTACTTTTGCAACGTTTACAGCCAATTAGTTGAACGCAACGCATGACCGTATTTTTTTCTACTGGGCAAGGATGCCATTATGTTTTGATGTAAGATTTTTCTTCGATTTACAATGGTGAGCAACAATATCGTGCAAAACTGAACTTATGGAATGTTCCGAAATATAGAGCGTTTTTCGTTTCGTTCCGTTTCAGTTCCAGTTGATATTTGCAAAGAGGTCATGCTTCTGCTTCGTTTCTGTGGTGGACTTGCTGCTTGTAGCACTTGAGACACTATAAAAGAATTTCAATATTAAGTTATAGATTCATCTAAAAGTTAAAATGCATGCATACCCTGACTTGCCACTAACACTTGGTGGTGGTGCGCCCCAGTACCCGCCATTTTCGGGAAACCTTACTTGTATCACTGCAGCAACAGCTTGCAACAGAACCAGAATAAGGAACAGCTTGCAGATCATGTTTTACTGAAAAATAACACTCATGCCCAGAAAACTCAGCAAATTTTCCGAGCTTTAACGCGTATCAAAAAAACGAAAGTATATTTTTAGTTTTCCAATATTTGTTCACCCTAAATAAGTTTTCTCTTTTTATGAACTCAATATTAAATTTTGACTGTTTGTTGACCTCTATAATTCAACCCTTCTAGTAACAATAAAACAAAGACAAGCATTACTCACTTTCAAATAGGTCTTCCTAGAATGAAACGCTAACTATTAGAGATTACCAAATTTTTTGGCAAAACATTTCTACTCATCTTTTACGGTACTGCGCTGTAATGTTTGCAGTAAACATTATAGTCTACAAAATCACGTTGAATTGGTAATATTATTTATAATAAAACAGAGCGGGTGTAAAGCAATAAATTTGGCACACAGATTTTGAAAACAGTATCAGACCGCAAGTATGTTCAAGCTACTCATGGAATTCGAAAAGGGAAAAGAAAAAATTCCTTGAAGCAGTTTTTAATGTTTTATGGACTGTTCAGATTCGACTGCTCATCTATAAGATTACAAAACCTTAAGTCCAGTGAATATCGCATTTCTATAGCTTTCAAATTTGTTCCAAAACGAAATTGGCAATGATACACAAACGACGTTCACGAATTTTCACTGTTCTTGAGAAAATATTGGTTAAACGAAAGTTTTGCTCAAGTCAAATGAAATTCAGTAGCTTTTTACATACCGATCCTGAAATCCTTATTTTGTTTCTCAAAAATACTGTGAAACAAAGACTGCGCTACATAGGCGAATTCTAAACGCAAGTTTCTATAAGCTAGCCACCAAGAACAAAACTCCCATGGATGCGTTTTGGATTTTATGAGTTTAAGTTTGGTGCCAGAAGAATGCGGTGGGCAGCTAGCTTGTCTCAGAAATCTCTAAAAAATTGCTTACGTAGTAGAAGTCCATACATCACTATGGCAGGCTCTGATTTCGCATGGAAATGCAAAGGCAGAAAAAAAACCCAAAAAATGTTATTTCACAAAAATTCCTTATAGCTCCTCGCTACAGTAACAACATGCAGAAACAAATATGACTGCTACCCAAAACACTGCGACTTTTTGTTTGCTGGTTTTTGTTGAAGAAGTGCAGGTGCAAAATTAGAAATGCAATTTTTGAAAGCTTCGTTTTTGATTTCATGAAAAGTCGACCTATAAATCCTCTATGGAGCCTTTTAATGCTGTCAAAAAGGAAGGTAAGCTTGGAGTGGATTCGAAGAGTTACCTAGTTTCGTTCTAAGTACGCAAGAACTTTCGTCCCAACCTTATAGATTCTGACAAATACAATTACTACGGAATAATTGTGCGAAGCCTTTTACAATGTGGGAACGTGAAGCTATATTTTGGAAGTTTGTGTTTTTGAAGTCTATTCCGTATCTTCCAGTTATGGAATTAATTCTAAACATCAAAAATTGAATCTCTCATTCTTGCACTTACCGAACGTGGGCTTGCACATCACTTCCTCAATTAAGAATTTTTTATAGATTGATTTTAGCACTCTGTGAATTAGTTTCAAAACTTGACTGATGTTAGGTTTATCAGTTGCAATATTGTATATAGGCCCCCGACTTTGATGCATTATTTGGATACAAAGATGTGAGATCCTTCACTGCAAAATCTAGGAAGTGATGCGGTCTCATTACAGAATTTTTGACTATGTTGTGTTGTGAATGCACAAAATTCCTCACTGTATGAGGAACAATGTTTTATAGCCAGCTAAAACCAAAATCTCTACTAATAAGAAAAAGTGAAACTACTGCTGATAGAATGGATTTTATAAGGCAACGTACAACTCTCTCACGAGTATGTTCGAAGAGATATTAAAAAATGGATTGTCATGAGGCTTTACTACCTAACTTAAATACCTGGTGTAGGCTACGCAGATCAGAGAGGGAAAGCTAAACATACATTATGATTCCACATGAGTTCCGACAGCTGTCTTTGTTTTACTTTGAAAAAGGTTAAACGTTACGTTTCGACAGTATCGAAGCAGAACACGTTGGTCGAACAGCATATGAACTGAGAAAACCAAAATTAAAGTGCAGAGTGTCCTACACAGCTAAAACGATGAAATGTTGTGATTACTTATCAAACAAAGCCTTCGGCCGCCATGTGAACTATTAGGGTGTCCCATAACATTCACCGATTTTACTTTCTCCAGCAATAAATCATCTTTTCTCGTCTCCTGAATATGTTCTGCGGCACCGTTGGGCAGAGAAAAGCAGGCTCTACAAGAAGCATCCAAACATTTGCTTAAGTTTATTCTATATAAATTTGAAGCTAAAATCTTAGAATGAGCTAAATTCCCAAAAAGTTGAGAAAAATTCGTTTTCCCGTTGGAAAATCTGCTACGCACTTTCTACTTACTCAGGCTGTACTCTTCGCATCTGATATTTATCTTAAATTTGCTTATATTATGGATAAAACTCGTACATACACCAAAAAACGCCACAATACGAAAAGGTCGTCTTTTTCAGGATTTTTTGATCTAAAGTCGATATTTTCCAAAATACTGCCTGTGTAAGGAATTTGTTAATACTTCCGAAGATCTTAATATGGAGCCTGTGTGGGACAGAATTGAAAGAAAAAAGCAAAATAGCTACAAAATTATGAGGATTATTTTTTTTTCGCATATCTGGCCATGCAAGAATTTAGCAAATGTACAGATAGATACACGTTATGGAGAGTACATGCCTAAGCAAGTAGCAAGTTTGTATTAATCTCCTCAATGCACTTGCGGTTTTTTTTACTTTTGGACATACAAACTTTCCCGGACTTCGGTTTCAAATTTGAGGAATGTAGAACAGAATTTGAAAAAACATGTTCTGTAAAAATTGCTTTACTCTATCGAATGGTACCGTAGAACTATTCAAAAAAGAAGAGCAACATTTATTGCGGTAGAAAGTAAAAATGGTAAAACATTGCAAGACACCCAAATAATACGGTAGCGTTCCTAATTAGTCAAAAAAGTAGCAGCTGTAATTTTGCATACTGTGTTACTCATTTTGCTTGCATTGCACACTGAGTAACCTACCTCAGCCAAAATTCATAAAAACCAAAATCTAACTCATTGCTGCACATAACCTTTCTCACTTGAAAATGAAACTTCTTCTGTGCAATTTGAAGTTGCAGCTTTTCCCTACATGCACCACTGTATCGCCGATTGAATATTTTGCTTACGGAAATGAAAAAGCTGCTATACCTGTCCATTGATATTTTCTGCAATGTTCTTTCGATTGAAATCTTTGAAACCTGAAACTTTTCTTTTGTAATGCACCATTATTCCGCCTAAGTAGAACACTCGATGTTGCACACATACTGCTGACATTAAATCTTTCCTCCAGTTTGCTTGTCGAACACTTAACTTTACAGAAAGTTACTACATTATTATTTTTTGATTATAAGAGACTATTGCAAGTATTGGTCAACTATATATTCTAGAACTTATTCTTCAGGAGCTGCGCATCGGCCAAACCTCTACTCAAGGCACCTGGGACTTGGAAAGCTTGAGTTTGCACTCAAATGTGTTTAATCTGAGGTTTTACACAACGTTATACAAGTTTTCTATACATATGCGCTCTTCTCTTTCTACTAAAACTTTTGCGCAAACTAGCGTTCTTATGCAAATTGTCATCCTGCCAAAGGAAGCAGTGTTATACATCAGTTGGGTTCAAGATACATTCAAAGTCCACAGTACTAATTCTGCCACACATCAGCGATGATAAATAGTCGCGGAATGAAAAAATCTAAAAAAAATGTGAATAGCGGAATATGAATATTAGAACAGTGAATAGTGGAATAATAGACTATATAGTGGCCTAATAGACTTTCTTTCCACATTCTTGCACACTCACATTCAATTTTTTTACTTCCTCAATGAATATGTTAATTACAACCATAGATTTATGTTTAAGCTCAGAACTTAGTGCAAATTTTTAAATCACTCCCTACTTTCGCATCCTCTACTCACAGCATGATAAGTTTTGAAGTTGCCTTTAATTTGAGTAGAAAATCATTTTCCCACTCCCTGTTTTCCAAAAGGCGCTTTTTCAGAAACTAATGCCGCTCTTTAGAGGATAAACTGCTTTGGCGTCTTTGATAACTATGTGACTGTTACTGATCCTTACTAACGCCTCTGTAGGGCCTTGTGTTCAATATACAGTACTCTTCTCTACCATTCTAGCAAAAAAGTTTTCAATTCGAATTCTAAATCTTCTGGAGAAAAAGTCTTTGGATGCCCAACTTTACAAAAATTTTGTAAATAGGCTTAACTAAGTTTTGCAACTGAATCCGTAACTTTTGATAATCCGTAACCCGAGATGAATCGTTGTTCGCAGAGCTGATAGGGGATTAGCGTCAATGACCAAAAAGTCGGAATCTCAAAGTTCTCTGAAATTTGATTGTTGGGGTCGTTTGACCTGTAAAACACGAATATTATATTTCTCAGTTAAGTTAACGCCTCTTTTCTTGTTTAAGATGAGACCCAATACCGTATACCTACAGTAATCGTGCAAAAAAGCCCCAACCATGCAATTCGAGAATCGTATTCGTGATGTGCAAGTCGGTAACCCCCTAACACCAAGTCTCAGCTAAATCTGTAATATGTTGTAATTTTTCCTTCTATACCATATACCTACCGTAACCCTAACTGCGACGTCAAAATTTAGCAAAACTGTATCTATGCTTCTAGCTTATGTCATGGCCTACATAATGACCAAATTTGAGTCGTCATATTCAAAGAGAGAAAAATTATAAAAGTAGTTGCAAAACTTATTTAACAACCTAATAAACAACTGGCACATCGAAAAGTACCTAGCTAAAAGGGATCGTCGACTAAACGAAATTACTTCAAAGGAGCTTTTTGCTTACCTTAGTGAGACCAAGACACCAAAATCTACCCAACTTTGTTGACAAATGCGAAAACGTGCTTAACGATGGGGGTGGGGGAAGCTGAAGTTCGCCTACTTCTTCACCACCGAACTTTTGCAAGCAACTTAATCATCATTTTGCTGTCCACTTCCGCCATCTGCCAATTGTACTCAGATGTACATCAAGGAAACGAAAGTTTACGTTATTTTGAGAGAACTGAAGGCATCTACTACATGGGCTTATGATGGTAAATCGCAAATTATCCATCGAAAATGTGTTAGTGCTCTGCTTTTCCTATTTCATATTCATCGCGTCATAGTTAATAAGGCAAGACCAAAATTTTTGAGAAAGGCGTAATAGCTATACCCAAGCGAAGTCAATGTCCTTTATAATTTGAGAGCCATCAGCATGACCGCTCCTTCAAGGATGATTCTCGAAAAATTAATGGAAGGAGAACTATCTGATTGGCATGAAAAAATGAAATCCTTTCGTCGGACTAGATTACTGCACGGCACGTCAGTAGATGTCGTCTTTTTTGACTTATTTGAAGCTTTCGATAGAGTCAGCCACTCCAAATTCCTTTATAAACTTGAAAGCTATGGAATTCGTGGGCATTTACTTACTTGGCTTGCAACCTACCTGCAAGACAGAGGTATGACAATTGAGGGTGGGGCCTTTTTTATCACGCTATCTCTGCACCAGTAAAGTTCCGCAAGATGGCATTTCACCTCTCCTCTTTCTCGTCTAAACCACTGGTCTTCCTTCATGTTTGAGAACTCCTACATCAGAATACAAGTTTCCGCAGACGAAATCAAAATCTCTATATAATAAAGCGCAAGAGATGACTCATGCATGTAACATATTCCCCCCTCCCCCTTCGCAGAGATTCGAGGTAATTAACTCCGTCGTTATGTGTCGGTGCAGGCTCGAGCTGTGATTCACTAGGGTGGCGGTGCCTGTCTTAGATGATGTCGATAAGAAGGCCTGACCAGCAAAGTATACTTGCTAGACAAGCTTAACGCTGTGAACGAAAAGGTTACCTGTTTTCGTTATGCATGCATGAGGTATGAAATCGTAGTGAGCTGAAGGAAAGCGAGATGGAAGTCCACACTGCTAGAAGTGAAAATATGTGAAAGTTTGAATGCCACAAAACTGAAATGTTGGGAAAGCATAGAGGAATTTGTACGAAAATGGGGGGGGGGGGGGAATTGGTTGGAAAATTGCAGTTTGACTCCAGTAAAGGCAAAGATATGCGCACGTTTCCAGGCAATCAGAAATACAGATTTGAGCGGTCCTGACAGTACAAGTACAGGAGAGCTTTACAGAGTACAGCTTTTGAGATATGGTCAAAAGGTAGAAGAAAACCAACAAAATATGGCGCAAACACTTCGATATTGCTAAATTTGGAGACATTCAGACTTTTTTTAGTGAAATGAGTGAACGTCAGATTTTTTCGTGATAGAAGTGAGGGGCCAGGGACACAACTACGCGGTTTTTCGAAAAACATTCATTTGGGAGACAAGAATACCTCAAAGGTATGATTATGAAAAAAAATGAAGCTAAGAAAATGTGGACACGAAATCAACCATTTGAGTATCCTTAGAGGCACCGTCCACCCAAATTGGGGTCGATGAGTTTTTGATGCCTAACAGTAGTGGGGCCCTCAACTGTATACTTATCCAATTCGCGCTGGCAAAAGTTGCTTCCGAAGCGAGAAAATTGCTTCGGAAATCGCTTCAGGTGACGGTTCGCGACGTTGGCTCCTCCCCTTTCGGGTGGGCGTGACGTTCGTCCCGCCCATCCGTGCGCGCCCAACCAATCACCGTATCGAAGAAATCGCACTTCAGGTTCTGGAAACGGGATTTTTCGTGGTTTTCGCGGACTTCCGACTTGATATTCGGAATCAGGGGTACGGGAAGGCCCTGGAACGGAAAACATGGAGGACGAAATTATGGGTGGACGGTGCCTTTAAAAAGGTCTTTGTGCAGAAAAACTTGCAAACTTCCTATTTAACCAGTTTATAGTCTCAGACAATTCGCAAAATAACTCCGGTGGGCAATGGATTTTCTAACACTTCCGGTGGGCGCTCTTAACCATTGCAAATACCTCGTGGGTCTGGGCGAGGGACGACGTGGTGACGTCACAGAAAGCCGAGAAAAACACTTTCGGAGCACGTGCTTCGGAAGTGATAGAGATCTGGTCACTGGGGGGTCGAAATTGATTTCCAGGCGCGCAGCGCCTCCGTAGCACTTATAGTACGCAGCCAATTCGTTACGCTAATACTTAGCTGATGTGCATCTTGAAAATAGGCTGCTCTCGTTTTCGAGTTGCTCTAATCGTTTTTCTCGCTTTCTTTTCTTCACTTTCGTGTTGCTCATGCGTTTATTCTCGCGTTCTTTTTCGCATTCTAGTGTTGCCCATCGGTGTGTTTGTGTTTTTGTTGTTTTAAGCTCTCTCTTTTCAGTAAAGATTTCAGGTTTTTGTGCGGATGCACTTTTAAACCATCACTTTTGATGTTGTCGGCTGGTTATCTATTGTATTATGTCTGGTTGGCTGTCTATTGTAGAGCTTTTACTTTTTTGGGCAGTCATCAAAATCAGTGCCTTTACATTCTTTGTACTGTTCTCTGTATTCGTCATTCATATTGTAGCGCTATTTTCGTGTTGCAGTGGGTGCACGACACTTGAGTGGAAATTCCAAATTCGGAATCCGAAACTTCCTTGACGATCCTAGAGCATGCTGATTTTGGATACTTTTTTGTTTTAAAATCTTTTTGCGAAAGTTTCCTAGTTTCCTTCTTCTTGTCTCCACCGTTTTGGCGCTTTTCGAACGCTCAATAACCATTACACAGGGACAGAGGGTGATAGCGCTACTATGTCGTAAAATGTCGTAAACTTATTCCACCCAGGACCCACTAGGTCACATGCCAGCTAGCGTGCGTCATCTCGTGCTGGTCTGATATTGTTATCTCTGGGCGTCATCTACTGCCCCTGCATTTCGCTCATCACTTTCCCTCATGGGAATTAGTTATTTCTATATTACATAGAATGTGCACATTGCTACCTTCTCCTCCTTAGAAGTACTTTTTTGAGACCTTTTTTCATTTTCTCGCCTTGTTTTTTTTTACGTGATCGCGCTTTTCTAATAAAAAAGTTTCAAGAATTTCTGGGCTTTCCGCAATGATCTTTTCGAATTTGAAGTGTTCTTTGCCCTGAAATAGTTGAGATGCTTCAAGATGGTGGCATCTAACATATTATAGACCATCTCAACTGACCACACTATCAAACCAGGCTGAGACTATCTCTATTAAGGGTTGCCATCACTCATAGCCTTCAGGTGCTACAATCAACATAGACTTAAAATCTTATATTAGCCACGGTTCAGGAAAACTTACTGCTAAAAGAAATTACTGGGCTCGAGAATGAAGAAAAATGATTATGGAGTCCACGCGCCCACTATTCCAATACGGAATGCAGTACGGAGAGCTCTAAAACATGAGGATTTGAAAAACGTACGTTTTGGATCACCGCAAGCCGTTCAAGGTATGAATGACGGGGTCGTTTACAAAGGTTTGACTGCCTTTTTTGTAGAATATGGATTTGAATTTGTTTTTGCAACATCACTTACAGGTAACTTAAATAGCAAACGATGCATTGCTGAAATTACCTGTTCTTACGATCGCTCTTTACGCAGGTGAATTACCCACTAATGAATCATATGCTCTCGATTCAGATATGCGACCCTAACTCAGGTGAGTTATCCACTAATGAACTCATATGCTCTCCATATGATTCACATATGCGACCCTAACACAGCAGACTCCTGGGATACGGACGTCGGCCATTTGAGCACCTAATAGAATTAGCGGGCACAATCCTATACACACTGATTGGTGATCTTGTACATCCGAACATTTTCTGCATTAATCTTACTTTTTCAAATTTCATGGTAGAAGCAATTAGGCTAGGCCACGAAGAGCTTAGTAGTCGTAGCCTTTGAAGTCTGAGGTCCTCTGATACAGGTGTGTATGTGGATATTTGCGTCGCCCGTCATAATATAAATTCTTAGAATTTGGCTGAGTCTGGACAGTTGAAGAGGATCGAGAACGTAAATTCAAACATCTCTTGAAAGCCAAATGTAACTGGACCCAACTATCGAGAGTGTGTAGCAAAAGCGCTGTGAATACCTTTAGTTCTGTGTTTAGTTTGTGTTTCCAGCATTATATAAATTGTTAGAGAGGATGCATGTAGCCATTGCATGTCTGAAGGACGCGGGTCTCTGCAAAGGTGGGCTGGCTCTCATTCTAGTCATGTCATCACCGCACAACATCGATCACACTGTTACAGAAAGGTGAGGTTGGTCTGCGATGGGCTGACAAAGAAGCAATGACACCTGCAGCGTGGGAACAACTGAGGAAAGCTGCCCGCTGAAAACCTGCTCTCTTCTTAGTTCTTTGCTTTTCTACAAAGAAATTTTTGACATTTGTCTTTGGATTCTATTAGTCAGTGATCTTTGTAAATTTTTTTCTTATGAGACAGAGTATCTCAGATAATGTAATCTCTGAATTTCTCCTTCATGCCTTACTTTAGCACCTGTTTTACTTCTTCCATTTACATTGTTGTCGCGGTATTACTAAATTACTGTTTTTTGATACTTTATTAGTCCGAATAAATAGTGCTATGTCTAGTAATGCTCTGTCTCTTCAAAAAAGACTTGAAGTTCTGAATGGGGTAAGAGCTAAGTTGGTTTTTCGGCGCAATACAGTATGCCACGATAGGCTTTCGGAGAACTTCTGGAGGACAAAGATGAGTCATCCGATGAACGAGTGCGGCACCGCCGCTGGGGAGACCCCGACCGTTCCCCATTTTGCCCACCGGAAGTAGCTCGCCGGTTTCTGAGGTAGACTCATAACATTTATATGATGCATTTACGACATTCACGGCAAGAGATTGATGATCAAAAATGGCATTTCCTTCACCAAATCGGAGCTGTTTTTTGTGCTTTATATCGTAAATCTTCCGGAGAACAATCTAGAAATTGGTATTTTAGTATGTTAACGAGAGTTTCGAAAAATGTGAATTCTGCATAAAAATCCTACAAAGCTACATCTTACAAGGATACTTGGTGACCAGCCCATTTGAAATGCGATGTATACCAAAAGGTGGACCTCGAAACGCTGATTCTAAATCTGTGCTCGAAACCTGCGAAACGATATATGAAGGCAGTTACGAACTTTTTTTCGTAGAATATTTGCGTACTTTTAGGTAGCTAAAATCACCCAATTTTATCTATTTTACCGTTTGAAGCTATCAAGGAGGATCTGGAAAGGTGTAACGTTGTATTTTTACCCATCTAAATCATATTTGGCATTTGAAGAGGAAAGCAAAACTTTTATTAATAATTTTCGCCCTCCGCAGTAGCACAATTCAATTTTGAAAAAATATTAGGTTGTTACATAAGTTTTGTTACACTTCTTTCGTCCTCCTCTGGAAAACTCTAGAAAATTCGGCGAGATCTCATATTTGGCCTATATGGAGAAGAGATAAAGGGCTATCCGCTGGCACCATTTGAGCTCTCACCACATGACTTACAATAAATATAAAGCCAACTCTGTACAGGCACTCCAACCTCCAATTTTTTCTTTATTTTCTAAAAAATCTCTTAATCTTCTTTTTCAACTTCTTAGATTTTTTATGAACTTCTAGGAGCATTTGTAGTAACTACTGGGCAGTTTGGAGGTTCAAGCTCTTCAATATCCAAAATTGGAAATTTGCCAAAAATAATTCGAAAAAGTTCAAAAAATTTTTGAAGTTTGATTTTTTATGTGACATGTGTATATCAAAATTCTGCTACATTACACATAGTTTGGAGATAACAAAAAATCGTTTGACAAAGTTATGAGGATTTTTTCAGTTGAGTGTAACAAAACTTATGTAACAACCTAATAATTATAACTCCATCCAGGTTCTCGTTTCGCAAATATGGAAAACAGTATTCGAACCAGCATTAAAAGGCGCATTTTTTGATATACAATTTATGAATGGCCGGGGTCACCAAGTATCCTTTCCTGCTTAGAGCAGAACAATTTAGATACTATTAGGTTTTCACATAAGTCCTGAGACACTCTCATTTCTTACGGCGATAAGTCATACAGCCCACATTTTCAATAGAGGGCCAAACTACTCGATCAAAGTAAGCTCTATAAGAGGATGTGCAAATGTTCGCACTACAGTTGCAGCGGTAGAATTTGTCCAAAATTGCGGGATTGTCGGGATTCGCGGGATTCGCGACTTTGCGGGATTTGCGGGACTCGCGGGATTTGCGGGATAAGCGGGATTTAGCTATAACTTCTTTTAAAACAGCTTTATTTGTAATCTGCGTGAAGATTTGGCTTCAGCTTGATGAGACGAATATTCTGGTATACAATATGTCCGTAATTCATAGTGACAGGTAGACATATGGTGATACCTTGTTATTTTCTATGTTAAGGCATTGGGAACATCTATCACCGTGTAAATCGCGAATAGGAGGTTCTGGTACGAAGTTCCCGTTATCGAAAACTATCGCGAAAAAATGGGCAGTTTTTATTTACCCTTATCACTGATATAAGCATTTTATCATTTACTAGTTGGCATACCCGGCTCCGCCCGGGCCTGTCGATAATATATTTGTAATCAGCATGCTCGATTACCCCCCTGTGCCAACTCCCAGCCCTGTAGCTCAAATTTTGCAAAAAATCGATAAAATCGATATCGATCGATAACGAAAAGTAGCCTATGACACGCTCCCTGCCCCAAAGTATATGTGTGCAAAGTTTGGTCCAAATCGGTTCAGAAGTAAAAATTTCTATTCCGCACATACGTACAGACAGACAGACAGACATTCAGCTTTATATATAAGATCACTGATAATATCATATTTTTGGATCATTTTTGGCATATGGTAAGAAAAGTAGTGTAGAAAACGCTGTGTGAATTTCTATCGCTCTTTCTCTCATTATAAGTGATCTACAGGATTTCCTAGTTCTATTGTTCGGTCAATTGGTAGATCCCTCGCTGCAGCAATCGATCGATTTCTCATCGGCACATGCCATTGCTGTCAGTTCTCTGACAGTTCTGTCGATTCACATGCTATTTCGGCTGAGTAAGCAAGCGTGCACTACAAAATCACCCTCACGACATCATCACAAGTCATGATCCATTTGAAAATCTGAGCAATTTTTAGAATATCCAATTGCTCAAACAGGATTTTCTCAAAAATTTTTTAGGTTGTAACGTAAGTCTTGAGACACTCCCAATTCTTACGGCGATAAGTCAAAGTTCACATTTTCAACAGGTATCCAGGATACTCTTCGATAGAGCAAAGCATGTTCTACAAGATGATGTGTAAATGTTCGCAATATTTTCAACTCACTGTAAGTTTCCATCCAAAATCTGAGTCGTACTGAAGGCTCAAAAATCCGCGAAAAATTCATATCTTCGTTCAAAAAATCCTACGAATCTTCAAATTGCTCACACAAATTGCATACAAGAACGAAGCTATGCAATTTTCCCTCATGCTTTGGTAAACTACAAGCCATTAGGAGTATATCCGTAAATTTTCAGCTTTCTACAAGCAATAGTTTTCAAGAAATATTGATTTTAGCGTGGAATATCCGAGCAGGAGAGCTAAATTCGGTGATCTTCGAAAACTAGGGCCTGGAGAAAACTGAAAATCTACGATTATACTCCTAAGGGCTTCAGTAGACAATTGCATAAGGAAACAGCACAGCTTCGTTCTTGTATAGACACGAAAATTTTCGTTTCCTCGATCTCCAAATGAATGAAAATCCAGAAACGGTACATATGAATGTCTGATATGATGTGCAATTTGATGAGCAAGTTGGGAATCCGTAGGATTTTTGTGAACGAAGATATCAATTTTTCGCGAATTTTTGAGCTTTCAGTACGACTCAGATTTTGGATGCAAACTTACAGTGAGTCGAGACTACAGTTGCAGCGGTAGAATTTGTCCAAAATTGCGGGATTGTCGGGATTCGCGGGATTGTCGGGATCCGCGGGATTCGCGGGATTCGCGACTTCGCGGGATTTGCGGGATAATCGGGATTCAGCTATAACTTCTTTTAAAACAGCTTTATTTGTAATCTTTGTGAAGATTTGAGTGCCAGATAAGAAGGAAACGCTCAGGCAATGGATTAACGAGCCGAAGCAGCAGTATATCGGGCTCAGAAGAGAGATTGTCAATATGAAGGAAACCAACGCCGAGGCCCGAGTGTCGCCAAAGGCGACTTTCAGATCGCAGGAGGGCAAGTAGAACAAACCGCGAACTATGGACTCCGCGGGCTATATAAGGAGGCGCCGCCGCCGAGGAACAGATCGCGGATAGGAACGAGACAAGTACAAGTTTTGATAACAAGTGATCTCACCTGTTGTGTTTGTATTTAGATGTTATTTAAGAAGTTCATTACTCACACAATCGTTTCGTTGTTATTGTTATGGCGTTGTTATTGTTATAGCTGTTTTAAAAATAAAGGTTTAATTACCCAAGTTTGAGGTACCATCCCGCGTGGCACTCAGACCGACCTACCGCTAAGCCAACCTTTGCTTTATCACCCATGTGAAAAAGAGTGCAGCAATTTTGAGCGCAAAGTCTAATTTTATAAGCTCCATCACTTAAGCTTCAGCACGTTGTGACAATAGCCTGGGTTACTCACAATAAGATTCGACTCAATAAGTGATAAAATGGTAGCGGGAGGTTTTGACAACTCGTGCTGGTGAAATTGCAAATGGAAACAAGCTGAGAGTTCGGTTTGTTTGTCAATATGTGAGTAAATTGACGAAAATCTGCTTGATGGCGTTTGGTTAAAATCCAGCCAAATTTTGGTCATTGGATATATTAATGATGGTCAGTACCATCAGTTAGATTTATTTTTGGTGCTATCCTAGCTTACCTAGAAGCCAAAGGCTAGGGATTGGGTCTTGCGTGAAGAGTTCTTCAGTGGTTTTGCAATGTTTACAGCCAATAAGACGAACGCATAACCGTATTTTTCTACTGGGCAAGGATGGCCGTATGATTTGATGTGAGATCTTCAATTTAGAGTGTGAATAACAACATCGTGCACCACTGAACTCTATGAAATGCTCAAAAAATTACAAGTCTTTCTATTTGCTTCTACTCCAGCTTCTTTTGACAATTTTCGAGACCTAATTCCCGGCAAAGATTCATGCAATTGCTCCATCTATAGTAAATGGTAGCGTTGTGATGCTCGTTGCAATACTCAAGGCACTGTAAAAGAATTTTGATATTGAGTCATAGATCCATCTAGTATTTAATATGCATGCTTACCTTAATGGCATTGTTATTATCACGTAACTGTGGTGACACGAAGTTTCTGCCGTTCTTACCATTATTGCCTCCATAGTGTTTTCTGTGCCTTTTTTTGAAGTGGAATGTAGCAACAACTTGCAGCAGAATCAGAATGAGGAACAGCTTGCGCATTACTTCTTACTGAAAAGTAGCAATCTTGTTACCAAAATGCTAGTCAATTTATTCGAGCTTTGAGGCGTTCCAAAAAGTATCTTTCTTTATTCCAAAAAGGTTCACTCTAGATAAGTCTTGGCTTTTTTCAACTCAATATTTCATAAATTTTGTACGTTTGTTGATCTCCAAGATTCAACCCTTCTAGAAAGAATAGAACAAAGACAAGCAATACATACGTTTTAATAGATCTGTTTAGAATAAAACGCAAGCTGTCAAAGACTCTTATCAAATTTTTTGCAAAAATCATATTGTAATGTAGGCACTAAATTCATGTTCTACAAGAATCCGTCAAAAGCTTAAGAGGCAGATAATTTTTATGATATAACAGAGCGTTCGTAAAGTAAAATTTGGCACATACATTTTTCAAACAGTATCAGATCCTCTATGTTCAAGTTGCTGCAAAATTTCAACGAGCAGTTAAAATGTTTCAGTAACTGCTCAAATTTAACTGCTCATCCATATGATCACTTAAACAAAGCCTCAGGTCCAGCGAATGTCGCATTTCTATAGCTTACAAATTTGTTAGAACGAAGTTGGCACTAATAGGCAAGTGACGTTCACAAATTTTCACTGTGCGTAAGTTGAACAAAATCCGATAATTTTCCGAATTCGATCCTAAATTCAATATTTTGTTTCTCAAAAAACTACGAAACAAGAAATGGGCATGGTCAAAAAAAACGTGAGCGTGCTTAAAAATTTCTATAAGCTAACCACCAAGAACAAAACTCCCAAGGATGCGTTTTGAAATTCGTGATTTTGAGTTTAGTATCAGAAGAATGCGGTGTGCAGCTAGTTGTCGCAGATATTTTTAAAAAATTGCTTACTCAGTAGAAGTCCATACATCACTAAGGCAGGCCCTGATTTCGCATGGAAATGCAAAAGCAAAAGAAACTTCAAAAAGTGAAATTCCTTTTAGCTGTAGATTCACAATAACAAGATTCAAGAATAGATGTGACTGATTATCTCAAACAGTGCAATTTTTTTTGCTCGTTCAAGTTTCGCTGAAGAAGTGCAGAAACAAAATTTGAATCGCAATTTTTAAAGGCTTCGTTTTTAGTTTCATGAAAAATTAGCTGAGCATCTTATGGGATCTTCTACTGTTGTCAAAAAAAACATGTTAAGTTTGGAGCTATGATTCGAAGAGTTATAGTATTTTGAGTTACGCAAGAATTTCTGTCCCACTTATAGCTTTTGACAATTACACCTAATACGGTATAACTGCATGAAGCCTCTTCCATGCTGTAGACAGAGCCATTTTTCGGAAACTTGTGTTTTCAGGGTTTATTTCGTATATTGCAGTTACGGGATAATTTATGAACATCAAAAATTGGATCTCTAATTCTTGCAAGTACGCGAACTGGGCTTGCACAGCACTTTTCTACTCAAAAATTTTAGAAATTGATTGTGGCACCCTGTGGCATAGCTTTAAGACTTGACTGATGTTAGGTTTATGAAGTGCAGTATTGTATAAATAGGTCTTGGACTGGACATAATGTGGATACAAAAATGTGGGATCCGGCATATCTGCAGAATCCAGGAAGTGTTGGAGAATGGATTGTCATGAGGTTTTACTACTTATATTGACTATCTGGTGTGGCTAAGCAAATTAAATAAGAGAAGCTAAACATACAATATGATTCTACATAAGTTCCGACGGCTGCCTTTGTTTTACGTTGAACAAGGAGAGTCTTTCTAACAGTAAACGCGTTTCGGAGTACTGAATCAAATTCACGTTATACACGAGTACAGATATGAATCAAGGACATACAAATATACATACATACAGGTATGCCTACACAGTAAAGACTGAAAAGAGATCATGAGCATTCAATAAACAAGAAATTCGGCCATTTGTACTATTAAGTTGTCCCACAATTTTCACCCATTTCACTCCGCGAGAAATATTCTTCTTGTTTCTTGAATAGATTGCGCTGCACCATTCGACAGAAGAAAGCAAGCTCTACAAAAAACACGCAAACATTTGCCGCAAGTTCTGTATAAAAGTCAAAGCTAAAATCTTAGAATGAGCTAAATACCCAAAAAGTCGGAAAAAATTCGTTCTCCGTTTAAAAATTTGTTGCATACCTACTCAAGCATGTACTCTCATCATCTGATACGTCTGTAAATTTATTTTATGGTTGGAACTCGTACATACACCAAAGTAGGCCACAATACGAAAACGTCGTTTTTTTTCAGGGATTTTTGTGCTAAATTCGATATTTCTCAAAACTAATGCCTGTAGAAGGCCAGAAATTCATTGCAATACTTCCCAGTATCCTACTGAGGAGCCTGAGTGAGGCAGCTTTGAAAGAAAAAAGCAAAATAACTGCAAAATTAGGAAAATCATCTTTTCGCATATCTAGCCGTGCAAAAAATTTGCAAATAGAGATAGATACCCGATGTGGAGAGCACACGCCTAAACGTGGGAATTTCGTATTAATCTTTCGAATGCATTTCCAATTTCTTGACTTTTTGGGCATTCAAACCTTCTCATGTCAGACTTCGGCTTCGAACTCTATGTAGAACAGACTTTGAGAAATATTTATGTGATTTTGTAGAACTTCCTTTGTTCTGTCGAATGGTACTGCAGAGCTATTTAAGAAAGAATATGTTTTATTGCGATAGAAAGTAAAAACGTTGGAACATTGTGGGACATTCTCGATAATACCACCTTTCCTAATTAGTCAAAAAAAGTAGCTGCTGTATTTTTGCTTACATAGATTACTCATTTTGAGTGCACACTGAGTAACCTACCGTAGGCAGAAATTCAGAAACCAAGTACCAAAATCCAACTCATTGCTGCACATATCCATTTTTCACCCAGCAATAAAATTTCTGCTGTGCAGTTTCACTGCAACTTTGCCCTATAAAATGCACCACTGTATCGCCAATCAAATAAACTGCTTACGAAAAAAAAACCTTCCTTTTGGAATGCACCATTGTTTCGCCTAAGTAAGTAGAATACTTTTTGTTGCACATATTGCAGACATTAAATTTTTTTCTTACAAATGGCTCGCTAAGCAATTTACCTTTCAGAAATTTATCATATTATTACTTCCTGATGATAGAAGGCTTGAGCAAATAATGGCCAACAATATATTCTAGAACTCATTTTCAGTAGCTGCGCACCAGCCAAGCCTGTAAGTCAATAGCACCTGAGCCTTGCAAATAGGAAGAAAGATATTTTTTTCTAAATTTTTTACTCCGATTCGTCCCTTTCCTTAGACGGAGTTTTAAGATTTAGACCCTCTCCGGGACTCTTCAGTAAGGAGAGAGGGTCTAGTTTGATTTTCAAAAGAGTATTCTGAAAAAATTGTAAAACTCATCTTGTATACTCGGATTGTCATCCAATTCTCTTTTCTGTCGTATGATCTTTTCTGTTGCGAAGTAAGAATGGACATGTCTTGACTTGTTCATTTTCATTGTGTTATCATTTGTCTTGAGCATACCTTCGATGGTCAAGAGACAGAGGCTAGAAAGTGATAGTTGTTTGAGTTCTTGCCCCCTATAAAAAGTGAAGGTTGTTTCAGAAAAATAGACGAAAATTTAGAGATACAAATTAAATTAGAAAACTTAGAAAATTCATATAAAGCAGAGGTTAGCACATCACCAAATCTGAAACCGTAACTTTGTGGTTTCCTACGCAGAGTTTCGTCTCCAGGATTGCCGGTTAAATTGGGTGGCAACAACAACAAAGTTCTTTTCCAGTCAAAAAAAGCGCTGTTTAGCTGTGGCGTTAGTTGGGAGACCGAAAGAAGAAGAACTTGTCAACAACTGAATTGAACATGTTAAACATGTCTGTAAAGTTGTGTTGCACATCGACGCCAATCTGATTTTTGATGCGTCCTTTAAATTTTCACCCCTGCATAGTCGTTTCGTACGCTGCGACGTTGTCTGGATTCTTCCGTTCATCATTCTGAGCAAGTATCGTCCGAGCTGGAAAAAATTCGCTGCAAAAGCACAGAAAGAGAACAAGGTAAAGAAAAACGCACTTTTTTGTATTTTTCACGAAAAAACCGGCATAAGCAAAGAAGTAGGCTCGGCGACGTTGTCTACATCATAGACAGAAACAAGACCTATCGACTACACAAAAAAACCGAGTGAAAAAAGTTAAACTGAAGAAAAAACAAGAGGTTTTCGAAAACGCCGTTTTTCGAGGATTTCTCGTTTAAATCCTAAAAAGAAGTTCCGCGACGTTGTCAGCGTGAAAATAGAAATCAAGAGCTTTAATATGATATATAGATTATCGAAATTGGGCTCCGAACAACGAAGAAAAGGGTACCAGAGCCAAATGCCCCGCGCCCCGCATTTGAGGTAGCGAGGTAGCGCGCAGCGCGCGGAGACGCAGACGATCAGCGGAGACAGACCAGAGCCGACGGGGCATTTGGCTCTGGTCGTGGATCTTCGCTGGATCTCAACGAAACCCTGCAACATTATACATCGTTGTGATCCTCATGAGACGGCCAGGAGCACTGACAACGTCGCGGGTCTTGAAAATCACTCCATAACGAGATAGACCAGCATTCATATGGAGACTCTTTGCGCAAAATTTGAGCGCAGTTTCTCGTTTTTATTGAACTCTAGCGGCTTTAATGAACTTCCAACATTGAACCGCAGTTCAGAGGAAAGTTAATTGAGAAATTTTGCTTTAGTTTTTAATTGAATTTTTGAATAAAAACCTTCTTCTCAACAAAAAAGGCCATAAAAACGCAATCCTTCGGTTTTTTTGAGCTTCTTTTGAATGTCACTGCTATATTTGCCTCATTTAAATTCATCCCAATACGGTTATGTCATTAGTTATGTCATAATTTCCGGGGCTTCGCCCCGGATGACTTCTGAACTTCTCCCCAGGTGAAGGTTGTGTTCTATCATGGCGCTCAAAGTGAAGGTTACCAGAGTACATGGCTCTATGTATCGAAGGTATGACTCTTGAGTATATCATTTATACTTTGTTTCATATATGTCGGTTGATCATAATTTATATTCATATTTTATAATATACTATATTTTCGATTTTAACAATTTTTTGAATTCATCATTGAGTACATTATATTTATATATTATAGTATGAATGGATTTCTATGTAGGCATTTGAAAATTGAGGATGATATTGTACTTACGTCATATTCATTCTTAAGTAGTATATCTCTGAGTTGTGAGATTTTTTGCAGAAAATCGTTTAAGTATGCACATGTTCTTGCTATTCTAAGAGTTTCTGTATATATGGTTGCTTTTTTTAATGTTGAATGAGATACCAGATGTAGAATGCATGAATTTTTTAACGTTAAAATTAAGATAGTCAGTTTTATTATATAACTTTTATTATTTCAATATTCAAGTCGAGATAGTTGCTGCTACAGGTATTTAAGTGTGTAGCTTCTATTTTTGAACTTTATGGTCGTAAATTCATTTGACTAACTTGTGGATAGTAATTTCTTCCATGTTATAAATAAGTAATAGATCATCCATATATCTATAAGGTATTATTTGGAAATTGTTTGTGATATTTCTGATGGAATATCGATATTCGTACCAGGAAAGTGTAAGATCTGCTAATAGTGGGCTAAAGTTACCACCTTGAGGAGCTCCAACTTTTTGTTTTAAAGTAAGATTGCTAAAGCGACAGAAACTATTATCTAGAATATAGTCTACTAAATAGAGTAAATCTACTAAAGTATAAGATCTGGATTTTGTTTTCAGTTTGCGATTATATGAGTTCAGTTTGAATCTTTACACTATTATACAAGTTTTCTCTACATGTGCGCTCTCCTCTTACTACTACGACTTTTGCGCAAACTAGCGTTTTTATGCAAATTGTCATTCTTTCAAAGAAGGCATTGTCATACATCATTTGGGTTCAAGATACATTTGAAGTCTACAGTACTATCTCTACCACACATCAGCGATGATGAGTAGTCGCGGAATAAAAAAATTTAAAAAAATGTGAATAGTGGAATAGTGGAATAATAGAACAGTGAATAGTGGAATAATAGACTAAATAGTGGCCTAATAGACTTTCTTACCACATCTTTACACACTCACGCTCAATTTACTTCTTTCTTCAATAAATGTGATCTCCACGAAAAGGTCACATTCCTACCAGAGGAAACACAACCGTAGATTTATTTTCAACTCTCAGAATGTAATGCGAAGTTTCAAATTACTCCCTCCTTTCGCTTCCTTTGACACAACATGATAAGTTTTGAAGTTGCCTTTGATTTGAGCTGAAACTCACTTCTACCACTTCCTATTTTTCAAAAAGGCGCCTTTTGAAAATTAATGCCGCTCTTCATTGGATAAACAGATTTGGCGTCTTCCATAGCTCTGTGACTGTTAATGATCTACACTATTGCTTCTGTAGAGCCTTGTGTTCAATATCAGTACTAATGTATCCTCTCAACTATTCCAGCAAAAAGTGGATTTAATTCAAATTCTAAATTTTTATGGTACAAAACTTCAGGCTTAAACTTTACGCCTTCAGGCGTAAAGTTGCGTGAATTCTTGAGTTCCCAGCTCCACAAGAAAGTTTGTAAAATATATCGAATGGCACAAATACCTAGCTAACTGGGAACGTCGACTGTCCAAAGTTACTTCTAAAGAGCTTTTTGCTTACCTCAGTAAGACCAAGACACCAAAAGCTACCCAACTTTGCTGACAAGTATGGAAACGTGCTCAGAGACAATGGGGGAGAAAGGGAAGTTTTCTACTTCTTCACCACGAAACTTTTGAAGCAACTTATACGCAACTTAACTAGCAACTTAACTTATTAGCACTTATTTTGTTGTTCACGTACGCCATCTGCCAGTTGTACTGAAACGTATATTGATCAAACGAAAGTTTATAATATTTTGAGAAAACTGAAGGCATTTACTAATTCGGCTTATGATGGTATGCCGCAAAGTTCAATTTTCGGGTAACTAAATAGCTCCAGCTTTTATTACGAAATATACGATTACAAAGTCAAAGGAAAATGTGGAATTACGCAAGAGAAGTGCGAAACACTACACCTAGCGCAATTTTTCATGGGTTTTCAGCTTGAAATTATGCAACGAAAAAAAAGTTGGTTCTAATGCCTTTCATGCTACACATGGTGTAGCACGCCATGTTGAACTGCCGTACGCGATTTCGCGGTTGAAAACGTTTTAAACTCAAGTGTTCATGAAGTGATTACAGAAGCGAGACCTTGTCAAAGTACAAGAAAAATGATTCTCATTTTTGGCAAATATGATCTCTACATGCGCCTCTACATAACCTCTTGAGAAGGAAAGGTTGCGAGGTTACCCTTGCCTTCCCTCATAAAATGTAATAAAAATACCCATTCCGGGACCTTTTCTGCAAGAAGCTATAAAAGTTTTTTCCGGCAAAAAATGTGTACTACGACCATAATCATCAGTGCGGGCCAAGTTGCTCGTTTTAGCTACCACCGAGCAACATCGACGGTGATCCGCTGTTGTACGCACATTAAGATTTTTTGGTAGACAAAAGAGCGAGACATCTTGCATTGCCTTTTAGCCTTTGCAACAGTGCAACTTTGTCATCAAAA
Organism: Cylicocyclus nassatus; assembly: GCA_958299035.1. Classification (NCBI taxonomy): domain Eukaryota; kingdom Metazoa; phylum Nematoda; class Chromadorea; order Rhabditida; family Strongylidae; genus Cylicocyclus; species Cylicocyclus nassatus. The sequence goes on along the minus strand of CATQJL010000112.1, from coordinate 54,876,231 downwards.
ATTCTTTTATAGCTTCTTTCAGAAAAATATTAGGTCGTTCCATAAGTTCGTAGCGTTTTCATTTTCGTCATCGTTTTTTGGTGAAGCAGTTGGTTTACGGCAAATCATCTGGTATTAATCGAAACAGCCAAGTTTTTTCTACAAAACCTGCTTTGTTTTTGAAGCAATCCTGATGATCTTTGGTTCATAATTTCTCAAAGCAAAGTTTTTTGAGTGGCAGAAAATGGCCATTTCGGCACTCGTGCTTTTCGCATTTCTTCCATATCCCACAAATATTTTTCTGTATGTATAGTCGGAGTAGCAAGTAGCAAGCAACGTTGATGTGCTGACACAATGGTGTCCAGCCAATGTGCTAAGAACTGTTTGAACGAAGTATCAAAATTTGCTGTCTTCGACTGTTGCAGCTTGAGTTTTACGCGTCGTTTCGTAACAAAATGTTCTCGTCCTGCTATCAAGCCTTGAGCGATGAACAGCTTTGTCTAGGTGGTGCAAAAGTTTGAATGCAACCGGTGACCAGCGATTTTACGCCTTCATGAAAAATTTTGGCTTAGTTAGAAAACTTCCTCATTCCGGCCAAACGCAAAACATCTACACATACCGTAAAAGTGCGCTCTATCATTTTCTGTAGCGTTTCCCTTTACAAGGATTCTTGTTCTACGTGCATCATAGTCCGGTAAATAGTATTCTTCATCACTCGTAACAGTTTCGAATGGAAACTTTCCTCTCGTAATTTCCGTATATAGCGCCGAAGATGGAGATGCCGAAAGCGCCATTTTTGCTGCATAAAAAACTCTGCTTTGAGCAGTCACAAAACAAAGGTTATCAAGTTTACTTTGAGAATAAAACGCAGTTTTTGTAGAGTAGAATTGGCTCTTTCGGAGGGTACACACATTTTTCGGTAAACCTACCGCTTCACCAGAAAGCGACGACAAAAATAAAAACGCTACAAACTTATGGGACGACCTAATAGTTTTCAGAAAGCAAACATGAATTTGAAGTTAGTGCTCCGAAATTGGCAGTGGAATCCTATTGTCATGGAGACCACATGCTGCCAAGGTGGAGTCTGTACAGAGGTGTATAATTAGGTAAAAGCCCTACAATATAATACCTAGTTATCAGCCAGATCATAGCAGACTCATATTAACACCTATACGGTGCATTTACGGCAAAGGATTGAAAAACAAAAATGGCATTTTTTTGCTAAATCAAATCTCAAATGTTTTCTTGCGTTTTATATCGTAGACCTTTCGAGCATACGCTTGATACATAGAACCATGTCTTTGGTGCCCTTGACTTTCAGCGTCATGACAGAACACCACCTTCACCTGGGAAAAATACGGATATCATCCAGGGCTTCGTCCCGGACCCCCTACCTCCCTACCTCAAACACGGAGCACGAGGCATTTGGCTCTGGTAACCTTTTCTTCCTTTTCTTGAACCCGATTCTAGCAAATTTTACATCTTATCGAAGCTTTTGGTCTCCACTTCCACGCCGATGTCGCGAAACCCCATTTTTCGATTCAAATAAATAATTTGGCAAAAACGGTGTTTTGGAAAATCGCCTGTTTCTTCTTTAGTTTAATTCTTCTAACGCGGTTTTTCGTGCATTCGATACATCTTGCCTCTTTTTGTAATGTAGGCAACGTCGCAAAGCCTACTTAGTCGACTATAGTGGATTTCTTTGTGGGAAATGTGAAAAGTGCATTTTTCTTCACCTTGTTCTCTTCCACTGTTTTCGCAGCAATTCTTTTCCAACTTAGGCGATTATTACTTAGAATAATAAGAGCAACAAATCAGACAACGTTCCTAGAAACGGGAACGACAATACGGGAATAAAACTTCAAAGGAAGCATAGAAAACTAGGTCGGCTATGACGTGCGTTTCGACCTAATAAAAACAAACTTTGCCTTTTTCAAACTAATTATTCTCTTCCTTATCTCTTCAGAAATCAACCATATGAGTAATCTAAAACAAGATTTTTGTCCGAAAGAATTTGCAAACTTCCTATTCAACCAGTCTATAGAGAAGTCATATTAACATTCATATGGTGCATTCAATCGAAGACTAAAAACGGCAGTCCTTGTTAAAACCATCTTAGTTGTTTTCTTGTGTTCTATATCCCAAAATCGATATTTTGCTACATTAGCAAAACTTTAGAAATTGTGAATTTTGCAGAAGAAACTCGGCGAAGCTACATATTTTCCCACATTTTTTCTCAGTCTTGAGTTGAAAACAGCTTTCTTATAACTGATTAATTTAGAGACTAGTGTGATTTTTTTGAGAAGATCCGGTCATAGCAGTTGGACATTCTCAAAATTGCTCAGATTTTTAAATGGATCATGACTTGTGATGATGTCGTGAGGGTGATTTTGTAGTACATACATGCTTTATTTACTCTGCCGAAATAGCATGTGAAGCTATAGAACTATCGTGCCGAATGAGTGCATAGAATGAAAACAACTTTATCTGAAGGCGGCATCCACTCAAGTCTTACATGAGTTGTCATTCTATGGCCTTTCCATGGTTTTGATTACAGATATAAAAGGCGAAATAAGCAGATTTATGGGAGCCCTGAAGGTACGGACGACTTCAGCACCTGGGTGGGCGGAGCTTGATAGGGCGGGCGTGGCTTGATACCTTTGGCGATTTTAGGCCCATTTTTTTCCATCGAGAGGCCACATCAGAGTGCCGGACCAACGCAGATAGAGTCTTCCTAAGACGTTCTTGTAGAATAGCTACTAATCTAGGGAGCATAGACTTTGCCTTTTCTCTGCCTTTAGCTGCTCCTGCTCTAATATTGAGACAAGCCTTCTAAAACAGCTTTACTATTGTGACCATTCTACTCTTACCCTTAGATATACTACATCATAGGACAGCTCAATTGACAAAGAAAAGAAAACGTCATTCTAACAATGTTTGTAAGGCTTACACTTGCACTATTGAAACAGCTAATAAATAAGTGTGTGGAGCTTTGATGATTATGAGCAGTAACCAGATAGATACCATCATGATAGATTCGATTGCGGTGCAGAGGATTGTGGTTCCAAGTAAGTAAGTAACTTGTTGGCAAATTCCTTTTGTTGCGGTTCCCGTAGATAATTTTGGAATCCTATCTTCATGCAACGATCGAAGCAATTGGACCACTGGACCATGAGCTGGTGGATTGGGTATCGGTCGTCGCAGAGCTTACTGCAGTGCTAAAGTAATCTTGATATTGAGCAGATCAATCCAGAAGCTAAGAAACGAACAAGACCCTATATCATCTTTAGAACCGGACTCTTACTTTCCAATCTCTTCTTGATTTTGTACTGATGATGAAACCCGCAGCAACAACTTGCAGCAGAACCAGAATGAAAAACAGCTTGCTGATCATGTTTTTCTGAAAAGTAGCAATCATGTTTACCAAAATGCTAGTCAATTTTTCAAGGTTTTACGCGTATCAAAAAAATAAAAGTAAATCTTTCGTTTTCCAGTAATTGTTCACTCCAAATAAGTTTTCGCTTCTGAACTCAATACTTTGAATTTTGTGCGCTTGTTTGCCTCTACAATCAAACCCTCTTAGTAAGAGTAAAACAAAGACAAGCTTTACGCACGTTCACATAGATATTCTTAGAATAAAACGCAAGCTGTTAGAGATTCTTAACAATATTTTTGGCAAAATATCTGTACTCATCTTCTGAAGTACTGCGTTGTAATGTATGCAGTAAACATTCAATCAACAGGGGCACGTTGAAAGTCTGAGGGGCTGGTAATATCTAAGATAATGGCGAGAGCGGAAGTAGTGTGATTTGGTCCATTTTGGCTCAACTTAAAGAGACGCATTATGTCCTAGAAAGCTTTTCAGAAGAGGGGTATGGGGAATCTGGTGAGTTTTCGCGAGGAGGTTTTTTGCATGAAGTGAAAATTGCGATCACTTTCTTTCTTGAAAGGAATTTTATGAGAAAAAAATGGTGCCTTGATTTTTGAAACCTGAACTTCAGGGGTGTTAACGGTGGTTCAAATCTTTTGATACTGAAGAACTTGAAGTGTGTGCTGCAACAATCGAGAAAGGATAAGAGCAGTTTGCCCGATCTTGAAGAGTCGAAGCTGGAGGAAATTCGATGTTGGCAGACAGATTTTAAAAACAGTAACAGACCACGGGTATGTTTAAGCCACTCACATAACTTGAAAAGGGAAAAAGAAAAATTTCTTTGAAGCAGTTTTAGAGATGTTTTTTCTACATATCAATTCAATTCTGATCTTTTTGTTCGTCAAAGTTCTACCGAAGAAGTGCAGGAAGAAAATTTGAAGTGCAATTTTGAAAGCTTCGTTTCAATTTACATAAGAACTTAGCCTAAACATTTTATTCGAAGCTAGTCTTTTACTGTTATCAAAAAAAGATGGTAAGTTCGGAGCTATGATTTGAAGAATTATAGAGTTTCGTTCGAACTACGCAGCATTTTCCGTCCCAACCTTATAGTTTTTGACGAAAACACCTATTACGTGCGCGAACCCTCTTACAAGCTGTGGAACTAAAGCTATTTTTTCGCAAAATTTATATTCTTAGAGTTAATTCCATATTTTCCAATTATGGAATAATATCTGAAAATCAAAAATTGGGTCTCTCATTCTTGCATGTACGCGAACGTGGGCTTGCACATCATTCTAATCAAGAATTCTTTAAAGATTGATTGTGGCACTCTGTGGCATAACTTTGAGACTTGACTGATGTTATATTCATAGATTTCAGTATTGTATAATTAGGCCCCCGACTTTGGATGCATCATGTGGATACAAAGATGTGAGATCTGGTATATCTGCAAATAGGAAGTGATACGGTCTCGTTATGGAATTTTTGACTCTGCTGTGTTGTTAACGCACAAGATTCCAGTCACTGTATAAGGAACGATGTTTTGCAACCTATCGTGGCCAGCTAGCAAATCTCTACCGAAAAAAAATTGAAAGTGCTGCTGACGGACTAAATCTTACATTACAACACTCGCACGAGAATATTCGAAGAGATGCTGGAAAGCGGATTGTCATGAAGAATTACTATCTATCTTAAATACCTGGTGTAGGCTACACAAATCAAATAAGAGAAGCTAAACTTACAATATATTCTACATGAACGACAGGTGTCTTTGTTTTACTCTGAAAAAGGTTAAACGCAACGTTTCGATAGTATCGAAGCAAAACACGTAGTTCGAACAGCATATGAACTGAGAAAACCAAACTTAAAATGCAGAATGTCCTACACAGCTAAAACGATGAAATGAGATCTGTTCATTCTTCAAACAAAACCTACGGCCATTTGAACTATTAGGGTGTCCTATAATATTTATTTTGAATTCCGCAATAATTCACATTTTCTTGTCTCTTAAATATGTTCTGCGTACCGTTGGACGAAGCAAAGCAAGCTTTACAAGAAGCATTTGAACTTGCTCTTAATTTATTACATATAAATTTGAAGCCAAAATCTTAGAATGAGCTAAATGCCCAGAAAGTCGAGAAAAATTCATTTCCCCGTTAAAAGTTTTACTATTCTACTCTGGCGTGTACTCTCCGCATCTTATATTATCTGTAAATTTGCTTATTTTATGAAACTCGTGCATACGCCAAAAAACGCCACAATACGAAAATGTCGTCTTTTTTAGGGTTTTTGTTGCCCTAAATTCGACATTTCTCAAAATTAATGCCTGTAGATGGCCAGGAGCTTGTTAATACTCCTGAAGGTCATACTACAGAGCCTGCGTGGGGCAGGCCAGCGCAGTTTCGAAAGAATAAAGCAAAATTGCTACAAAAACCTAGAAATTACTTGTTTTCGCCATATCTAACCATGCAAAAATCTAGCAAATCTACAGATAGATACTCGATCTGGAGTGTACATGCCTGAGCAAGTAGGAAGTTTGTATTAATCTTTCGAATGCAACTACTGTTTTTCAGACTTCTTGGGCATTTAAGCCTTTTTAGACTTCGGCTTCGAACTCTAAGTAGAATAGTCTTTAAGCAAATGCTTTTTGTATAATTTGCTCTGCTCTGTCGAATGTTAAACCCAGAACTGTTCAAGAACCAGGAGAAATATGGTTTATTGCGGTAGAAAGTAAAAACGTTGGAACATTGTGGGACATTCTCGATAACACCACCATTCCTAATTAGTCAAAAAAAAGTAGCTGCTGTATTTTTGCTTACATAGATTACTCATTTTGACTGCACACTGAGTAACCTACCGTAGGCAAAAATTCAGGGACCAAAAACCAAAATCCAACTCATTGCTGCATATACACATTTTTCACCCAGCAATAAAATTTCTGCTGTGCAGTTTCACTGCAACTTTTCCCTATAAAATGCACCACTGTATTGCCAATTAAATAAACTGCTTACGAAAAAAAAACCTAGTGCTCCCCTTTTGGATTGCACCATTGTTCCGCCTAAGTAAGTAGAATACTCATTGTTGCACATATTGCAGACATTAAAGTTTTTTCTTAAAATGGCTCGCCAAGCAATTAACCTTTCAGAAATTTATCATATTATTACTTTCTGATGATAGAAGGCTTGAGCAAATAATGGCCAACAATATATTCTAGAACTCATTTTTAGGAGCTGCGCACCAGCCAAGCCTGTAAGTCAATAGCATGATCCTTGCAAATAAGAAGAAAGATAGTTTTTTAAATTTTTACTCCGTTTCGTCCCTTTCCTTAGACGGAGTTTTAAGATCTAGACCCTCAGAATGTAATGCGAAGTTTCAAATCACTCCGCCAAAACGTGAGTTATTTCCTTTAGTTCAATCAGAAATTCATTTTTACCACTCCTTGTTTTTCGAAAGGCGCTTTTTCAGAAATCAATGACGCTCTTCAGAGGATAAACCGATTTGGCGACTTTAATAGCTACATATGTGACCGTCATCTTTACTATCGCTCCTGTAAAGCCTTATTTTAAAATTGCCTACTCACGTATCCTCTCAACCATTCCAGCAAAAAATGTATTCAATTTATATTCTAAGTCTTTTGGTACTAATGTCTAGGCTTTTTTTTGTAATTCCGTGAATTCTTGAATTTCCAGCTCTACAAAAAAAGTTTGCAAATATATCAACGGTCTAAAAATACGTAGCTAAGCGGGAACGTCGACTGTTTAAAAACTTCTAAAGAGCTTTTTTGCTTACCTAAATGAGACCAAGACACCAAAAGCTACCCAACTCTCTTGAAACGTGCTCAAAGGCAATGGGGGATAAAGCTAGTGTTCGCCTACTTCAGGGATGGTTTTCGAAAAATGTGAAGGAAAAACATTATTTGTTCAGCATGAGGGAAATGCTATCCTTTTTTCGTTCAAATGGGCTTTCTGTTTTGGAACTCAACCACATCTTTACTGATTGATTCTGTTTTTAACTAAATTACTGCATTGCATTTAATCGGCAAGTCAGTAGATGTCGTCTTCTTTGACTTGTCCAAAGGTCATACATAGTCAACCTCTCCAAATTGCTTCGTAAACTTGAAAGATATGGAATTCGTAAGCTTTACTTACTTGACTTGCATACTACCCTGCAAGACAGAGGTGTGACCATTTGAGGTTGGAGTCTTTTTCATTACGTTATCCCTGCACCAGTTAAGTGCAGGATGGCATACTTTAGCCTCTCGTCTTTCTTATCTATACTGCTGATCTTCTTTCCTGTCTGAGAGCTCGTTCCAACATCAGAACACAAGTTTTTGCAGACATCAAAATTTATAAATGCTACGTTATTGGCGAGCAAAAGAGGGCTATGAAATCTATTTTTTCGATATAAAAATGCTTCAGTGATTTAAACAGTTTGATCTTTATGTCAACGCCCTTAAATACAAGCGATGTAAGTGGAAATTCTTCCCATAATGACTATATATTGAAAAAAGCATTATCAGTCCTTTTGTTATACCAAGAAGCATCCATAGTAATAATCCTGGGCTCTCAGTAAAGCTATATAAATGCTATATCCTCCCACATCTGAAATACGCTTCACTTGTCTGACTCCATATCCAAAAAAGAGGTTGAAAATTAGAAGAAGTGCCAAGAACATTTACCAAAATGTTTATTAGATGTTTCCCAAGATCTGACTATCCTGACACATTCTGTCTTATGCTTCCGCCCTTGGGTTAAGTATCTTCAAATGCAGACGATCATGCTCCAAGTTGATGTTTTGCTCTCATGTTGTTCCTGGAGACTAGATTAGAACCAAAAAAATACTGAACATTCGGGCCTTATTTTTGGAGTTGGTGGTCCCGCTTTGGGCGACCGTACTCTATGTTGTAAAGATTTTTCTTATTTCAACTCCTTTAAGGGCCGGGCATACTTCACGCGATTTCATTCACGACGCGATTTGGCAATGCTCCAACTGTCCATAACTCATTATAAGCAAATTTTAAATGTACAGAAGATAGGGCATTTTATCAATTTACGTAAGTTATACACACTATGCATGTGCAGTTTGCTAGTGCTGGATCTGAAGACTTTTAGCGAAGTGCCAAATCGCGTGAAGTATGCCAGGCCCTTTATGTATCATACAAAGTGGATGGGTAAATCACCAACTACTACCTTTTGCGAACATCTGCTGATTTTCGGAAAACTAGCTACGATAGACGTTCTGAAGTTTTGAAACTTAGCGATGTATGACTATCTGGCTATTAAAGAAGCGTATACTCACATTGACGTCTTAAACTGCCTTAGATAGTATTTCGGACCTCTAAATGTCTTTTGTCTTTTGCATTTTTGAATGATTTTGGATTTTTGAGCTTTTTCGCCTCAGAACCATCTTAGACAGGCTTTTGTCCGCTTCTGATGCGGGTTGAGTTGGTTAGTCAAGTACTCGTAGACGATAACTCAAATCGCGCTCGGGTATGGGAACGAGAATTCGGCAAAGGACTACTCATCAGCTGAAGAAGAAGAGCGACCTGTTAGCGAGAAATATTATGGTATGTCTAGACATTTATGAGCTTGATACTTTTCCTTTTTTTCCTCCGGCACACGCATATGTAATAATGACTAAATAATAGAATATACGTGATCAATATGTCAGATAATACCCATGGATAAGTTTGGGGGAAATCCACAAGCTTGAAAACTCGGAGTTCAATTTTGGGGGTAGCCCGTAACTCCCATTTTATTACGAAATATGGAACCACGATCAAAAGGAAATGTGAATGTACGCTTAAATGCATTGTCCAGGTCAACTGGAGGGTGGTGGGATTTCGCAGTGCGGAAGCACGGCTGTTGACTAATTGACTAATGCAAAAGTCCAAGTCCATCGAAAAAGGTGGCTTTTAAAGAGAGTAAATCGCTTCGGAAAAGGGGGGGGGGGGCTGCGCTAATCTCGCCTCTTTGACGTAGCAAATGCTGCAGGTCAGGGCCCGGCACGAGGTGGGCAGACGGGGTTTTCCAAAACGAATTCCCTTTGACCCCAATAGTTTTTACGGATCCCCTTGAGCCCAAAAATGACGCTTTGTGCTTGTGGAACGAGAGCACCGGCCACACTTTGCCCAAAAGCGCTCAAAAGCGCCCAAAATGCTCAAATTCCTCTAATTACTCCTCACCTGTATCAAGATAGAAAACAGGAAGAAGAATAAGCAAAAAAAAATTATGAAGGAATGAAAAAATATCAAAAGAACGCAGTCATAGGACAGAGAGACGCTGTTCCCGCGCGTACCGATTGACTGGGGCGCTTAGAAAGCTAGGCTGCTGATGCGATTTTGGGCTCTAACAAAGACAAGAGGAGGAGTTTCGGAACCAAAATCTCACCATATAGTAAACTTTAGGTAAACAGCAGATTTATGTAAGAATTTTGAAAAAATTATGTGAATTGAGAGTTTTGCCCACCTCAGGTGGGCATTAGGTGGGTAATTGCCCACCTAATTTGGAAAAAAGTTAAGCACGCTCTTTATTCACATAAGTTTTTCATAATTTTTCATACATTGTTCCTTAGTCCTACTGCGCGTATACACACCAGGTCTCGCGCGATTTCGTTTTCTCTGCGCTGCAAACGAGCCATTTGAATTCACATCATCATTTACTAGTTTTGCGAAATTTCTGGAAAAAATGCTTATGACACCTTCCATACACATAAGTTTTTCATAACACCTCATGCTTTGATTCTACTAGCCTCTCTTTGTTCGCTTATCTAATTTGGAGCTATATCATCGCGCCTGCATTGAGAACTGATCATGTAATCTGCTGTTCAACGGCATCGCCCATGCGACGTCGCGCACGCGGCAATTAGCGGCAACGCGCAAGTCTGCTGTGCGTTGAGGTTTATGAAAACTATTTTCCAATGATTTAGATCATGTAAGCATGATTCGACCTTCTTTTGCTTGCACTTGGAATATTTTTCCGGGGCTCTGCCCCGGATCCCGCAAAAACGATATGCCCTTTGCTTTTTGGCCCCAAAACGATTTCCAGTTTGTCATTTGCCCACCTCGTGCCGGGCCCTGCTGCAGGTCTAGTGTAAACCACGTCAAAACTTGTCAAGGAGGCAAGATTAGTGTACTGCCCCTTTTACCAAAGCGATTTTCTCGCTTTAGAATCCACCTTTTTCGATCGGACTTGAACACTTGCATCAGTCAGGAGCCATGCTTCCGCACTGCGTCAAAATCCCACTACACCCCAGTTGACTTGGACAATGCCTTTAAGAGAAGTGCGAAACACTACACTTAGCGCAATTTCTCATGGGTTCAGCTCGAAATTATGCAACGAAACAAAGTCGGCCTTAATGTCTTTCATGCTACACATGGTGTAGCATGCCAGTTTGCCGTACGCAATATCGCGGTCAAACCGCCTTAAACTCATGTGTGGTCAAAGTGATTACAAAAGCGAGATCTTGTCAAAGTACAACCGTTCACGCCTTCAGCAAGTATGATCCTTACATGCGTCTGCATATATCCTCTTGAGAAAGAAAGATTACCTTCACCTTCTCTCATGAAGTGTAGGTGAAAACAACCGTCTCGGAAACTTTTTTGCAAATTAAGAACGTTTTTTCCGATGAAATTCGTTGCAACGCCCATAATCATCAGTGCGGGCTAAGTTGCTTGCTTTAGCTACCACCGAGCGATATCGACGATGATCCGCTGTTGTACTCACATTAAGATTTTTTTGGTAAGCAAAAGAGCAAACTTGCATTGCCTAGTAGTCTCTGCAACAGTGCAACTTTGTTATCAAAAATTCTTTTATAGCTTCTTTCAAAAAAGAGTTTTCCAGAGAGCAAACATAAATTTGAAATTCGTTCCGAAATTGGCAGTGAAACTCTATTGTCATGGTAGACCACATGCTGCTAAGGTGGAGTCTGTACAAAGAATGTGAGATGTTAATTAGGTAAGAGCTCTACAGTATAATACCTAGTTACTAGCCAGATTATAGCAAACTATATCAACATCTATATGGTGCATTTAAGGGAAGAGATTGAAAACCAAAATTGGCATTTTTTTGCTAAACCAAATCTTGACTGTTTTCTTGTGTTTTATATCGTAGACCTTTCGGAGCATACCCTCAATACATAGGGCCATATACTCTGGTAACCTTCACTTTCAGCACCATGAGAAAACACCACCATCACCTGGAAAAAATACGGACATCATCCGGAGCGAAGCCCCGGATGCTAACTATTATAAATCGAAGTAGTCGTGAATGAAGCAAGTGTAGGGACTATAATATCCTAACAATATTAAAGCAAAACCAAAAATCTGCGTTTTTATATCCTTTTTACGCTAAAAAAGGTTTTTGTCAAAAATTTTTACCAAATTTTAGGACAACATTCCTCTTATATGCGGTTTTTGAGCTACGAATAAGTTCCAGAAGTCCTCGAAACCAGGTGGAGTTCATTAAAAACGAGAAGTTGCGTTTAAACCTTGCACAGGGAGACGCACACGAAAATGCTGGTTTATTTCGTTAGTGGGTGATTTTCAATATCTGCGACGTTGTCGGTGTTCCTGGTTGTGTCATGACGATCAGAATGATATTTAATGTTGTAGAGTCGTTGAGACCTCGCAGAGCTCTACGACCAAAGCCAAATGCCCCGTCGGTTTGATCTTCCTCCTCTACCTTCTTATCTCAACGCGGAGCGCGAGGCATTTGGCTCTATACCCTTTTCTCCCTTGTCCTGAACCCGATTCTAGCAAACTATATATCTTATCGAAGCCTCTCCACTTTCACGCTGATAACGTTGCGAAACCCCATTTTTCGATTTGAGTATCTGGCAAAAACCCTGTTTTCGAAAATCACCCGTTTCTCTAGTTAAGTTCTTTTCACGCGGTTTTTTTGTGCATTATACACCTTGCCTCTTTTTGTAATGTAGACAACGAAGTATACTTAGTCGACTATAGCGGATTTCTTTGTGAGAAATCGTAAAAAGTGCATTTTTCTTCACCTTGTTCCCCTCCAGTGTTTTCGCAGCAATTCTTTTTCAGCTTGGGCAATTATTATTCAGAATAATAAGCGCAACAACTCAGACAACGTCCCTAGAAACAGAAACGACAATACGGGGTAAAAAACTCAAGGAAGTATAGAAAACTAGGTTGGCTTTGACGTGGGTTTCGACCTGATAAAAACAAAACTTTGCGTTTTTCAAACTAATTCTTTTCTTACTTATCTCTTCTTGATGTTCACCACTTCAAAAAATGTTTGTTTGTTGTTGATTGTTGTTGCAGTCATGAAGAAAAGGTAGCTTTTCCTCGTTTTTTCCCGTGTTGTGGAATGCCTGGTCTTGATGCGAAAACCTACAACGAAATGCAGCCAAATGAAAGGTTTTAAGAGTATCTTTTGCTTATGCTAACTGCTTTGCATCTTTTAGGATAACCTTCACTTTTTGTGAGAAACAGATATTCAGACAACCTTTACTTATGAGGCCCTGCATGTAGCCTACCAAAGGTACGTTTTGGAGAAAACCAAGAAATTAGTGTTTTGATATGTTAGGGAGACTTTCAAAAATGTTTTTTTTTGCATAAGAAACCCTAAAAAGCTACATTTTTCAAGTTGTTTCTTAGTTCTGATTCAGTAAACATACTCAGCTAGTGTATCTCTAAAAGTTACTATGTATGTACGTCTTTCTAATAGCTGTATGTTTGGACAACGTTTTAAAATTTTATTTTTGAGAAGATCCGGTTTTAGCAATTGGATTTTCTCGAAATTGCCCAGATTTTCAATTGGATCATGACTTGTGATGACGTCGTGAGAGTGATTATTTTACAGTACATGCTTCGCTTACTCTGCCAAAATAGCATGTGGTTTGACGGAACTGTCGTGCCAAATGAGTGCAAAGAATGAAAAGAACTTCAACTGAATGCAGCATCCACCCAAACCTTCTTCTTTCATGTTTTTGTCATTGTGGGGTCTTTCCTAGCTCTGATTGAAGATATGAAGCACAGGATGTGCAAAATTTAAAAAACCGACTTTCGCAGCTCTATGCTGAAGATCAGTACCGGGCGGGCGGAGCTTAATAGGACGGGAGTGGTTTGATAGCACTTTCGGGATTTCCGGCACATTTTTCCATTTTGAGGCCACATAAGAGGGCTGGACAAACGCAGATGTTGTCTTTTGAAGCTTTTTCTGTAGATCAGATACCAATCTGGGGAGCAATTTTGTCCGGACGCTGCCTTTAGCTGCTTCCGCTCTAATACTGAGGCAAACATTCCATAGCAACTTCATGACCCATTCTACTCTTTCGTTCAGATACAGTGCACCATAGGACAGCCCACACGACAAGAAAAAAGTTATCCTAACAATGTTTGTATGACTTGCACTTGCAACTAATGAAGCAGATAGTCAACCAGTGTGGGGCCTTTATGATTTTGAGCAGCAACCAGTCAACATAGAGTAACATCTTGACAGGAGTGCAGCGTATAGGTTTGCGAAAAATAGATCACCATGGGATGCCTGAGATAATGACTAGCAACCCCATTATTTTCGCCGCAGACAACTATGACTATAAACAGCCAAACGGAAAAAAAGCTAAATGGCTTACCGACGCATGGGATTTCTATTTGTGGTTCTGATAAGACAGAGGAAGGGTGAAATCGTTTATTTTTATATTGCTGACTAGGCGGATCTGTGTCCAATGTTCGATGTACTTTGCAAATACTTTTTTATAATCCATGTGAGAGAGATAGAGTGTCTCTCAAAAGTATAAACGCCCAAGATTCAATGTTCAAAGGTCCATCAGTCTGGCCTACAGCACCGCGTAATAGCAGCCTAGGTCAATAATAGCATTCTCCAGAAGTGATAAGAAGCTAACAAGTATTATCATGACAATTTGTGCTGATGAGATTGCGAATAAGAATAAACGATGAAAGCTTGTTATTTTTTGTCAAAATGTGGTTTAAATCAAAGGAATGATTAAGTTTGCTCAAAAGTATTTGGTTCAGTACCAGTCAAGAATTGGTCCTTAGATGAACAAGTGGTTAATACATTAACTAGAATTAATTTTGATGCTATTCTAGCTTACCCAAGAGCCAAAGGCTAGGGTTTGGGTCCTGCGTGAAGAGCTCTTTCAATAGTTACGATACGATGTGTACGGCCAAAGAACTGCCCGAATGATGTAAGTTTTTTTTTATCAAAGTAGTGGATATCAACATCGGTGAAATTTCTGAAGGGTTCAGAAAAATTACGGGTTTTTCTTTTCGTTCTGTTTCAGTTCCGATTCACATTGTTCGACTCTCACTATCATATAAGCCATGCAAACAAGCCTCGTTTTGTTGTGGTGGCTGTTGTACGACCCAAGACACTTAAAAGAACTTTGATATTGAGTCATAGATTCATCTAGAAGTTGAAATGCATACCTCGAAGTCTTGCCATTATCCTTTGGCTGTGATCCTGACCCCAAATACGCACTGCGGTCTACTATCGCTGCAGTAACAGCGTGCAGCAGAATCAGAACGAGAAACAGCTTGCCGATCATGTTTTACTGAAAAGTAGCAATCATGTTACCAAAATAATTAGTTTTTTCAAACTTTGACGCGTATTAAAAAAAGGAAAGTGTATATTTCGTTTTCCAATAATTTTTCACCCTAAATAATTTTTCGCTTTTTATCAACTCAATAATTTGTAGATTCTTACGTTTGTTGACGTCTACAATTCAACCTCTTTAATAAGAGTCAAAGCAAGCATGACGCCGTTCTAATAGATCTTCTTAGAATGAAACGCAAACTGTTAGAGATTCTCATCTAATTTTTTGGCAAAATATCTCTACTTATCTTTTGCAGTACTGCGCTTTAATGTATGCAGTAAACATTATAATTTACAGGGGCACGTTGAAAGCTTGAGAGGCTGGTAATATTTAGGATAAAATAGAGCGGATCTAAAGCAATTTCCGGAAATGTTCAAAAAAAAACAAATTCCTGAATTCCGAACCTAAATTCATAATTTGTTTCTCAAACTCTGAAACAAAGATTGCACCGCATGGGCGATGTTTAAACGCAAGTTTCTATAAGCTAGCCACCAAGAACAAAACTCCCAAAGATGCGTTTTGGATTTTGTGATTTTGAGTTTGGTGCCAAAAGAATGCGATGGGCAGCTAGCTTGTCTCAGAAATTTTGTGGGAAATGCTTACGTAGTAGAAGTCCACACATCCTTGTGGCGGGCCCCAGTTTCGCGCAGAAATGCAATAGCAAAAGAACTCCAAAAAGTGTCATTTTACAGAAAAAATTTTTATAGGTCCGTATTACAGTAACAAGATACAAGAACAGAAGTGACTGCTTATCTAAAACACTGCGAATTCTTTGTTCGTCAAAGTTTTTTGCTGTAGAACTGCAGGATCGAAGTTTAAAACACAATTTTTGAAAGTTTCCCTTTTTCATGAAAAGTTAGCCTCAACATCTCATATGGGGCCTTCCACCTGTTGTCAAAAAAAGATGCTAAGCTATGATTAGAGGAGTTATTGAATTACGCAAGAATTTTCTTCCAAACCTTATAGCTTTTGACAAATACACCTAATACGGTATAACTGTCGAAGCCTTTTCCAAGCTGTGGACCTGAAGCTAATTTTCGGGAATTTGTATTCTTAGAGTTTAGTCCGTACCCAGTTATGGAATAAATTCTAAACACCAAAAATTGGATCTCTCATTCTTGCAATTACGCAAACATAGGCTTGCCCATCACTTTTCTAGTCAAGAATTTTTTGGAGATTGATTGTGGCATCCTGTGGCATAGCTTTAAGACTTGATTGATGGTTCATAAATTGCAGTATTGTGTGATTCCCGACTTCGGATGCATTATGTGGATATAAAGATGTGAGATCCGGCATATCTGCAAATTCTAAGAAATGATATGGTCTCCTTATGAGATTTTTGACTATCTGTGTAGTAAATGCACAAGAATCCAGTCACTGTATGAGGAACGATGTTTTGCAGCCTATCGTGACCAGCTAGTATCAAAATTTCTACTGAGAAAAAATTGAAAGTACCGCTGACAGACTAGATTTTACAAGGCAACTTGCAACATTCTAAAAAATGTTCAGAGAGATGTTGGAGAGCGGATTGTGATGAGGTTTTACTACCTAACTTAAATACGTGGTTTAGGCTAAGTAAAACAAATATGAAAAGCTAAGCATACTGTATAATTCTACGTAAATTCCAACAGCTGTCTTTTTTTACTTTGGAAAAGGTGAAACGCAACGTTTCGACAGTATTGAAGCAGACGTTGTTCGAACAGCATGTGAACTGAGAAAACCAAATATAGAGTGCAGAGCGTCCTACACAGCAAAAACGATCAAATGTGATCGTGATCATTCATCAAACAAACGTACGGCGGTCTGAACTATTAGGTCCCATGATAATTGCAGATTTTACTTTGTCCTGTAATAATTCATATTTTCTTGTGTCT
The DNA here is from genome assembly GCA_958299035.1 of Cylicocyclus nassatus. Taxonomy (NCBI): domain Eukaryota; kingdom Metazoa; phylum Nematoda; class Chromadorea; order Rhabditida; family Strongylidae; genus Cylicocyclus; species Cylicocyclus nassatus. The sequence continues at coordinate 54,859,428 of CATQJL010000112.1, read as the reverse complement.
TGAATATTTTCTTTCTGCGGTACTGTAGGACAGCGCAAAGCAAGCTCTACAAGAAGCTCCCAAATACTTGTCCAGTTTATTCTATACGAGCAGGCATCCCGGGTTTCACTCCGGTTTGGAGCCAATCTATCAGTCTAAACTCCCCATCCTGCACACCCTGCACACTCTGCACACCCTGCACACCCTGCCCACTGCACACCCTGCACATATTGCACATACTCCACATCCCTGCACACTCTGCACATCCTGCACATATTGCACATCCTGCACATCCTGCACACCTGCACACCGTGAACACCCTGCACACCCTGCACAACCTGCACAACTTGCACCCGAATGCGTCCAAACAAACTCACAGATTTTCTGCTTTATATATATATATATTTAGAGATTTCGAAGTCAAAATCATAGAATGAACTAAATACCCAAAAGATCGCAAAAATTCATTTCTCCGGGAAAATTTGCTACGCACTTCCTACTTGCTCAGGCGTGTACTCTCCGCATCTGATATTTATCTGTAATCTGTTAATTTTATGGTTAGAACTCGCACATACACCAAAATACTTCACAATACGAAACTTTTGTCTTTTTCAGAGTTTTTTGCGCTAAATTCGATATTTCTCAAAACTAATGCCTGTAGAAGGCCAGGAGTTTGTTGATACTCCCGAAGGTCATACTATGGAACCTGCTTGGGGCAGGCCAGTGCAGCTTTGAAAGAATAAAGCAAAATAGCTGCAAAAACATGAAAATTGTTTTCCACATATCTAACCATGCAAAAATTTAGCAAATCTACAGAGATACCCGATGTGGAGAGTACCTAAGCAAACAGAAAGCTTGTATTAATCTTTCAAACGCATTTACGTTTTTCTGACTTTTTAGGCATGCAAGCCTTCTTAGGCTTTGACTTCGAACTCTATGTTGAACAACCCTTAAGAAATGTTCATGTAATTCTGTAAAGTTTGCCTTGCTCTGTCGAATGATACCGCAGAAGTGTTTGAGAAATAAGAGGAATAGGACTGATTGCGGAGCACGTAAAAAAGGTGAAACTTTGTGGGACATTCTGATAATAAGGTACCGTTCATGATTAGTCAAATAAGTAGCCGCTGTACTTTTGTTTACTGTAGGTTACTCATTTTGCTTGTATTGCACACTATGTAACCTACCTTAGGCGAAAATTCAGAAAAACTAAAATCTAATTCATTGCTGCACATATCTATTTTTCGCCCAGAGAGGAAACTTCTGCTGTGCAGTTTCATGCTGCAGATTTCCCTTAAATGTACCACTGTATCGCCAGTTTGATATTTTGCTTACGAAAAATGAAAAAGTTGCTGTATCTGTTGATTGGTGCTTACTGTAATACTCTATCGATGAAAATCTTTGAAACCTAGAGCTTTCTTATGGAATGCATCATTATTCTGCCAAAGTAATAGAATACTCCTTGCTGCTCATATTGTAGACATCAAATTTTTTCCAAGTTTGCTCGCCAAAGTTTGCTATTTAACCTTACAAAGGTTCACTATCTTATTATTTTTTATTTCTAAAAGACCTGCCTGCCGCAATTAGTCAACAATATATTTTAGAACTCATTTTTCAAGAGCTGCGCACCGGTCTCCTTGATAAATATTGAGTTGCTTATATGCGTTCAGTTTGAGACTTTACATTTATACATTTTCACATTTTCTCTACATGAGCGCTGTCCTCTTACTACTACGAGTTGTGTGCAAACTAGAGTTCTTTGCAAATTGTAAATTTTTCAAAGAAGCATTGTTATAGATCAGATGGGTTCAAAATACTTTTGAATTCTACAGTACTACCTCCGCCACACTCGCGATGATGAGTAGTCGCGAAATGAAAAAAAAACAAGAAAATGGTGAATAGTAAAACAGTGGAATAATAGACTGATTGGTGGCTTAATGCACTTTCTTTGAGCAAATGTCCATGTTCTATCAAATTTGCTTCTGTCGAATGGTCGCGGAACTATTTGAGAAACAAGAGGAATATGGTTTATTGCGGGAGAAACGGTGAAATATTGTGGGACGTCCTGATAATCAAGTACCGTTCATGATTAGTCAAAAATAGCCTCTGTATTTTTGCTTAAAGTTGGCTACTCATTTTGCTTGTATATACTGAGTAACCTACTGAGGCAAAAATTCAAAAACCAACACCAAAATCCATCATTGCTGTACATATCCATTTTTCACAGAAATGAGACTTCTGCTGTGCAGTCTCAAGCTGCAGCTTTTCTCTACAGAATACACCACTGTACCCCAACTGAACGTTTTGCTTACGAAAGTTGAAAAAGTTGCTGTATCTGTTGAATGATACTTACTGTAATACTCTCTCGATGAAAATCTTTAAAACATAGAGCTTTTCTTATGGAATGCATCATTGTTCTGCCAAAGTAATAGAATACTCCTTGCTGCTCATATTGCAGACATCAAATTTCTTCAAATTTGCTCGCCAAACATTTAACCTTACAGAGTCACTATTCACTATATTATTTTTTGTTTCTAAAAGACCTGCCTGCTGCAATTGGTCAGCAATATATTTCAAAACTCATTTTTCAAGAGCTGCGCACCGGTCAGCCTTAAAGTAAATGGCACCTGAGCATTATAAATTTTGAGTTTGCGCTTATATGCGTTCAGTTTGAGACTTTACACAAGGTTATACATTTTCGCTTTCTCTACATGTGCGCTGTCCTCTTGGTCATCCCAAAAGTTTTTTCATATCAGAATTTTCACCAGCACAAGTCTGCTCTTCTCAGACTTCTGATAAGAAGCGGAGTACCATTCGAAAGAGTAAAGCAAGCCCTACAATATGGCTCTCAAAAGTTCGCACCAGGCTTGATCCGCATCGAGTTTCAAGACAAAATGGAAAAAAATCCAAAATTACGAAAAATCAAAAAAAAATCATATCTTAGTTCAAAAACATTCTGCAAAGTTCCCACTTGCTCACGCATACATTTTCCCCATCAGACATTTATATATACACTTACTGCATTTTTCTGACGGCTAGAATTCGAGAAAAAATAAAGCGCTTAATTTTTAAACTTTGCCTGTAATGAGTCTATGTTCCTCGCAAATGTATCATTATATAGCTTATTCACTCAAGAATACTCCCACAAATTTGCACCTGGATGCCTTAGTTCTAGAGAAATATCATTTTGGAGATACGAATATGAAAAAACTTTTGGGATGACCTAATACTACGACTTTTGTGCAAACTAGTGTTCTTTGCAAATTGTAAATTTTTCAAAGAAGGCATTGTCATATATCAGATGGGTTCAAATATTTCTAAATTTTACAGTACTACCTCTGTCACACTCGCGATGATTCGCGATGATGAATAGTCGCGAAATAAAAAAAAACAAGAAAATGATGAATAGTAGAACAGTGGAATAATAGACTGAATAGTAGCTTAATGCACTTTCTTTCCACATCCTTACACAATCATGCTCAAACGAAGAGGTCACTCTCTCACCAGAGAAAACACAACCACAGATCTATATTTAACTCTTAAAATGTAGTGCGCATTTTCAAATCAATCTTTCCTTCCGCTTCCTTTGATCACAATATGATTTTACTGTTGCCTTTAATTTGAGTAGAAATTCAATTTTACCACTCCTTTTTTTAGGAAAGGCGCTTTTTTAGAAATTGAGCTCTTCAGAGGATAGACTGATTTGGCGTCTTTGATAGCTAGGTAATTGTTAATGATCTTTACTATCGTTTTTGTAGAGTTAATCAATATTCAGTGCTCACATATTCTCTAAAATTCCAGCGAAAACTGCATTCAATTCAAATTCTAAGTTGGTACAAATGTTTGAGCTTTTCGCAATTACGTGAATCTTTGAATTCCAAACTCTACAAAAAAGTTTGTAAATATAAAGGCCTGTTTTAGATATCATCAAGCTACATCGACGGTGATCCGCTATTGTCATATTAATTCACCTTTTTATTGGACAAAAGAGCAAGAAATCGCCATTGTCTATTAGCCTCTGCAACAATGCAACTTCGTCAGCAAAAATTCTTTTATAGCTTCTTCCAAAAAATAATTTTTGGGAGGGCAAATATGAACTTGAAATTAGTTCCAAGGTTGGCAGTGATTCTGTTGTCATAGTAGGGCATATGCTGCGAAGGCGAAGTCTCTACGAAGAATGCGAGAGATGTAAAGAGTGTCCCAAAAAGATGTGCACACTTCGTGCTCGATTGTCGATAGACCTTGGCATTGTGATTCAAATTGTAAATACAGTTTTCCAAAGCTGTTAACCAAGGTTGGTAGCAAGACTTTGTTGTACGAGAAGCCAACGTTTCGGCGGTCCGTTCACCTTCTTCAGGGCTTCCTGAAAGATCGAGACTTTGAGAACTGCCCGCCCAAACACCGTGTTTGGCAATGGATTTAGTTTAACTATGTGATGAAGTGGCAGAGTAGATGTTGAAAGCCTGACCTCAGCCTTGCCAGTTCAGGATGTAGAGACCGAACGACCAGTACTGCACTGCAGCTGCGCTATGAAGAGTATGATAGTTAGTGTCAACAATGCCCTTTATATGGTCATAGAAGATCTCGTATCAGAATCGACATAACGTTTGATAAGAGAACAGTTCACTGTTTATGGCAATTCCTTCATCTTTGCGATTCATTTTTGGTGATTTGGACGCTATCCAAAAGAACTCCAACGTTTTGCGGACTATTTACCCGGACTCGTGCGACAAGATCGTTACAGTGACTTGAAAGTACTGGTTCTCATGACATAACCTTCGATGTGCACTTAAAGGTGTGGACACTTTAGATTTTCTAAGGCCGCCAAGATGCTCTTTGATTCTTGTGCACAAGGATGTGCCGGTCTCTCCTATGTACTGGTCACCGCATTTTTGAAGGTTATGAGATATACCACTCCCATTTCCATGCAGTCGCCTGCTTTTCCAGACGGGCAGATGACACAATCAGCGGTCGTGCAGATTCTGTCATATGCTCGACTGCGGCTAAGTTGTTTTTTGAGATTAGGAGGTGGTATATCTATAACTCTGACGGAATCATCGAGGCCCACTTGTATTAAGCATTTTCTGATAGCTCTGCTGAAATCATTAGTCACGAATGGAACACAGAACGGTATTTTTCTTGTCTGGTTCATTTCGATCGGTCTGCATTCTTGCCTACAGATATGCCTTGGTGCACTATTTGTGTGATAGCCGTTAGAATATGCAATCTGTTTGGCAAGGCTAATCGATGCGTTGCGCTGTTCAACACTAACCGAAACCGATTTTGCTGTCCTGAACATGTTTCCTATCACGGACCGTTTCAAGCTCCAAGGATGCGCAGAGCGGTAGTGAATCAATATATTCTTACTAGCGGGTTTGCGAAACCATTTAGTTACGTATGATTCGTGAGATAAAACTTGGACGTTTAGGAATGCTAACCAATTTTCATCGGGTTTATCCCGCATAAATTTTATGTTAGGGGACTGGCTATTCAGAATGTCGAAGCATATGTCTATTTCACTTTGAATTGGACATATGATGCAGCAGTCGCCAATGTATCGATAAAAGAGCAAGGGATTACGATCAAGTACGGGTTTCTCGATTTTTGACATGAAGACGATTGCGACGACGGGAGCCAATCTCTGCCCCATCGCTAGGCCACATACCTGCTTGTAATACCTTCCCGACCATCGAAACACGCTGCAATTCAGGCATTCCTTCAAAAGTGTCATTATTTGTCTAACGCTGAACCCATACATGTTGAGAGCAGATTGATGTTCCGAGAGCAGCTCATACACGGCTTCCATAGCATCTTCATTGGAGATATTTGTGTACAACGAAGTGACATCAAATGTCTCTATCGCACATTCTCCATCGAGCTGCGTTGTACTGAGCTGCTCCAAAAACATTTTAGTATTCGAAAGATGGGCACGCACATACTTTAGAAGATGTGTTAAGATTAAGTTCAATAGCCATGAGATTCTATCATTTGGGCCTCCACAGCTGCTTATTATGGGTCTTACTTTGTAGTCTAATGGATTTTCAGAGAGAAATTTTCTGACGCAAGGAGTTTGTGTGTCTTTATTAGCACGTAAATTATTACCCAAATGTCCAGTCACGTAATGACTGGACATTTGGGTAAACCGATCTTAAGATGCGATACCAGAGCTTTGGGTAAGCCGATAGTGTTCGCTAGATTTACCCACACTTTGTTCAAACAACGGCTTTGTTTCACAAACTCTTGTTTAGAAGAAGTGCAATACAAAGTGCTATCATCCAAATGGTGTTCAGTAATGGCCACATCTAAGTTACGCGTCATCACCACGAATTCCCCTCCCTTATCACTGGTTGATATTCTTATCTGCTTATTACTGCATAGATTATGAAGTTCACGTAAACCGCGACGTTGAATGGGAGTGAGATTACTAGTGATATGCTTTTTTGAAAACTGTGTTAGAGTATTGAAAATTGATGTGACCAACACGCAAAATTTTGTGTCTACGATTGGATGGGATTCTTGAGGCCTGAAGCTCAGTGAAGGAAAGGGAATATGAGGTACACGAGCGCTACTTGCACTGTTTTGACGAACTTCATCGTTTTGACGTAGACGTTCATGTAGCAGCTTTAGGTTACCAACAACTTTTCGCTTCACCCACGATGTGATGAACTGGGTGGGCGCAAAGCTTGGACTCATACTGAGAATGATAGCGCGCCTTCAGAAAGAGAGACATTGCCAATAAGTGATACTCGGGGCATTGTGGGCGCAGTTGCCATTAATGCAGTGTTGGTTGCTGGTGTCGGTTGACTTTTCTCAACGGAACTAGCACTGGCTCGAGTACACGTTAGTTGTTTGGGTTTCACATCCATCAACTTGCTAAACTTCTCCCGTAGCCTCAACTTGGCATTAAAGCGAACAGAATCACAAATATTTCTCGATCTACTCACAATTCTCTTTCAAAGCGCGTTTGGCACCAAGCGTTCGCAACATTGTTCTTTATAAGTACATTTTTTCAAAGCAGAGAAAAAATGATCTTGTTTCGACTTGAGTGCCGCTTTCAGAATACGTCGCTCTATAATTTGCAGTTGTCGGCTTTCTCGCGACAGTCCACACGTTTCGTGAAGATGTTTAAAGGGTAAAGGGCATTGTTGACACCAACTATCATACTCACTCATAGCGCAGCTGCAGCGCAGTACTGGTCGTTCGGTCTCTACATCCTGAACTGACAAGGCTGAGGTCAGGCTTTCAACATCTACTCTGCCACTCCATCACATAGTTAAACTAAATCCATTGCCAAACACGGTGTTTGGGCGGGCAGTTCTTAAAGTCTCGATCTTTCAGGAAGCCCTGAAGAAGGCGGACGGACCGCCGAAACGTTGGCTTTTCGTACAATAAAGCCTTGCTACCAACCTTGGTTAACAGCTTTGGAAAACTGTATTCACAAGATGTGCACACTGTTTAATCGTTGATAGTTCTCTTCTTTTCACGTCTTTTGCCGAGAGGTACCATTCTGTAGGGCGAGGTTCAACTTAGATCCATAGTATGGAACGATACCAATCGCTCTTCATTACTTTAGGATTACGGTACGAACTTTCAGCATACAACGTCACTGCGGAATAGGCTTTTTCATGAAGTAATATCAAAAATATCTGAGAAATTGTGTAGCAAGGTTTTCAGGCTGATTTCAGTACATAACTTTCCACCGGTTCTTCGAGCTTTCTTCATGGCGTATTCACATTTCTAACGGAAATTAGAAAAACAGTTGTTACCCTAAATTTGAAATAACTTATGAAAGAAGCTATTCTGAAGTGCTTCATATCTGGAAACAGCGACTTCGATTGCCCAGTTGCGCATTCAATTTTTCGAGCCAAAAAACGCTTATAACTCTGCGTCTAGACGCGCTTGGCAAAAAACAAAAGGAAGTGAGCTTTGATGTTGGTACATATTTTAAGGGGAAGCCAATTTCAATCTCGGGTCCTTCGGTCAGTTCTGAGTCGGAAAACAGATTTAGCAAGTGCATTTCTGAACGTTACTATGTGTATATCTTTCGTGTAGCTGAATAACTTAGATACTGGTAAAATTTTCAAAGAAAGATCCGGCTTTAGCATTTGGATGTTCTCAAACTTGCTCAGATTTTCAAGTGGATCATGAATTCTAATGAAGTGAGGGTGATTTTGTAGTGCACGCTTTGCTTACTCTGCCGAAATAGCGTATGAAGCGACAGAACTTTCATGCCAAATAAGTGCATGGTGAGAACTTTATCTGAGAACAGCATCCAAATCTTTTTCTTTCATTCTTTTTCTTTCATGTTTTTGTCATTCTGGGGTTTTTTCAACTCTGATTGAAGATATCAAGCGCAGGAGGTGCAAAGTCAAAAAAGACCGACTTCCGGTAGCCCTATCCTGATTTCAAAATTTCAATAGGGGTGGGCGGAGCTTGATAGGACGAGAGTTGCTTGATAGCACCTTAGAGGATTTCCGGCCCATTTTTTCCATTTAGAGGCCACATTAGAGGGCCGGACCAACGCAGATATTGTCTTCCTAAGATCACCTTCTTGTAGATCAGCTACTAATCTGGGAGCGTAGGTTTTGTCTGGTTGCCTTTAGCTGCTCCTTTTGAGGCAAACATTCCACAGCAAAGGGTAACAAATGCTAATCGACTTTAAAGACGCATGTGATTTCTATTTGTTGCTCTGGTAAACCGGAAAATGATGGGATCGATTAGAATTTTGAGCTTATTTATACTGCTGACTGGCCAGTCTGTGTTTAACGCAGTTCGACAAACTTTGCAAATGCTGTTTTTATCATCCATGTGAGATAGAGTAGCAATTTTAAGCTAAACTAATGTTATAAGCTCTATAAGCTTTAGCACCGCGTAACAGCAGCCAGGGTCATTTGCAATAGCATTCTCATCAAAAAGTGGTAAGAATGCTAGCACGGAATCAGATTTTGACAATTAGGCCCGTAGTAAAGCTTGATCAGTTGAGGTGAATTCAACTTATCCCATCAGTTAAGCTTAGGTGAGGTAACTGATGACCGTCCACCTTCCCATGCTATAAGATGGTCAAGTCAACTGATAGTTGGCCATCTGTCCACCTGCTGCAGTCAACTGTTCCACATCCGTTCACGTTGAGTTGAACTGAACGTGAACGGATGTTAGAGGAATGCAAACAGCGTGTAAAAGAGGAGACGCAGACAAGAGTTGACTGCATCTAACATAAGTTGCTCCTGAGTAACTTACGATACACACAGCTTTGCCAAAAAATGCAGAAGAAATCGGCGCAAAACTGCACAACCGCGCCCGAAAAGGAGAGGATCGATGAACAGCTGATTTTGGCGAGGAAAACAAAAAAAACAGATTCTTCTCTTTTTTGTAAATCTTACCGATTTTTTTCTCACTGGCTGTACAAGACGAGAACTCATTTATTCATTTCATTGAATACACGCTACTATCATTTCGTTTTTTCATAAAATTTTCGTCACAAATTGTGTTTTTGTTTTATCCGTGTATTTGCTTGGCGAAGTCCTTGATAGCGATCATCATCGATTGCCATGGTGGCCGCTATCAAAGATTGCCCGGCGATGCATCAAAAAGCGAGCTGGTAGACGGAGTCGAACCACGGCCGCGCGCGCGTAATTCCAATCGCTTACCCGTTTAACCAAACCAACTCGAGTGCTTCTTTTTCAAGTACACATTTGATTGCAATGCCTCGGCAGTGATCCGCATCCAAATCAATAGCTCGCCGTATGCTGGCTGAGGCGCGATGACCTCAACCCCGGTTCGCGTCGAGAGAGATGCCTTGATGGGGGGTTTACTACGGGCCTTAGTAACAGCAGCCAGGGATGATGATGAAATTGCAAAGAGGAACAAGCAATAAAAGGTTTTGTTTGTCAACATGTAAAAAAACGTATTGAAGAAACGAACAAATCTGTTTGATGGCATTTGGTTCGATTCCAGCCAAAAATTGGTCCTGAGATGAATAAGTAGTCCATGCACTAGCTGAATTCAATTTCAGTGCTATCCTAGCTTACCCGAAAGCCAAGCGCTAGGGCATGGGTTTTGGGTGAAAAATTCTTCAGTAGTTTTGCAGTGTTTACAGCCAATTAGTTGGACGCATAACCGTGTTTTTCTACTGGGCTAGAATGCCCGTGTGATTTGATGTAAGATTTATCTTCGATTTAGAGTGGTGATACCAACATCGTGCAACACTGAACTTTATGGAATGTTACAATAGAGCGCTATGTTGGAACTGTCCTCGGACATCGAGTTCAGTATGAACGAAGCCTAACAGGTCCTTTTTCTGTAGCACCTTCTCAAGCTTTTCGGGTCCCATTTTCACGCAAATAGTGACGCACTCATCATAGAGTTCTAAGAGTTTCTTTTCATATAGCCCGTCGCACAACTCATCGCACTGTAAAAGTAATTATGAATGATTTTGAGGATTATAATCATCTAGAAGTTAAAATGCATGCATACCTCAAAGACTTTGGCAAAATCATCTGACTCTGCCAAGGGCGCCAGTGGCTGTTTTTGTGAAGACGTTATTGGTATCCCTGCAGCAACAACTTGCAGCAGAACCAGAATAAGGAACAGCTTGCAGACCATTTTACTGAAAATTAACAATCATGTTCAGAGACGCTAATGAATTTTTCAAGAGCTTTGACGGAATCAAAAAAAAATGAAAGTATATTCTTCGTTTTCCAATTGTTCATTCTGAATAAGTTATCGCTTTTCACGAATCAATATTTCGCAAATTTTGTACGTTTGTGAACTCTACAATTCGACCCTTCTAATAAGAGTCAAAGACAAGCGTTACGCACATTTTAGTAGATCTTCTTAGAATGAATCGCAAGCTTTTGAAATTCTCATCAAATTTTTGGGAAAAATCATACCCTCTACACATCTTTCAAAGTACTGCGTTGTAATGTATGCAGTAAATAACACATTTTACAGAAATACGTCAAAAGCCTAATTGGCCGGTAATATTTAAGATAAAACAGCTTCGTAGAGTAACAAATTTAGCAGACGGGTTTTAAAGACAGTATCAAACCGCAGGTATGGGTGATATAGAACACATGAAAAAAATCTCACAGACTTTAAAATGGAAAAAAATTTCAAAGCTCTTAGAGTTTTCTCAACTAATTAATTGAATGCTCCACAAAATTCAAGCAGGGAAAAAATTTTTTTCGAAAGAAACCATAGTATTAAATAAACAAAGCTTCAAGACCAGTGAATGTCGCACTTCTAATGCTTACAGATTTGTTTTAAAGCGAAGTTGGCACTGATACACAGATGATCTTCACAATTACTGTCCTTGAGGAAATAGAGGTTGAAACGAATGTTTTGCGTATTTCATTTTTTGTCATCCATACCTTTTTGCCGTCTGAACTCCTTATTTTGTCTCTCAAAAATCTATGAAACAACGAATGGGCATGGGCGAAAAAAAACATGGGCGCAAATTTTGTATAAGCTAGCCACCAAAAACAAAACTCCCAAGAATGCGTTTTGAATTTTGTCATTTCGAGTTTGGTATCAGAAGAATATGGTAGGCAGCTAGCTTGTCTCAGAAATTTTTGAAAAATTGCTTACTCAGTAGAAGCCCATACATCACTGTGGCAGACCCGATTTCGCATGGAAATGCAAAAACAAAAAAAAACTTTAAAAAGTGTTATTTTCCAGAAAAATTCCTTCTAGCTGTAGATTCACTATAGCAAGATTCAAGAACAGATGTGACTGATTATCTAAAACACTGCGACTTTTTTGCTCGTTCAAGTTTTGCTGAAGAAGTGCAGTTACAAAATTTAGAACGCAATTTTTAGAAGTTTCGTTTTCGGTTTTATGAAAGGTTAGCCTGAAGATCTTATCGTTATATAATGCCTTCCACTATTGTCAAAAAAGACGGTAAGTTTGAAGCTACGATTCGAAGAGCTCTCGAGTTTTGTTCGAATTGGCAAGAATTTCCGTCCCACTTTTATCTTTTGACAAACACTTGATACGGTATAACTGTGCGAAGCCTCTTTCAAGCTGTGGACGTGAAGATACTTTTCGTAAATTTGTATTTTTAAAGTTTACAAATTCTAAGCATGAAAAATTGAACCTCTCATTCTTGCAATATGCGAACGTGGGCTTGCACATTAATTTTTTGATCAAGAATTTTTTAGAGAATGATTGTGGCAATCTGTGGCCTTTAAGACTTGACCGATGTTAGGTTCATGAATTACAGTATTGTATAATTACGTCCCCGACTTTGGATGCATCATTGGACACAAAAACGTGTGATCCGGTATATCTGCAAAATCTAAGTGATACCGTCTCGTTATATTTTTGACTATGCTGTGTTGTGAGAGCACAAGCCTCCAGTCACTGTATGAGGAACGATCTTTTGTAGCCTATCGTGGCCAGCTAGCCTCAAAATCAGGGGCCGGGGGGGGGGGGGTGGCGCTTTCACAAGCTGGATATCGTTTTTGGTCCGAAAAAGCAAAGGGAAAGTCGTATTTTGGGGTCCGGGGCGGAGCCCCGGACTCCAAAATACGATTTCCCCTTTGTTTACCGATAAAGAATGCACATATCATTCTTTACTCATCATTCCTTGTTGATGCTACTGTCCTATGAACTAAGATTCTAGCAATGTGAAGATTCTGTGCTCCGATCGCTAGCCTGCCCGCAGGCGGGAATTCAAATCGCAATTCTTGTAAGAGAAAAATAACAAAATAGGCTCGTTTTCAATGCACAAGTAACGATATGGCACCAAATTTGCTGTGTAGTTGGAGGACCATGAGCACAAAAAAAGTATGAAGAATTATGAGAAACTTATGTGAATTTAAAAAATGGTAAGTGTTTTTCGAAATTAGGTGGCTCCCGCGCCACCTGGGAGCCACTTGGGGTGGCTCCCTGCTTCCCTTCACATGATTTCCCGGATTTCTTTACATAAATGTGGACTAGGTCGAGAGTTTTACTATATTTTCAAATCCGCTTCCAAAACCACCGAGGCACCGCTTCGATACAGCCCCAATTAGGGTTCACAGCGTTATGATCGGCCTCGGAAAGCGCGCTCCAATCGCCGGTTACTGTAAATTTTAAAGTTTCGCAGCTGACTAATAAATGAGTAGTATCTTAGATATATAAACGTCAAAGTTTGTGCAAATCTTGACCCTGTGTTTTTTTAATAGATTCCTTTGCGGATGAACCCATTGAGCTGAAACCTTGATGATCCGGGCTGGACCAGGAAAGCCAGGTAGTACTACTATAATAAGCGCTTAGGCCGCCCATCTTATTATTTGTGTATATCTGTCTGTTAGGGACTTACGGGGGTCAAAAATAGGGTCAAAGGGGAAGTCGTAAGAAATTTTGGCTTCAAAGGGGATATCGTTTTCAAAATTCTGAAATGCCACCTCCTGCCGGGCCCTGATCAAAATCTTTACTGAGAAGAAAAAATTGAAAGTGACAGACTAGATTTTACAAGGCATCTTGCAACATTTTAAAAAAATGTTCAGAGTGATGTTGGAAAATGAATTGTCATGAGATTTTACTACCTATCATAAATACTTGGTGTAGCTTACGCAAATCAAATAAGAGAGGCTAAACATAATATGATTCTACATGAGTTCGACAGCTGTCTTTGTTTTACTTTAAACAAGGAAAGTCCTCCTAACAGTACACGCAACATTTCGAAATACTGAATCAATATCACGTTATACATGAGTACAGATATGAATTAAAAACAAATACAGAGTACAGGTTTGCCTTAGACAGTAAAAATAATGAAATGAGATCGTGCAAAAAATTCGGCCACTTGTATGATTAGGTTGTCCCACGATTTTCACCGACTCCACTTTCTCCCGCAAGAATCCATACACTCCTTGTTTCTCAAATAGGTTTGCGCTGTACTCGACAGATGAAAGCCAGTTCTACAGAAACACCAGATATTTTCCCTAAGTTTATTCTATGTGATCAAAGTCAAAATCTTAGAATCAGCTAGATACCCAAAAAGTCGAGAGAAATTCGTTTCTCCGTTGGAAATTTGTTATGCCTTCCTACTTGCTCAGGCGTGTACCTTCCGCATGTGATGTTTATCTGTAATTTTGCTCATATTACGGTTAGCACCCGTACATACACCGAAAAATGCCACAACACGAAAATTTCGTCTTTTTCAGGATTTTTACATCTAAAGTCGATATTTCTCAAAATACGCCTGTAGAAGACCAGAAATTTATTAATACTTCCGAAGGTCATACTATGGAACATGCGTGGGGCACGCCAGCGCAGCTTCAAAAGATTAGAACAAAATAGCTGCAAGAACACGAGAATTACTTTTTTCGCATATCTAGTCATGCAAAAATTTAGCAAATCTATAGAATGCTATTACTTTTTTTGACTCTTTGGGCATTTAACCCTTCTCAGACTTCGGCTTCGAAATTTATGTAGAAAAGACTTTGAGCAAATGTCCATGTTCTATCAAATTTGCTTCTGTCGAATGGTCGCGGAACTATTTGAGAAACAAGAGGAATATGGTTTATTGCGGGAGAAACGGTGAAATATTGTGGGACGTCCTGATAATCAAGTACCGTTCATGATTAGTCAAAAATAGCCTCTGTATTTTTGCTTAAAGTTGGCTACTCATTTTGCTTGTATATACTGAGTAACCTACTGAGGCAAAAATTCAAAAACCAACACCAAAATCCATCATTGCTGTACATATCCATTTTTCACAGAAATGAGACTTCTGCTGTGCAGTCTCAAGCTGCAGCTTTTCTCTACAGAATACACCACTGTACCCCAACTGAACGTTTTGCTTACGAAAGTTGAAAAAGTTGCTGTATCTGTTGAATGATACTTACTGTAATACTCTCTCGATGAAAATCTTTAAAACATAGAGCTTTTCTTATGGAATGCATCATTGTTCTGCCAAAGTAATAGAATACTCCTTGCTGCTCATATTGCAGACATCAAATTTCTTCAAATTTGCTCGCCAAACATTTAACCTTACAGAGTCACTATTCACTATATTATTTTTTGTTTCTAAAAGACCTGCCTGCTGCAATTGGTCAGCAATATATTTCAAAACATTTTTCAAGAGCTGCGCACCGGTCAGCCTTAAAGTAAATGGCACCTGAGCATTATAAATTTTGAGTTTGCGCTTATATGCGTTCAGTTTGAGACTTTACACAAGGTTATACATTTTCGCTTTCTCTACATGTGCGCTGTCCTCTTGGTCATCCCAAAAGTTTTTTCATATCAGAATTTTCACCAGCACAAGTCTGCTCTTCTCAGACTTCTGATAAGAAGCGGAGTACCATTCGAAAGAGTAAAGCAAGCCCTACAATATGGCTCTCAAAAGTTCGCACCAGGCTTGATCCGCATCGAGTTTCAAGACAAAATGGAAAAAAATCCAAAATTACGAAAAATCAAAAAAAAATCATATCTTAGTTCAAAAACATTCTGCAAAGTTCCCACTTGCTCACGCATACATTTTCCCCATCAGACATTTATATATACACTTACTGCATTTTTCTGACGGCTAGAATTCGAGAAAAAATAAAGCGCTTAATTTTTAAACTTTGCCTGTAATGAGTCTATGTTCCTCGCAAATGTATCATTATATAGCTTATTCACTCAAGAATACTCCCACAAATTTGCACCTGGATGCCTTAGTTCTAGAGAAATATCATTTTGGAGATACGAATATGAAAAAACTTTTGGGATGACCTAATACTACGACTTTTGTGCAAACTAGTGTTCTTTGCAAATTGTAAATTTTTCAAAGAAGGCATTGTCATATATCAGATGGGTTCAAATATTTCTAAATTTTACAGTACTACCTCTGTCACACTCGCGATGATTCGCGATGATGAATAGTCGCGAAATAAAAAAAAACAAGAAAATGATGAATAGTAGAACAGTGGAATAATAGACTGAATAGTAGCTTAATGCACTTTCTTTCCACATCCTTACACAATCATGCTCAAACGAAGAGGTCACTCTCTCACCAGAGAAAACACAACCACAGATCTATATTTAACTCTTAAAATGTAGTGCGCATTTTCAAATCAATCTTTCCTTCCGCTTCCTTTCATCACATTATGATTTTACTGTTGCCTTTGATTTGAGTAGAAATTCAATTTTACCACTCCTTTTTTTAGGAAAGGCGCTTTTTTAGAAATTGAGCTCTTCAGAGGATAAACTGATTTGGCGTCCTTGATAGCTAGGTAACTGTCAATGATCTTTACTATCGCTTTTGTAGAGTCTTGTATTCATTCAGTACTCACATACCCTTTCAAATTTTAGCGAAAATTGTATTCAGTTCAAATTCTAAGTTGGTACAAATGTTTAAGCTCTTACGCAATTACGTGAATCTTTGAATTCCCAACTCTACAAAAAAGTTTGTAAATGTATGCCTGTTTTAGCTACCATCAAGCTACATCGACGGTGATCCGCTATTGTCATATCAATTCATTTTTTTATTGGACAAAAGAGCAAAAAATCTCCATTGTCTATTAGCCTCTGCAACAATGCAACTTCGTCAGCAAAAATTCTTTTTTAGCTTCTTCCAGAAAATAATTTTTGAATGGGTAAACATGAACTTGAAATTAGTTCCAAGGTTGGCAGTGATTCTGTTGTCATAGTAGGGCATATGCTGCGAAGGCGGAGTCTCTACGAAGAATGCAAGAGGTGTACGATTGTCCCAAAAAGATGTGCACACTGTTTAATCGTCGATAATTCTCTTCTTTTCACGTCTTTTGCCGAGAGGTACCATTCTGTAGAGCGAGGTTCAACTTAGATCCATAGTATGGAACGATACCAACCCTCTTCATTACTTTAGGATTACGGTATGAACTTTCGGCATACAGAGTCACTGTGGGATAGGCTTTTCATGAATTAATATCAAAAATATCTGAGAATTTATGTAGCAAGGTTTTCAGGCTGATTTCAATACATAACTTTCCACCGGTTCTTCGAGCTTTCTTCATGGTGTATTCACATTTCTGACGAAAATTAGAAAAACAGTTGTTACCATAAACTTGAAATAACTTATGAAAGAAGCTATTCTGAAGTGCAAATTTCATATTTGGAAACAGCGGCTTCGATTACCCAGTTGCGCATTCAATTTTTTCGAGCCAAAAAACGCTTATAACTCTGCGTCTAGACGCGCTTGGCAAAAAACAAAGGCAGTTTTGAAGTGAGCTTTGATGATCTTTGCATTGTTACATATTTTACGGGGAAGCCAATTTCGACTTCGGGTCCTACGGTCAATTCTGAGTCGGAAAACAGATTTAGCAAGTGCATTTCTGAATGTTACTAAGTGTATATCTCTCGTGTAGCTGAATAACTTAGATACTAGTTGGATGTTCTCAAACTTGCTCAGATTTTCAAGTGGATCATAAGTTGTAATGAAGTCTGAGGGTGATTTTGTAGTGCACGCTTTGTTTACTCTGCCGAGATAGCATATGAAGCGACAGAACTTTCATGCCAAATAAGTGCATGGAATGAAAACTTTATCTGAAAGCAGCATCCGTCCAAATCTTTCTCTTTCATGTTTTTTCATTCTGGGGTCTTTTCTACCCCTGATTGAAGATGTGAAGCGCAGGAGGTGCAAAGTCAGGAAAAACCGACTTCTGGTAGCCCTATCCTTATTTCAAGATTTCAGTACGGGTGGGCGGAGCTTCAGGACGGGAGTGGCTTGATAGTACTTTAGCGGATTTCCGACCCATTTTTTCCATTTAGAGGCCACATAAGAGGGCCGGACCAACGCAGATATTGTCTTCCTGATACCTCCTTGTAGATCAGGTACTAATCTGGAGAGCGTAGGTTTTGTCTGGCTGCCTTCAGCTGATCCCACTCTAATTTTGAGGCAAACATTCCCACAGCAAAGGGTAACAAATGCTAATTGACTCTAAGGAGGCATGTGATTTCTATTTGTAGTTCTGGTAATCCGGAAAATGATGGAATAGATTAGAATTTTGGGTGGTATTTATACTACTGACTGGCCAGTTTTGTGTTTAACGCAGTTCGACGAACTTTGCAAAAACTTTTTTTTATCATCCATGTAAGACAGAGTATAGCAGTTTTGGGCTAAACATGTTGTAAGCTCCATAAGCTTTAGCACCGCGTGACAGCAGCCAGGGGTCATTTGTAATAGTATGTATTCTCCTCAAAAAGTGATAAGGATGCTAGCACGGAATCAGATTTTGGCAATTATTTAGTAACAGCAGTCAGGGATGATGATGAAATTGCAAAGAGGAACAAGCAAGAAGAGTTCGTTTTGCTTGTCAACGTGTGAGAAAAAGTATAGAGGAAACCAAATCTGTTTGATGGCAGTGGTTCGATTCCAGCCAAAAATTGGTCCTGAGATGAATAAGTAGTTCATGCACTAGCTGAATTCAATTTTAGTGCTATCCTAGCTTACCCGAAAGCCAAGGGCTGGTTTATGGGTCTTAGGTGAAAAGTTCTTCAGTAGTTTTGCAATGTTTACAGCCAATTAGTTGAACGCATAACCGTATTTTTCTACTGGGCTGGATGCCCGTATGATTTGATGTAAGATTTTCTTGGATTTAGAGTGGTGGATACCAACATCGTGCAACACTGTACTTTATAGAATGTTACAAAAATAACTGGTACTGTCCGTTTTGTACCAATTTCTCAAAATCTTCGAATCCCACTCCAACGCACTTGGAAAAGCACGGTTCCCATTTTTTGCTGCTTGGCCCTCCGTATAGCTTATCGCACAAGTCATTGCACTGTAAAAGTATTATGAATGATATTGAGACATATAATCATCTAGAAGTTAAAATGCATGCATACGTCAAAGACTTTGGCAACGGAGGGCGCCACTGGCTGTTTCTGTGAAGGCGTTGCTGGTTTCGTTGCAGCAACAACTTGCAGCAGAACCAGAACGAGGAACAGCTTGCAGACCATGTTTTACTGAAAATTAACAATCATGCTCAGAGACGCTAATGAATTTTTCAAGCTTTGACGGTATCAAAAAATAAATAAAAGTATATTCTTCGTTTTCCAATTGTTCATTCCAAACAAGTTTTCGCTTTTATGAATTAATAATTTGCAAATTTTGTACGTTTGTTGACCTCTACAATTCGACCCTCCTAGTGAGAGTCAAAGACAAGAGCATTACGCACGTTTCAATAAATCTTCTTCGAATAAATCGCAAGCTTTTGAAGACTTTTACCAAATTTGGATACATATCTCTCGCATCTTTAGCAGAACCGGGTTGTCACCGTATGCAGTAAATATCACATTCTACAGGAATACGTCAAAAGCCTAATAGACCGGTAATATTCAAGATAAAAAAAGAGCTTCGTAAAGTAACAAAGTTGGCAGACGGGTTCTAAAGACGGTATCACACCGCAGTTATGTTCAAGCCACTCACAGATTTTGAAATGAAAAAAAAATTTCAAAGCAGTCTTAGAGATGTTTTCTCAACCAATTAAATGAATGCTCCACAAAATTCAAGCAAGGAAAAATTTTTTTCGAAAGAAACCATAGTATTAATTAAACAAAGCTTCAAGATCAGTGAATGTCGCACTTCTACTGCTTACAAATTTGTTTCAAAACGAAGTTGGCACTGAGACGCAAATGATCTTCACAAATTTTTTAATGTCCTTGAAAAAATAGAGGTTGGAGCGAATGTTTTGCGCAAGTCAAAGGAAATTTCATACTGCTAACTTTCAAACTGCCAATCTGAACTCCTTATTTTGTTTCTCAAAAATCTATAAAACAACAAATGGCCATGGGCGAAAAAACATGGGCGATGCTTAAGCGCAAATTTTGTATAAGCTAGCCACCAAAAACAAGACTCCTAAAAATGCGTTTTGAGTTTTTTCATTTCGAGTTTCGTATCAGAAGAATGCTATGGGTAGCTAGCTTGTCTCAGAATTTTGTAAAAATTGCTTACTTAGTAGAAGCCCATATATCATGTGGCAGGCTCTGATTTCACGGTGAAAATGCAAAAGCAAAGAAACTTCAAAAAGTGTTACTTTCCAGAAAAATTCCTTCTAGCTGTAGATTCACTATAGCAAGATTCAAGAACAGATGTGACTGATTATCTAAGACACTGCGACTTTTTTGCTCCAAGTTTTTTCAAGTTTTGCTGAAGAAGTGCAGAAACAAAATTTAAAACGCAATTTCTAGAAGCTTCGTTTTCGGTTTTATGAAAAGTTAGCCTGAACATCTTATCGTTATATAATGCCTTCCACTGTTGTCAAAAAAAGACGGGAAGCTACGATTCGAACAGCTATCGAGTTTCGTTCGAATTAGCATGAATTTCCGTCCTACTTTTAGCTTTTGACAAATTCACCTAATACGGTAAAACTGTGCGAAGCCTCTTCCAAGCAGTGGATGTGGAGATATTTTTCGGAAATCCGTAATTTTAGAGTTTATTCCGTACCTTCCAGCTATGGAATAAAGTCTAAACATCAAAAATTGATTCTCATTCTTGTAATACACGAACGTGGGCTTGCACATTACTTTTCTAATCAAGAATTTTTTAGAGATTGATTGTGGCACTCTGTGGCCTTTAAGAATTGAACAATGTTAGGTTTATAAATTGCAGTATTGTCTAATTGGGTCCCCGACTTTGAATGCATCACTGGACACAAAAACGTGAGACCCGGTATATCTGCAAAATTTAGGAAGTGATTCTGTCTCGTTATGGAATTTTTGACTATGCTGTGTTGTGAGAGCACAAGCTTCCAGTCCTTTTATGAGTAACGTGTTTTGCAACCTACCGTGACCAGCTAGCATCGAAATCTCTATTGAGAAGAAAAAATTGAAAGACTGCTGACAGACTAGATTTTACAAAGCAATCTTGCAATCTAAAAAACGTTCAGAGGGAGATTGGAGAATGGATCGTGAGGTTTTACTACCTATCATAAATACCTGGCGCAGCGTAAGCAAATCAAATAAGAGAGGCCAAGCAAAGAATATGTGAGTTTGACAGCTGTCTTTGTTTTACTTTGAACAAGTAAAGTCCTCCTAACAGTACACGCAACATTTCGAAAAACTGAATCAAAATCACGTTATACATGAGTACAGATATGAATCAAAGGCAAACAAATATGCATGCAGGTATGCCCTGCGCAATAAAAACAATGAAAGAGATTGTGATCATTCATCAAACAAAATCTTCGGTCATTTGAACTACCAGGTTGTCCTGCGATTTTTTATCGATTTTACTTTCTCCCGCAAGAATAATCCATACTCTACTGGTTCTTGAATAGGTTGAGCTGTACCACTTAACAGAAGTAAGCAAGCTCTACAAGAAGCATCCATTGCCCCAAGTTTATTCTGTGCGAAATTCAGAGCCAAAATCTTGGAATGCACTCAATATCGAACAAGTCGGGAAAAATTTGT
This sequence comes from Cylicocyclus nassatus, assembly GCA_958299035.1. Taxonomy (NCBI): domain Eukaryota; kingdom Metazoa; phylum Nematoda; class Chromadorea; order Rhabditida; family Strongylidae; genus Cylicocyclus; species Cylicocyclus nassatus. The sequence goes on along the minus strand of CATQJL010000112.1, from coordinate 54,838,092 downwards.
TCCTCCATTGTAAATTTGCTACTCACTTCCTCTTTGCGCAGGCGTGCAATTGCATCCAATATTTATCTATATTTGCTTGTTTTACGGTCGGAACTCGTACATACATACACCAAAATATGCCACAATACGAAACGTCTTTTTTGGGGGGTTTTGCGCTGAATTCGATATTTCTCAAAACTAATACCTGTAAAAGGCCAGAAATTTGTCAATACTTCCTAAGGTCATACTAAGGAGCTTGCGTGGAGCAAGCTAACGCAGTTCTGAAAGATAAGCAAAATACCTGCAAAAACACAAAAATTATTTTTTCGCGTCTTTAACACATTGACGACCGCTTGACACACCATGTGTGTCGCTGAAATGGCTAATATTTTGTGTTAAATCCTCTCCGGGAGTTTTTTTTTGTACTGGGTCTAAACACAACCCTTACGGTTTTTGTTAGCATTCCAGCGTTACTGTAAGTGTACTGTAGATGGAATTGTGCGTGATTTTATCTAAAAAAATGTTGACTGATCCGTGAAATGCCTTAGTCGTCAATGTGTTAACCATGCAAAAATTTAGCAAATCTACAGATAGATACCCGATGTGGGTATAATCTTTCAAATGCAATTAAGGTTTTTCTGACTTTTTGGGCATTTGAGCCCTCTTAGACTTGTACAAGAGACTTTAAGCAAATGTTCATGTTCTGTCAAATTTACTTCTGTCGAATGGTACCGCGGAACTATTTAAGAAACCAGAGGAATATGGTTTATTGCGGTAGAAAGTAGAAACGGTGAAACATTGTGGGACATCCTGACAATCAAGTACCGTTCATGATTAGTCAAAAAAATAGCCGCTGTATTTTTGCTTACAGTAGGTTACTCATTTTGTGTTGCGCACTGAGTAGCCTAGCCAATGCTAAGCTGCGTACTTAAGCTCAAGCGTCGCTTATTCCACTGTACGAGCTGTCCGCGCGCTCATTGAGGCCGCCTTGCCGCGCGCGGCGAAACGATAATGGCACTCACAAGTAATGGGACTCACCGCATACCGTAGACAGAAATTCAAAAAAAGAAAAATCAAAATCTACTTCATTGCTGCACATATCATTTTCCACCCAGAAATGAAACTTCTTCTGTGCAGTTTCAAGCTGCAGCATTTCTCTGTGCAATGCACCACTGTATAGCCAATTAAATATTTTGTTCACGGAAAATGAAAAAGTTGCTGTGTCTATCGATATTTTCTTTAATGTTCTTTCAATGAAAATCTTTGAAACAAAGAGTTTTTCTTATGGAACGCACCATATTCCGCCAAAGTAAGTAGGACACTCATTGCTGAACATATTGCAAACATTAAATCTTTTCCTTAAGAGTCGCCAAACACTTGGTTCGAAAATTTATCATATCATTATTTTTCATTTATAAGAGACCTGCTGCAAATAATGGTCAACGATATATTCTATTAGGTTGAACAGAATTAATGCAGGTTTTCCATATTTTGAGTTTGGACTGCTATAGCTTTTTCACAGAAATAGTCAATCCGTTTCCAATAAAAACTAGGGCAATCAGTAAATCTTTGGCAAATTAGTACGCACTACTCTGTCGCTCTAGCTTCACTGAGAAAAATCTTACAGCCCGAAGACTGCCAAAATCTTTCTTGGAAAGCCTTTAGTTTGAGAGACCATAACTTACTACACAATTTAGTAGGATGATACAAACTTCACTCAATGTGTAGACAACAGTCAGTTGTGCAGCAGCATTAAGCTTGAATTTTACGAAAAAATTCCTGCTAGAAAATTTTGCAAAAAAATTGTGATCAGTCATTCTTATTAAGTGCTCTGAAAAGGCGAAAAAGTCCTTTTTTGCTGTTTTTTGAATTTTTTTGCCACCAAAGAGAATAACAGCTTCCCGTTTTTTTTACTTTCAATTGTCCTAAGTCTATTGTTTCTGCACATGGTGAAAGCTCTACGATTGCCTCACACTCGGGATTTTTATACGCCGCAGAATGATAGCAGCGGTTATTTGGGTTTGAATTGAAATTTCTCAGTGTGGTAACTTTTGAAAAATCTGCTGCAGTGTGCGTTTTGTAGAACATGTCACATACAAACATTATGCCAGTTTGCGATATATTGCAATTTTTCGCGGTGAATTTAGAGCAAAAAGTTCAAAAAGGGAAAACTTCAGAGTTCAGCTTCTAGATTTCAAAAGCACGTGATCTCGATGTGAATCCACTACTCTTAAAATGAAAGCATGCACAAGAAACTAGAAGAAGAGTGCTTTCAGATGATGTGCATATCTTTCTAAGACAATGGAAATCTATTTTGAACCAGCCTTTTCAAAAAGAGGTATGAAAAACCTGCATTAATTCTGTTACAACCTAATAGAACTCATTTTTCGAGGGTGACGCACACAAACTTGTAAGTCAATAGCACCCGAGCTTGTAAGGTTGCACACGGTAGCGCATGGGAAAGGATCGTCAGGTGAACGTGGGAGAGTGTTTCTTATTTTCATGAAAGACGTCACTTGAAGAGGAAATTCCGCTAACACTTCCTTAGCTAAGGGGACCATGACTCTTCCGCTTTCAGCACCAGTGCAGTCTTGGCAAATGAAGTTTCACAGGGGTACGAACTGAATGATGTCGCGCTAGGCAATTCGTCCGGCATATGAGAGCATACGGTAGTCTGAATCCAGTTCATTCCTGTCCTATGCGACGTTACCAATCCTGACAATGATGATGGAAATGGAAAGGGTGAAGCAGCTATAATTGGTGCGTGATTCGTACTTTCCATCTTCCATCATCATTATTAAGGTTGGTACCGATGAATTTGGGAACAGAACTGGATTCAAACCGACCGTATGTTTTTCTTATTTATCAACGGCACTGACTTCACCGCATTTTTTGCTAGTAACTGGTTAAGCGACACTCACAGCTTTTCTTAAAGTGGTGACTTTCATCCCGCTCCCAATCATAGCATTCTATCAGAAATGGTTGTCCCAATCCCCATGACAAAGTAATTTTGATTTGACCTTGAAAGGGATTTATGTAGGATTCAGATTCTTCTTGATAACATCCGTTTGATACATCAAAATTCGGCTGCCATCATCATCCGACCGATATATGTTGAGGTCCGATTTTTTGTAACGGTCTGATTGTTTGAAAACATCTTTCGTCGAGTCTTGCACTCAAGTAGAATTCGATGTTTTCCTTTGATCCTTCTTCAATCTCCTCGCTCCACTTTAGACCATTGAGCTGTTTGACAGAAGGGTGACTGAAGACGATTTTGGCAAGATCGCATTCCATTCGTCCGAGGAAGTCATGAGTAGAGAGTTCGGGGGATTCGTCAATATCAAACTTCGAACTTTACTGTTCTTCGAAAAGACATTTTTATCACGTCGACTTTACTTTCAATGTCAGTGATAATACCACAGAGGGAGCGCTGAAGCTCTGCTTAAGCGCATCAAACATTCGACTTGGAATTCGTTTCTCTAGCGTATGAATAACGGGATTTCTCTTGAGGACTGGCACTGGCTCAGTTTCCCATGACAGATTAGTGAAAGCAGATGATTCCATATTTTTGACAGGAGATGTAAGTTGCAGGCACATAATTGTCTCACTGCCAACTTATGCCAGGAACATGTCATGAACGTCGGTGAAAAAACCGATAGCCGTTTCTTCGACCCACAGGAATGAATGTAAATATATAAGTTGACGTATATGACATATATCTTATATATAAAGCTGAATGTCTGTTTGTCTGTATGTCTGTCTGTATGTCTGTATGTCTGTACGTATGTTCCGAATAGAAAATTCCATTTCTGAACCGATCCGGACCAAACTTGGCACACATACGCTACGGGCCCCGGCGGGTGTCCTAAGCTACTTTTCGTCATCGATCGATATCGATTTTATCGATTTTTATCGATTTTTTTGCTGAGTTCACCTACGGGGCTGGGAGTTGGCACAGGGGGGTAATCGAGCATGGGGATTCCGAATACAATATTGGTTTTCAGGATTATCGATTACTTTTATCGATTTTATCGATTTTTTTGCAAAGTTTGAGCTACGGGGCTGGAGTTGGCACAGGGGGTAATCGAGCATGGGGATTCCGAATACAATATTGGTTTTCAGGATTATCGATTACTTTTATCGATTTTATCGATTTTTTTGCAAAGTTTGAGTAGGGGGCTGGGAGTTGGCACAGGGGGGTAATCGAGCATGCTGATCACCCCCAAGGGGGGTGATCAGCATGCTCGATTACACCCCTATGCCAAATTCCAGTCCCCTAGCTCAAATTTTCAAAAAATCGATAAAATCGATAAAAGTAATGGACGATCTTGAAAACTAATATTGTATTCGTAATCTGCATGCTCGATTACCCCCTGTGCAAACTCCCAGCCCCGCAGGTCAAACTTTACAAAAAAATCGATAAAATCGATAAAAGTTATGGACGATCCTGAAAACTAATATTGTGTTCGTAATCAGCATGCTCGATTACCCCCCTGTGCAAAATCCCAGCCTCGCATGTCAAAATTTACAAAGAATCGATAAAATCAATAAAAGTAATCGATAATTCTGAAAACTAATATTGTATTCGGAATCCCCATGCTCACTTCCCCCCCTGTCCCAACTCCTAGCCCTGTAGGTGAACTCTGCAAAAAAATCGATAAAAATCCGTAAAATCGACATCGATCGATAACGAAAAGTGGACTGTGACACCCGCCGGGGCCCGAAGTGTATGTGTGCCAAGTTTGGTCCGGATACGGCGGAGCCGGGTAAGCCAGCTAGTTACATGTATAAATTTTGATTTCGTTTCGCAGACGAAATTAAAATTTACATATGCTACGTTACTGGAGAGCAGAATGAGGGCTATGAAGCAATTAATTTTTTATTACAAAAATTGCTTCAATGGTTCAAACAGTGGGACCTTCTTCCTGTCAACGCCCTCAAAATACAAGCGATGCATCTGGGAGATTCTTCACATGATGACTGTAAATTAGGTCTTCCCGGAAGTAATGTCGCGTTTTTGAAAGCGCCACATGCGGTGGAACAAGATTTTCAAAAGATCTTGGTAGCATTCGATGTAGCATTTCATCCTCTTTTCAACGGTTATAAAATCGCTGCAGCAGAGGCTGCATCACTGATCTGCGATCCATGCTTTTTGAAAAGGTCAAGTTTTACAATTTTTCTAAATTTTTATATCAACCCAGAAGGAGCGCAAGTAGCACATCTATAGAGCAAACCCTACAGGATGCAAAACAATTTTTCTCTCCTCTTTATAACTCGTTACACTTTTTTGATGGAATTTTAAGTGATGCTATCAATTTCCGTACTCATAACCTCGTAGAACATTGAAAGGAAAGCAGATCGAGTTTCGATGCAGCATTTTCTCCTCTTTCTACTAGGTGCTTTTTGTTCCCCATCCATGAAGTCTTCGGGGATAAAACCATTACAACTCATATTTTCTAACGAGCCTTAGGCTGTTCCCGAAAAACTCGAAATTTGATGTCGAGTCCGTACACTCGCATTTGCTTTGTAAAATTAGTGCTAAATTATAGTACCATCTTGAATGTTTCAAATTCCGAATAATTATCTGTGTTTGAAGTGGATGTGGCTGACCTAGGCCTACCAAAATCCGATAATTTTAGTGAAAAAACTTTTGAAAATTTATGGCGAGTATGAAAAAGGGAAACAAAGTAGTACTGTATCCATTCGGCTTGCTCTATCGAGTCGTTACTTGGACTCTTTAAAGGTTGATATAAAAGTCTAGAGAAATTGTGGAACTTGACCTTCTTAAAAGCATAGGTCGCAGATTTTGGTGATTTTCTATGACATCGTAGCGTATGTGCAGAGATTTTTTAATCATTGGAAAGAGAACGAAATGCTGCATCGATCGCTACCAAGATCCCTTGCAAGTCTTTGTTCCACCATATGTGGCGTTTATTTGAAAAACGGGCCATTACATTTGGAACGACCTAATAGTAAAAAAAGCATTATCAGTCTTTTCATCACTCTAAGAAGCATCCATAGTAACGATCCTGGACTCGGTAAAGGTAAACAAAATCTATGTCCTTCCACAACTGGAATATGCTTCACCTGTATGGAGCCCATTTTCTAAAAAGAGAATTGAAAAACCAGAAAGGGTTCAAAGAGCATTCACCAGAATTGTTTATTACAGATGCTTCCCCAAATCTAATCATTCTTACACATTACCGTCCTATACCTCTAGACTTTCTGCTCCTGGGTTGCGTATCCTCATATACTGACGGATAAGCCTCAATTTGATGTTTAACTTTTGTACATTGCGCCTGGAGATTAGCTTAGAACCAAATAAATACTGGACACTAAGGCCCTGCGATACCCGAATTGGTGGTTCCTCTGTGACCGTATGCTGGGCTGTAAAGCCACTTTTCTTGCTTTCAACCACTTTATATTCCATACTTCAAGACGGATGAGTATTCTACCGAGCAGTCTAAGCTCTTGCAAAACACCTGCTGAATTTCGGAGAAAATTAGCACCGATAGACGTTCTGAAAGTTTTGAAAGTCAGCGATCAGGGCTCAGCACAGCTGGCACCGGGTCAAGCTGGATATCGTTTTTAGGGCGGAAAGCAAAGGGGATATCGTTTCTACAGGGGCCGAGGCGGGGAACTGCCGCAAAAATGCCGCCGGCATCCCACCGGCATGCCATTGGCAAGCTGCCCATCAACAAACAAAGGCGTTGTTTCCAGCCAAAACGCAATAGTATGACACCAAATTTGGTGTGTGCATGCGCGTTGGTAGACCGGAACTATGGGCCAAAAATTTATGAAAACTTATGTGAATGAAAGCTGTGCCTAACTCTTTTCTGAATTAGCTGGCACCGTGCCAGCTGGGTGCCAGCTAAGCTGGCACCGACACTTTGCTCACATAAGTTTTCATACTTTTGTACATAAAATGTATCTACACTGTAAAAGATTACATACGGAGAAGAAACAGTTTCATAATGTTCTCTTTTCAGCGTTTTATAGCAATTTGAAAACCATTCGGCCCGCTCCGCAGTCGAAAAATCGGTTTTTTCTGCTTCTCAAGATGTGATTCGACCACTTAAAAAGCTCAGAAAGCTGTGAAAAGTTCTTTCATGAAATCAGGAATGCATGAAAACACTAATACATTTTTTTACTTAATATAAAAATGATGACGGGTTTTCAAAACAGGTCAAAAGGGACTTCGTACGAAATTTTCAATACCAAACGGGACTTCGTTTTGAAATTTCCCTAGTGCCAGCTCGTGCCGAGCCCTGTCAGCGATGCATGACTATCTTACTTTGAAAACAACTACTGGCATCGACGTCTCGAATTGCATTTTAGATCTGTTTTCGAACTTTTGAATGTCTCTTTTGCATTTTTGAATAATTTTGAACTTTTGGGCTTTTTTCCTAAGATCCGTTCTACAAGGGAAGGATACATGGTCGAAGCGGCCTTTCCATATGAGATGTAAACTATTTTATAGAGCATAAAACGCTGATTCCAAATCTGCTTTTGATATCTGCAAGGGGCTTCTGGGAGGGGAGTTCTGGTAATTTTGTGGTAAAAATTCAATGATAAGGCTAAGATAAAAATAGGTGTTGAGGTCTTTCCGGCGCTTGAAATGGGTAAAGACTGAAATGAATTCATTAGATTGAAGGTCTTTAACCCATGAAACGCTCTAATAGTAATCGTGGCCCCGTTGGAACTCACGGACTAAGATTCTGAATAATTTTGTTGCAGCAACGTTTTCCAATTTACTGTATCAAAAAATTTCCATAACTACACTCCCAGAAGAGCTTTGCAGATAGCGAAAGCAAATTTGAAATCAATGTTCCATGCTCTATAAAATAATATATATTGCATACTGAAAGTGCTTGGTCTTTTTACTGTTTTTTCTAGTTTGCACACGCGTATGTAATAATGAATAATAAATAAATATTCGTGATCAATATGTGAAATAGGTAAAGTTTCAGGAATCCCGCCTTTATCACGAAATGAAGGACCATGACATCAAGTGGAGATGTGGAAATACGCTAAAATGCATTGTCCAATGTTGTCTAATGCAAAATTCCATCGATCGAAGTGGATTTTGAAGCGAAAAAATTGCTTCGGAAAAGAAACGGTGGTCCCTAATCCCGCCTCTTTGACGTGGTGAATGCTGTAGGTCTAGTGTAAACCACGTCAAAACTTGTCAAAGAGGCGGGATTGATGTACTGCCCTTTTTTTAACAAAGCGATTTTCTCCCTCCAAAATCCACCTTTTTCGATCGGACCTGAATTGTTGCATCACAGGAGACGTGTTCCCGCCTGCGTCAAAATCCCACTACACCCCAGTTGACTTGGACAATGCCATTAAGAGGAGTGCGAAAGACAACACTTAGCGCAACTTTCTCATGGATTCAGCCCTAATTGTGCAACGAAATAAAGTCGGCCTTTATGTTCTTCATGCTACACATGGTGTAGCACGTCACTTTGCCGTAATCGATTTCGCGATCCAAATATGTCAAACTCATGTATGCTGAAACTGATTACAAAAGCGTGACCTTGTCAAAGTCCAACCCCAAAAGAACAACAAATTTTAGCGTTGCCTATTAACCTCTGCAACAGTGCAACTTTGTCATGAAAATTTTTACAGCTTCTTACAGAAAGTATTTTTCCAGAAAGCAAACATAAACTTGAAGTTAGTGTTCCGAGGTTGGCAGTGGCAATGAATTAACGTTGCCACGAAGGCAACATGCTGCCAAGGAGTCTGTATAAAGCATCTGAGAGCAAAATGTTTAGTTTGGTGAAAGCTCTACAATATGATACCTAGTTATCCACACAATACGATTCACGGGAAGCTTGGGGCAGAAATCAACCATCTGACAATGAGTACTCTAAAATAAGATCTTCGTTCAGAAGAAACTTGCAAACTTCGCACATTTGTGAATGTACTATACATGCCTCTCTTATCGCTGAATGCTAGGTATTAGTAAATTTTTTTGTTGACAAAATCCGGTTTTAGCAACTGAAATTTCTTGAAATTGCTCAGATATTTTATTGGATAATGACTTGTGATAATGTTTTGAGGGTGTTTTTTAGTACACGCTTTGTTTACTGTGCCGAAATGTAATAGCATGTGAAACTGTAACGACAAAACTGTCGTGATGAGTTGATAGAATTAAAAAAATTTTATCTGAAGGCAGCATACATCCTAGTCTCAGTTTTAAATTTTGTCATTCTAAGTTCTGATTACAGATATGACATGCGAAATGTGCAGAACTAAAGACACGATTTATGGGAGTCCTATTCTGAAGGTACAGACGACTTCAGTACCCGGATGGGCGGAGCCTAACAGACGGGCGCGGCTTGTTGGCCACACCAGAGGGCCGAACTAACGCAGAAATTCTCTTCCTAAGGCCTTCTGATGGAGAAGAAGGTTCTAGTCGGGGGTGCGTAAATTTTAGATACTAATCTGAAGATCATAGATTTTGCCTAAGCGCTGCCTTTAGGCGCTCCTACTCTAATACTGAGACAAACGTTTTGAAACAGCTTCACTATGGTGGCCATTCTACTCTTTTAGGTATACTACATCATAGGACAGCTCCATTGACAAGGAAAACGTCATCCTGACAATATTTGTATGACTTGCACTTGCAACTATTGAAGCAGATAATAAACAAGCTTGTGGAGCTTTTGTAATTTTGAGCGGTCCAGTTTACACAGAGTATCATCCTTGGTTGGAGCGCATGTAGAGGGTTGTGAAACACACTTCACCATAAGATGCCGTGAGATGATGACCAGCGATTCCATTATTTTGACTTCGCAGACAATTACGACTACAAACAGCTAGACGCAACAAAAGCGTATTGGTTTCAACAATGCTATATTTTCTATTTGTGGCTGGTAAAACGGAAAAAATGGTGGAATCGATTAGAATTTTGAGCTGTATTTGTTGCTGACCAGGCCAATTCTGTGTTCAACGCACGGCGAACTTTGCAGATACTGTTTTTGTTCATTGAGATAGAATTAAATTGAGAAAAATCTGCTTGATGGCATTTGCTTAGAATCCAGCCAAATTTTGGTCATTGGATGTGTTAGTGGTGGTTAATACCATCAGCTAGATTAAATTTTGGCGCTATCTTAGCTTACCCTATAGCCAAAGGTTGAGGTTTGGGTCTTGCGTGAAGAGTTCTTTAGTTGCGATGTTCACAGCCAATTAGTTAAACGCATAAATGTATTTTTATACTGGGCAAGAACGCCCGTATGATTTTATGTGAGATTTTCATTTAGTTTAGAATAAAGAATACCAACATCGTGCAACACTGAACTTTGTGAAATGTTCAGAACAGTAACTTTCTCATTATCTTCTGTTTCTGATGATTCGATTTATAATTTTCGGGTCCCACTTTAAAGCATTCGTCGAAGCAATCGAACCATCCTCCTGAGAAGCTGTTTGGGTGTAGCTCATTGCACAACTCCTCGCACTATAAAAGTAGTTATGATATTGAGCAGATCAATCTAGAAGTTGGAAAGCAAACATACCTTATTAATAAGGTTTTCACCAGGTGACGATGATGGTGCTGGTGTACAGGGTTCTGGCTGTGGTTTTGGCTCTGGTTCTGGCTGTGGTTTTGGCTCTGGTTTTGGCTCTGGTTTTGGCTCTGGTTTTGGCTCTGGTTCTGGCTGTGGTTTTGGCTCTGGTTTTGGCTCTGGTCTTGGCTCTGGTTTTGGCTCTGGTTTTGGCTCTGGTTTTGGCTCTGGTTTTGGCTCTGGTTTTGGCTCTGGTTTTGGCTCTGGTTCTGGCTGTGGTTTTGGCTCTGGTTTTGGCTCTGGTTTTGGCTCTGGTTCGGGCCGTGGTGCTGGCTTTGGTGCGGGCCGTGGTGCTGGCTTTGGTGCGGGCTTCTGTTCCAGTTCCATTATATATTTTCCGAATCCCATCCTCACGCACTCATCGAAGCAATCGTGCCATTTCATGAAGTCGCCTCCGTGTCGCTTGTCGCAGAACTTTTCGCACTGTAAAAGTAATCATGATTATGAGCAAATCAATCTAGAAGTTGGAAAGCAAACATACTTCTTTAAAATCGTTACGACCAAGTGCCGATGGTGGTGTTGGTGTACAGGGTCCTGGCTGTGGCGCGGGTGGTGCGGGGCATGGTGCCGGCGGTGGTCCTGGCTTTGGTGCGGGCCCTGGTGCGGGGCATGGTACGGACGGTACTGGCTTTGGCGCGGGCGCTGGTGCGGGGCATGGTACGGACGGTACTGGCTTTGGTGCGGGCTTCTGTTCCAGTTCCATTATATATTTTCCGAATCCCATCCTCACGCACTCATCGAAGCAATCGTGCCATTTCATGAAGTCGCCTCCGTGTCGCTTGTCGCAGAACTTTTCGCACTGTAAAAGTAATCATGATTATGAGCAGATCAATCTAGAAGTTGGAAAGCAAACATACTTCTTTAAAATCGTTACGACCAAGTGCCGATGGTGGTGTTGGTGTACAGGGTGGCTGTGGCGCGGGTGGCGCGGGGCATGGTGCCGGCGGTGGTCCTGGCTTTGGTGCGGGCCCTGGTGCGGGGCATGGTACGGACGGTACTGGCTTTGGCGCGGGCGCTGGTGCGGGGCATGGTACGGACGGTACTGGCTTTGGCGCGGGCGCTGGTGTGGGGCATGGTACGGACGGTACTGGCTTTGGCGCGGGCCCTGGTGCGGGGCATGGTGCGGACGGTGGTCTTGGCTTTGGTGCGGGGCATGGTGAAGGCCGTGGTTTTGGCTGTGGTGAGGGCCGTGATGGTCTCCAGGGTACGGGCCGTATTCCTGACCGTCGTGATGTCCAGGGTTCGGGCGCGAAGTGCAGTGTAAAAGTGTGTTTGCCATTTCCACTTGGCTTTGATTTTGAATCTAAGTACGTGCTATTCTTGGGAATTTGCATCACTGCAGCAACAACTTGCGCCGAAACCAGAATGAGGAACAGCTTGCAGATCATGTTTTACTGAAAAGTAGCCATATTACCAAAACGCTAGTCAATTTTTTCGAGCTTTGAGGTGTATCAAGATAACGAAAGTAAGTTTTTCGTTTTCTAATTACTAAACGAAAAACTTACTTTCGTTATCTTGATACACCTCAAAGCTCGAAAAAATTGACTAGCGTTTTGGTAATATGGTACTTTTCAGTAAACAAGATCTGCAAGCATTACGCACGTTCAAATAGATCATCTTAGAATAAAACGCAAGCTGTCAGAGATTTTTATCGAATTTTTTGGCAAAAATTTAGCAGTACCCGCGCTGTAATGTATACCAGTAAACATTATAATGTACAGGGACATCTTGAAAGTCTGAAAGAATGGTAATATTTATGATAAAACAGAGCGGACGTAAGACAACAGATTTGGCATACAGATTTTAAAACACATTATCAGACCCTAGCTATGTCCAACCTGCAAAATTTAAGCAAAGAAAAAGAAATTCTTTCGAAGCAGTTTCGAAAATGTTTCATTAACTGTTCAAATTCAACTGCTCATTCATACGATTACCTAAACAAAGCCTCAAGTCCAATGAATGTCGCTTCTACAGTTCACAAATTTGCTGCACGACGAAGTGGCAATGTTGCGCAAGTGACGTTCGCTTCGCTGTCCTTGAGAAATTATAGGTTGGAACGAAAGTTCTGCATAAGTCGAACAAAATTCTATAACCCCTTTTGGATCACGATTTGAATTTCTTGTTTTGTTCATGTATCTATGAAACAAAGGACGGGCATGGGCGAAAAAGGCATAGGCGATGCTTAAGCGCAAGTTTCTATACCAAGAAAAAACTCCCAAAGGTGCGTTTTAAATTTTGTGATTTGAGTTTGGTATCAGAAGAATGCGGTAGGCAGCTAGCTTGTCTCAGATGTTGTGAAAATTGCTTACGTATAGATTATTATTTTTTTATTTTTTATTTTATTACTTCCATACATCTGTGGCCGGCTTGTTTTCGCATCGATTTGCAATAGCACAAGAAACACCAAGAAAGTGTCATTTTGCAGAAGCATTCCTTATAGCTGTAGGTTCACTACAGTAACAAGATTGAAAACAGATGTGACTGCTTGCCTACAAACCTGCAACCTTTTTGTTCGTCGAAGCTGGAGAAGTGCAGGAACGAACTTTGAAACGCAACTTTTAAAAGCTTCGTTTTTGATTTCATGAAAAGCTAGCCTGAACATCTTATATGGAGCCTTCCACAGTTGTCAAAAATGGTAAGTTTGGGACTATGATTCGAAGAGTTATCGGGTTTCGTTCAAATTATGCAAAAATTTCCGTCCCTTCCTTATTGCTTTTGACAGATACACCTACTACGGTAACGTTGCAGTTGCGCAAAGCCTCTTCAAAGCTGTGGACGGAAGCTATATTCGAAAGTTTGTATTTTTAGAGTTTATCCTGTATCTTCCAGCTATGAAATAAATCCTGAACATCAAAGTGCCTCTTTCTCTTGCAGAACGCGAACCTGGGCTTGCACATAACTTTTCTAATCAAGAACTTTTAAAGATTGAGGCACTCTGTGGCATAGCTTTGAGACTCGACTGATGTTATATTCATAGATTTCAGTATTGTATAATTAGGTCCCCGACTTTGGATGCATTATGCGGATACAAAGTTGTGAGTATTATGTTGGTAGTATTATGTTGTGAATGTTGTTAGTAGTATTATGTTGTGAATGCACAAAATTCCAGTCACTGTATGAGGAACGATGTTTTGCAGCCTATCGTGGCCAGCTAGCATCAAAATCTCTACTGAGAAGAAGAAACTGAAAGCACTGCTGACAGACTAGATTTTACAAGGCAACTTACATCTCTTGAGAAGATGTTCGAAGAGATGCTGGAGAGTAATAGATTGTCATGAGGTTTTACTACCAATCTTTAATACCTGATGTAGCCTACGCAAATCAAATAAAAGAAGCTGAACATACCGTATAATTCTACATGAGTTCCGAAGGCTGTCTTTGTTTTACTTTGAAAAAGGTTAAACGCGACGTTTCGAGAGTACAGAAGCAAAACACATTAGTTCGAACACGATTTGAACTGGGAGAATCAAATATAAAGTGCAGAAGTATGTCCTACACAGTAAAAGCAAAGAAACGAGATCTTGACCATTCATTAAACAAAACCTTTGGCCGCCATGTGAAATATTAGGGTGTCCCATAGCAGTCAACGATTTTACTTTCTCCCGCATTAATCCATATTCTTGTTTCTTATATAGGTTTTGCGGTAACGTTCGACAGAACAGTGCAAGCTCTACAAAATAGCATTCAAGTGCTTAAAGTTTGTTCTACGAAGCTTAAAGCCGAAATCTAAGATGATCTGGATGCCCCGAAAGTCGAAAAAATTTTGTCTCCATTGAAGCACGCACTTCCTATTTTTGTTCAGAAATGTACTCTCTACAACTGATTTTGTGTAAATTTGCTTATATAGCTGGAACTCCAGAAACATACACATACCCAAAATGAGACCAAATAAGAGAAGGTCGTCCTTTTCGGGGTTTTGCACTAAATTCGATATTTCCTTAATACCATTGCCTGTAAGAGGCCATAGATTCATTGTCTGAAGATACATATACATACTGTAGAACAACCTGTGTGGGGACATACACCAGCGCAGCTTTGGCGAAAACATAGGAAGTACTTTTCCTCATATCCAGCCATACAAAAACTTGGCGAATATACAGATGAATACCCGATGAGGAGAATACATGCCTGAGCAAGTAGGAAGTTTGTAGGTATATTTGAATGCAAGTACGATTTCTTTGATTTTTTGAGCATTTAGGTCTTTCTACACTTCGGCTTCAAACTTTATGTATGTAGAACATAATTTGAGCAAATGTTTATGTTCTGTAAAATTTGCTTTGCTCTGTCGAATGGTTGCAGAACTATTTGAGAGACAAGAGGAATATGGTCTATTGCATATGGTCTCTCAGAATGTAGTGCGAATTTCCAAATCACTCCCTCTCATCGCTTATGGTGTTATACGGCAAATTTTCTATCGAAAATGTGTTAGTGCTTTAGCTTTTTCGGCTCAATCACCGAAATAATGCGCTGTGTTCAATGCGTCATTGTCAATCAGGATGGTGAAAGATTTGGAAAGAGGGTTGGTAACAGCTATACTCAAACAAAATGGTATTGTCCTTTTTGATTTTAGACTCATCAGCTAACCGCTCCTTCAGGGAAGATCTCGAATAAATTAGTGAAAAAAATCTTATATATAAAGCTGAATGTCTGTTTGTCTGTCTGTCTGTCGTGTGTTTGTATGTATGTACATATGTATGTATGTGTGTACGTATGTTCCGAATAGAAAATTCCATTTCTGAACCGATCCGGACCAAAATTTGCACACATACACTTCGGGGCCGCGCGGGTGTCATAGGCTACTTTCGTCATCGATCGATATCGATTTTATTGATTTTTCAAAAAGTTCGAGCTACGAGGCTGGGAGTTGGCAAAGGGGTGTAAGTGAGCACGCTGATTACGAATATATTATTGACAGGGCCGGGCGGAGCCGGGTTTGCCAGCTAGTATTATCTAACTAGTTGGCAAACCCGGCTCCGCCCGGGCCTGTCAATAATATATTTGTAATCAGCATGCTCGTACCCCCCCTGTGCCAACTCCCAGCCCTGTAGCTCAAATTTTGCAAAAAATCGATAAAATCGATATCGATCGATATCGAAAAGTAGCCTATGACACGCTCCCCGCCCCGAAGTATATGTGTGCCAAGTTTGGTCCAAATCGGTCAGAAATAAAAATTTCTATTCCGCACATACGCACAGACATACAGACATACAGACATGCAGACATACAGACAGACATTCAGCTTTATATATAAGATTGGCATGGAAAAAATGACATCCTTGTCGTTAATGGGCTTTCTACCTGGGAATTCAACCAGAGCTTCACTGACTGACTCTTTTTTTTGACTAGATTGCTGCACTCAATCACGGCAAGCCAGTAGATGTCGTCTTTTTGACCCTTCTGAAGCTATCCATAGAGTTAGCCATTAGCCACTCCAAATGATTCGTAAACTTCAAAGCTATAGAATTGGTGAGCATTCACTTACTTGGCACGCGCCCTACCTGCAGGACAGAGGTGAACATGTGAGGTTGGGGGTCTCCTTCATCACGTTATCCCTGCATCAGCAAAGTTCCGCAGGATCATACTTTCGCCTCTCCTCTTTTACTACTGATCTTCCTTCGTGTTTGAAAACTCGTCCTAACATCAGAATACAAGTTTTTGCAAACGAAATCAAAATTTATTCATGCTACGTTATTGGCGAGTAAAAATGAAGGCTACGAAGCAATTACTTTTTCAATGCAAAAATGGTCGAAAAACGAAAAACGCTTCAATGGTCTAAATAGTGGGATCTTCCTGTCAAAGCCCTCACAAACAAACAATGCATCTGGAAGATTTTTCACATAACGATTATATACAGGGTTTCATAAGTAAGTACACACTTTTTAACCGTTAGTAACTCTCTTCCCACACAGTCTTTTGCGAAGATTGAAGCACCATTCAATAGAGCAGGCTTCAGCTTAGAATGGCAAGATGGAGCGATTCGTCCGTCACGCTTCATTACTGTAGGATTACGGTAAGAACTTTAAAGAGATCTTTGAGTCATTAATGACTATAATTTGCCCCAGAATGGATATTTAACAGGCAGAAAACTCCATCATCAGGCTAAAAGTTGATTATGAATATGAAGTTCGCTGCTTATCGTAAGACTTCTTTCATAAGTTATGCCAAGGAATGCGCAGTAACGTGTTTTCAGTGGTTTACAAAATCGTGACTAAATCGTTCGAAACTCAGCAGTAACTCGTAAAGAGTTGTCCAATGAAATCAGCATGTCTGGAAACACTAATACGCGACATTTCAGGTTTTTTTCGAATTTTTACTGAACGACATATTTCACCGTGGCACTATATGCTGATACTTGAAACTACCGTAATGCTACAGTAATGAAGAGAATGGATGATTCCCTGCATACTATAAATCTGAAGAGGGTGGATGATTCCCTACATACTATAAATCTAAGTTAAAACCTGCCTAGTAGTAAAGAAGCATTACAGTCCTCTTATCATATTAAGAAGCATCCGTAGTAACGATCCTAAGCTCTAGGTAAAGGTATGCAAAACCTATATCCTCCACAACTGATATGTGCTTCACCTGTATGGAGTCCATTTTCTAAAAAAATGAAAAACTAGAAGGAGTTTAAAGAACATTAAGCAGGATCGTTTATTACAAATGCTTCCCCAAATCTAATTATCCTTACACATTACTGTCCTTTACCTCCAAACTCTCTGCTCCTGCGTTGCGCATCCTCAGATACAGACGAGTATGCCTCAATTTGATGTTTAGCTTTCTCATATTGCGCTTATAAACTAGGTTAAAACCAAGTAAATACTCGACGTTCAGGCCTTGCAGTAGTTAGTTTTTCCTCTTTGGGGCACTATGTTGACAAGGAAAGCGTGTTTAGTCGAAGTGGCCTTTTTAGATGAGACCCATACTGCTTCGAAGAGCTTTGCACACTGATTCCAAATCTGCCTTCATTATCTGCCAAGCGCCTGTGGAGGCCGAGTTATGACCGTTTTTTTTGGAGCGAAAATGAATGTAAAATTCGGATCAAATCGAATGTTACAATCTTTCCAGCGCTCATATAAAGCAGGGTTAAGTATTAGCATATTAGACAGAATGCATTCACCGCATAAGCTGCTCTGATACTCGACATTGGACCATTTGAGCAAGTTTGGGCGATTTTGTTTCAGTTTTACATTCAATTTTTTGACCCGAAAAACGCTCATAACTCGGCGTCCAGAGGCGCTTGGCAGATTTGGAATCACTGAGCAAAGCTCTCCAAAACGATGTGGGCCTCATCTGTGGGTCTCTTTATATGCCATACTGATGTACTAATGCAGGGGTGGATGAGTCTTCTACCGAGTAGTATAACCTCTTGCGAAACATCTGCTGATTTTCGGAGATAATTAGCTACGTTAGACTTTCTGAAGGTTTTGAAAGCCAGCGATGTATAACTATCTGACTTTCAAAATAGATACTCGCATTGACGTCTCGAATTTCATTTTAATCTGAATGTCTTTTGTCTTCAGCATTTTTGAAAAATTTTGAATTTCAAATCTCTTTCGCCTCAGCGTTTTAGACAGGCTTCTAGAAGCTCCTGATGCGGATGCGTCCGTCATGGGTTAAGTTGGCCAGTTATGCACTGGTAGTTGATAATTCAAATCGCGCTCAGGTATGGGAACAGGAATTTGGCAAAGCTACCCACAGCTGAAGAAGAGAGCGAACTGTTAATTCAGCGAGGGATACCATGGTATAGTCTAAATGATTTTCTGCTTAGTACTTTTACGGGTTTTTTTCGTTTGGCACACGCATATGTAGTAACGACTAAATAAATAAGTAATCGTGATTAGTATGTCAGATAATCCCCATGGACCAAGGTTGAGGGAAATCCATAAGCTTGAAAAACCTGGGGTTCACTTGGGTAGTCAAGTAGGTCCCGCTTTTACTACGAAATATAGGACCATAACGTCGAATGAAAACGTGGAAATACGCTTGAAGGCAGCGTCCAGGCAGAACCTCGGCTTCCATTTTTTTGTCTTGTCCAAGCCTCTTCATGGCGCTAATTCCAGATACGGCACTCAAAATGCCTGAATTTCTCGACCCCCCCCCCCTCATTTTTGAGACAATTTTGTGAGAAACGTGGAAGAGTGCTCCCAACGTTAGTCGAAAGCAAGCATTAACAGGTAGACACTATGTGTTTGTTTGTGTTCGCCACGTGAAAACACGTCAAGGGACGAGGAATTCAAGGGGGCGGGCCATACGAGAGAGTGGGCGTAGACCTCGAGGCTCGGCGTCTGCTTCGATTTCCTCCTTTTACAGGGGGTGTTGAAAGTCGGATTTGCATAGTTCTAGATTAAGGTCCTAGTACTCAGTTACAATACCACCCGTAATTTGTGAAAAAAAAATGGCGGCGGCACTTAACTTACGCGGCGCCGCCGAAGTTAGGTGACTTTTGCCGCGTCGCGCGACAAAAGTCGGCGGAAAAGCGGCAAAAGTCACCTATAGTCTGCCCCAATCGGGATCAGGCCGAACCGTCGGCGCAATTTACGCGCTCGCAACGCTAGAGGTCTGCGCTGCATATGCGCGCTATCGGAGAGAGCAAACGGATTGCAGAGAGAGCAGAGAAGCAGGCCGTGGGCGTGATCGCGAGACCCTAGCGACGCGGACTCCCGCCATGCCAATTTTGGCCTGGTTAGGATTGGGGCAGACTGTAACTTTGTCGCGCAACGCCTAACTTTTTATAAAAAAAGACCTTATCTTGATTCAAAATTTATGAATTCTATATATAAGAGTACCATTCAACTCAGCTCGGCGAGGCGCATCTTCCAATATACGGATGTGCCTAGTTGTGGGATATAAGTTTCTTTCCTGGAATTTTAGTGTAAATGGACCATTCAGTGTGCTGATTCCAGAGGCTACGTACACATTCTATTGAGCACAGCAGAAATAGGGCAGGTATAGTTTAAGAGCTCATTCTGCATGGATATATGTGAAACTGGGCAGCTCATTCTGCATGGATATGTGTGAAAGTGGGCTTTTCTCGGCGAAGTATGACGGGTCCCAAAATGCAGGAAGACAAAGGGAAATGGTTGGAAATCGCATGAGAAGCACATATCGCGGAATGCCGCGCGTGCTGTGCAATGTACAATACCACTCACAGAACGGGAATTTCGCGAAATTCCAGAAATTTCGCGATTCCGGATTATCGCAAATTATGCAGCGCCATAACTTCCTTCGGAATTAATATATTCTAAATTCGAAAGCAGCACTGTGTTCATCTCGTCAAGGCGAATCTTTCGACATACGTCATGTCATCTATATCTTGTTTCCAGTTTTCTCAAATTGCTCTGAGGAGGTCCCTTTGCAAGTATGTAACGCAGCGCCTATCTAACTTGAAAGCTTCCAGTAAGCACCATTCGATAGTGCTCTTCTTGTACATTATAGTGCGCTAGTAAGCTGCCGCAGACTTCTTTTCAAAAGAGAAAAAAGCGTTGGTAAATTCTGGAAAAATCACTCGTTTCCAGATTCTACTCGCCGTAACTTTCTTTGGAGTGGATATTTTCTGAATCCGAAAAATGCATTGTGCTCAGCTCATCAAGGCAAATCTTTCGGTATGCAGAATGTCCTTGATATCTCGATTTCAGTATTCTCAAAACTTTCTGCGGACGTCTCTTCGCAAAGGTGTGAAGCAGCGCGTATTGCCCCCAGTACATTCAGAAAGAAATTTTCGATAGTACTTCTTTTGTAGATTATGGAGCGCTAGAAAGTAGCCGCACACTCCTTTTCAAAGGAGTTAGAAGGGCTGGTGAATTCTGGAAAAATCATGTCCTTCTAAATTTTTCTCAACGTAACTCTAAAATATGAAGCTCTCTTGCTAAGCAGATGTGATTTTCGTAACCAGCAGGTCGGATAACCCTTAAGTGCAAGTTTTCCAAGATGTTCAAGTAATTTCATTTTTTCTCGTTTTACGCTCTGAAGCTGGCCGATGGATTTTGGTCAAAATGTTCATGCTCTTGAATTGTAAGGAAACTTCGCTTATAGAGGTTTTCAAACACGCTCTTTACGAAAATCGTGGTCTTTGAGGATTACAGGGTCTTTTTGGTGAGATACGGTGAGGTGACTGTAACTGCATCACGAAAGCGCGTAAATTGGCCCGCACTTCTCGCGTATCTGTCAGCAACCTTGCCTGCTTGCTTTTCTCAGTCAAAGTTACTAGGAACTGCGCTACCGAATGGTGCATGAATCAGGCTCCAGTCTGTAAAAATCACCGAGTTACGAGCCTATGAAAACACGTCCTCATTATTTTGCCCTAAATCTAAAGATCGCAAATCTCGTCGAAATTCCACCGTGAGCGCTTGTACAACACGCTGATCAAAATCTTTCGCGTCCTTAATGGATCTTATTGTGTTAGATTTAGTAGTTTGAGTTCTAGCCACTGAAATAGCTCTGATATTCAACTGAGCAGCTGAAGCATATGCAAGTACCATATTCAATACAGTGGGAGTTTTTGGGCGAAGC
The DNA here is from genome assembly GCA_958299035.1 of Cylicocyclus nassatus. Lineage (NCBI taxonomy): Eukaryota > Metazoa > Nematoda > Chromadorea > Rhabditida > Strongylidae > Cylicocyclus > Cylicocyclus nassatus. The sequence continues at coordinate 54,817,033 of CATQJL010000112.1, read as the reverse complement.
GAACGCAATATCCGCAATGCGAGTGTCATACAAGCGCTCACGGTGGAATTTCGACGAGATTTGCGATCTTTAGATTTTGGGCAAAATTCATGAGGACGTGTTTTCATAGGCTCGTAACTCGGTGATTTTTACAGACTGGAGCCTGATTCATGCACCATTCGGTAGCGCAGTTCCTAGTAACTTTGACTGAGAAAAGCAAGCAGGCAAGGTTGCTGACAGATACGCGAGAAGTGCGGGCCAATTTACGCGCTTTCGTGATGCAGTTACAGTCACCTCACCGTATCTCACCAAAAAGACCCTGTAATCCTCAAAGACCACGATTTTCGTAAAGAGCGTGTTTGAAAACCTCTATAAGCGAAGTTTCCTTACAATTCAAGAGCATGAACATTTTGACCAAAATCCATCGGCCAGCTTCAGAGCGTAAAACGAGAAAAAATGAAATTACTTGAACATCTTGGAAAACTTGCACTTAAGGGTTATCCGACCTGCTGGTTACGAAAATCACATCTGCTTAGCAAGAGAGCTTCATATTTTAGAGTTACGTTGAGAAAAATTTAGAAGGACATGATTTTTCCAGAATTCACCAGCCCTTCTAACTCCTTTGAAAAGGAGTGTGCGGCTACTTTCTAGCGCTCCATAATCTACAAAAGAAGTACTATCGAAAATTTCTTTCTGAATGTACTGGGGGCAATACGCGCTGCTTCACACCTTTGCGAAGAGACGTCCGCAGAAAGTTTTGAGAATACTGAAATCGAGATATCAAGGACATTCTGCATACCGAAAGATTTGCCTTGATGAGCTGAGCACAATGCATTTTTCGGATTCAGAAAATATCCACTCCAAAGAAAGTTACGGCGAGTAGAATCTGGAAACGAGTAATTTTTCCAGAATTTACCAACGCTTTTTTCTCTTTTGAAAAGAAGTCTGCGGCAGCTTACTAGCGCACTATAATGTACAAGAAGAGCACTATCGAATGGTGCTTACTGGAAGCTTTCAAGTTGGATAGGCGCTGCGTTACATACTTGCAAAGGGACCTCCTCAGAGCAATTTGAGAAAACTGGAAACAAGATATAGATGACATGACGTATGTCGAAAGATTCGCCTTGACGAGACGAACACAGTGCTGCTTTCGAATTTAGAATATATTAATTCCGAAGGAAGTTATGGCGCTGCATAATTTGCGATAATCCGGAATCGCGAAATTTCTGGAATTTCGCGAAATTCCCGTTCTGTGAGTGGTATTGTACATTGCACAGCACGCGCGGCATTCCGCGATATGTGCTTCTCATGCGATTTCCAACCATTTCCCTTTGTCTTCCTGCATTTTGGGACCCGTCATACTTCGCCGAGAAAAGCCCACTTTCACACATATCCATGCAGAATGAGCTGCCCAGTTTCACATATATCCATGCAGAATGAGCTCTTAAACTATACCTGCCCTATTTCTGCTGTGCTCAATAGAATGTGTACGTAGCCTCTGGAATCAGCACACTGAATGGTCCATTTACACTAAAATTCCAGGAAAGAAACTTATATCCCACAACTAGGCACATCCGTATATTGGAAGATGCGCCTCGCCGAGCTGAGTTGAATGGTACTCTTATATATAGAATTCATAAATTTTGAATCAAGATAAGGTCTTTTTTTATAAAAAGTTAGGCGTTGCGCGACAAAGTTAGGTGACTTTTGCCGCTTTTCCGCCGACTTTTGTCGCGCGACGCGGCAAAAGTCACCTAACTTCGGCGGCGCCGCGTAAGTTAAGTGCCGCCGCCATTTTTTTTCACAAATTACGGGTGGTATTGTATATTAGTGACCGAAAATGTCCAGATCTGCCTGGACTGTTCAGTTAAGAGAAGTGCGGAATACAACATTTAGCGCAAATTTGCTATGGATTTAGCTCGAAACTGTGCAACGAAAAAAACTCGGCCCCAATGTCCTTTATGCTACACGTGGTGTAGCATGCCGCATGTAGCATGCCAGTTTTACCGTACGCGATTTCGCGGTTCAAAACGTGTCAAACTCATGTGTGCATAAAGTGATTATAAAAGCGAGATCTTGCCAAACTGTAAGAATAACCATTCACACCTTCAGCAAGATCCCTTCATGCGTCTGCATATGGCCTCTTGAGAAAAAAAGATTACCTTTGCTTTCCTTCATGAAATGTAGATGGAAACACCCGTCTCGGAAACTTTTCTGCAAGAAGTTGTGAACGGTATATCTCATAAAATTTGTGTGCTACAGCCACAATCATCAATGCGGGCCAAGATGCTGCTTTAGCTACCACCGAGCAACATCGACGGTGATCCGCTGCTGTAACATTTGATAAATTTTTTACTAGACAAAAGAGCGAAAAATTTTGCATCGCCCGTTAGCCTCTGCCAGAGTGCAACTTTGTCATCAAAACTTCTTATATAGCTGAAAAAAGCTTTTCAAATAACAAACATAAATTTGAAATTAGCATTCCGAGATTGACAGCGAGGTCATGTTATCATGGTAGACCACATGCTCAAGGAGTCTGTACGAAGAATGTGAGAGCTGTAAAGCTTTAGTAAAAGCTCTACAATATGATACCTAGTTAACCACATGATTTTTTGATAGAACTCTTGTGGCAGAAATCAACCATTTGAGTAGTCTAAAACAAGATCCTCCTTCAAAAGATTTTGCAAACTTCCTATTCAGCCAGTTACTATGTGTGTTACCAATGAATGATTTAGATACTGGTGAAATTTTTTGAAAAGATCCGGTTCAACTATTGGATATTCTCAAAATTGCTCAGATTTTCAAGTGGATCGTGACTTGTGATGATGTCGTGAGAGATTTTGTAGTGCACGCTTTGCTTAGTCTGCCGAAATAGCATGTGAAGCAGGAGAACTGTCGTGCCAAATGAGTGCATAGAATGAAAAGAACTTTATCTAAAGGCAGCATTCACCCAAACTTTCGTCTTTCATGATTTTGTCATTCTGGGTTCTTTCCGTTTTTCTGACAGATATGGAATGCAAAACGTGCAGAATTTAAAAAAAACCGAATTATGGAAGCCCTATCCTGAGGTACAGACGATTACAGCAGGTGGGTGGGCGAAGCTTGATAGGTCGGCGTGGCTTGTTAGCACTTTCGCGGATTTCAGGCTCATTTTTTCTATTGAAAGGCCACATTAGAGGGCCGGACTAACGCAATATTCTTTTTCTAAGGCCTTCTTGTAGATTAGGTACTAATCTGGGAGCTTAGATTTTGCTTGAACGCTGCCTATAGGTGCTCCTACTCTAATATTGAGACAAACTTCTAAAACAGTTCGCTTTTGTGGCCATTCTACTTTTTTAGATATACTACTTCATATGATAGCTCAATCGACAAAGAAAAACATCCTACAATATTTGATGACTTGCCTTGCGACTACTGAAGCAGATAACAGTCGAAAGGTGTGTGGATCCTTTATAATTTTGAGCAGCCCAGCCAACATAGAGCATCATCCTCGATTGGAGTGCAGTGTAGAAAACTGTGAGACACACATTACATTAGGATGCCTTGAGATGATGGCTGGCAAATTCATTGTTTTCGCTTAGCAGACGACATCACTTACGACTATAAACAGCCAAAGGGAACAAGAGCTATGTGGGAGCTCAAGAGCTCTGACGATGCATGTAATTTCTATCGATTCTGATAAAGCGGAAAATGGTGGATCGCCAGATTTTTGAGCTGTATTTGTACTGCTGACTAGACCAGCCACTAATGTGTTCAACGCAGTTTGACGTATTTTGCGAGTACTGTTTTTTACGAACCATGTGAGATAGAGTGTAGCAATTTCGAAAGAAAAATCCAATGTTTCAATCTCCATCACTTAAGCTTCTGCATCGACTCAAGAAGTGATAAAAATTGTATTACATTCGTGCTGATGAACTTGCAAATAGGAGCAAGCAATGAGAGTTCGTTATACTTGTGAATACGAGTAAATTAAGGAAACGAACTGGTCTTTGGATGCACTAATGATATTAGTGGTGGTTAGTACCTTATTTATTTTTTGATATTATGTAAGCTTACCCAAGAGTCAAAATCTAAGGTTTGGGTCTTTTGTAAAGAGTTCACCATAATGTTTGCAGCCAGTTATTTGCATAACTGTCCTTTTTCTACTGAGCAAGAAAACGCCCGTATTATGTAAGATTTTTATTCTATTCAAAGTGGTGAATACCAACATCATGCAACACTGGACTTTCTGAAGTGTTCAGAAAGAATCAAAGTATTTTCCCCTTTAGCGCAGCTTCTCTTTGCTGTTCTTCTTTGTATATCTGTTCCAGCCGTTTACTTTCTTCTGCTAGTTCATTCATGCATTTAACGTAACACTCCATCCATGAAGAGGAGAGAGTTACGTGCTCCTTGTCGCACTTCTTCAGCACTGTAAAAGCACTTCAATCATTAAAGCATAGATTCACTTAGAAGTTGAAATGTAGGCATACCAAACGCTGATTGCCTCCGTTATGACCTATTGCTGGTGGTGCCCCGGGGTGCCTGCCCCTATCACCGGGGATCACATAGTGTATTCTATTCTCTGTTACTATTACCGCAGCAACAATTTGCAGCAGGACCAGAATGAGGAACAGCTTGCAGATCATGTTTTACTGAAAAGTAGCAGTCATATTAGGTAGTCAATTTTTTGAAGCTTTGATGCGTGCCAAAAAAACGAAATTATATTTCTAGTTTTCCAGAAAGTGTGCACTCTAAGCTTCCATCAACTCAATACATTATGAATTTCATACTTTCTTGTCCTCTAAAATTCAACCCTTCTAGTAAGAGCAAAACAAAGACAAGCATTCACGTTCAAATAGTTCTCCTGCTGAGACGTAAGCTGCTAGAGATTCTTATCAAATTTTTTGGCAAAATATCTCTGCTCATCTTCAGTACGGCGTCGTATGTATGCGGTAAACATTATAATCTATGTACGGGTAAACGTTGAAAGCCTGAGAGGCTGGTAATATCTATGATACAACAGACCGGACGTGAAGCCATAAATTTGGTGCACAGATTCGAAAAAACATTATCAGACTCTAGGTATGTTCAAGTTGCTGCAAAATTTAAACAAAGGAAAAAGAAAAGTGTCTTCGAGCAGTTTTCAAAGTGATTTTCTAACTGGTCAAGTTCGATTTATCCATAAGATTACATGAACAAAGCCTTAAGTCCAGTGAATGTCGCATTTTTATAACAAATTTCTTCCAAAACGAAATTGGCACTAATACGCAAGTAACGGTCGCAAATTTTCACTGTCCTTGAGAAAATATAGGTTGGAACAAAAGTCTTGTATACGAATGAAATTTTCATTATTCGTTTCTCAAAAATACTATGAGACAAAGATACGCCGCATGGGCGATGTTTAAGCGTAAGCTTCTATAAGCTAGCCACCTAGAACAAAACTCCCAGAGATGTGTTTTGGATTCTGTGATTTTAAGTTTGGTGCCAGATGGGCAGCTATTATGGTGTCCCATAATTTTTTACCGTTTTTACCCTACACTCAGTATTTCTCGGGAACTGGGACACTTTTAAAAGGGTACAAGCACATGGTCGTACTTCTGTATAAAGCTATATGATCACGTGCGTGGGAAAAGCTTAAGAACTCTAGAGGCAGAGTTTGTCACTTTGCTCCAGTCATTTTTTCTTTATCTCTAACCACTGAAAAAAAGACACAGAAAGTGTACATTTGCATGTTTGATATGTCAGGCATATGCTAGAATAAATGAAGAGTTCTTAGGATTTTTTGGGGCGGAGACACGATTTTTTACAGAAAAGTTCGTTTTTGACTGCTATCAGATATCAGCTCAAAACTTTATGTGGAATATGATTTGTGCAGACCCGTTATAGCCTTCTTGTAGAGCTTGCTTTGCCCTGTCAAAGAATTACTTGAACCACTTCAATTGAAAAAAATTACTAAAAGACGATGGTTGTAGCAAAAACGGTAAAAAATTATGAGACACCCTAATAGTTTGTCTCAGAATTTCTGTCAAATTGCTTGAGTAATAGAAGTCCATACATCATGATGGCAAGCTCTGATTTCGTACGGAAATGCAAAAAAAAAGAAATTTCAAAAAGAGCATTCAGAAAAATTCTTTATTGCTCCTCACAGTACCAAGATCCAAGAACAGATGTGACTTCTTCTAAAACACTGCGACTTTTTTGTTCGTCAAAGTTTTTGCTAAAATTTGAAACGTAATTTTTGAAAGCTTCGTTTTTATTTTCATGGAAAGTTAGCCTGATCTTATATGTGGCCTTCCACTGTTTTCAAAAGGACGGTAATGAAGCTACCATTCAAAGAGTTATCAAGTTTCGTTCGAATTACGCAAGAATTTCCCAACCTTAAAGCTTTTGAGGTACGCCTATTACGGTGGAATTGTGCGAGGCCTGATCCAAGCTGTGACTTGAAGCTATTTTCGGGAGTTTGTATTTTCAGAGTCTATTCCACATCTTCCAGTCATGGAATAAATTCTAAACATCAAAAATTGAATGTCTCATTCTTCAAGTGCGCGAAAGTGGGCTTGCACATCATTTCTAATTAAGAATTTTTTAGAGTTTGATTGTGGCACTCTGTGACATAGTTTTAAGACTTGAGTGATGTTAGGTTTATAAATTGCGGTATTGTATTAGGTTGGCTAGAAAGTTCTTGCGTAATTCAAACAAAATTCAATAACTTTTCAATGACTAAACCTAAATTCACATTCTTGTTCTCTAATAATATTAGAAGGCCTGCGCTCCAAGATGGATGTTTAAGCGCAAGATTTCATGAGCTAGTCCCCAAGAACGAAGCTCTCAAATATGGGACTTCAAAATTTGCAATTTTGAGTTTGGTGCCAGAAAATCGCAGAATGTCGCTAGCTAGCCGAAAAAAATCTGTAAAAATTACTTACACTGCAGAAGTCCATAAGTTACTTTGAAAGGCCTTGATCTTGCACGGTGAAGCAAAAACAAAAAAATTTGTGAAATAGTCATTTTGCGGAAAAAATCCACTCATTACCGCAGTTTTTCGGCAAAAACTATTTTTTACACTCCAAAAAACGTCGCAAAGTTCTAAATAGGCAATATGTCTTATTTCTGGTTGCAAACTGTGTTTTTGTGGAAAAATTACATCGATAAGGGGATTTATCCTGTAAAATGACAAATTCCACAAATTTTTTGTTTTCGCATTCCCATGCGAGTTTGAAGCCTGCTAAAATAACGTATGGGCTTTTGCAGTGTAAGTAATTTTTACAGATTTTTTTCGGCTAGCTAGCGACACTCTGCGATTTTCTGGCACCAAACTCAAAATTGCAAATTTTGAAGTCCCATATTTGAGAGCTTCGTTCTCGGGGACTTGCTCATGAAATCTTGCGCTTAAAGGCAGCGTCTCACCAAAATTTAGTTGGCGAGATTTTTGCATTTTGCAAGCCTGTCGGACCCTGTCTAGCACTGTATGGGCTTAAAATCGCAAAATGTTCCCAAAAACCCCGTTTTCTGGAGGCCCCGTGGAAGCAACGTGGACGAGTTGTGCTTTCCAACTTCAGCCTCAGCCACAGTGACAGCAACAGAGGGGAGGTGGACGCCAAGTGGAGGGACATGTTCAAACGCGTAAGGAGGGAGAGAAGGAGTCGTCCGCGCGTACCAGCTCGCTCTCCGCGTACCACATTGAGCGAATTTTTCTCAGCGTGGAGGGAGTGAAATTGAGTGGCACTTGTTGCAATGGCCTATTTAGACGTCCTTGTAATAGAATATGTGAAGATCCGCGCGACCTCAACTTTGGTGAGACACTACCTTTAAACATCCATCTTGGAGCGCAGGCCTTCTTATATTTTTAGAGCACAAGATTGTGAATTTAGGTTTGATCATTGAAAAGTTATTGAATTTTGTTTGAATTACGCAAGAACTTTCTAGCCAACCTAATATAATTAGGCCCCCGACTTTGTATGCATTATGTGGATACAAAGACGTGAGATTTGGCTTATCTGCTTCTAGGAAGTGATACGGTCTTGTTATGGAATTTTTGCCTATGCTGTATTGTAAATGCACAAGTTTCTAATCACTTTATGAACCAGCTAGCGTCAAAATCTCTACCGAGAAGAAAAAATTGAAAGTACTGCTGACAGACAAGATTTACAAGGCAACTTACAACACTCTCGAGAGAATGTTTCGAAGAGATGTCGGAGAGTGGATTGTCCTTGAAGTTTCACTACCTATCTTAAATACCTGGCGAAAAATAAAATAAAATAAGATAGACTAAACATACAATATGATTCTACATGAGCTCCGACAGCTGTCTTTGTTTTACCTTCAGGAAAGGAAAGTACTCTCAACTGTAAACACAACGTTTCAAAGTACTGTATCAAAGTCACGTTACACGAGTAAAGATATGATTCAAAGACAAACATTTATACAGTGCAGGTAGCCATACACTGTAAAAACTATGGAGATCGTGATCATTCATCAAACAAAATCATTGATTATTTGAGCTATTAGGGGTGTCCCATAATAGTCACTAGTTTACTTTCTCCGGTAATAATCCATAATTCTTATCTCTTGAATGGGTTTACCGGTTTCGATAGAACAAAACTCTACAGCATCCAAGCACTTTCTCAAAGTTTGCTCTACATGAACTCCAAAATCGCGATGATTCAAATATTCGGAAAGTCGAGAAAAATCGTATTTTCCTTGGAAACTTCTACACACTTCATATTTGGTCAGGCATGTACTTTCTACGCCTGATATTTATCCTTGAAACTGCTCAATTTTTTGTGGCTAGAACTCGAGAAACATAATACAGCAAAAATACGAAAACTTAGCCAGTTATACTTTTGCGCTAAGTTCGATATTTTCTCAAACTATTGCCTGTAAAAGGCCAGAAATCACTGTTTTACTTCCGAAGGTACATAGTACTAGGCTGTTTCAAAGTTCTGTCCGATTTTCAGTTGCCTTTTTGACGCAGCTATTTTCTTAGGCTTTTGCACTTATGGTAGTCATAAACTTCTTCTAGAAGCACTTTTCCTGCTCTTTCTAGAGCTCACTAACGCTTAGCGAACCGGCTTCCCAGTGATGGAATTTCAAGCCCCGAAGCAAAGTTGCCAAAATGCAGTCATGCCCGAAAAACGTTTTCATGGAGAGAACTTCCGCAGTATTCGTAAAACTGACTATGTAATATTTTATAATGGGTGAGGGTGTAATGGGTTAACATAAACACGCTTTTACTTAGACGTAAAGAATGTCTTACTTTTTCAACATTTTCTCAAACAAAGAAGATAAACTCAGTTACTCAACAAGCGAGAACAATCTACATATAGCAACTGGTGATGCATTCAACACTGCCCTTGTTAGAGTAATGCGAAAGCAAGTGGGGCGGCCAATTGGCTTTCTTCGTTTCCGACAGCAAGAAAAATTAAATATTAGAAAGTCGGCATATTTTCGTGCGCGGAGGAGGGCTCATACAGTGGGTTTTATGATTTGCTCGCAAAAGTTTCTACGCAGCAAAGACAACTCGAATTCTTTTTAGCCGCAGAAAAATCTCTGACATGGGCTACTCAATGATGGCAGCTAAATATGGTTGTCCATCCTCATATAAAAGCATTAGTACGTCAAACTGGATGGTTTTGAATAAACCTTGCAGAATTCTAAAACTTCTCTTCTCTCCCGCTTGAATTCCTTACATGGTACATTAAATTTGTGATAGCCATAAGCTCGCTTAATCCAGTTAAATTCAGGTTGTTCAATTTGTTTTATTTTTGAAAAAAGTTATCATCTTATATATAAAGCTGAATGTCTGTTTGTATGTATGTCTGTCTGTCTGTATGTCTGTCTGTCTGTGTGTACGTATGTTCCGAATAGAAAATTCCATTTCTGAACCGATCCGGACCAAACTTGGCACACATACACTTCAGGCCCCGGCGGGTGTCATAGGCTACTTTTCGTCATCGATCGATATCGATTTTATCGATTTTTATCGATTTTTTTGCTGAGTTCACCTACGGGGCTGGGAGTTGGCACAGGGGGGTAATCGAGCATGGGGATTCCGGATACAATATTGGTTTTCAGGATTATCGATTACTTTTATCGATTTTATCGATTTTTTTGCAAAGTTTGAGCTACGGAGCTGGGAGTTGGCACAGGGGGGTAATCGAGCATGGGGATTCCGAATACAATATTGGTTTTCAGGATTATCGATTACTTTTATCGATTTTATCGATTTTTTTGCAAAGTTTGAGCTACGGGGCTGGGAGTTCGCACAGGGAGGTAATCGAGCATGGGGATTCCGAATACAATATTGGTTTTCAGGATTATCGATTACTTTTATCGATTTTATCGATTTTTTGCAAAGTTTGAGCTAGGGGGCTGGGAGTTGGCACAGGGGGGTAAACGAGCATGCTGATCACCCCCAAGGGGGGTGATCAGCATGCTCGATTACACTCCTGTGCCAAATTCCAGCCCCTAGCTCAAATTTTCAAAAAATCGATAAAATCGAAAAAGTAATGGACGATCCTGAAAACTAATATTGTGTTCGTACAACGTGTACAACAAGCATACTTATTTTGAAAATACCAGTATTGCATTTGAGCGTGCAAACTTTTAGACTGCTGCTTTTGCGCAGCCAATAGCAATAAAGTGCTCATATAATTTCAAGAGCGCTTATACGTAGATTTATGAAGAAACCATAAGACTCACCTGACCAATCATGACTTATAAGAAAGCGTTTAACGTCTGTGTATTTGTGCGTGTGTGTGTTTGTCTGTCTGTCAAGAAACTCATAGAGGGAACTGCATGCAAGCTATCGAGCTACAATTTTGCATAGCATACCGTACCAGCATGTAGGCCCACCATGCACAAGGACGAGCCGGTTCGACAGGCGGGTCCTTCAAAATTTGCGCCTTAAACGGGTCCACCTTGTTTTTGGCGCGCAAACCTAAGTCACAAAGTCAACTTTTTGCAAAGTCTTGATTTGCCCGACAGGCAAATCTGCGCTCCAAGAATTCTAGCTCAAAAATGCTCAAAAAGTTTGCTTTTCTGCGAAAACAGCGCCAAAAAGTAGTGATCATTTATAGATTCGATTTGGCAAGGTATTTACAAATCTGAAGAGACTTTGGAACGTAAGTGTAGCCCAAAATGACTGTTATCTTTATAACAATTATCAAGCCAAAAAAGTTTAATAATCTGTTCGAATTCATACTTACTCTTTGGCAAAAAAGATTTCTTCAAATTAACGATTTTACATGGAGATGCTTCAGAAATGAACAGTTGTTTACGATTCATTTGTGATGTCCAGCCTCGCGCGGTGAGTTTCAAAGTCATCATTATGCGATTATGAGAAAGGCATACGGATAGGAGAGCCAGTGCGAACCTCCGCGAAGCGGAGGTGACGCACTGGTAAGATTTGAATCAAAAGATCGCAATTTGGACAGAACTTTTTAAAAACGTATAACCTACGTGGGCGCAAGCCAGCACAACTTTGGCAAAAACATAGAAATTATTTTTTCTCCGTTTCCAGTCGTACAAAACTTGGCGAATCTACAGATAAATGCCCGACGAGGGTACAAGCCTGAGCAAGTAGGAAGTTTGTAGATATTTTTGAGTGCCGGTGCGATTTCTTCGACCTTTTGAGCATTTATCTAAACTTCGGCTTCGAACTCTAAGTAGAACAAACTTTGAGCAAATGTTTGGATGCTATTCTGCAAATTGTTGTTCTGTCAAATGTTCAAAACCTGTTTCAGAAACAAGAAGAAAATGAATTAATGCGCGAAAAAGTAAAAGTGGTAAAAAATTATTGTGGGACATCCTGATATTTCAATACCGTTCATAATTAGTCAAAGAGTAGCCGCTGTAATTTCCCTTATTGTACGTTACTCACGTTACTCAATGTGCTTGTTCCATTGCACACTGGCCCAGAATGAGTAATCTAGGGTTAGCAAAAGTTCAAAATCCAAAATCTAATTCATTCTCAGACAATAACTCGGACGATGATCTGATTGCTGATCTGTGTAACGATGATTTTGCTACCATAACCATTCCATTAAGATTTTAGACTATTTTTTCCTTATAAAATGCACCTTTGTACCGCCAAAGTCAGTAAAATAGTCATTGCTGCACATATTGCAAATATTGAATGTTCTTCTTAAGTTTGCTTGCTACATATCAAACCGTGCAGAAATCTACTAAATTATTTGTTCGGGTCATCTGCTGCGAATATTGGTCAACAATATTTTCTAGACTCTCATTTTTAGCTATCACCGGGCAAACGTGTAATATAACAGAACGCTGAACACTGTAAAATTTTGTACTTATGTGCGTTCAATTTGAAGATTTGCTCAACTTAATACAGGTTTTACCTCTACATACATGTGCACTCTACTCTTACTTCTATGACTTGTGCGCAAACTAGCGCTCTATGCAAATTGTCATTCTGCCAAAGAAAGCATCGTCATACATCATATGGGTTCAAAATGCACTCGAAGTCTACAGTGCTATTCCTGCCACACATTGTTAATGAATGGTCGCGGCAATTTCTTTCAGTGCCATTCTATTTAATCGTTATCAAGTGTGCTTAGCTTTGAGTACCTATAGTATTTTAGTATTTAGTAGAACACGATTCAATAGACTTTCGGAGCGAATCACCAACCGCTCTTCCTTAGTGTAGGATTATGGTAGGAACTTCCGGGACAGCATTGTGACACATACCGTTTTGAAGAGAAATTCTCAAAAAATCCGTGAAGTTAGGCGACGTGTCAGCAGATTTGCTGATTTTAGAGAACTTTTTACAAGTTCTTGAGAGTGTTGAATATAGTGAGAGTACTGCAAGATTTGGAGCTTTAAATTTCCAAATCGTTTGACAGCATACCCCAGACTTTCTTCCAGAAGATGCTCTGTTCTTTGCAAACCTTTTGTTTACATAAACACTTTTCATGTTTCTAAGTAAGAGTTTTCGTTATATTAGCCGCTGATAGCAACCGATAGCCGCAGGTCGTAGCCGTCAATAGCCTGTAGCCATAGCTAGCCGCTTTTGTCATCGTAGCACTGAAAAATTACTACGCTGCCTGCATTCGCCTCCGCTTTTCATCTTTCCTTCTTTTTCCTTCCTCATGCCGCTAATGTGCAGTTAGACTCTCACTCATAATTTTGTGATCATTGTTGTCATCACCTTGTCGCCGTAGATTGGATATGCTGACGGTGCCCAAATTTCACTATTGCGATCTGTGTCTCGTCTAAAACGATTCCGAGTGATTAGATTACTCCTTCAAATTTGGAGCTTGCGAAATAGTTCAGACTGCAATAAAAAGGATCGAAGCACATCAACATACAAAATGAACAGGCAGCCTCTGGGAAGACTGGATCATGCAAAGTCAGAGTGAATCACATTGCGACTAAACGCTGACGGGCTTGCAAGACACTTCAGAAAAAGCATGAAAGATGAAAAGCGTAGGCGGATGCACGCAACGTAGTGAAATTCTGATTGTTCTGCCCCCCCCCCCCCCCACCGTTGCGGCCAGCGGCGGCTACAGACTGTTGGCGGCTGCTGCGCGCGGCGGTATAGGCACCATTAAGTGCCCAAAATTGAGAAGAAGCTTTGTTTACCACAACTGCAAAAATCCTTACCAGGGGAGGACCCAGGGTTGAAGTCGGCGGTCGATACCCAACGCTGGGCCATTGCGCAATCTTGGGCAAATTCACCAGTTCCACGTTCGATTTCTGAGCCAAAAACACTTATAACTCTGCGTCTAGAGGCGTAGACAGTTGAAGACAATCTTGAAATCAGCATTTGATGCTCTTCAGATTGGTATGATTCTTGTGAAAAGCCGATTTCGAGTTCGGGTCCTCTTCTTGTCAGTGCACAATTAGTATGAGTTCCTACCGTTTGCATCATACTGTTCTCGATTGGAGGCAGTGCCTCACCAAAATCTCGATGTTGGTAGTTTTGTGTATTAATAGTGTGACTTTAAAGTAAAGGGCGGCACCTAGAAATTAAGTGCAGTTTTTGAAATAAAAAAGAATCAGTTGGATGCCAGTGTTCTGGTAGATGTTAGTAGATATCAAAAAATTTTGATTGCGGTGTGATTAGCATTGTCGTTATTTCTGTAAGTGCTGTAATTGGAGCTTGTCACTTCAGTAGTTTCGAACTTTGAGCAGCACTGCCGCAGTAATAAGTTACCAAGAATGTTGTGCCGCAATGTGTGAACTCCACGACAACCTTCTGACCCTAATGCATTGCAGCAGAAGATATAGCATTAAGTATTAGGAGGAGGAGTATATGTCTCCGAATATAGGAGGGTCTCGCGCCGATTTCCTGCAAAAACGCACCTCCATGCATGTGAAAGGATGCGTATCTGTTGCAGAAGACCGCAGGGAACGTCCCATTTCGACGACGTATAGTCCCTCACCCGAGCTTTTTATGCTTTATTCGCGCAACTTGACTCATCCTATTTTTGGAAATTGTGGGCCAAGACATGTTTTTTGGCCTGAAATTCTGCGCCAAATATCGCACTTTTTATGATCTGCACCCTTTATACATGATAATAATAAATTTCAGAATTAAGTAATGATTAGAGGAGCTTGAAAGGTCTTTTTAATGGCATGCCACATGTTCAGGGGCTGTGGAAAACAGCGGCCCAAATTCGGATGTCGTTCGAGAAAATCTGTTTGACTTCACCGCGGCGCACGAAGAATTGTAGCAGAGGATCTGCAAAGTGCTCAGAATAGAACCGAGAAGGTGACTTTATCTTATCAGTTCGAGAGAAAACATTCGAAATCGGAAGAAAAAATCAGGCTCTGGCCAGACTTCGTTCAAAACCGCTTAAAAACTCCCAAAAGCGCTCAAATGCGCCCAAATTTCTCTAATATTTCCTCACTTTCTCTGTATTTCCTCACATAAGAAAGTGAAGAGACTCTAGAAAAATTCGGGCGCTTTTGGGCGTTTTTGAGCATTTTTCAGCGAAGTTTGGGCGGGACCTCAAAGTGCTCCACTTCCAGATCACTCTGATATCAGCCTTTCAACCTGTCTAAGGGTCAGACTGGGGTGGGTACGCAGCATATCGTCCCCTCCACAGCTGGTCCCACCCTTGTGGCGTCGCGGACGTGCCACGTGTGACTAACACGTTGGCAACGTTGGCAGCAACACGTTGGCAACAAGCAGCAACATGTTGGCGTAGCCAAAATGTTCTGCCGACATGTTGTGGCATGTTGAAAACACGTTGTTGCCACGTTGCCAACATGTTAGCCACACGTGGCAGGTCTGAGACGCAGACCAAGGGTAGCACGAGCTGTGGAGAGGACAATACGCTCCATATCTTTTCGCGCATGTGTTCAAAGATAGCTATGGAGCACACCGCGTACGCCGCGCAGCCTGGCCCAACCCTATTCCCAGGTCAAAAAGTTGAAAGTTTGAATAAAATCTCACAAAGCCTGGTGCAACCCTCAAGATACACCCTTCCCGCACTCCCGTAATCAAAATCGACATGTGTATAGCATGCACCAGATATTCAGTCCACCTCTTGTAAAGTTCTACAGTTAAAGCGATCTTACCCTTTTACCTTACCTGTATACCACGACCATGCTTCTAAATTGTCCGTCTGTTTAGTTACCAAAATTTTCGTTCTTGTCGCTTCTTAGAAGCACCATCCCCCATTTTTGAGGTGAGCTTTAGGAAGATTTATGTTTACCAGTGCCTCACCTCTGCTTCGCGTCTGCACTGGCTCTATTGTTCACACTTCCTCAATTTCGCATCATGATCGCTTTGAAACCGCAAATTGCTGAATATCACGAGTGAATCGCAAACATCTACTCATCCTTTGTTTTATCCATGTAAGAGCGGTAACTTTGGGAGAAGCAACTTTTTTGGAGAGAAGCAAGCGCTTGAATTAGCTGCCGAATTCATTTTGGCTTGATAGTCGCCATGAGGACGATAACACGTCGGCTGCACTCTAAGTGGTAGTTTTTTTTGAGTAAAACCTTGACAAATTGGCAATCTACACGATCATTCCTTTGGCGCCGTTTTTGCGAAGAAAGTAAACTGTTGATGAGTTTTCGAGATGAAATTTATAGCTTACGGATTTGCTTCCCAAACGTCATTTCTTTGCATAAAGTTTGAGTACGGCCCCAGTTTTGAGGCCCAGAATCCGCTTGGACCTGTTTGACAGAAAATTTTTGAAGGAGGCGCGTATCGGATCGCTCGCTCTCAAGCATAGTAGACCTACATGTGATACCACATGTTGTGCAAAATTCTAGCTTAAGACGTTGGCTGCACCTCGTATATGAAATTTGTGACAGACAAACATACACACACAGAGACAGACAAACAGAGAAGCTTAGTGCTTTATTCTAAGTCATGATAATGGCGGGGATTTTGAATAGCAAACGCGGAAAGCCTTGCTGCGGAAGACAAATTCCAAAGCGAGAAAAGCAAGAAAACCGCTTTAGAAAGTAAAAGCGGCCACGCTCGTTTCGCCCATCAACGTCAGTGGTCTGAAAATAATGAGTTCGAAAGGGATTCGATGTATGCAATTGTTACAGGTCATTATGGCCATCAAATTTGCGACTCTGTTTACCCTGAAACCCAATCAATGTTTTCATCCTCAGACCGTCTGCGTTGATGGGTAGAGCAAGCGTGGTCTCTTCTATCTTCTAAAAGGTTTTCTTGCTTTGGAACTCATCTTTTGCAGCGAAATCAAGATTTTACCACCTTTGGATGGATAGTGTCTTTAGAGGCAGCGTCCCGGCAGAATTTCGCTCCCAGGTTTCACCTCTTCGGGGCCTTTTCGCCATGCTGAAACCATATTTGAGCTTTTTAACTCTTAAAAATGGCAAAAATGAGCTTTCTTCGAAGCTTTTCGTGTCCGCGTTCGCTCCAAATTACGTGTAAGAAGTGGGCGTGGCCTGGAAATGGGCGGCGTTTGGGAGACTTCCGTAGCTGATTTTGGGCTTTTCAGAAGCGCGTTTTCGCTCAAGACTTTACTGATAGACTATCTGGAGGGTCTATCTTGTGATACTGTAAAATCCCGGTACCCGTAAAAAATTTGCGATTGCACGTAAACAACCTTCTCAAGTGTCAACAGTCGCACCCTTTCAACAGGATTGGCGGCTGGAGGGCGGGGCTGCTTGGGCTCTGCATTTCTTAGCATGCTCTCTTACTACTCTCCCATAACGAGTGCGAGAAAGGAGGAGCTTCAATTACTGGAGAGTACGATCGCAGGTACAGAGGCAGGCGAGAACGTGAGCCCACCCACCAGCCGCCAATGCCGTCAAATCAGATGACACATACTTTGATACAAGAACATGGTACGACTGGTTACAAATTGATTAAACAATTGAGTTAGTATGACAGTAGCAACATTTCCCGCCGTTTGGCTATGATAAATTGCAGTCATTTTTTTTCAATTTCAAGCGTTATCAACAATGTTCCCTCTGGTTTTATCGAAGCTTGCTCAGGGCCGTGCGGACGGTCCTCTTCAAGCTCCTCCACCTGAGAGCACAGCATACTTTATGATGTACCGTGCGTGGAGTTAACAATAAAAACGCTGTGGAAGCGGCAGGCAATTTCGCCGCGCAATTGGCATGCAACACATTTGGCCGCGCAAACGGCAGGCAATGTGTCCGTCCGATCGGGCGGCAAACAGTTGCCCGCGTCAGCGGCCGTCACTGACCGTTCTGTAGAAACGCGCATAGGGACACCGTTGCACGCGCATTTACGGACATAAATTCATAAAATCCTGCAGAGAAGTTATGACTTCTTATTTTCCTCAAATCAGTCCAATTTTACTATTTGATCTTCATCTTATTGTGCTATATGATCGATTACTGTAGTCTAGGTGTATTGCTAAATTGGTTTCTTCTGTTATTGAGCATAACTCGTTTTCTTGATCCACTTATTGTTCACGTTCATTCGTTCACTCATTTAACAAATGATATCTCCATTCACTTCTTCATCAGAGTGTTGCCGTATCTCATATGCTTTTTTTCTGTGTTGCGTGCACTTAGAAGATATGCTTCTTTACCAACACATCTAATAAGGTGGCCTTTACAATTGGAATGTATACCATACTGAAGGGCATGAAATGCTGATTCCAAATCTGACTTCCTTATCTGCAGAACATTTGTGGGCGAGGAGTTATGAGCGCTTATTGGAGCAAAAAAATTGAATGTGCAAGTAGGACAAAATAGCCGTAATAGTTTTTCTAGCTCTTAAATGGAGCAGTGATAATTATTAGAGCACTTTATTCAAAAAATACTCTAAAATAAAGGATTTTTCACGCTTGGTTGCATTATTCGAAGCTAATATGATTTTAGCAACTGATTTTATCCAAAATGCACATTCAGTTCTTGACTCCAAAAAACGCTCATAACTTCTCGTCAATAAGTGTTCTGCAGGTAAGGAAGGCAGTTTTGTAATCAGCGTTTTGTGCACTTCAGTATGGTCCACATCTCATTTAGAAGGGCCATTTTGACTAAATAAGCTTCCCTTGTAAGAATTTTTTCTTCTGCTCATTGTTGTGCTACCTTGGCACTCCTCCCTACTGATGAGCTTCGGGAACGCATAATTCTTTTTGTTTCTGTCTAGTGGTAAAGGCAAAACAGATTTGTTTCCTTTGATCCTCGTTTGTAGTAATCAATAGTTCATCAATAAGGTCGCATTAATTTTTTTCATGTTTTCCAAGATTTTTTAAGATATGAATACTTCAAGAGACATTAGGTACGACCGAATCGAAATTCGTGCATATATGGATGTAAGTTGCATATGGTTTCTTTGCTTTCTTCTGTTATCGCCAACCTATCTTTTTGCTTTGTGTAAAACGTAGTCATTCTCAAACGTTATTTGATATGTTTGATCCCAGAGCGAAATACCACCTGCTGCATTTGCAGTGATGCTGGACGAACTTTTGGATAGACTCGCGGAGGACAGGCAGGCTTTTTCCGATATGCGACAGAGAAGAAGAGAACGTCAGCAACAAAGGACATTGGAATATTTAGTCAGTTGATTGTTTTAGTGTCACACTTTCTCAATTGTTTAATTTCTATTTATCCACACATTTATCTAATACTTTGTACTTTTTTTAAGCATGATGGATGGTGTTTTTCTCAACGCATAAATAAACTTTGTTTGATATGTGTTCAATTTCACACGCGCAGATTTTGATACGAACATGTATGATGAAGAAATAGAAGACTCTCCCCCCATACAGATGCAGGCAGTAACCATCGAAGATGTACAAGAAACATTAGATTACGAGAACAGACGTATGCGTACTATTTTGCTGACTATATCCAGCTGTTTATCAAATTAAAGAGTGAAACTTTTTAAACAGTCATTGGCAATTATATTCGGAAATTCACCTCCAATAAAGGTCCAACTTTTTTTGACAGAAGCAGTCACGAACTAGGATCTTTAGTACACCAGCCATATAATCCCTCTGAATAAGAATATACTGCAACAATAGCAACACAAGAAGACTTATTTCTGTTACTCTTGTGAAGATATGCTACACCACTGGAGAGATAAGTGCGCAAACGCTATGTGCAGTATTTAATGGTTCGTCTAAATTCGCGAAAATTATCCACAAAATACGTCTCCTTTAGTGTCACTATTAAACGTGCGCAAGGAGATCAGAGAGTAGAAGTTCAGTTGCTAGATATGACTCCACAAATATCGGACCTAATGATGAAAGAAATCACCATTATTATTGATTTCCACTTTACACTCCATGACGGAATAATTTACAAAACTGCCTATTCGATACATACTGAACCATAATTTACGCTTTCATTTTCACATCTAGGGTAGCCCAAAACGATCGAAGCGACATGAGGTATTTTGATGGATCTTACCGCAACATAAAAAGTGCTGAAAAATTTGGCGAAAAAACCATTAAAATTCTGGGCCTGTAATAATCTACCCAGAATGTCACAACATAAACGCGCTAAGCTCATGACACTCATTGCAAATTACGGACTTATCGTGAACTTAGCGCGAGCCTCGCAATAGTCTCCGCAAAACTTGCACGCCCACGAGCATCGTACCTTTGACGTGACGACTGCGAACAGCGAGCACAGCCACTTCGCGACATCAACCGGTTTGCTGGCAAGCCTTAGCACTACATGAATGCAAATGCAATCTTGTGATAGCATGTAGCCCAACTCGCATTAACATGCACTTGGATTATCGTGTTTAACGCGGCCCATTCTTGTGATTTCATTCAAGATTGCTCTGCCCTTATCCCTGTCACTTATCTAAAAACGTTGAGTCGGCACGCGTGAATTCTTAGCCTCAGTAACTATCCTGTGACCAAATTTTCCTTAGAGCGTATCAAGGTTGGACGCTCATTTCGGTCGAAAATTTCGAGTGCCAGCACAACACTCATTCTTGTCAGAGACGCAAACACAGGGCAAGTGTCGGAAACACGTGAAAGAGGTATGATAGTCGTAGCGAATGCTGGAAATCTCTTGGTGCACGAGTAAGTGACCAAACTGATCATACAAAACAAGACCTTGTTCTTGTCGCTGTAAGTAAAATCTCCTCCAATCGTAATCAGGCTGAACTGTCTGCTAAATTTGCATGCGCGTAGAGCCATTACTTTGCGCTGCATATGCGCAATGTGGGAGAGAGCGACGAGATTGAAGAGGGAGCAGACATGCAGGCCGTGCGTATGTCGCAAAGCCATAGTGAAGCGAACTCCGCCATGCCGATTTCGGCCTGATTGGGCTTGGATTGGGGCAGACTGTACTACCAATTTATCACTGTAGCCTACTTTGACGACTTCAACAACAGGTTGCATGCGCTATCAAGAGAGCCTTTTGTACCGCTGCAGTTCGAACACTGATAGGGTTCTGCGTGATCGTGAGACTCGGTAAGTTCCCGGTCATTGCTCGCGCATCGATCTTTCTTAGTTGTCTTTCCTCTTCCAAACTTCCTGCTATCAGATGTTAGCTTCCATTTCCCTAGAACAATTTCGAAAAGTACGGGATCGTTCAACTGATTTGAGCCCTTGTGGTACATCCTGCGTGTGCAATGGTCGCAAACTCCTCACCGACTGTCGCAATTACGTAGAACTCTATATTTAATAATCTAAAGCTGGAGTAAAGATTGGCAGCGTCACATGCTAGGTCAAGTAACGCAAAATACAGGGTGTCCCAAAATAGTGTGCACACTGTTTGATTTTGAATAACTCTTTTATTATGAGGTCTTTCGAGAAGCGGTAAAAACCATTTTGTAGAGCTGGCTTCAACTTAGATTTGCAGTATAGAGCGAATCACCGACCGCTCTTCATTACTGTAGGATTACGGTAGAAACTTGAAAGAGGGTTTTGGGCCATGAAAGGCCATATTTTGCCTCAGAAAGGAATCGAAACAGCCTGAAAACTTTTACACTGAGCCAATTAGAGCTGCTGATTCTAACAGTAAGGTTCCCAACTCATTTTGATGCTTCACTGGAGAGTTATGCAAGGTAAGCAGTAGCGGCCATTTTCTCAATGTTCCTAAAAAGTGCGGTTACACCGTTTATAAAGCTTCGCAATCTTGAGCATAGCTGAGTATTGAAGTCAGCGTCCCTAAAAACCCTATTACACAAGTTTTCACATCTTTTTGAAAATTTTTGAAACGGCAGCTTTTCCCACAGTGGCACCATGTGTTCCAAGTTTCTACCGTAATCCTACAGTAATGAAGGGCGGCCGGTGATTCACTTTATACTGCAAATCTAAGTTGAAGCCAGCTCTACAAAATGGCGCTTACCGCTTCTCGAAAGACCTCATAATAAGAAAGTTATTCAAAATCAAACAGTGTGCACATTATTTTGGGACACCCTGTATATACTGATGGATACTGTAATGCAAAGCGGTCGTCTCCCGTTTGGAGATGTGAAGATTCAAAGTGTGCAAAGTATTACTTTGTGGCTTATTCTACTGAGTTTGTAATTACGCACTTCAGATATTGGACACAATCGTTATGTTTATTAAACTGGGAAAATGCAAAAAGAAAATGTGATGTCAAAAATTAAGATGCATAATAGTCTTAAGTTTCTTAAAAAGAAGCTCAGTGGATTTGCCTCTTGAATTACGTGATTTTCGAATCATTGCTAGGGGACTTGATAAGAACGATTTAGAAAATCACGCTTGTTTTGCTACAGACAATAGTCTATGAATGACCGCAAAGGGAAGAAGATCGGTGATTTTGATTCTCACTTTTCAACCGGTAGTCATCGAATAAGCATTTCTGAAAATCGTGTCTGAAATTCGTGAGATTTCGTAAACTTGGATAAATTTCAAGAAATCAAAATTGAACGATGGTGAAAATGACAAATCACAAATTCCATGGTCATATGGACTCCAGTCAAAGGTGCTGATCTCATACTTGCAAAAAACGAGAAACTTTTGGAGTGGTACTGTTTTCTGAATTTCAAACTTAGCTCGAGAATCTTTCATGATTGGCAGCAAAGAGGATCAAATTTAACACTTTGACGACAACGTGACCCACATGGTGGGTCATGCAATGACTGCCACGTGGGACAACGTGACCCACATGGTGAGTCACGGCATAAATTTTTTTGAGATAATAACAATTACTGGATAATCCGTTTCCTGAGGTCTTTTACGCTCTAACCCTAGAAAATGCCTTAATGTTTCTTGGCCGCTTTCAATAATTTGTGTAGGTATAGTTGAAATGACGATCTTCTTGATTTTAGCTAGAAATTTTCGACTTGTTCGTGGAAGGCATTGTCCCACAAGGCAGACAACTAAAAATGCGCATTGGCGTCAACGTGTTAAAGAAAAAAACTGCTTCAAAACACCATCTCACTGCCAAAATAATTTTCTGCTTATTAGATTACTCTCTTTGGTTAAAAAGCAAAGAGAAGATGCAGTCGGTAGGGACATGAACCACGCATCTGGAGATTTCTGCAAGAAGCAATAAGCCAAAGACTCCATCACCGAATTGGAAACCTTGATGCGGGGATTGGATTACGCACGAATCGCGGTGATTTGGCACAGATTAAGTGCGAAGCCGGTTAGACGTAAAGCCAGATATTGCAACGCTCAGCATTATGGAAAGCGATTGAAGATGAATGAGTGGCATGGAGGGAGACCTATGTAACTCCAGAATAATGGAGATTAATGAAAAGGAAAAAGACGTAAGGACATCAAGGGGCAGAAAACCTTGTTTGACTGCTTCTTGAAAGAGCAATAAAAGAAGGTGAAAGTTCATACTTTCTTTCTTCAAAACAAGTCCCCCACCTTGAGACTTCTTCTCAAGCAGTCTTCATTCAACCAAACACCTTCCCTCGTTGCATTCGAGACCATTTTTGACAACGACATGGTGATCTGCATCTTGACTCTGGCCGAGCTACTTCCATTCTCGAAGCTTCCTCTCATTAAAAAGTACAAGCTAGCAACGCCTACAAAAACATTCTCACCTAATCAGGATAAGATGAAATCCAGAATTTTACCTATGATCTCACAGCCGGTAGCCTTGATGCGCAATGCCGCAACAGTTGCAGACAAAGCTCGCCACATTGCTCCACTTCCTAAGAAGCTACCAGATAAGCGTAGAGCACTAGAAGACGAGTATTATAATTAACCTGTCCAGAAATTACATCAGAAAATTTCTTCAGCGTTCGTTGACTTACGAAGATACACTCGAGCGCTTGGACGGATTGAGTGCATGCAAACAGGTGCATCGGGAAGAAGGGCATAACGAGAGGAGCCACTAAAGACAATGAAAAGACGAGGCTTTTACCATGACTCTCAGCACCATCGAAAGGGCAAAGTCCAAATGATCGCTGCCAGGCATGAAAATTACTCGTATTATCGTTTCCAGAGTATCTAACACGCACAGCACAACATTTGTGCAAAGTGCAGCTTCCAGAATAGCTTCATCTTCGAATACTGTAAGTACGATTCAGAAAAAGAAAAACTAAAACAACTTCAGGAGATTTGAAGGGAAAACATCAATATTACTTTCGTTGAAAATAAAAAGAAAACACAAAAAAACCAACTGAACTCACGGAGAGCACTGGTCCTCTTCGAATCTGATTTACCAGATGAAGGCGGTCCTACGCGCTACCTGACACCGTAACGACGTGTTACCACACAGTCCGTTAGCGTCTCGTCTGATCAACACCGTTCGTGACAACTTCGCCCTGTAACACAATGAAGTGAAGGGAAAACTAGCGTAGTATCACCTACCGATTTCTTCCTTTCCCACTCAAAACAAGAGGCACACAGCTAGAGCACATTCAGCAACTGGGTCAATCGAGTTGGTGGTAATTCTCGCACCCAGTGTCGAAGAGCAGCACATCCACGTTCTTCAATGACCAACAAAAACACGCGAGAAGCTGCATCTTCGCTCCACTCAAAAATCGAAGAGCGCGCGGAAGAACTAAAGATGCCCCCATTCAGGCATTGCTTAGCAGAGTGAAAAAAGATAGTGGATAACTGGTGAATAGAGTACGGTAGAAATTATGTGAAAACGTCTCGAATGTCTGTTCACAGCGTGAACAATGTGGAAAACACTTCACGCTGCAACTGAGGATAGGACTTTCTATGCTGAACGAGAACTGAGGAGATAAATGGGGAACATACAGAGTGTCCCAAAAAGATGTGCATATGTTTGATCGTTAATAACTCTCTTGCTTGCATGTCCTTTGCCGAGCTTGAGGTACCATTCAGTAGAGCGAGGATAAACTTAGATCTACAGTATTAAGCGAACTCTAATCTCTTTTTGCTACTGTGGGATTACGGTATGAACTTTCAGCATACAGCATCACTGTGGAATAAGCCTTTTGCTGAAATAAATTTTCAAAAAAATCTAAAAAGTTGCGTAACAAGGTTTTCAGGCGTGCTGATCTCACTACATAACCTTCCATCAGTTTTTTGAGCTTTTTTGATGACATATTCACATTTCTGCTGAACAATGGAAAATCAGTTGTTACCCTAAATCTGAAATAACTCATGAAAGAAACAGTGTACTGAAGTGCAGCTTTCATATTTAAAATCAGCGACTACGATTAACCCAGTTCAAGAGTTTCTGGCTTATCTGGCTTTCTTCTGAGGCAAATACAGCTTTCCATTGCTTAAGATCCTCCTCGAAATTCCTACCGTAATCCTACAGTAATGAAAAGCGGCTGATAAGTCCCTCCGTACTATAAATCTAAGTTTATCCTCGCTCTTCAGAATGGTACCTCAAGCTCGGCAAAAGACATAAAGGCAAGAGAGGATTGACAATCAAACAGTGTGCACATCTTTCTGGGACACCCTGTATATGGATGATTTCGTGATAAAAGATAAAGTTAGCTGAGAAGCAGATTCCCGCACTTTTGCGTTAGCAAACTTTTGTGCTTTCAATCGAGCAACAACAATTGCAAATGGTAAAAAAAGGGTGACTATTGCACTTAGAATGTAAGTTCAAGACAGCCATGGGTCTACGCTGCCTGGACGGATCTTGAAACCTTGCACTTTTACTCTAATCAGCAGCAAGCGTGGGGTGTGGCACGCCACACGTGGGGGGTCGTATTGAGGAGTCGAAAGCGGAGAGGGTCGTAGTTGGGTAATCTGATAATAGTGATAACATGATATTTGTATCATATCCATAATTAGCATGTCAATTAACCCCTTAGACAAAGTGTGAGCGAATTCTGAAGATTCAAGAATACTAGGCTACCTAAATGAAATGGTCAAATTCCAGCATGGTTAACTTTGTTTCAAAGGTGAACTAGCTATCCGTTTTTGCACTCAGGACAAAGTACTACTCCTTCTTTGTCCACCTCAGGAATCCCGCTTCAGAAAACCTGCAAACTGTGAAATTAGAAGCTAATCAAAATCTCGCTTTTCCCATTTTTCGCTTTTAATCGCTGTGCTTTCACCAAATATTACTTAGAGCTAAGAAGACAAATCAGGTTCCAAACAGTCGGAATTTACAAGGTTTAGGTTATCGATTCATATAGATACTTGTCCGCTAAAAATGCTTTTTTGATATAGTTAATGGAGTGCGGCACACCCCTTTAAAAGCTACAGCTGCCGCAGCTTTTAAGGGGGTGTGCCGCACCCCTTTAACTTGCCTTCAATATCCAGAAAGCGCTCCATTGCTGGTATGAGTATTGAGCACATAGCTTCTTCTTGCTACATTGGAAATTTGGAGCCGAACGCCCCGCCCATAAGAAAATTATGGCCCTTTCAATATGCCCATTCAGATCAAAATCAGCCGTCAAATTAAGTGTGATTGTAAAGTGCAGTCACAGAAAATCGGGCGTACAGCTCTCAGTAATCTGAAAACTCTCTAAAAAAAGATGGTGTCCTTCAGAATGTCACACTTTGAGGTCCAGAGGTTAAAGGCAGCGTCCGGGCAAAATTTTGCCTCTCATGTTTCTGCCATTCTGGGGCCTTTCCGTGGCCCTGATTACAGTTGTGAAGTCCAAGTTGTTCGAAACTCCCAAAAAACCTGGCTCTTGGGGACCCTCTCTCCAAGGAACGGACGAGTTTCGAATTGCTCGTTCCCATCGTCATGCCAGCGGGAGGAGCTGCAACTGCACGGATGCAGTTGCATTGCAGTGTGCAGTGCAACTGTAATGCAACTGCAATGCAACCGCACACCTGCGTAAGCACTCGTCCTCAGGGGTGGTTTGTGATACGAAGGCGCGGCTTGTGATACGCATCACAGGCCAGTGTCTCCTTTTAGAGGGCACGTCAAAGGATTGGACCAACGCAGATCGAATACCCATGGGCCCCTCTTTACAACTATGTGCTAATCTGGGTGGATGGATCTTGCCTGGACGCTGCCTTTAAGAGGAGGAAGGAGGAGTCGTTTGAGGGCTTTCGTGGGAGGGGGAGGGGTTTCGAAAGACTTGTGCCTGACCTCTTTCTCAACTCTGGTAATGCTATCTTAGATATATAGTTCGGGGGGGGGGGGATTAAGACAGCAATCAGGCGGGGGTCGTAACCAGCGATCGTGTGCCACACCCCTTGCTTGAAGCAGTGGTATCAACGCAGAGTACTTAAATGTAAAATAAACAGGTATTCGTCACAGCAAGCTAAAACATTACCTCAATCTATATAGAGAGAAGAAAATTAGTGAAGAAAAGGAGCACTCATTAAGAATTTTTCATCTACTCAAATGGCCAAAAGCAGATTGAAGGATGGAGAGCTGACTTCACATCGAAATTATTCCAAGATATACAACTAGTGAAAGGCATAAAACTGGTTGTGTTGCTGCTCACTACTTTTGTGCGTTACTTATTTGAACTGCTTTGTCAATAAGATATGTGTTTTGAGCTCCCCTGCCGTGACAACAAATTAAGCGTAACCTTCGATGGATCCGATGGTTTCTTTTTTCGGGTTCCAGTAAGTTACGAGGGGGTGATATGGCCGAACCAATGCCTGCTATTGCCAACGCAACCTTTGGATTTACACCAGGCAAAGTGGATGAGCTAAGCGGATCATCAGAAGGAAAACTGCGACATGGTATAGCATACAGGAGAGGAACGTCAGTATAGAAAGGTCCTCACTTTCCAACAGTGGTTGTAAGAGGGACCATGAATCAATAAGAAAGGAAAGGTAAAGGATTTGAAGATGCTGTAAAGCCATTCACTGTTGCGAAATGCAAAACAGATTTTGTCGTATAATATCGGAGGCAAAAATGGGATTAGCGTCTTGCAACAGCCGAGTGTTGGGGTACTGTAGGCGGGTCCCAGCACGATTACTAGGTCGTGAACTTGGCGTACTCGAGCTCTAGTCTCGTGCTATTTTCCTGCGTCTCTCACCAGTGCCCACTATCCGAGAAGGGAAATGGAGCTCGTGTATGAGCTCATGAGATACGTCTTGTCTAAGATCATGAGCTCTAATTCGAGCTTAGTTCACGAGCTGTGCTTGACGTGATTCGACGAGTGTGTTGAAGGATAGCCGGTGAGTTGATCACTGCATTGAGGAATGAAACTAAGCTCGAAGTTATCTCGCGACTCGTACGTTACGACGTAGGGGGATTACTACAGGCCCTGATGTCACTTTCGATAGACGGATTCGTTCCCAAGAGGCTTACCAGGTATGCCTTTAGATAAACATATTCAGAACACATTTTCACTATGATGAAGATATATGTAGATGCGAGATGTGACCACTATACTTACGAGTAAATAATCTTTTCAGAAGCGAGGCTGACAAGTACACTAACTCTATTTTGTGCGGAATTGTTTATAGCTCGAAAAGCCTAGTTTAAAGGTGGAATCGCTGTCTGGTAGATTGCTTCGCAATCTTTTGGAGGTCTTCATCACAGATCTGCTATGAAGTTCTTTTCAAATTCGGAATCAGAATTGAACGCACTAAGTGAATTGAGGTAGATGTGAACGGTGAGATGTGGTCGCTAGAAGTCCTCTGCATCGTGGAATAGCTAACATGCAAGTCTCTTTTCTCTAGCTGTAGTTTTGTTAGCTATTATTGAACTATATTGCGCATGCTCAAAAAGCTCTTTTTGGAGTTCCGAGTTGGTTTTCAGCGCAAGGCTGCTCAAGGTGCTACATCATGGGGCAGCAGATAGCAGGACACAGAGTTTGAATCCAGCAGGAAAAAGATAATTTCTCACTAAGAGAACCCTCTTCGTATCGCATCAACGAAAAGTTGGGCCGACACGGAATACCAAGTACCACACTTCAATAGAAATGCGCTAGTTCTTTTTTACACTTTAGATGAGACACCGATAGTGAGAATAATCAAACGATGCGACTTCTCAGGAGGTGCTCTTCACGTTTGTCCTGATGGTATTACGAAAGACGACATGCATTGCAACATGCAAGGCAGCTGAAGCTGACAAGTTTTGCACTCTAGAATTTCTTTCCCGCTTCAAAAAACCGCTTTTTGCTTGCCTTTTCGTTTTTCCCGCAGCTACTGCTACAAGGCTTATTCCTACTCCTGTAGCTGCAGTCTCGCTGATTGGATACTGACTATCTCAGACTTATCCCTGACCCACGATTGCTGACGACTCGTACGATTGAAAAGCTCAGAAATAGCCGATCCGACGAAAAAAATATGGATCACAATTGCACCAAGGGTTTTTCCGATGAATAAAAAATATGGATCACAATTGCACCAGGGGTTTTTACGATGAATATCCACGTTATAGCTTTTTCATTATAATTGCGCTTGACAAAAACAAACTTTAGTGGTTATTCGATCATGGAATGAAGGAAGAGATAGAAAATCATGAAAGTCTTTATTAATGCTCAGCGGCTCTTTTCGAAAGCCATCACCGTCGTTTACAGATGAATGTAGATCAAACGACAACAAATTGTTCCACTGCGATGATAGCGTGTTGATCGTTCAACTAGTTCATTAAACTCAAATCTGTTATAGATATCTGTTTTATAAAAAGATGATATACCTAATGGAAGAGAAATCTACTAACAACAGTGATTTTTTTTCTACTGAAGAATAAGGGTGATAACAAGCATAAGGCTAGGTATTTTTTGCATGTTCATTTACTAGATAAGTGCTAAGAAATCATGTAGGTTTCCCCTCATTATCAGTGTGAATGCTTCTGTCTACATCCCTAAAGGAAAAAGAGTGGATCCGAATTTACTCGAAGAGGAACACAAAGCTATCATTTTGCCGAGTGGAGGAAAAGCCTAGGGCGATTTTGTTTCCCCCGCTCAAAATGATAGCCTAACATAGATCTCTTGCAGCTCAAAAATCCTAATCAGAGGAATGGTGTATTCTTCACGAAATTACTGGAAATGAAAAGCGAATAGCCGTCAAGATGTGGTTTGGATCAGTGGAAATGACAACTCTGCAGAAGTGCAAGCAATCGGATCTATCGTTTTGTTTTTGTATTCACAACAAAACCGTAGTGTAAGGGTGCTATTGAATGAGTATTAGACAATAAGCCTATTCGCACATTTGCGAAATTGTGTAGACAACTGTAGAAGCTATAATTTTGTACCGGCTGAGACTTTCTGTCTGTTGTTTGTTTTGTTTTTGAAGCAGATAAATGAAGTGATTGCTGACTTTTACTGTATTTTGCGCAAAAAAACGTGTAAATTTGCCTTTTTTGAGGGGCATTGCAAGCGCACCTTTAATCGTGCAGGCAATAGACAATCATGTCGTGCAAGCGCCAAGCCTTACCCCTGCAAGCGGTAGGCAGTCATACCATGTGAGCGCCACACCTTACCTGCGCAAAAGGAGGTCATTCGTATTGTGCCAGCGCTATAACTCAAATGCGCAAACAGTAAGCAATAGCGTCGTGCAAGCGCCACACCTTACCCTTGCGATCGGACCTTCACCACCGTACAATCGCACACACCAACGAGCGACTGTAGCGGCACCGCAGACCGCCTGCACGGCGCGAGTTTCTGAGTGGACAAACAAGCTCGTGCAAATTCGCAAAATTCGATTGGCTTTCTATGACTATGAATGCTTTCAAGTGTTATGTAAGCTAGGACGTACGTGGGTCAGGGCCCAGCACGCGTTGGTTTGGAGCATTTTCTGAAAACAAGTCCGCCATGACTTCGCGAAAATTCACGAAGTCCCTCTTGACGTAAAAATCATTAGGGAAAAGAAACGCTTATTTAATTGAAATGCCAATTAAAAAAAACGAAAAAGCGCATTTTAAGGTATTCAATATAACAAAAAAAGCAAAAGCAAACACCTCGAGTTGACTAAGGCTCTGTCATTTGGTATGGTACAATTTCAGTGCTCAGAATGTCGAAAACCTCCTAGGCCGACCAAATCTGTGACCTCAACAATCTGAAGATGCATTTTTCGCCACATAGTTCAAAGGGCACGGCATGTGATTAGAGCGCGATATCTCTCAAGACGTAGAATCACACTACTCTTGGCTCAAAAAAAAGGAGAGGCAATGGTTTGTTTCGCTCACTTCACTATAGCGTTCCAATCGTCCAAATCGAAAAAGTCCAAAACTTACGTGAACTCTCCGATATTTTTGCTCCGAACCAACCCAGTTGGTTTGGTGTTAGTCTAGAGACCAACAAATTTGGGAATGGGTCTTAGAACACATAGTTCCTTGAATCTTCTTACATAGTGTAGTTTGGAGTAATTTTATGTGCACATAGCCCAAATTCGGAGCTATGTTATTCTTCGTGTGCTGTAAAGAAGCCATTTGTTTGTTCGAGTCTTGCGTTTGAAGTTCGCGCACTTGCAAAAGAACGCGTTCAATTCATAAAACCTGACATGTTCGTCGTATTCTTTTCGGCGCTTCCCCAGGCCTTCATAACGATATCTCCGTTGCTCTTAACTTCGAATACGAAGTCCAGTTTGACCCTAAACCATCTGTGCAGGGGCCTGACTTGGGTTGTGCGTCGCTTCGCTTGTTGAAAATATCGTACTAGTTGTTGCTGACGGTTACGTTATACATATGTACTGTCGACGGCCATATTGATATCCATCGATAGAATAGTTACTGCATGTTGCCATTATACAGGGTGCGAAAAAAGTACTGTCCCTCAAAATAAAGGCAAAAAAATCGGAGTGATTCCCAGGTTTTTCTGGCAAATTTGACGTAAATTTTAAGATGTGAATGTAATCTAGCATTTCACAAAAATTGATTTAAAAATTCTGAATTTTCACCTGGCTTTCGCAGCGCATCCCATATCAAATCTTGCAACTCCCTTTTACAAATGTAAAGGAGATGTGAAGTTTTTTGGAAAATTCTTTTGTTTCCAAGTGGATTTGGGGAATCTTCTATTGCTTAAGGACTGATGTATTGTATTCGAAATATGCTGGAAGAAGCCAAACCGCAGTTGCAGTAGGAGAAAAGTTGGGAAATGTTCCAGCGAAATATTAGGTTGTCTCATAAGTTTTTTCAATTTTGGCTTTCTACCGCAATAAGTCACATAATTCTCAGTTCTGAGTAGAATGCAGGGTACAGTTCGATAAAGCAAAGCAAGCTTTACAAGACGGCATGTATGTGCTCACATCAGCTTCAGCATATCAAGAATTAGAAGCCGAATTCTGCCAACTTCCGGATGCCCGAAAAATTGAAAATTTTTTATATCTTTGCTTGAAGAAGACTTACCAGATTCTAAACTTGCTCACGCTTATACACTCCGCATAAGATATTTATGTATGCTGGTGCTGTGTTTGTTTCTATGCTAGAAACCGAGAAAACTAAAGTTATCAAGCTCCCAAAAAAGTGATACTGCACTGTTCTCACATAAGAAGGTCTATACTACAAGCCTTCAGGAATACATCTGTATATTTTCAGCATTCTAGAAGCGCTAATTCCCGAAAAATATTGAATTCAACTTATTTTGCTAGGGTATTTTATGATAGATTCAATATTTCTCGGGAACTAGCGCTTCCAGAGAGCTGAAAATTTACCGATGTATTCCTGAATGCTTGTAGTATACATTTACTTATGTCAGAACAGTGCAGCATCGCTTTTTTGAGAGCTTGAAAATTTTAGTTTTCTCGGTTGCTAGCACAGAAGCAAACACAGCAACGGTATATATGGATGTCTTACGTGAAGTGTATAGATGTGAGCAAGTACAGGATATGAAAAGTCTTTTTTGAACGAAGTTATAAAAAAATTTCATTTTTTCGGGCATCCGGAAATACTCAATTTTGGCTTCTAATTCGTGATGTGCTGAAGCTGGTGTGGGCACATACAAGCCATTTTGTAAAGCTTGCTTTGCTCTATCGAAAGGTACCCTACATTATAATCAGAATTGAAAAGTATGTGACTTATTGCTTCGGAAAGTCAAAATTGAAAAAACTTATGAGACAACCTAATAGCTTCTGCGGCGCAACAGGGTGCGATTAAGATATGTGTCACAGAAACTGTACAATCGTTTAGTGACTCAAAATTACGATGTAGACAAAGCCTGATGCTCCTTTCATTATTCCTGTTACTTTTTGTTTGAATCTGGAGTTTCGAACCATAGGTTGGATCCAAGTCCTTGACCAAGAACAGGTTACTCTCTTCTCGTGAATTTTTGAAATTCGCTTGGGATATAAATTTTCTTGTTCAGCCAAAATCTCAAGTCAATCCATAATAAGTACAGAATTTTGGAGAGGAGATTATGGGGTATATGTCAAGAATAACGATAGCTGGCAATAGTAGCACCCTGAGTGCCAGGGTGTAAATAAACGGTGCACAGGTACACAGCCCCAGCAGCAGACGAGCTCACGCAGGCCCTACATTTTGGAGCAGTAAATGCCCAAAGGTTTATTCTTCTATATGCTTCATGTTAAGGCTTCTGCTTTTTCCTAAAGATGGAAGTAACCAGCAATCACATCGCCATAAACACCGGTAGAAATGTTTTGAGCTCAATTTAGCATGTGAAATATGTAAGCTTCTGTGATTGTTGTAGAAAACGAACTTCAACTAAAAGAAATGTATTTCAAATCATTTTTCTCAAATTCATGAATGAATGAGGGCGGGCTGTTTTGCGCGCGCGAGCAGCTGGCAGCTAGCGGCTGGCAGAGCTATCGTTTTTCTTGACCGCCACCCGAGATTATGCTCTGCATACTACCTAGATTTGAAGTTAAAATTACTCCTGATGGTATAGTTACGGACCAAGGTTGAGCCCAAAAGCTGCGGCGCATCGTCTATGATGCTGCTCGATGTTATCACTCGTTTGAATAAAAGGAAACCATTCCTTTTATTTCTTATCTTAGTCGGAGTCACAAAGTCTTGCCTACATGTATGAAGCTAAAAACATCAGATTTTCTCCATCTGTGAGATTTTTTAGGAGGCAAAGTGAGGGGCTGTACTTTTCCGCACCCTATACAATCATCACAAGAAATTAGATGCAAAGTGAACACGGAAATATTATGAAATCATTTTAGACTAGATGGTGTACCAGGCGGTGCCCGCAAGCAAACTCGTGCAGTCTGCAATGTTGACGCGCCTCTGCACTAGTCGCCGAAAGTTGCACGCCAAATAATGCCCGATCGCATTCCTTCGCATTTTTCATCACTTTTCGGACTTTTCTTATCTTCTTCCTCATCGTACTAATCTTGCACAACGTTGGCTATGCTCAGTATCCAATCTCGCGTCCCTTCTTCACAAGCTTTCCGTTATTTTTATGCAGAATCTTCGTTTTTAAAAACCAAATGCTTTGTGGTAGCTGTGTGGTTGTCTTACTTGATTGCAATATGATTGAATTTTGTTGGTGACCGTCGTCCTCGACTAGTATTCCGCATTGTTTATGTCGTTGGTTGGTATGTTCACATAAAATGTCTGATGCTTTCAGACATTGTCTGCGCAACCAAAGCTATAAGTTATCGAGGCTGTTAACATCATCTGCGTAAGTTTCATTTCTTTTAATTCGTTTAATGTCCATTTTGCAAGTACGCTTGTGCTATGTATCGTTACTTGTCTATTTTTATATGTATTACATACGTTTGTTTGTGTATATGTGCACTATGTTTGCTGATTATGTTTGTGTATGTGTTTATATGTGTATATTTGTAACTATTTGTAACTTACCTTAATCCCACATCAGAATTGCGGAACAATTGCTGACTATGAGTTCATGACAACCAGATGAGGGTAGCGCAATAAGAGGAACGATTCCTGGCAAGAAAGGCGATTCCCAATGGAACCACGTTCCACTCGCTTATTTTCATACCCGTAACCCGTAAACAAGGCAGAGAGAAAAACGCCCTGGAAATGACTAAATCTGTGATTCAGTCAAGCCGAATATGAAATCAAAAGTACACATCTCTTGCAAAAACATATCCAATTTTTTGGTGAGGTGACAGCAATCTACAGCAATCGTAATGGCAAGTGTGCAAAAGCGTTAATTCTGCACAGGAAAGCCTAAAGATCACAAAAAAAGGAATTAGACACCATACACAAATGGCAGAAAAAAGGATAGCATGATGCCAAAGATGATGAGAAAAGTCCAAAAAGAGTGAGAAATGAGAAGAAATGCGAATGGGCATCATTTGGCGTGCAATTTGCGGCGACTAATGACGAGTTTGCACGCAGGCACCGCCCACCCTGGCGGCTTCCGTTAACCCACCGGTGTACCACTAGTGGAGGCATAGAGGGTGGACAACATCTATTGATCGCAGAATACTGAGGAAAAAAGATGCTTGCATAGAGATCACTTCACTTATTAGTGCATTCAGTCAATTTCGTGCATATGGGCTCAACAAACTACGAGTAATAAACTGTTGTTAGATCGTGATACTACCGTTCAAGTACCACACGATCATTAATCTATATGTGAAGAAACATCTGAAATACCTATGATCGGCTCCCAGATTCGTGTGGAGGCGGGTTGAGGACATCCTGATTATGAAGGATAGATTTAACGAGATAGTGAGAAATACAATGCTGTAATGGGAAGGTTTAACAAGTATATCCTGGAAATCAGGGGAATTCCGTAGCCCGCCTCCACACGAACCTGGAAGCCGATGATACATTAAACTTATGAGCCCGTAGTAATCCACCCTACCTGCCGGCATCTCATGCCATCAGCTCGTCCTGATGTCGACTTGAGGTCCCTGAAATCTCAAACTGCCTCCGAAGAGCCCCAAGCCAGGCTAATCATCCATTTTTTGTGTTACAATCTAGTTTTGCTGTCGAAATAGTACAGGAATTGAAAGAAAAAAAGTAAAAAATGTCCTCGTTTGCCATTTATTTGGCCCGAAGTATGAACCTGCCGGCAGGATCACGATCTATTTTCGTCGAAATTTGAGATGCCGTCTCGTCCTCAGTCTGCCGGCAGGTCAGAGAGTGCACGAAATAGTGTGTCTTTGGTGGAGTGCGACCTGCCGGCATCTCGACATGTCCCTACCACGTCCAGATGTCGGCACCTTTGCCGACGGCGTCTTTGAAACTGCGTTGTGGACAGTTGCGGGTAACGCCGCTAAAATGGCGCCTTTAATTCATCTCGAACGATTTTGGAATTTTTATGAAATTTATGGTCTCAGTTCGTTTGAAATGGTTGATTTCAGGAGGTCCTGAGAGGCTTGGACCTACCAGGCTTACCCTCCACCTGTTGAGATCGCGATGGTGTTAAGGGCCGGGCATACTTCACGCGATTTCAGTCGCGACGCGATTTGGCAATATTCCAACCGTTCATAACTCACTGCAAACACCTTCTATATGTACAGAATATGGGGTATGTTATCAAGCCACGTAAGTTATACACACTATGCATGTGCAGTTTGCTAGTGTTGGATCTGAAGACTTCTGGCGAATTGCCAAATCGCGTCGCGACTGAAATCGCGTGAAGTATGCCCGGCCCCTTATGGATGACGCCCGGTCGTACAGCACAAGATCAAACGATCAAACGATATTTGTGAGAAAACATTTTGGGGCTTAGATATTGTGCTCGATGTATTACATAGTGTCAAACTATTAAAATCAATGCTTTTTTGTTCACAGAAGCTTACATTATTGAGGAGACCGTTGCCAAAACTAGAACTAAATGAAGAAGGCTCACCCAAGAATTTTTTCCTAAGAGAGAAACAAGAAAACAATCCAAAGTGATCAAAATCATTATCAACACAACAGCAAAAGGTCAATAAAACATGGCGATTAAGACGTCAAGTTCAAGAAGTTCAAAAGAGAAAAACTAATCAAAAGAAAATTTTAGCAATATTTAGCTTGCGCCCGAAACACGTGCATGCCGCGAGGTTCGCGAACTTGTTGGCATCTTTGATGCCACCAGGTAGGGTAGATTACTACGGGCCGTGATCTTCCATTAGCGATGGCAAGAACTCGGGATACTTCCTCCCAATGTTGGCTTTTGGGCCGCCAAAATGTTTTAGTTGCTGGTCTCAACAGTATAATACCGCCAAATTTCAAGTCAGTTTGAGTCGTCATCTCCTCTGTCAACCTACCTGCTGCTGTGCGTTCGATTTTGGATGGCTGCCACCACTACAACACTGAGGTTTGTAGTGCTTTAGTATCACTTCGCTCAGCCGTCAATTACTTGAAATCTCACGGGATGCTACCTTAAAGAATTGGAACTGCTATGGAGAATGTGTCGTATCATTTGGTTGTTGGTGTGTTGAGTTAAACTCGTTATATTCACTAACTCACCAACAGTATGCGAGATGTCTTATAATTAGCTTATCACTGCCTTTCAGCAGCTCGAAGAGTCTATTTTCGCAACTGCTACTCAAAAAATCGGATATTTGAAGCCTCTTTTCTACTCGGAAGGAGAACTCGTTGCTGCGGATCTGTTGTATTTAAACAAGATGGTTCCTGCAACATGTCAGTAATATGAAATTCTTCAGTGGAAACAACAAGAGCTCAGCTTAACTTCTCAGTTTTTGCACGTTAGCGCCACAATGACTATCTAATGAGTGCGGACTTTCAACGCAAATTGGTCGCATACAATCAGAAAATCTTTAGAGGTATGTCCTAATATACTTAGAGTATCACTCAAACTGCTTAGTCCAAACTGAAACCACTGATAGGCTTTTGATCTAAACAAATATATGAAATTCGGTAGCAACAGCCATCATTATGCCATCAACCATAGCTACATAATAAATAATTATCACAACGCTGCCGCACGGGAGTGTGAAGCTAAGGTCCGTAGCAAACCCCCATTCATCTCTCTTGAGAAAGTCATTTAGCAAAACTTCCTAGGGTGAACCCGAGACCGCGCACATTCCCGTGCGTTAGAATAGTCAGTTGTACAGTCACAATACCGTCCGGTCATATGCCACGACCAGCTTCAGAATGCCATTTATTCCAAGATACAATGATGTAGATCCCATGGTAAATCGAGGGAGTGCAAACGAGGAGGATCAGACGAATCCTCAAATCCGCATATAAGTTGCTCATGTTTAACTTCTAGGACTTATTTGACGCGTTTTTGCGGTGCAAAACTCACAAAACTACACGATTTCGAAGCCCAAATAGGCGAGGATCGATGAACAGCTGATTAGGTGACGAAAAAATGAAACAGGTTCCTTCTTTTTTTTGCGAAGTTCGCTTAGGTTTATTTGACAAAACTTGACTTTTTCGACTGAATTTTTTTACATTCTTTGCATATAACAAGATTTATCTATTTTTCGTCCCATTTGTCTTTTAAGTTTCTTGGTTTTCATGATATCTTTGTCAAAATGTCGTAGTTTTTTATCCATTCATTTGCAAGGCGATATCTCTGATAGCGCTCACCATCGATTTTTTTCAGTTGGTCGTTATCAAATATTGCCCGCGAGGGCGCAATTGCCACTTCACATTTTTCTTCTTATTTTTTGCGAATTTTGTTCTTCTTAACTTGGTGTGATATCATTTTGATATCTTTCACAGTCGTCTGTTACTGAAGTTGAACTGTCATTGTAAAACATTGTAGACTATCGACTTAGGCACATCTACAGGTTCGTCTTGACTTTTCTTAGCATAGCTATCATATGGAGAGTAGAGATTATATGTAAGCGACACTAGACAACAATAGACTATAATGTGCAACCGGGCAAGAGAATGCGTCCTCGTGAAACGTAGTTTTGTTACTTATGTTAGGTCAATTTACTTTGCAACTCAATTACAAAATCATAGACGCTTATATTGCGTCTCCTTTGTTATTAGCTTTGCTCATAATGTAAAAAACTTTCACAAAAAGATTGGCCGAGTACCAGAGAGTTTTTGTTAGAGCAGAAAAATGAAATTATTAAAACGTTCGGCCTGTAAAAAAAACTTGTGAAAAGCCTAGATTACCAATTTGTCGTAGAGTTCCATGTGTCTACATGCGTAATCGCACAATCGTAATCGTAAACTAGCCGAACGTCAATAAGAATCATCAAAAATGTACGAAGTCCGTGTACTAAATGGATATCCTTAAGAAAATTATCGAAGCATGTTTTCTGCATCCATGAAGTCACGAAAAGATCGCGAAATTTTGACGTATTTTTCAAGAACATTCACTTATTCGCTTAGATTCCACCAGAATTTGTTAGCTTAGCATAAAGTAACTTGAACCTAAAAATTGTCAAATTGGATGCTCTCTATTTCGCAGTCACATAGCGCCATTGACTGACGCCTTTCTTTGGCAATATAGTAGTTTCACAAAGTCATAAGACTTCCTGACAAAACAAAAGTATGAGATTAGCCCAATATGGATTTTGCAACGATTACTAAACAAATGTAAAAAGTGAGCGTAGAGAGTGATTAACTTGCCAAGAAAACGGTTGCTTGTTTTTTGGTCAAGTATTAAATCAGCCTCCTAGCATTTTTTATTGTAGCTACATAATGAAACTGAAATGGAACAACCGGTTGTGACGAAGATACACTAAGAGTATTTTTTTAATCTTGTGCTTCCCTTTAACAGTAATCGAGTGAGCCCTCAACTGCTTCAATTTTGACTTGTAGCGTTGCCAGTTGAAGATAAACAAGAGAAGCCTGGGAATTTTTGCTACTTATTGTAAATTGAACATATTTTCTGAGTATTCAGAGCTAAACTAGTTTACTCTACTCCAGCTGTGGCTCCCGCCTTTCTCTACTCAATCTAGAAAGAACCAATTATAATCTCAATGGGCTTGTACTAAATGCTATATCTTTAACTGTTTAACTCATTGTAGATTAAGTCATAGCCTAAACAATGAAAAAATTTGAGTGCGCCACGTTGAGAAAGAAAAAAGTTACTGAATGAGTTGCAAAACCTAGTTTCCAACCTAATATTTTGTGAGTCATGATGATTCTTTTGCCAAAACGTTAGCTCAAAAATTCACTCATCTACCGCTCACCGTATGCTATTCGGCAACGGTACTCCTGGATTAGTAGATCTGACACACCGTTCTTCCTTGACTACCCAAGAACGCATTGTTGTAGACATTAAAATCTCCTGGCGTTTAACAGAATTTAAAATAAAGGATAATCTTAGACTTTCCCCGCGCATCCTAATCTGTTGAAAAAACGATCCTGCATGCTTCAATTTTCTTTTTAACATGGAATAACCCATTGTTGAGCATTGGCGCTGAGCAAAGTTCCTATCAAAAATTCTAACTCTAGTCGACAGACGCGAGGCGATCATGGGAGTTTGTCTCGTATCATCAGTGAATAAACTACAATTGTGTGAAGTTTGATTTATGAACATTTCGTTGTTGACAACCGATATCTCAGGCTTCATCCAAACCCGCCTCACTGCTGCGTAGTGTTTGCTTGGACATGCTTGTGCCTGATGTCGACAAATGTGTTGAAGCTCCGGGGCACCCTATTCTGGGCGACAGGTGTCGCGCCATTATACCGAATGCAAAAGTATTGTTTATTGACGAGTTAAAAAGAAGGTCGGATCGAGAAAATGTGAGCACAGTTTTTCGCGCGACAACAGGATACCGCGGTGGCTCATGGGTGTCTCTCCCCAAACGATCACCAGGATTGAGGGTGGGAGGCACATACGTTTGCAGGCCGATTCCTCATTAACCCCTTCCGTTCAGAAGGCCAGATGGTTTGGGAGTAATCAAGCTTTAAGGAATCACGGCGATGATTGGGTGACGCGATACGTTACTATATTCACGAGAGGTTTAGAGGGGAAGCGAACTTAACGGCAGTGGAGCTTCGGACTGGCTGAAAAGCGGCACCCATTATTCGACTTGTCGGAAACCAGTCTGCTAGGGACCGATTCACATACAGGCTTAATAGCGGCTGATGATGCGGTACGTCTTTGAGCGGTTTAAGGTTGTGATTAAAAAAGAAGTACCTTAGCGAAATACTGCAAGGAGTATCCTTAGTAATGGATAATGTCCCATATCTTAGAACGGATAATGTCATACGACTCTTGTCATTGAGAGAAGGTAATACAACATGTCTTATTCCTTTGCAAGGCCGCAAGTGAGGGTTACCTTTGGCGCAATGTGTTATGTTAATGGTGTTACTGTTCCACAATTAGCAGTAAAGAACCTTCTAGCTGATGACACCGCTAGCGTTTCTTCGCAGTACGCTTACGTTGAATCTATTCTCAGCTTCAGATGTTCATTGGGAGCAGCAAGGGGGGGGGAGAGAGCTGCATCACACAGGGCGGATATCTGCGCCGTGTCTGAAGGCAGTGATAAGGCTTCCGCCCTACCACTGCTTCTTCAATCCCATCGGACTATGCTTGAGTGAGCTGAAGGAAGACCCCACCAAGTTCGCAAAATCGGTACTCCTGTACTCCTTGTAAATGCTAAGTTGTGTGGTTCTCTTACAAGTGAGATAGGGAACTCGATTGGATGGAAAACGTCCGTGGATGTGCCAAAGACGGATGAGCACGTGATGAAGGATAAGAACGAAGCGCGAGAGAATTGTTTTGTA
The DNA here is from genome assembly GCA_958299035.1 of Cylicocyclus nassatus. Taxonomy (NCBI): domain Eukaryota; kingdom Metazoa; phylum Nematoda; class Chromadorea; order Rhabditida; family Strongylidae; genus Cylicocyclus; species Cylicocyclus nassatus. The sequence goes on along the minus strand of CATQJL010000112.1, from coordinate 54,775,873 downwards.
CAGGAACAGCAGGAGATATGAACGTGAATCTTCGGACGCCTCCACCTCACCGCTGGTAAGTGTTAAGCGACAGGACCTCGACTTAGATTCGGACAGAGACCTGGTTTGAAAATGGACAGCAATTTTCATTGGGATGATGTTTTAGGAGTTTGGAGTCTAGAGTTTGTATTACGATTTCTATAACCAAACCGAATTACTCACTTCCCTGACACAAATATTGACTCCTATTCTGTTAATACATTAAATTCTCTTACACTGATAGTGACCTGAATTTTGTCCTAAACTTCGCAGCATCAGTTTCATCAGCCTTTTCATGTTTTATATGATCTATTTGATTGATATGATATGCACATATATTGCGAAACAATAAATTCCTCTCCTCAAAACGATTGAAGACAATGGTAAACTGGAAAAAAATCCGCATATTGCCTCACCTTAAGATTCGTACCCTGAAATTTCAGCGTGTTGGGGTCATGCCATGCAAAACGTCAGTCATGGTCACGCTTTCAGCCTATCGTTCAAAACTTTGAAAGGTTTCCTTCACATAAAAGCAAAACTAACAAACTAACAAAACTAACATAAAATGCGATATTACAATATGTATCATCAAAGTGGTGCCATGGATATCTGATATAAGAATTAAAGAAAAGCGTGAAAGGAGACAGAACCCATAAATCGCAGCAACCGAAATTTCCGAAGAACAATCAATAGACATAATGCGAGAATCATGAATGAAGAAAACACTCAAAATGGCTACCTTAAAAGAAACGTTCAAACTGTACAACCACTAAACAGTGAAGTAACAAAAAAACGCAGGCGCTGGTACATTTTACAGCATACGTCGCAGCTTAAAACGTGAAAATGCATCCTTTTGCACAAAAGTAGTCAAAGTGACGCCTTTTCGAATCAGCCCTTTCCAGTAAAGGAATCTTTTGAAAGTATAAGAAAGTTTATCATAAACGCTGACGCCGAATTAGCTGAATAACAATGTTGCCCCGGGTTTGATCGCACGCGATTGTACGTAATGGCGCTCGTCACTTGGCCTCGCCACAAATAAGGAGGCGATAATATATTTGTTTGTTTATTCATTGCACTAAAGTGTGTCTGCGATAGAACAGAAAGTCAGAGTAATAGTCAATAATAAAGAAAAAACACTCAACTTGAGACAAACATATAATCATTACCATTGAAAAACATGACCTTGAGCAATCGTACTCAAGTTCAAAAGTCAGCCTGTAGTACAACGAAAACAAAATCACGATGGCTCTCCTCACTGACTTCTTCTGTGTTCGTGAGTACAAATATTAGATGCTGATGTTTGAGATTACAAGGGATGTAGTCATCATGCGCCGAAATTAGTCACCCTCACTTACAGCTTTGTTACAGAATCAAATAAAAGGGTTGGATCAATAGCTTCATGCGTACCGCCGCTACTTACTAAATTCACCTTATAGCTATCGTATAATATTTGATAATGCATTATTTCAACACAGCTTGTATTCACACCCTATTCTTCACACTCAGCAAAAAATTGATCTCAGTGTGAGATCAAAGCAAATGGGCCGAACCATTTGTTCCGTTTGATCATCGAAGTTTAGCCCAGCTATGAAAGTAGTCGAAGAGTAAGATGACCCAAAATTGGCAAGTTTTTTTGAACAATGATCAACTTCTTGCCATAATTAGTAATCAAAGCAGAAGATTTGAGTAAAATCACTTTGGACTTGCAAGTTGTCTACAAATATACAAATTATGTAGTGTTTCTTTCTGTTTTTAGAAGTGATAGCATGAACTGATGAGTTTCCATGATCCAATTTAAGCTAAGCTCGTATCGACTTCAATCCATACCACAGTGCAGGTAACTAGATGTAGCTAAACTAAGAAGATAAAAAAGTAACTCAGAACACAAGATAAAGAAACCTAGTCTAGAAACTCAAAGATGAGAGCAATGCATCAGTTCTTATCATCCTAGCCTCAAAAAGCGCATTCAGTAAAGACATACATCCATAACACTGGGGACACTGTCAGCAGACGCCGACAGTGTCTCCAGTGACTCCCTTTCTTTGCATGCGATATTACCATACCTTACTTTCGCAGATTTACAAGATCGTTCTAGCGAGCTTGTTTCATTCCTCTTACCGTCTACAACCTCTCCTACGCAAAAATCATTTCAGTCAGACGCAACAGCGTCCAGTGTGTGTGTGCGTGTGTGTGTGCGTTAAATCGCCTATACATTTTTGAAACGTAGGAGAGCCAAGTTTGGTCCGGATACGGCGGAGCCGGGTAAGCCAGCTAGTGTGGTAATATTCACGAGTAGTTGCGCACTTCACAAGTCGCTAAGTTCAAAGTGACCTACTGCTTGTTACTCGCACACCATAATTACAGTCTGTCCCAATTCCAACCAGGCATTGACATGGCGGGAGTACGTGTCCGCGAGGGTCTTGCCACGTTTACGGCTAGCTAGTCCGCTCCCTTTCCTTCTCTCTTCAATCTCTTCGCTCTCTGCGACAGGCGCGTATGCAGCGCAAACCCCTAGCGCTGCGAGCGCGCAAATCCAGCCGATGGTTCGGCTTGGTCGCGATTGGGGCAGACTTTATGTTTCACATCTTTTTCCCTAATTTTCTGTAAGCAACTTTTACTTTTTATGGGGCCAAATATAAACAATCTTCAACGCAAATCTCTAGCGCTGCGGGGCGCAAAGCCGACTCTTCGGCCTGATCCCAACTGCGGCAGACCGTACCGTTCTCCGCCAAAACTAATGGATGATTCGGCAATTGAATTTGTGGATGATTCGGCACCTCAGTAAATATGCGACCCTATTGTACGGTTTTTCATTTGCAACTATCTATGATTCACCATGTCTCAAGAGCGCGCCATTTTCTTTTCTTCTTTTTGCATTTTTCCTTTTTTTGATGACCCTGTATAAACCTCTGTAGCCCTCGGGTACCCTTTATAAAGGAACAAAAAAAAGGAAAACAAATATGGTTCCGCGTTAGCCTAAAAAAATTTCATCCATGCGTTCTGTTCAATGTTCCGTAACACCGCCCGCGCTATTTTGTATTACTGCTACTGTGTCAGCTTACAGTCCAGCTCTGTTATTTTGTATACTCTTTGCTTTCATGCTACTTACCTGCTTTCAAGAGTAACTCACCGATTTTAAAAATTTCGCCATTTCCAATCGTCGATATGCTGTAATTTCTGCTCCAACAATAGATGATGATAAGAACATCGGTTCTTGCGTTCTAACTAATTCGCCAGAAATAAGGATGTGGCTTTGTGAGGAAGAAGGAATGTCACTGTTCTGTGCACCCAAACAGGTCCACTTTTACTTTCGGTAACTTCTGTAACCAAAATCCTTGGGAAGTTCTCATTTCTTGAGAACTTATTTACAAAACTTCCCGAGGGCTTTAGGGGAATTTCCCGAGATGACCCGAGAAAAGTTCCTCACAGTCCTCGAGAATTTGCATGAATTGTCTGTATTGCGTTTGTTTGAAAAGGCGAAATCGCTTTTGGAGCACCTAATACCCCAAGGTTTCGAAAAACTTGCTTTTGTGGAGATAGGATCTGCCTGGCGAATGATCACGCCGGAATGCGCTTTCCCCACACACTTATTTCAAATTGCTTGTCCACTTGAAAAAAGTTGAAATTTAAAGTTATGCGAACTCTTAGACATTATTCACTCTTATCTTAGTGTGCAGAGTTTATTTTTCCAACCAAGGAAATAACAAGTATGTACAGACATATATGACTTTAAATTATCAATATTAGAGTAACATAAACGTGCCTTCGAAAAGTATAAGAATCTCACTGATATGTTAAAACAAAGAAAACTTAGGTTATAACAGCAAAAAATATAATAATAAAAAAGTTAAATAAGAATTATTACTTTTTTCTGAAGTAATGTCAGGTATAGCAATGAGATAACATAGCGTGAGCTAGATTACTGGAAGGCGAATCTTAATTGAGCCATTGCACTCGCTGAAAATGAAAGTTAACATTGTGCGGGAGTTCCCATACAGATTTCGCCTGCTTCAATGTTTGAGTACGGCACTTCGGGAGACAAGTGCACGACCACCACTGACTTCGTTGCATCTGAAGTGGGTATATAGTGGATGTGTTGAGAAATTCAGTCAAATAAGGTATCATTCCATACCGAGTGTAATCACAGCAAGACTTGTCGCAGGACCCGTAGATGGTGTCTTCTACCTATAATGAGGCTTCATTTACTTGTGAGCTCCCTGTTAGTCGTTAAATGCATAAAGTTATCGTTCTTGTTTGATGAACAATAAAATTTAGCAAAAGATGTGCAAAGTTTTTGAAGAAAGTAGTAAGTTTATCAAAAGATAGATCTTGTTCAGTGCCAAGGCAAGGCAAACTCACTCGGAGGGCAACCCCAAAATTTTTAGTAAGTGAAGGATTTTTACACAATAATTTGCATACCGCTCGTTTCTTTCTTCCTAACAGGAACGACTGAGCTTGACCACTCAGACATGGGCATGAGTTGCTGGAGATGCTCTGAAAGTGAATTTTTCATTTATTGAATTTACCACCTGTTAAAACTCACATTTTGTTTTGCTTCACGTTTTTTTCTCCCGCATGGCGAACATCCCTGGAATTTTATAAAGTAAAAAAGTGAGTAAATGTTCATGTCGTCTCTAATTCTAGCAACTATTCACTCATTTGTCATTCTTTACGGCTTTTTAAATCGCAAGCTCAAACAGCTCAGCTTTAGAATTATTCTAGTTAGTTAACGGTTTTCTGTAGTGGGGACCTCATAGTTTTGAAGTTCTCTAAACTTTTGAAAACTTTTTTAGCCTCGGAAATAAAGTTTAAAATCCGTTGAATTGCAATCCGGACAATACTATGCGTATAATTTCTCATTAATGAAAAGTCGTTGCCGCGAATAATTAACACCGTCTACTTTTTTCGAAAGAACCAGGACAAGAATTTGCAGCCAATTGCCATCTCAACTGCAAGAAATAAACCTGATAATAACGATTCCCAATATATTTTACGACGAAGTCCGTTGAGATTGTGCTAGCTTTAATACATTGCCTTATAGCAACCCAACACAGTATTTTTCTCTTAGATGCCATTAAACGGTGTGATTTGATTCAAAAACTCTACTCACTATAGTCCTCTTAAATCGTTGGAATACTTGGCCAAGATTAGAGCATTGTTTGCAGTTGCTTTGCATCTAAATACAACATAGCTCAAGAGTCAGCAGGAAAGATTATAACTTTAAATTACCGGGCTTCTCTTTTTCCTTCCAGAACAAGGCATGCATCCCTATAATTAAGAATATTTTGCCTCTTCACTCAAAGAAAATAATGATTGGGTTACTTACCAACGTACGCTTGACCCTGCGATAGTGTTCCTCTTCAACATCTCTCTTCTTGCGCCCTCCGCAGGGGAGACAACCCTATAACAGTATATTATGCTGGTAAAACATGCCCACCAACAGTAACTTTAGTTCACTTATTTCAGGTTGCCTTTCAGTTTCCGAAAATATTCCCTGTAAGCTAAAGTCAAACACGCGCTAGAGTGGGAGTCCCAAATGATCAAAATATGCATAAACTTTTCGAACATGTCATTTCGCATGAAGAGAAAACTTTAAAAAAATTTTGCACCGCATTTTCACTAACTAAAAGAAAGGAAACACATCTATGTGATCATGAAGTGAAAGCACTGATTGCGACTTTAACAACTGAGATTTTCAAAAAGTTTTAAACCCATACACATGGAAGTCAAGGCTTAGATGAAAGTTGTAATTGCAGCACCAGTTTTGTTTAATCTACTCAAATTAGAGCAGAGTTCCCAGTTTTGTATGTTTGCGAAAGTGAGTCGACTAATTGCAAAATGAATAGCTCCGTAAGAAGCTATTATACTTTTTAGAGATTATTTCAAAAAAAGAAGAAGTAACGACTTTTCGGGGATAGTTTTTCCATAAAACATAAGATGCAGCTAAAGAGATTAGCGCCCCTTTAATGACCCTTTAGCCATTGCATAAAAGGTCGCTACATAATTTTTGTACTTTGCTTTTCTGCAATAACTATATTATCTCAAGAATTCAAATCCCACAACTGAACGGGGTTGACTGGTTAGGAACTCCAATGTGAGGAAAAAGGAAGATCAAGAAATTCTAGATAAATTTGTAGAATTAATGCAAGCCTTACATGAAAAGTGTTCTCAGACAAAATGGAGTTTTGAATTAAAATCTATACCGTTAGGAAGAGCTTCAAAGGGTTTATTAGAAATTAGTCATTATTTGGCAAGCGCCTCTGAATGCGATTTATGAGTGTTTTTTTTTCAAAAAAAAGCACGCAGTACTTATAGAGTTTATTAGGCAGGAGGTAACCATTGCTTGAAGTATCCTTCACGTTAGCCCGGAAGTTCTTTTGTACCGTTCTCAAAAAATCATAACTTCTGATTTTCCAACGATTTACTTGCTTTTATTCTTGTTCGAAAGGGTAAAACATGCTTTTCATAAAGGTTTCCTCGCGGTGTTGAGCATATATTGCATAGATAGAGGCGAAAATACTTCAATTTTGATTTTCCTGCGTTTGGTCGAAAAATAAGAAACCTACAATAAAAATCGATGCATCGGTATCCTAGGTTTCATTATTGCCTCCCCCCCCCCACCCTGAATGGATAAAGTTTGTGCTGATTGAACATCTCAATGATTACGGTTTTCGAAAAAATCCAAAAAATCAAACTTGGTGTTTTGTACTGCTCGCTCAAATTCAAAACATTTCACAAAACCTTCAATGGTTCTATTAGAGAAAGCAGGTAATAGAACATACAATAACTGCTGCTTCGATTTTTATTGCAAATTTGAGATTTTTTACGACGAAACACAACAAAATCAAAGCTCTAGAAACTGCTGAATGCTTTAAAAAAAATCATGATTTACTCTTTCAAACAATAGTAGAAGAGCAAACGAATCTGAAGGATAATCAGGGGTTATGAGTTTTTAGAAATGGTGCGACAGAACTTTGGGGACGACCTAATATTTGACTTGAACCATTTTTGAGCAACTACGGACCATTTTATCCCAGTGACTCGTCCACATTTTAGCGCTCAAAGCTCGGCGTTCAAAGGCGCTCGGCAAATAATGTAAGCAGATCCTAAGAAGGGTCGGTAGCTCTACAGAATGGTACTACTTTTCCATTTGGAAAAGATCATTCGACTGAAAACGCTTTCCTTGTTAGTCATTACCTGTGTTACAGCACAGTATGTCGATGAGAAGTTTTTTTCGCTCGATTTGCTGATCTCGCTTTGATTTTGATTCTAAGCATAAACTGGGGGGCGGGCGTTAGGTACCCAGCCGAGGTGCGGGTGTTAGGATACCCAGCCATTAGTGGTAAACACTAAGCCACGCCCCTTGGTTGCTTCAACAGCGGGTACCTAATGATACACTCAGATCATAGCTGCTAGAACAGCTCACATAGCTCGCTAAAGCGCTGGCGCTCGCGACCCACAGAAAAATGATAGTTCAAGAAAATCAAAAAAAAATTGCGCTAGTGAAAGCGCAAGTTTACAACGCTTTTTCTATTGCTTTCTTTCAATCCATTTCAGAATTACAGAAACGGTGCTGAAATTTGGAACAGGGTAAACTTTTTATGAGCACTTCACAAAGTTTTGCAAGAAAAATCGTGATGATCTAAGCCGAAAATGTTAGCGGGAATTTCATAAAAGTAAACTTTGTAGAACACCAATAAATCAATTTTATGATTTTACTGAAGCAAAGCGCACTTTCGAATGCGCTCCTGGCAAATAAGTTGCACGGAGTATTGCTTTGTTTAAAAAAAACATTTTTGACATTGAGAAGTGGAATCGATTGCAAGAAGAGCTTCAACGAGAACTTGACATTAGGAGTCGGAATTCTATGAACGACAATGTGATCCATTAATATGGGAAGGGCTCTGTTCCACTCAATGAAAATTTTACACTACAGTTACAGAGCTAGCCAATTTCGGATGAGTGTGTGCTATAGAATGAAACAGGAAAAAGCAGCAACTCTACTGAGAACAGTTATTGACAAAATCTTTCGCTTTTTAGTGAGTTGCAAAAAATTTATAGCCTTGGTTGGATAAACTGAGCATATTTTGGCTGCTAGAAAAGAGACTGAATATGAAACAATTGCAATATGAAGGTCCTCCAAAGAAGCACTGCAGAGAGCATAGGTATGATAAAATACAGTAGCTCAATGGAATTTTCATACGGGATGTGAAATCTTCCGAAATAAAGAAAAATGTATGCTTATCAATGTAATGTCCTATAATCTGTTGGCCTTAACTATGGCCGAAGTAATAGCCTTAATAATCTACGATAACATAGCACAATTCCTGCGGCAATATTAACGCAAGTACTACAACCCTTGACTTTAGCCTCAAAACGAGCCTGACGACAAAATGTGAAGGGAATATTTCGTGCAACTTATTTTCGAAACGCATCCGAAAGTGCGCTTTGCTTTATCAAAATTATAAAATTTTGATTTATTGCTATCCTACAAAGTTAACTTTTGTGAAATTCCCGCTAACATTACAGGTTCAGATCATCACGATTTTTTTGCAAAATCATGTGAAGTGCTCATAAAAAGTTTACCTGTTTTTAATTTTCAGCACCGACTTTCTGTGTTCTGAAATGAATCAAGAAAAGAAGCAATAGAAAAAGTGTTGTAAACTTGTACTTTCATTCGCGCAATTTTTTTTTGATTTTCTTGAACTATCTTTTTCTGTGAGTCGCGAGCGCCAGTGCTTTAGCGAGCTATGTGAGCTGTTCTAGCAGCTATGATCTGGGTGTATCGTTAGGTACCCGCTGTTGAAGCAACCAAGGGGGGTGGCTTAGTGTTTACCACTAATGGCTGGGTACCTAACGCCCGCACCTCGGCTGGGTACCTAACGCCACGCACCCGCATAAACTGTATACGAAAAATTGTCAGTGATAGCGTCACTGTTTGGCAATGATTGGAGAGAGGTGCTCATATATCGTAAGTCAACCCAATCTCAGAGATGGTTTTAGATTGATTTTCCAAAAGTGCTTTGAAATTCAAAATTATTTGCTTGATGGGCCATAGATCACTTACCATCCTCTTGACACGAGCAGCATAATGATCACTTCGTTTGCACGAACTGCACGAGGAAGCGGTCTAAAATAAGTTTTCAGCGTCGAAATTGAGGAGGTCATGAGCGTGACCGTACCGATAGTGGTGCAAAAATTGAAGCCAGACTGTTGTCGCACGCTCTACAATTTGCTTGTCGCTTCATTCGTGCAGTGAGTTTGGGTTGACCAGCCGCAGTGCATTGTTGGCAACCTCTGTTTAGGCCTGTAAGTGGAATTTCAATGTTGGAAGCTTTGGGGTATAACCTTTGGCTGTTATTCATGCTTGATAACTCTGCGCATCCAACAATGGCTCAAAAATCAAAAAAAAATCTGAAAAGTATTCTCTTGTCTCAAGAACGCTTGTTCAAATTTATAAGAATAATTGACATGGATATTAATCGTGAACAAAACTAGAACTGCTGAGGCACCCTGAATAAACTATGTTCAAAGGTTTATCAGTTTCCACTTTTGCCATACCATCGAAACATCACTCTGCAGCAACAAATTGGAAAAACGACTGATTTGCCGGACAAAGTCTTAGGATTCGTCACATAACATATTTTTGTAATAATACACGGAAAGATTCTTGCACAGCTGGTCATGGTGCATATGTATGATTTAAAAAAAACAGAAAACCGCAGAAAATACGCCGACGTCACCTTTTTACTCCCCCAGTTAAGTAAAAATCCGATATTATTTTTTTTCACAGCGAACAAACATTCGAAATGCTGCTCCTTCCTGCCGACTTTTGACTTCTTACAAGAACAGCTATAATTTGTAGTGCATGCTTATCTATTGTTTTATCTGCGACTCACAATTTTTCATAATTTTAATGAATTAATTATAATGAGAGATGTGTTGTTTTTTCAACAATACAATCCCAATAATATTTGTTGCGCCTCGCTGAACAAAAGAATTTTTCGCTAAATTTCGTATACGGGAATGGTAGTTCAAAAGCAAGCTAAAGCACAAAAGTTTTAAAATATGTAGGAGCAAAAAGGCGAGGGTCGTTCAAAATCTGACGAAAAAACGCTGGATATCATCGTAGGAAAATGGGTGAGATGAATTGAATCTACATTGATATATCGTAACATATCTCTGTAAGTTACCTGGACTTCTCTTCATTCTTAGTGATCGGTGAAGGCGTCGCCGACATGGGCAACTTGGGCATGGTCGGAAGCATGTTGGAATTGTTGGAATCTGAATGGAATCTGCAAACTTAGAACTAGAAAGGAACGCAATTCTCAACAGTAGCAAGGTTTAATCACTAATCGGTACTTTTCCGTTATCCGGACCCATTTTTTCAGAATGCTCTCATAAAATACGTTCTTTAGCCTAAGAACAATTTTTTATAGATTCCACGAGGACTACCTTCCTGCCACGTGTCAGAAAAATATTGACACGTTTCGGTCCATTCTGACATGTTTTTTCGAAATCATTTCCGGTGAAATAAAAGAGCATTTGTGATTACCTAAAAGCTGCTTGATTGTTTTTCATGAGAGCAAAAGCTATATGAGAACGTCTTGACCGTTTTCAGCAATAATTCAGCATTGTCTTTCTCTTCAACTGTTTGCAAATTTAGCCAGACGACACTATAAATGATGGCTTGAAGTTCCTCGCTATTGCTTGTCACTTGAATGATGGGATCCTAGTTCACTTCTCTATTCTGGGCAAACCTAATCTGTTCAGTCAATAACGGAATGACGTTATTGGGATAGCAACGCTTACTTTTGATAGTGTTCAATCGAAAATGAGGCCACTATTAACTAAAAAACAGAATAAACTTACGTCGCTAGGTAGGGCAATTTAAAGTTTTGGTTAAACCTGTTAAACACGTAAATGACATGTCAGAATTTTTTGACACGTGGCAGGAAGGTTGACACTCCTTCCTGTGGAGTCGGGACCAAATATGGTACGAGAGAAGAAGCTACATCCTTCTTTGGAAAAATGGGTCCGGATAACGGAAAAGTACCCACTAATCAAATACCCCAACATAATTCTATAATTTTGAAATTAGCAATTTTGGATATATCAATTCCCTACTTTGCAGAAATCTCAACGGTTTTCGCTCTAAAGGGGGGTCTTGAACTTTTGGCAGCGTATGGTAGTAGGGCCCCATATCAAGTCAATGCCCAAGTTGCAAAATATCGCTTCAGAAGCAAGAAAATCGCTTCGGAATAACGAAGCACGAGGACCCTTAGAGGCACCGCCCTCCACATCCATGCCCGCCCATCCGTGAGCGCCCATCCAATCACTGTAGCGGAGAATCGTCCTGCGGGTTCTCCAGAACGGGATTGTCGGAGTTTTCGAGTATTCCCGACTTCATATTCGGAATCAGGGACCTGAAGAATTCCTTGAAACGAAAAACTTGAAAGTCGAGAATCTGGGTTGATAATGCCTTTAAGTCAATTTAATCCCCAGCGTATTTTTTAAACCGGCTTTGAAAAATTTCTACTTCAATTTGCTACCTATATAGCATGATACGTAACTCTATAAAAATGGATTAATTTCGAAGCAATATTATTATTTCTCACGTATGAAGAAATGAACCCTAATGAGAGAATTTTTCGATATATCCATGGGTGTGGGTAGAGTCTTACAAAATATTCCCAAAAAATGGTATGTAAAACCTTGTGAATTTTGGTTTGAGCTATTTCTTTGATTTGGTCTTACCTTTGTTTGGAATAAGGAGAGGTTTTTTATTTGTTTCAAAGAAATCCGTAATGCGGAAATCCTAAAAAAACAATCCTGTTAAACGCTATGCTCTCCTGTCGAGGTCTGATCGGAGGTTTAATTTATCAAACATGGTCTCTCTCCAGGTAGATCGGAAGTGCAATTTGTTAGAGTCGAGAGTACATTTGTCAAGCTTTGACCTGCAAACAGCTGGAATGGTGAAAGCTGCAATTTATCTCGACGTTCTGTTGTTCTGTCAGGCCGGTACAGATATTTTATCACTTTTTTTAGAATCCGCAATTCCCGTACGGTGAGGATAAAAACTTCAAGCTGTATCCGATGCAGAATTTCCATTCTTTCTAGTGCCATATACGTAATGTGATTCATTGAGAGAGCTCTGACAAGGGAAGTCACTTAACTTAGGTCGGGCTTTTGAAATAAGACACATACTTTTAGAATTAGCTCGGAACGCTGATTCCAAATATGCTATCCTTAGCTGCGAAGCGTTTCTCTGAAGCGAGTTATGAGCTTTTTTAGTATGTGTCATTGACATACAGCTGAATATGGAAAGAAGGTCTTTGGATGAAAATCTGCCCAAAAAGTGGTGGAAAATTAAAATAACATTAAATTGAGTCATTTGGCATTGATAGGGTATAATATGGGTATAATATGCATTTGAACCACTAACTAGATGATGATACCGTAGCATGCCTAAGTCGGTCAACACGCAAAATTTGCTCAGGAAAAAGCTCATATTTCGCTTTAGAGGAATGCTTCGCAGCTAAGGAAAGCAGATTTGAAATCAGCGTTTTAAGCTGATTCCAACCATATGTGTCACATTTCAAAAGCCCGACCTAGATTAAGTGACTTCCCCTGTGAGATGTTCGCAGGAGATTGTAGCCCTTTGTTTTCACCATGTCTGACATTTACCACGTTCTAGAACTTCCATCTAAGACATTTTGGGGGAGCTTTGATCCAAATAAAGCAATTTTGGTCCTGACGCAGTATATATACTAATACATCGCCGAGTAAGGTTGTTTCACAGATTGTCATGCCTTCCAGACCTATTCGCATCTCTCCTTCACCTCCGTCAAGAAGCAGCACTCCTGCAAATTCTAGAGGTAACAATCCTGATTCCAGGGAGGATATGCGTACCCCCGCACAAGGGCTCAGTAAATAGTTCACCATCATCGATGCACTCATAGTTAGAGATTTGACAGTTAGTTTTGTAGGTTTAATGAGCGGTTTTATCGAATCAAAAAAACTCCTTTTTTCGGTCATGCGAAGAGAATTAGAAAGTGAACCAGCTAGAACAACCGCTAACTGGTCTGTAAGTCGTGAATTAAAGAACTAAGGGCGGTACTACCGCATTCGTACCCCGAAGTCTGTAAAAAACACGAGGAATGACAAATGCCTTTCGGGATTTCAGTGGCGAAAACAATGCGTGAGCTCGATGGCATTAAAAAAGCCAGGCGTGTAGAACATAGGATGAACATGAATTTGCATAAGATATTGTTGATGAATTTGATGTTGTTTGAAAGTGGTTTTTCAGGAGGTCCTCGAGTTAAGCGAGACTTATACAATATTAGGCTTCTATTCATGTACAACGGGGAGGTGGTACGTCAACCTCAGACGTTGTTGGAGGAAGAAATGAAAAAGAAATAGTGATGTCGTTTCTGGTTAAAGAAGAAGTTCAGGAAATGTGGATAAGAAGAGAGGACTGGAGACACCAGACAAATCTTCTTCCTTCTAACCCTCAGAATTTCATGGGAACTTCCCGAGGGCTGTGTGAGAAACTTTCCCTGGATCACCTGGGAAAGCTCCCATAAAGCGGGAAGTTCCTAACTGCGTTGTTTCTGGTGTCAAAGTTCTCGGGGAATTCCTATGCGCTTCCATCCATCTCTGTATTGGATGAAACCCTCGGAAGTTTGCCGAAATTGCTTTCTCCGGAAGTCCCCATGAATTGCTTGAGCTCTTTTGTTCAACTTTCTTATCTTTAGTAATTAACATAAACAATCGCTTGTGTCCAATACACTGCACCTGTAACCTGTAATACCGCTGCACCTTCGTGCAAAGGTATTGCACCCCTTGTCATTGACAAAGCTCCCCGGAAAACAAAATTCTGAGACCGCCGGCAGCGTTCTCCTATGGTCAGCTGAGTCAATAAATAAAAGTGCAGATCCTCATAGAATACCAAAATTCTTACCGAACAACAGATTACCACAGGAGGTGGAGGTGGCGGGCAACAAGGTGGAGGTTGGCAACAAACTGGGGGCTGTGGACAGCACTGCATAGGCGGTGGTGCAGGACAACAAGGAAGAGGTCCTGAAGTGATAAGCAATAAATTTTAAGATATAAATTTCCTAAAAAATTCATGAATTTCCGGTTATTTTTTTACAATGATTTGTTGAGGGCTTCATAATATAATGATAGGTCTTACCAGAATTGATGCAGATTTTTCGAATACTTAGTTTGAATAATTATAATTCACAAACAGAATCCTGGTGCGATTGAAATTGCTGCAATCAACAAATTTATCTAGTGTGCACGCGTTGTCGTCACAGACAAAAATTCTACAACCGAAAATTTTTGAAGTTTTTTTTCGAGAACATGAAAACTCTTACTGGAAGATACTTTGAAGAGTCAGAGACTGATTTTCATTTCTCTGAAGACGCGAAAAGTTGCTTACTCGGAATTTCTATTGTCTCGCAGTAGCGTAGGAAGAGCAGTTTACGGTTTTTTAGAGAATATGCCCTAAGCTTACTCTTCCTGTATACATCGAACTCAATCGCTTCGCCTTCTAGTTTGCTTTGAAATTTCTCAGCTTAAAAACTAAAGCATGATTTTATATGCATTTTGTGAGAGTCGTTCACAAATACTATGCAGGTTTGCAGAAAATTCGATTTCTTACGGTGGATTTAAGCAAAAAATGCGAAAAGAAAGATGTTTAGGGTTTGATCCTTTGATTGCATAGGCGTCGGACTTCCGAAGGAACTCACTTTCAGGGAAAGCAAAACACTTCTATAAACTAGATTGAGAGGTTTCAAATGATATGTAAAATTCTCTAAGAAAAAGGATTTCATTTTGAACCAGCAGCTCTTAAAAGAGATGTGAAAAACCCTCATACTTCTGTTACAACTCAATGAAATTTTTTAGAGGTTTGAGAAATTTTTTTCTATAAATAAAAGAAGTTCTAGCTCATAAGATAGACTCACGTATACAACAGGGCTGCACTGGCGCGCAACACGGCTGTTGTGGAACAGGACAAGGACATCCACCGAATCCACCGAATGAGGATGCGCCTATGGGGCCACCGCCTGAGTAGCCCAATGCTGGGGCGGAGTATTGTGAAGTGAACTGTGGTGAAGGCAGTGAAAGCGGTAACTGTGGCGATGACTGTGGTTGAGAAAATGGTAGGCTGGGGATTGCGTAGCTGGATGTCGCTGATGATGGTATGAGACGTTGTTGTACTGATACTGATACGAGAGGTTGTTGTGCTCCGTAAGTACCTCTGGAAAGATAAGTATTTGATAGCAACGAAAGTCAACGATTTGCTTACCCTTGAGAAGGACCGAGATCACCTAATGATGTGAGCTGTGCACCTTCTGGTAAGCCCGATCGTGGAGTCATCTTTGACGCCAATGGCGTTGACCCAATTCTGCCAACTTTGGATTCAAAATCGTCCTCGTTGCCCCTACTAAACGCGGTTATCAATTTATTTTTGCAAATGAAAATCTATGTTTGATTGAGAACATATTTTCGAGGGTTTATGTAAGTAAGGGCTTTTATAAAGACAACACAGCAAAACCGAATACCTGGTCTTGCTCGAATAAATGCTGATTAGAAGGAATTAACTAAGTTGTTGTCCAAGCGGCCGCTTATACGATTACTGTTATTAATTATTGAATTATTAGTCGTTTCAAGGATTGTAACCTAAACTCTCAGCTCAGACCTACTCTCCGCCGTACGAACGGGTAGTTTGAGTGGAAGTTCAAAATCAGTTTTCTCGTCTTTCTTAAAAATGATGTTGCCTGGACAGTGGCCTTTGCTTATAAATCAGTTTTCAGGTAGAAATACGTCTGAGTCTTGAGGATGGGCTTCCAGAAATCGGATTTCTAAGGGTTTTACCCATTTTGAGTTTTATAGCCGTAATCAGGACCATGAAAAGGTTTTAAAATAAAATGACTCGAAGGAGGAGTTTTGAGTGGACACTGCCTTCAAAGAATAAAGAAAAAAGCAGTGCAATACCCGTGAGAAGGAGTAAGTGTTACTGGTGTGGGATGTGAGTTTTTGTGTGACACTGGACCACTTGTGAACGATGATTCATCTTCTTCCGTTAATCTGAATATCAGAGTTAATTGGTGATGCTCAAATCCATGCGAATTCAATCAATACAACCAACAATTCGAAATTTGTAAATTTAACCCTGAATAACATTCCGGGTAACTGTGGAGATATCGCGATTTGAATCAAATTTTTTAAGGGTTTTGTATGCTTACAATCACACATATTCCTGGCAGAATGCCAACGCAATTTTTACACTACTTTCTTGTCAGGATTCCATTGCAAAATTAGAGGTTTGCGATAGAGCTTTATGATTAGTTTGGCTGAATATTTTTTATTTTCTCTTCTTTCAGTGAACCTAAAAGTGCTTTCTAATTTCTGATCGAAGCGGTTAGTAAAAAGAAAACAGATACATAAATTTAGCATGAATAGTTAACCACACCTGAAAAGCTCGCGAAAAAGCGGAACAATTCAAATCCGGTTTTTTTTTCATTCCTGCGCCTTGCGTCTTTTTTCCACCAGCTATGAGCGATTTGTAGCTAGGTTCCAGCACTAGGTGGCATTTGGGATTGAAAACGAAGTCCCCTTTGACGCTGCAGAATTTTACGGGTAACCCATGGATCTGTGAAAGTACGGCTTAAAATCTGCAGCGATCTATGAGTGAATTAAACCGAGAAAAAATCAGGATGGCGAAAATGAAAAAGTTTTTTTATATGTCAAGTGCCGTAGCAAAGCAGAGGGGTCGAAACTTGGACTAAAGTGAGTACTTACAACCGGAGCTTAAATTGAAGAATAGATTTACGTGAAAATTCTTAAAAAATTGTATAAAGAAGGGGTAAATTTTGACTTTATTCGGTCTCGCGCAATCTCAGGGTGCTCCCATTGCGCAGGAGCAACTGCGTTGGTCCGGTCTTCTAACGTTGTCTCTGAATGGAGATAAGGGGCCTGAAAGTGCCTGGCTGAGCGGAGTCTGATATCAGACTCCGCCCACCAGGGACTGCTCACTATCTTGTCAATACGTGCCTCTCGACACGTGTTGACAAGGTAGTGAGCAGATGCTGCACACTGCACACTTCAATGCAACTGCACCCGTGCAGTTGCAGCTCCTTCCCGCTGGCCTGCCGACGGGAACGAGCAATTCGAAACTCGTCCGCGCCCTCAAGACCGGGTCCCCAAGAATCGGGTTTCTGTGAATTTTAGAGAGTTTGAAGTTCGGAACTGTAATCAGGGCCACGGAAAGGCCCCATAATGACGAAAACATGGGGGGACCAAATTCTGGGTGGACGCTGCCTTTAAGCATAAAGGTCATGTTTTAACACGTTGGGAATTGTGGAACACAAGTTGGTGCACTAATCGTGTTGTAGCATGTTAATTGACCTGTTAGTGTTCGAAAGACGTTACGGCCTCAAATTGGGGCTTACTATGTATAAGAGTTGTGCTTGCTATCCTATTAGATACGGAAATCCCCTTAAGTACTTTCGATTCGATGAGTACGATTTCCCTTTTGCTTTGCCCCCAGAAAATACAGCGTGTGAAAGCGCCACCTCTGCTGAGCCCTGTATGTAGCCAGAGTATATCTCAATTCTGTTTCAGATTAGTAAACGAAGATGTTTGGTAAGTTAGTGAGAATTAAAGTCTAGAGGATACTGATTTCGTTGTGAAAGCGAAGGTGGAAATCATAATCAAAAACTTACATAGCACCATGCGATGTAAGCGTGATTTGCTTCAAAACGTGAGGTCCCTAAAAGTAACTGATATGTTACATAATTCAACCGTTCTGTATGAAAGGTAAACTGTAAAAGTGAATAATCTGTGACAAACAGTCATGGATGCTTTGGAAAGCCCTAAGTATTATAGAAGTAAGCTGTTAGCTCCACGCTTAACTTCACTTTTACTCAAGTATAAAGTTACCGTATTCGATGAGCGCAAAGAAGAACTGGATTCGATTCTATCTCCAATTGCGGTGATT
Source organism: Cylicocyclus nassatus (assembly GCA_958299035.1). Classification (NCBI taxonomy): domain Eukaryota; kingdom Metazoa; phylum Nematoda; class Chromadorea; order Rhabditida; family Strongylidae; genus Cylicocyclus; species Cylicocyclus nassatus. The sequence continues at coordinate 54,757,845 of CATQJL010000112.1, read as the reverse complement.
TCGCTGAGACCATCGTTGATGCTCTAGAGTGAGACTTCAAAGCAATTATCGTACAACTGACCAGAGCGTACCTTTCTTGAAAAGTCTTGTCCCCGCCCTTGTGGTCCCTCGGCATCTCTGCAGCAAGGGCAACACTTATTGCCGGCCTGAAAGGTGCTAGACAGAGTGAAGCTAGCTCTGTGTTCAAAAGTACAGATTATCCGCACAGACCATTGTTTTTCTCTCATTCAATAACTTCCTGTGGCACTGCGTATGCCTCGCTTTTGGAGTGAAATATTATCAAAATACAGGGTGTTCCAAAAAATGTGCCTAATGTTTGACTGTTAATAACTCTCTTGTATGAAGTCTTTCAAAAAGCTTTGAGTGCCGTTTCATAAAGCTGGCTTCAACTTAGGTTTACAGCATAGAACGAATCACCTATCGCTCTTTATTGTTACAGGATTACCGTAGAAACTTCAAGCATATGGTGTCATTGTAAAAAGCTGCCGTTTCAAAAAAATTCGAGAAAAAAAACTTGTGTAATAGGGTTTTTGTGAACGCTGAGTTCAATACTCAACTATGTACAAGATGGCGAAGCTTTCTAAACGGTGTAACCGCACTTTTTAGAACTTAAAAAAACGTCCGCTACTGCTTACCTCGCATAACTTTCTAATGAAACATCACGATAACTTGCGGACTTCATATTTAGAATTAGCAACTTAAATTAACCCACTGTAAAAGTTGTCAAGCTGTTCTATTTCCTTTCTGAGACAAATATGGAATCTCATGACGCAAAACTCTCTTTGAAGTTTATACCGTAATCCTACAGTAATGAAGAGAGATGGGTGATTCGTTCTATACTGCAAATCTTTAGCTAGCTTTACAGAATGGTACCTAAAGCTTCTTGAAAGACTTCATTGCAAAAGAGTTATCAACAATCAAACAGTAGGCACATTTTTTAGGACACCCTGTATGTAAGCGGGTTAGGTCAAAATTCTATGTTTAAGAATTACCGCCTGAATTTCCATATAAAACATTGACAGTGATTATGCTTGCAAAAATCTCGTAGAGATCGTTTGCTCTACTTAATGGTGGCAGCATGCTCCTATCAGTGCTTAGAATAGAACAAAAACTTTGCCTAAGTGCAATGTGCCAGAACTTGAGCCAACCTAATAGCTCCCAGTCAGAATGCAAGATTGGTTCATTTAATCAGAGTATTTTTAAGACATGGAAGGGCTAGAAAGGCTTCAGAATTCAAAATCGTAAATTTTCCAATCCACAATGAAGCAATGTCGAATCGAATCGCTCAGATTTACCTGCAGTGTATCCACATCATCCAAACCATTTCCTTTCCTGTTTTGCTGGCTTTCTGTCGGATTTTCCGACAGTTGCTTGAAAATGTCTGTGTCGTCTGGACTACTTTGATTCGTTTGAGATGGCTGTCTTTCCATAGCTAAATAATGTCAATTTGAATTGAACTTTTTCTCTCCCTGAGTGGATTGAGGGATTTGATTATACGGGTCGTATGTGCAAAACTCACATTCAGGGGTCATTGATACTCTTACCGTTGGGATCTTCGTTTCTAAAGCAGTTCAGCATATGATCTTGTGATATTATAACCAGTGGGAAAACATTATTTTCAAAAGTGCTTGAGGGTGTTTGGAAAATTTCTGGCCTCAAGTGCATCCGATTCAAATACTGATGCGATTTTTTTTATTGTGCTCATCAAACTAAGGACCATCATATCTACAAAGAGCAACCCCATAAAAACCTTAATCGCAAGCTACTGCAGATCGATCTATTACTGTATACAGAGAATGTAGATTTAGATATTTTGAAAATAAAAAGCTGTTATCCTTTTCCAACCTCAAAAAAAAAGAATGAATCAGATGCATTTTTCCAATTTTTCAAGGATGCCGAATAAAGGTGGTCTCTTCCGGGATTCTTTTCAATTAAGGTTCAAAGTAATCTCTAGGTTTAGCGAGCAATAAAATTAAGCCCTCGAAAGTTCTCTTTCGAAATAAATAAGTCCGGAAACTTTCCAAACACCTTGTCGAGCTAGGTTGTAAAGAAAATCTCATACAATACTTACCTTCGAGTGTAGCGCCTACTGGGTTGCCCTCTTCTCCGGTTAGAGCGTCCACGTCTGACTGCAGCTTTGTTTCGAAAACCTTCATCTTGTGATCATGCGAAGAGCTTTCATTGATTTTTCCAACTCTCAGGTGATGCTTGTCCTGTCTTCTTTCCAACTGATCACCATCGTTTTCCGGCCCTTGACCTGGGTAACCAGTCTCTGTTTCCCCAGCTCCTAGTGGATCGTAAGGTGTAGAGGCATTAGGGGTGTAGGGAGAGGCACTAGGTCTGTGACCAGCCCTATGTTCGCCTGTTGCGTTTGGAACATAGTCTGGCGATTTGCTAAAGAATAAATTTGAATTTCAAAATCGGCAAAAAAATTATAGGACCTTCTTCCCAAGATCTTGTCTGCTGGATCGCCGCCATTGCTTGAATCATAAAACAGACTGCTGTCGCCACCTCCACCATCCGATTTCAATATCGGAGCGCTAGGAGGCGCAATGGGTTCGCGTGCCGGAGGAGGTTCAGGTGGACCCTGAGAAACAGTTTGATGGTCAGATTATTGAGTCAGCAGATTATGCAAACTATGATTTTCACAAAAAATCAGCGGTTCATTTTACTCTTCAGAGTCTAGTTTTACAAGCAGTGTTTTAGTTCAAAAATCCTTTTCCCCCATCTCAATTAAACTTTTTTCATTTTTCGAAGCAAAAAGCATGGGCAGTAAGCGTACGATAAGACCTGACATCGTCAGATACATTCCATATCTTGCAGAGCCAAAAGAGAAATTCCCTGTCTACTGCTTTTACAATATGCTTATATCCAGTAAGGGCTCAGGAGCCTTTTTTCCCAAAAAAGTCTGGAAAGTTTTAAGTTAAGAGGAAGTACACGGATCCAAGCACGGAATGTGCCCAAAAATTTTGGAATGCTCTATTTGTGTTAGAAATGCACATAAATACTATCCTTCACTTAAAACTGATTTAAATAATTTCTGAGACTTTATAACACATTTGGCTTCGTAATAAAGTTTTTCGCTGGCGCAGCAATAGCGACGCTTTTTGTTTTCAAGATTCGGAGATTACATGCAAAAAACAATTCTGTAAAGCAAAATTTTTTGGCTTCTTAACTTATGCCACTCATCCAGTATTGCCCTTTAGCATGCTTCCTCGAAAAAGTTCTTGGGCGCTACTAGTAGAAAACAGTGGCGTACCCAGGATTTCGGCTCGGGGGGGGGGGGCGCGGCAAAAAAAATTTTCAAATGAAGGTGCGTGGCGTTAGCCACGCACTCCGAAAAAATTTTAGGGGGTCTTCTCAACAATTTTGTGGACCCCCGACCCCTAAAATCTGGAAAAAGGGGGCGTGGCGTCAGCCACGCCCCCGAAAAAATTTTTTTATAAGGCTAATTTGAATTTTTAAAAAATTTAAAAAATTGTTTTAATTGTTTATAAAAATAAAGAAGTCATTTGCACATTTTTATAACTCATGTAAGTAACTTTCAAAAATTTCGCGACCCGTTCTCGGGGGGGGGGGCGCGCGCCCCCCCCCCGCCCCCCCCCCTCGGTACGCCACTGGTAGAAAACTATCCCACTCCTTAGAAGAAATACGAAACGTAGCAATTAGAAATGTTGAATTAAAGGATTCTGCTGTTGATATTGCTCCAATTATCCATATCCATCAAAATCATAGATCATCTCCCACATCGCTTCGATTACGGTAGCAGATCACTCAGAAGAAATACTTTTCTATACTTGGTTTTTATTATTGATATTCGTTCAACCGTAACTTTCGTTCAACTTAGCAACAAAATCACAAAGAAAACTACCCACATTGAGCTTTTCCTGCGCTTGATCATTGCTGCCCCTTAAAACTTTCGGTACGGGAGTCCATCCAATGTCACGCGAATCATGAGGTGAGGTTGCTGGAGCTGCTCCTCCAGGGGGAGTGGGACCATCGGATATATTACCCTCATAGGAAAATTCTGGTTCGGATGGATATGTTGCACCCAAGGGGATGAGTCTTCTTTGTGGATCTGGGGGAAATGAAGATGGTGGACTCGTCGGAGGTGGTGCTGCCACCGCTGGCGGAGGTGCTAGTACCGCCGCTGGCGGAAGAGGTGCTGCCACCATTGGCGGTGGAGGTGCTGGTGACCTTGGAGATTCATTTATGTATCTGGGTGGCCCAGGAGGATTTGGATTGCCAAGTGGTGGTCCGTTATTCACGAAAACAACATCTTCTGAAAGATAAAAGCATGAATTAAACATTCTATGTTGCGACTTGGCTAATAATTCACGCCCCCGCACCTTGCTTTTTCTGCTTGAACGAGTCCTTCGGGTCTTTTTCATAGTAAAACTGATAGTCCATGCTTCCCACATCATCCGAGTTCGACTGATACGGATTCCGCGGCATAGTTGGTACTTTATTAGACAATTCTTCAGGTGGATACATTCCTGGCGGACGAATCAATTCTTTTCTTAGAGCCATCACCATGGGAATCAGAAGGAACAATATAATCATCCCTGAAAGTAGCAGGTAGCCAAAGACTTAATGAGCAGAAGACATTAGAAAGCGAGATTAGCAAGTTTTTTCTGCCAGATTAAGGCGAAATTAACGAGTTTTCTAATTCGTCTATCACCAATCATGTTCATTTTGTTATTGTGACATACAACGAGGCGAAAAGTTGGGAAGAGAAGGAAAATTAACAGGAAACGAAAGGGAGAAAAACAAGAGGCTTTGGTTTCGAGTTTCGTTGCAAAAAAAATCTCTGATAAATGAGAAAATGTAGTTAATTGATCTAATCAAGCATTTGGAAAAAGACATTAATTTACAAAGAGATAAAAAATTTGAGACAGCTTTGAGTGCTATAGTCGCTTCAATGATATGATCTTCAATAAAAGCTTGCATACACGGACAAACAAACCAATTCGAGTTCTTTGATATGAGACTTGTAGTGAAAGCTTTGCATGAGCATTCAATATAATTTTTTTAGGAATAAGAGTTTTGAGAAATTGAAGATTCAATGCATTTCACTTCGCATGATACTACAAAACTATAGTAAGGGGTACAGCTTGATTCATCTTATCTCATCTTGGCCCTTTCAAAACTGGATTATTTTTTGTGAAACCATTTTTGTAATTCAGATGGCCTTCAAGTTTGATTTTGCGAGAATATGGCTGATCTAGAATGATTATGAGTTATTCGAGGAATCCTATATCCATGCATATCTGCAAAGTTTGTAAAATTGGCCAAAAGAAGAAAGTCGCCAAAATTCTTTGGGTTCATGATTTACGAGTAGTCGAGCACATACAGAGACACATGATTAGGATACCGATCACCGAAACGAAGTAATTATCCATTATAATTAACTAAAGATGTAAGCTCGGAAAAAATGCAAAACTATTAAGGTGTCTCATAATTTTTTACCCGCCGTCTTTTCGTATCTTTCCTTCATCTGGTCTGGCTTGAATAATCGTTCGACAGTGCAAAGCAAGCTCTACAAGATGGCTATCAAAAATGCGCCTAAATCATATCCCACGAGAAGTTCTGAGCTCAAATCTGGCAGTAATCAAAAACGAACTTTTTTTCAAAAATCGTATCTCCAACCCAAAAGTTCCAAAAAAATTCCCCCTTTATTCTAGCACATGCTTGACACATCGCATATTCAACTGTACACTCTTCGAATTTTCTTAATGATAGAGATAAAGAAAAAAATGAATGAGGGAAAATGGCAAACTCAGCCTCTAGACGCTCTTAGCTCCTCATGTGATAATTAGCTGATACATACGGAAGTACGACTATGCATTTGGATTTTTTAGGTGCCCCACTTCTCGAAAAATGTTGATGTTTAGGATAAAAACGGTAAAAAAAATTATGAGACATTCTAATAGGTTGTAAGACTAAAGAAAAAGCATGGCGAAAAAATTCTGTTGAGGAAATTTTTTTGAAATACTTTAAGTTCTCATAAAATCAAAGTGCTGCAAAAACGTTAATAATTTTAACAGCGGGAACGAGATGAATGAGCAAATGAGTACATAAGAACATACATCAGTGCAGATACGTGGTGATACAGCATTTTATAGTAATTTAGGGTATATATCGAAGGACAAAAATTTGTGAATAGGGAAGATACTCATCTTAGCAAAAAAAATGGCAAGACAGAGAAGGATGTTGTAATTACTTAGTTAATTAACTTTGTTGGTTACTCACATTTAGTGCCAGTGAACTATGGTGATATTCAAAAAGAGATGAAGTAAAAAGAAGCTAGAAAAAAAACTGAGCTGATCGGCTGCATCACGAAGATGTAGCGAGAAGGGTGATTTATGAGGGGTACTATCTTGCTTCGGACAAGACGGTATTCGCTGACGGGCTGAAAGTTAAGCATATGCTATTGTTTTGAGAGAGTGGGTGTACTGGGCCAGGAAACAATCAAGACTGAAAACGCGCTAATTTTTACCCCCTAATTTATCTCATAAGGTTAGCCCCATTAAAACGCGATCCCGTCACAAAGAAACGCTGATTGCGACGTGTTGCGCGTCGAGCGGAACGACGTGAAGCCCGCGCCGCCGCACCCCGACGAGAAAGATAGCCAATCCGGAATCCATCAAGGGGGAAAGTGACAACGACCGATTGAAAAGCAACATCGATAACAACCGCTATCTTCTGACAGCGCACGCTTCTCCAGATTTCATTTTCGTTGAAAAAAAAGCCGAGAAAGCCAGATAGATCCACTCTTCGTCGCTGATAGCGACGGCAATAAGCCTGTAAGGCATCTACTTCGGTTCGCACTTCTCCACCCAGTCTCAAAATCTCACTAAGGATGTGCTAACCATGAAAGGATCATTGATCAGAACTAGCATAGTGAGATGAAACCGTCAGCTGAATTTCGACCCTGTTTCTTCCCTTCCCTTGGCTACTATTTCAGTTATAGAACAATTTGCATCATTACAATACAATCCTGATATCACTTCTAATGCCGTAATCCAATGTTTTAGTGCAAAAAACCGAAAAAATTGATGCAAAAGTGTTCATAAAACTGAACCTTAGCTGGTTTTTAGTTTGACCTATTCGTTCCACCCCGCAACTATAAACACCCCCCACCAAGACATATGCTTCCCACTCGGAAGTGGTTAATACCATAAATAAACTATATAGGGGAGTAACTATAACTGTAAAGGCGAAACACGCGTAATGAACACCTCACATTACTACATACTATTCAAATTTAAAATCAGCAACTTAGATTAGTCTAATGATGAAATTTTGAAAAGTTGAGCATCTATTCTAGGAATAGTTTGTGGTCACTGATAGCTTAAAACGCCTTCAATGTGTCTACCGTTCCTACACTGATGAAGAGCAATGGGTGAGTCGCTTGATACTGCAAACCTAAGTTCAAGGCTGCTCTAGTAAATGATACTTGAAGCTAAGCAAAATATTGTGTGGAAAGAGACTTATAAACGATAAAAAAGTGAGTACTTACTTAATTTGGTAGGCGCTGCCGTACGGTAACGGAAGCAAATGCATGTGGCTAGTATTCTCTTGTTTCGCTGTTACCTCAAAGATCCATTCTTTTACTTGATATACAGAGTATCCCAAATGTAAGTCCACATTTTTTGAATGTCAATGACTTTCTTCCCACCAAATCTTTTTCTTTGCTTTAAACATCCTTCAGTAGTGGAGGCTTCAACTTAGATTTACAGTATGGAGCAAAGCACCCAACTCTTTTCATTACTGTGGGATTACGGTAGGAACTTGACAGAGTTTTGAGCCATTAATGGCTACAAACCGCCACATAATGGAGTACTCAACTATCCAAAAACACTTCATTAAGTTAGACTGAGTTGCTGATACTGATCAGAAAATCGCACTCTACAGTAAAGCTTTTTTCACAAGTTATGCCAATTATACCGTAACGACATTTTTTAGTGTTTTTCAAAAATGCGACTGGACCATTTAGAACTCTTGAAAACTCATAAAATATTCGTCTGATGAAGTCCGCATGTCTGAAGACAATGCTGCGCTAACTTTCATTTTTCGGGACGTTTTGTTCTAATGGCCTATTTCACAATGGCGCTATATGCAGGAATTGCTACCCTGATCCTGCAGTAATGAAGAGAGGCGGTGGTTCGCTTCATGCTGTTAATCCAAGTTTAAGCTCCTCTAGTAGTTTTACTTGAAGATAGAAAAAGAAAAGATTACTCAGAATAGAGTTAATAACGATCAAAAAGTGTGTACATAATACGGGACACCCCATATAATGAAAAGTCCAAGTGCCATCATCAAAACAGACCTAACGTTATCGTTATGTTTCGTATATGTTGTGATAAGCGTATGCCGGCATTATGGTCGAAAACAAGAAACGCTTTAACGAAAGAATTTGAGCGCTGACCATCGCTATGATGGCGACTTGTCCGCGAGCCAGGGGCAAGAAATTGTATAATCTTATGATAGAAAAACGTGTTTGATTATAATTGGACGCGATTGGAACAGATCGTGACCCTCAGAAGCAATCGTCTACTATAGGGTATGGAATGCATATGACAGAAAAGATTATCAAGATGCATGGTATTATGAAGAGATGGCAATATGCTTGGGCTACTGTGCACGTTTACCAATATCACGATCTCCTCTGGAAAAGATCTGTGATCTGATGTGGAAATAACGTTTATAACTTGCGACATTTTCACGATACAGTTGGAATACAGGGTGTCCCAAAAGTATGTATACGCTGTTTAAACGTTAATATCTCTCTTTTCAATGAAACTTTCGCCTTTTCAGGTATCATTTTTGAAGTTGGCTTCAAATTAGATTAACAGTGAAGAGCGACAATTGCTTTTCATTACTGTAGGGATTACGGTAGAAACTTTGAGAAGAATCAATCTAAGACCACTGAGACCCATATTTTGCGTCAAAAAGAACCGATAAACCGAACCAAAACTTTTTGCTATAGGTTAGTCGAAGCCACTCATTCTGAACATGAATTTTGCACTTTACTATAATGCTTGCTTTATAAGTTATTCAAGTGTGCCGAAACAATGATTTTTCCTATATTCGTCAGAAATGAGATTACATCACCAAAAAAAGTCCAGTAAACTCGTAAAAAAGTTGTGTAGTGATAGCTACAAGTGCGAAAACCCTGCCACACAATTTTCGAACACTTTTGAATAGGATTCTGTCAGACCATCTACTTCATGATGATTTATGCTAAATTTTTTTACCCTAATCTACAGTAATGAATAGCGACCGGTGATTCGCTTACTTCTGCATATTAAAGCCAGCTTCAAAGTTATGCGTAAAGGTAGGCAAGACTTTTTGGAAAGGGAAATATTGACGCTTAAAAGAAAAGGCAAGGAAAGGTGAGCAAAAATTCGTACTCGCTGGACATCAGCTAGAACAACCTATTCTGTGATGGCAGACCGAAAATAAGAGGGAAGATGTTTAACAGCACTGTGAGTATGCGTCTTTTGATCGACTCTTTATTGGCAAAAACAAATCATTGGTGTTTCATTAATAGATATCAAAGCAGGGTTGTGCATGCCAGCAGGTACATTATCTCCGCATGTCTTGTTATGTTTGAAAGAAATTTTCAATTCTACGTTATCTGGCACTTTCAAGGTTTACGACATTATGCATAACTTTAAGAATTAGTACGTCCGATTAATATATAAAATTGGACTGAGAACATCTACAACTTGGTTGTTAGACCTTTGTGCTGAGAATGCAGCTGCACATAAGCATTAGAACGCTGCGATTTTATGAGAAGACAATAACGATCAGCTTCTCACTTAATTATGGTAGAAATTTAATGTGTCAATCTTTTACAGGGTATCCCAAAAAATGTGCTCACTGTTTGATTGTTTATAACTTTCTTGTAATAAAGTCTTTCGAGAAGCTTTAAGTAACATTTTATAGAGCTGGCTTCGACATAGATTCAAAGTATGGAAAGCTTTCCATTACTGTAGGATTACGGTAGGTACTTTAAAGAGGGTTTTGAGCCATGAAAGGCCATATTTTGCCTCAGAAAGGAAACAAAACAGCCTGAAAACTTTTACGCTAGGCTACTAGAGTTGCTGATTGTAACTGTAAAGTTCCCAATTTATTATGATGCTTCATTGAAGAGTTATGCCAGGTAAGAGGTAGCGGCCAATTTTTCAATATTCCTAAAAAGTGCGGTTACACCGTTTAGAAAGCATCGCAATCTTGTACGTAGTTGACAATGAACTCAGCGTACATGAAAACCCCTTTACACAAGTTTTCGCATTCTTTGAAAATTTTCGAAACGGTAGCTTTTTCACAGTGGCTCTATGCCTGGAGTTTCTACCGTAATTCTACAGTAATGAAGAAAGATCGGTGATTTGCTTAATGCTGCAATTTAGGTTGACCGACTCTACAAAACGGCACCTAAAACTTCTCGAAAGACTTCATTGCAAAAGAGTTAATAACAATCAAACAGTAGGCACATTTTTGGGACACCCTGTAAAACCTACTATAATATTACAAAAATTATGATATCGTGCGCAAATCACAATCGAACAAATTGACCAATTTCCGGTAAAAATTTCCAAAAACTTGCCAAAAAACAGTTATCGAGTTGAACATGCAGTTAGTAAAACGACAAGACACAACAGTCACTTTTTAATGTTTCTCAGTCTTCAAATCATCTTCGGAACGCAAGACAATCAAAAAGATAAATCTCATACGAAATTTATGGGTGAATTCGTGGAGAAAGCGGCGAAGGTACAGCAGACTTGTTTTGAGCGAGATAAGCAAGTTAGTTGAGCGATGACGGCGAGATGACCCATCAAAAACCGTGGAAGACTTTCTCCGGATTACCTCGTGATTTTCGGTTTTTGCGCTATCTCCTATCTCATCATGACGTTAAAAAGTTCAAAAAGTGAAAGGAATTCATAAAAAACGTGTTTTTTCGCACGAAGTTCGCACATCATTATTTCAATAATATCCTGAAAGGTAAGAAATGTGATATCCACTTTTTTCTAGCCTACCTCGCAAAATGAATTTTTGAAAATTATCAATATCCGGGAACACTCGTTTGTGACATACACAAGTAAAAGATTAATGCTCATTCAGTGATATTTGCTACTCAATTTGGTGCTCACAAGCAGGATGACAATTTTGTCGAACCCACACGTACATTTTTTTCGATCAAAGCAAACCCGAGAATTTCTTGCTGAGCTTCAGTTCCATGTAGATCGTGCAAATCGTGTAGAGTATTTTAAAGTACGCATATTTAAGTAAAAATCGACGAAGCATGCAAGATTTACAGAATCGTTTTTCTAGGCCTAATTTTCGAACAACTTTTTCCTTCAAAATTTCTTTTTCGGTAGAGATTCTGCAAACATTGAAAAGCTTTCGTCATGTACTTTTCAACAATGATGAAATTAAGCTTCTATCTCATCTGTGAGAATTTCGCCAGCATCTCGCACAGCTGCACTCAAAATTGGAATTTCGTTGCTTAACTTCCTTAGCCACAATTCGGGTGTAAGTGAACGAATTCTTTTGAAAATATAGCATCTGTAGGGGACGGTCATCGTTTACACACTGCATTTTAAACAGATTTTTCGAAAATATCTTGACTAGGAAATTGGCGTCTTAAGATAAATACTTGCTGCTGGCATTCTATTTGGCAAAAAATTCCCATGATCAAGGCGATCGCCAAAGCTTCGCTCATTTCTGTAAGCTTGAGATCAAGCATCTTGCCTATGATTTTTGCAGAGAAATTCAGCTACACGGTGCATGAAGAATTTCAGATTTTCATAGTGTGGAGCCTTATGGCCCACCACAGACAAGCTCGAAAGTGCAAAATTTTAGAATTTTATTTTTCTTTTCGCAGAACTTTTACGATGAGGTTTTCTGTACGTACATATACTACTGAATTGCGACTACAAAATGAGCTAATTATCAGCTATAGGAACCAAACTTGAGAGGAGTTGTAAGGTTTCAAATACGAGGCTTTCAAAAGAGAACCTTTCGATTTTTTGACGCAAGATTTTCTTCTTGTTTGCACTATCAGTATGAACAAATGTGCGCTAAATTACGTAAAGCTTGCTGCTTCTAATGGTCTTGACTATATTAGAAAATATGAGGACTGAACAAAGTTATAACTTTACAAATTGAAACTTCTCAAAACCGACATTATTTTTGCACCAGCTTCATACTAGAATGCTTAAAACTAGATATTCGTTAATTAACATCCTTCGCTGCTCAACTTTACCACATCGGAAGTTCTATACTAAAGGCTACCACCGGACGAAAGCGCAAAACTTTGAGGGGTGGGGGGAGCGAACGCAATTGCACTACTTAGAACGCATGACTTGCAGGGGTTAACGACAATGGAGAAGGGCGCGCACCGCTAAAGTGCTGCATTTGCGCTTTTGTCTGGCATTAGCCTTAAGAATTTTGCAAGCACTAACGTCCAATTTTTTATTCTATAGCTCCTAGTCAACAAAATGCCAGATTTAGATTTAAAAAAATAAAAAAGACATCTTCTATTTCTGGCTTATTTTCTATCGATTTCTAGTCATCGAGAAAATAACGCCACTTTACAGATGAATGGTTGATCTGGAAGTATATGCGGATGAGTTAAAGGCGCCACCTGCTTAAGATGGGAATAATCATTGAGCGTTTTCAATTTTTTTTTCTAAAGTTAGCTTACAGATTTCAGTGGCTCAAACTCTCCATCTAATAACAAATTTCCCACAATTTTCAATCGCGGTAGCTGCTCAAATTAACTTGCGCTTGATTTACTTTTGATCTGTTGGATCATTGAGAAAATCACTTTGCCATTTTATAACACCTGCTTGCCGTAACGAGTTAATTAAAAGTAGGGTATGGATAGAGCGTAAGCACTACTCACTACATAATACATGGGATAGTTCGAAGCAGGATCCTCAGCGTCACCTCAGCCTTTTTAAGTAAAGATTAGTGGAGTTCTCTTAAAAAAAGCCTGATAAAAATTGAACATTTATGGGCACCGTCCATCCTAAGTTGAGGGTCTTGAGCTTTTGGCAGCACATTATAGTAGGGCCTCCCATCAAGTCAATGCCGAAGTCGCGGCGCAAAACGTCGCTTCGGAAGCGAGAAAATCGCTTCGGAATAACGAAGATGCACGAGGACCCCCAGACAGCACCGCCCTCCCCATCCATGCCCGCCCACCCATGCGCGCCCATCCAATCACCGTTCCGAAAAGACGTCCTGTGGGCTCTCCGTAACGGATGTTGGGGTTTTCACGGATTCCCGGATTTATATTTGGGATCAAGGACATGATAAGGCTCTGAAACGACAAAAACCTGGAATTGAAAATCTGGATGGAAGGTGCAACTACAACATAATAAATGAGTTTGCAACCTTGCCTTTAGCAATCTTCATTTGCAAAGTTTCGCTTCAGGACGCCGATTCGAAGTCCTTGAAAATGTTGAGGAAGTAAAGACGTTTGCAGAAGACCCAATCAAGATCCTTCTGTCAACCATTCGAGGATGACACGTGCTCAGATTTCCTTGGTATCGCCTCTACCCTCATATCAAATTCATTCAACTCTAAAGTCCTTTTATACATCTTAAACACAGAATGATGAAAAAAATTCTTGAGAAACAAATGATGGGAAAATTTTTATTTTTGACATGAGCAGCATCAAGCGCATTTGTGCCTCTCCATAAAAAATGTCTTCGTTTCGTTAGGTCCATTTTTGATTGATATCTGCACATATCTGCTGGGCATGTAGCTGCTTGCGGTTGTTACTTCACTGCTTTCCTTTTGAGATGACTCTTAAATAGCCCATTTATTAATTTGACAAATTTAATTCCCCCACATGTCATTTCTAAAAAATTTTCTCAGATTCAAAAAAAAGTGTGAATGCCCGAACTTTGAAAGCGGTGTTCGAATCGACCGAAAAATTGCTGTATACAAATTGGAAATCAACATTTAAAAGCTTTCCGTACCATCTCAGTGTTGATATAACAACCAATAATATTTGACAAGGAACGCCGTTCAAGCACAATTAACAACGACACAAGCAAAATGGTACCCAAAAAAACAGCAAGGAGTTGTAGAAAGAACACTCAAGCACATCCTGTTCACATTCCCTTTTTAGGTGATAGCGATAACGCTAACAAAGACGTAAGGAGAATTTACATTGACGACGATGAGGAAAAAAGTATATGCCCCTGCAAGATGTGTGGACCACCTGTGGTCCATCTAGCAGGAGCATATCCTTTTCTAGATAGCAATCTTTCCGAATTCCTGCATCCAAGGTAGTCTACGGGCCTTTTGGGACCTGTAGACGTCGTCGTTCACGAAAATTCTATGTGTTTACAAATAACCCTACATCTCGCAAATAATCACAATAAATCATAAAAGTGTTGCGCAATATTGCGTATCCCACAACGCGGTCACGCGAAAACAGGCGTCGCCTTCCATGGGTTAGAACTATACTTGGGTCCGAATCGAACAGAAATTCGATCATTCGAATAAAACATTCGAATATATTCGTATTCGAAATTCGATATTCGGAGTTCTTCCAATATTCGAAACTCGAATAATTGAGGAAACGGGGTTTCGAATAAAATTCGAAACTCGAATAATCAAAAAACAGGGTTTCGAATAAAATTCGAAAACTCGAATAATCAAAAAACAGGGTTTCGAATAAAATTCGAAAACTCGATCAATCAAAAAACGGGGTTTCGAATAGATTTTATTCGAATGTTTTATTCGAATGTTTGTTCGAATTCGTATTCGAATGAACTCCGTATTCAGATTATTCGACTTTGTTGCAGAGCCATCTGCTGAGTATTATCAAGCTCACTTCGTCCGCGATTTTTTTTCTCGCAAAACTAGGTAATGCATCTTTTGCAACTGTTATGACCTCTGAACTGTACGGAGAGTCGCATTCTTCCGACTGCTTGCGACAGTAAAAGAATCATATGTGGAGAGATGTCTTCAAATATAACGCCAGCTTACCACAAATGTTTAGCGTGTACAACTTACTAAAAAGATAAATGCCCTGCATTCTGTACTTCTAGAATAAGTTTTGATCAAAATTTATATCGACTGCTTTTTTAGATCGTCCAATAATGGGTAAAATACTTCGTGCTGATGTATAGACTAGTTGCCAACCGACCAATTTCATCGAATTTTGAAGAAGTTTGAGCTGCGGGGCTGGGAGTTGGTACAAAGGGGTGAGGGTGCTGATTATGGATAAAAATTTACTTTATCGATTTTATCGATTACTGGAGAAGTTTGAGCTGGGGGGCTGAGAGTTGGTACAGGGGGTTAAGTGAGGGCACTGATTATGAATAAAGATTTACTTTATCGATTTTGTCGATTCTTGGAAAATCTCGAGCTACGAGGTTGGGAGTTGGTATAGGGGAGTAAATGAGGATGCTGATTAAAACCGAAGTCTATTTTATCGATTTCAGCGATTTTTGGAAAATTTTGAGCTAGGAGTTGGTATAGGGAATACAAGGGTGCTGATTATGAATGGATCGGCTTTAGCCAGATATATCGGCAAGTTTGAGATATGGTTGCTCTAGTTATTCGATGAATCATTCGAATATTTATTCGAAATTCGACTTCCAATGTTCGAATATATTCGATATTCATTCATTCGATATTTTTGATTTTCCGAATTTATTCGAAATTCATTCATTCGAGAATTTTTAAACCTCAAATTTATTCGATATTCGTTTATTCGAGATTTTTTATTTTCGAATTTATTCGATATTCGTTTATTCGAAATTTTTCGTTTTCGAATTTATTTGATATTCATTCATTCGCTGAAAAATTTTCGAATTACTCAAGTATAGTTAGAACCAAGGAATTGGTATGGTACGTAACGTGATGTCAATTCACATAAAGGCAGGGTCTCACCAAATCGGGTATGCCAGATTTCTGCGAAGTTTGATAAGCAGAAGTGTTGGCGGAGTGAATGGACCAGTTGAGAAATTAGCTGGATACGACTTTCGCATTCGAAATCCGTGAATGCAGCCGAGACCCCTGACTAGGCCGAATGGCTGGTGGAGCATTTCGGCGCGCGCTGGACAGCTTGTCTGTTTCCCTATCGCGTTTGAACACTTCCTTCCAAGCGACGCTGCACCCGGCGGCCAAGACTGGGGGAAGGGAAAAGTTCGTTTTCGTTGCTTCTATGGGAGCTTCGAAAAACGAGGTCGTTGGGGTTTTTGCGCAAATTGGAGGCCTACAGGCTTATAAAAGGTCGAGAGGGCTTTTAATTTGCAAAAATCCTGACATTCGAATTCTGATGGGATACTGCCTTCATGGAGCCTATCAGTGGACAAAGGGGCATGTCACACACAAATGCTGTCCCAGTTATAATGAGCTTATGTACAGCTCAGTTATACTTACTGTCTGTGGCTGTGCTTGTCGTTGTGCTAATCGTTGTTGAAATTGTAGAAGTAGTAGTGGAAGGAGGGTCCTGCTCGCATAGAGGGCCCATGTTGCCGTCGTTATTCTCGCACACAGCGCCTTTAATAATCTTCTTGCATGGATTGTTGGTAGTGCATCCTTTCTTGCTTGTTGAGTCTGCCGAGTAGAGCGGTTCACCCTCTTGCGGCCTAATATAGATCGATGTCATTTTGTATTGTGTAAGAGAGTACGCTTTTCTGAAGAAAAGTGGTGGATGGGACAGTTTCGCAATGAAATTTGATATTCAGCAAATTTAGCTCGCCTTTCCTCATACACACACGCAATTGCGACCTTGCTTGTGGTGTCACAGTATCGATAAGCACATCCAAACTTTAGTGTCTTATTATAGACAATCTGCACAGTTTCAAAATTATATTCTGGTGTTTACCAAGACTTGGTGGACTCACATTGGCAAAAGGTTCCATAATGGTATCAGTATATTTGACGTCTGCACTCAGAGGAGTTTCTACTGTGCTCCCCCAATCCTCCACTGCCCATCCAAACATCGTAGAAAGCTTTGCATTACCAGGCTTTGAAGTTGCTTTATATCTGAAGATGTCATCGTAGTAATGGAATTGCTAAGTTGCACTCGCCAAGGACTCATATACCCTTACGTTATGAAGTTTTCTCCCCTTCCTATGACGTCCGTATAGACCGATGAATGTTTGCAATCGCTTCCAATGGTAGCCAAAGCAAATGCTTCGTTGGTGCAATCATATTTCTATATTCTGATGAATTCAGGCTCGTATTAAATGTGCTTGATAAAAAAGTGGGACTTTTCGTCGCAAAATTTGATGGCTATCAATGAAACATTGCTGCGTGACTCCACTCACCAACTTGAAAAGGCTCTTCGTTCCCGGTAAATCTCCGTATATATTCTTATCTAAAACACGTTGTGCAACTTTTGCTCTGAGTGTGTTGTGTGCCGCCGTGGTTGCCTCAATCAAAGCTGCAGCTAGTTTGCAGCTAGCTGAGGACGCATGTTAGAGAAAACAGTCAATCTTTCAAACAACTTGTCGACTGCTACTCACCTGCTGAAACTTCTTTTTGCAGGATACACCCAATCTGGAACACTCTCGAATGAAGCTTTTTGTTTGAGTTTCATGAACTTTACCAGTAGCACGATCAGCATTCCAGCTTCAGATTGCCGCCTTTATCCGTTCCCAGAATGCGGAAGCAGAGCGTCTGTACCACAAGAGAATATTTTGTGCAAACCTGTAACTGTTTTGCTACGATATATCTTTTCGAAAACCTAGAGGTTGGCATGCAAACCAAAAACATGCTATTTATCTTTACTGTGTTGCTGGAAAATGTGAATAGAAAACAAGCAAATGTACGGCAAATTCTACTTATATAGGAACAAGACTATCGAGTTTGGTCCATCAATTTTCACAATGAAAACACATGTCATTGCTCGTGTTTCAGTGTTTTATTAATGAGTACCAGTGTATTCGTTGGGAACGACTACCTTTTCTCTGATTACAGATTGCAATCATTATTGCACATGCGACTTCTCAGAAATGAATATGACTGAGGCTTTGATATAACTTTCTGACATATTCATGATAACTGCCTGATTTTGAAGACAAGTTAAGGGGGTCAAGCGCAAGGCTACAAGAGCTCAGGCATCCTGATCTTTTCAAGGGTTGTGTTTGACCTCTACTTTATCTCTGAAGAAGCTTTTTTACTCGAATTTCACGTGATTCTCGCACAAACCTCGAAGACCTACAACAGGTCTGTGAGCTTACCTTGACTAATTTCGGCTCTGTGGTGATTCGTGGAGTTGAAGCGCTCAAGGTGAAAAACGCGGTGGTTGAAATTTTGCAGCACTTCTCAATCTACAGAGTGTCCCAAAAAGATGTGCATACTGTTTGATCGTTAATAACTCTCTTGCTTTCAGGTTTTTTGCCGAGTTCAAGGTACCATTATGTAGAGCGAGGTTCAACTTAGATTTGCAGTGTGGAGCGAATCACCAATCACTTTTCTTTACTGTAGGATTACGGTATGAACTTCCAACATACAACGTCACTGTGGAATAGGTGTTGCGATAAAATAATTTCAAAAAAATCTGAAAATCTGTGTAATAAGGTTTTCAGGCGTGCTGATTTCAGTGCATAACTTTTCATCAATTTTTCGAACTTTCTTGTTCGCGTATTCACATTTTTGAGGGACATTGGGAAAACAGTTTTTACTCTAAATCTGAAATAACTTATGAAAGAAGCAGCAGACTAAGGTGCAAACTTCATATTTAGAATCAGCACCTTCAATTAGCCCAGTTTGAAAGTTTCTGGCTTGCTTGGCCTTCTTTCTGAGGCAAATTGCGCCCTTTAATGGCTTAAAACCCTCTTCGAAGTTCCCACCGTAATCCTACAGTAATGAAGAGCGATCGATGATTCGCTCCATTCTGCAAATTTAAGTTGAACCTCGCTCTATAGAATGGTACTTTAAGCTCGACAAAAGACATGAAAGCAAGAGAGTTATTAACTATCAAACAGTGTGCACATCTTTTTGGGACACCCTGTATAATTTGAGAGCGATATGAAGTCTGATTCTAGTACAGGGTTACAGGAAGTATCATTTTGTTTGAGTGAAAAAAAAGCTGAGTTCTTTCACCCTTAGAACTAAGTTAATTATGTTTGAAAATCACGCCTTTAGACTTTAGGGAACACTAGAATATGTAATAGTTAGTGGTTTGTAGATCTCGTACAGATAATTAGAACGCTAATTACGGAAACGCACTCCAATATACATAGTAAACTTCTTTGGTGACCTTATGGTAGTTAGAGAAAGAGATTAAAAAATGAAATTTGGCTGCGACTTCGATAGTGGAGTTAATCAGTGCGCTGTTTACGACAATAATCTCTCCAATTCTGGTGGGGCTGTGATATTCAACGGTCCAGTGCTTTTCTTCTTCACTTTACTCTACCGTAGTATTTTCCAATTCTTTTGAACAATTTCGGTTCTTAATTACTCTTCCCTCCCTCTGTTCTGCCCCCAATGTAACCCCTCAAGTCGGGCTCGCATGCTCCCACGCTCAACCTTGGTTATCTCTGAGTTAAGTGGAGCTTTGAACCCGGAGTTCCGACCAAATTACTACCAGTCCTAATTTTTCCTCCTCGAATAATGATTGGTCGCTAGGTCATGGATGTCGCCAAGACCAGCGCCAATCAAAACAATTGAACGCTAATTGAACACAAAACTACAGTTTTTGACCCGAAGTTGAAGAACTGATTCAGCGAGATTTCAGTATATACCTTTTGACAAAATCTGCTGTGGTAATTACAAGGCTCAAACGGTAAAAAGCACAGCTAATATATATCCGAATGGTGCTGCACGTATTCGCCTCAACAGAAATGACGTTTATGCCATTCCAGCCGGCATTTTGATGGTATCAAATTGTCGTGCGATAGAGTTATATGAAATCATCTGAACCACCAAACTATTTCTGTTATCTTCATATGCCAGTCCGCATAGAACAATAACCTTCTCCACTTAACCAGGTACCCGTAATTTGATAGCAAAAAGTCCAAAAGCTGACTGTCACTTATCTTTTGGAATCTTTAATGATGGTACCAACAAATTTAATCCTCCGAAGGGTTAAAGGTTACACTCACGTCCCTTTTGTACACACTACTCTTCCGTGCCTTCTCTTAAAAAATAACATGGTTTTTGATGCACCGCCTGTTTTTCATTCAAATTTGGCTAAAATTTATTCAGATTTATGTTTTTTCGGAAAGAAATGCTACCAACAGATTCTTCATCAGACAATCAAGAATTTAAGGGAATAGTAGTAGTAATAGTAATAGTCAAAGTACAAATTACCTAGAAATGGAAACGCGGAAATAAGCTTGCGCCTAAAGTACAGTCTTACCATGAATCCAGAGTAATGAAACGCATTGCTGTAGATGAAACGCCTGTGGATCAACCCTAACGTAATGCCTCCAAATTTTTCTCAAATTTAAGCATATTGTTCTTCTGTGTAATTACAATCAACTTCAAATAGATTTTTATAAATATGAAAATTGGCAACCTTTCCACTTTTGCACTTTTTGACACGGGCTTTTCTCTAATTATCTTTCCGAAAATTTGCAAGGCACGCGCACGTATATATCATGCCAACTGCTTGGGTAAGGAGTTTCTGTAATGGCTCACCTAATCAAGTTCCTAGGGCAAATTTAATGCACCATCGATGTGACCAATTCATAGAGTCGCCCTTATGGTTCTGGTAGTCAACAACAACATTGCTCTGCTGACATTTCACTGGGGAATGATGCGGTAAATCAAATAGTAACGAGTATACCTATCAACTGCAAATCTAAAACCACAAATTTTGATCACCACAATCCCATACTTAATCCGAATTATCTAATGCTTATCCTCTTCACCTTCCAACCTACTTCATGTCCGAACTCACCTCGAAACCCTCTTCTGACAACGTAGTATTCCCTTCCACAAAGCATATTTATCCGGAAAATTGGAATTCTTGACTTGCGATATCCTTGCATTCTACTACCATTTAGTGTTCGCGTATCGTTTTACACGGCTTCCATTCATCTTTTTTCATTACCCTACACAAACCAAATTAATCCCAATTTCGAATGTTCTTCAAGAAAAGGATACTTGGTGATCCCGGCCATTTGGAATGCGATGTATATCGTGAGGTGCACTCAAAACGCTGATTCTAAATCCGTGCTCAAAATCTGCGAAACGATCATATGAAGGCAGTTATGAACTTTTTTTCGTAAGAAATTTGGGTACTTTTGAGTAGTCAGAATCATCCAATTTGATCTATTTTACCATTTTAAGCTATTGAGGAGAATCTTGAAAGGTGTAGCGTTGTATTTATACCTATCTAAATCATATTCAGCATTTGAAGAGGAAAGAAAAATTTTCATCAATGATTTCCACCCACCGCAGTAGCACAATTCATTTTTGAAAAAATAATTATAGCTCCATCCTGGTTCTGGTTTCGCAGATATAGAAAACAGTATTCGAACCAGCGTTAAAAGGCGCATGTTTTGATATACAAACCATTATGAATGGCCGGAGTCACCAAGTATCCTACCCTGTTTAGATGTATTAGTCGCCAGTACTTGCGGTGGATATAAGGCACAAAATCGCGATCCGAATACAAAGAAGCTGCAGATTACGTACCCGACGAAGCTCATATCATTTAATAATTGCCGTCTTTTTCAAGCAAAATCATGCTCTTATCAAATGCATAAAATCAATAATTTAATTCTAAGCAACAATCAAGTAATCTAAGTTCACCATCTTTTACAAAACGTTTCAGCTTTTGTTGGTAATGACGGTAATTTGGGTGCTACACAGGCTCTAGCCTCACCAAATCAATTCTGTGCCGCACGCAAAATGTCCACAAAAACACTGTTTCCTTGGAAAACGCGAAGATAAAAGACAGACAAAACAAATGTTTAGGATAGATTGATAAAGATAGGTAAGAGCAAGTTCGCCTCACCCATCTTTTTAGTTAAAAAAAAGTTTGGGCAAAGATTAGTGGAGATTTGCAGTGGACTACAGGCAGATAAATGCTATTAATACAAAGAACGAAATGTACTGTATCCCTCATGTAAGGATATATGGATTAGGAAGTGATAAATTTGTCTATTCTATCGTGGACTGAGTGGGTTTATTTTTCAGATTTTCTCTAAACGAAACATGGAGAGCGCGCCATCTTCTCTTCCCTTGACCACTTCTTTTTACTATCATGGCGCAAAGTTTAAATGACGCTCCTGGAACGGGTGTGGTGCGGAAGGCGACAACCCCAAATCTTGTGCCTTTCAAACTCTTCGCTGCTAGAGTGACACGGCGCCAAGGTATGGGGGGGGGGCAAATACACGACTCGATCCCACAGTAAAATTTTGTAAATTGGCCAGGAGCAATTTTACACTGTTTGCATTTTGCCACCATGTCGCCTTCCGCGTGCCCCTCCCCCCCCCCCCCTGGAACATTTGAGCGCGCAGCTAACGAGTTGATAGGCAAACTCAAGACATGCTGTTTTGCATATATTGACGACATCATAATGGCGAGTCACAGTGTTGAAAAACGTTTTCACGACCTACCTTGACGAATTGCAATTAGAATAGAAAATTCTAGAATAAACTCACTCCCAACAAATGCTTTTTTGTTTGAAATAGAAGTCGGCTACTTAGGTGTCCTCATAAGTAAGACAATACGCGGCTAAATCTTGAAAAAGTCGCAAGCATAGCAAAAATTACGCAACCTACAAAACAAAAGGTTGTCAAGTCTTTTTCAAAAGCAGCATCAAATTTTCGACGTTTCATTCCACGTTTTTCTTTCGCAGCTCCTCTCAACCAACTCCTCAACAAAAATACTCCAAGATTGGAACAGCTCTCACAAGCAAGCTTTCAACGCCCTTAAAAATGCTTTCATATAAGCTCCTGTTTTAGCTCAACCTATCCTTTCTCAGCCATACATAATTCATACAAACGCCTCAACTTTTGCCTTAGGAGCATATTTACTGCAGAAAAAACCTTCTCAACAGAAGCATTCCATCACGTACTGCAGCAGACCATTAAACAGGCATGAAGAGAACTACTCCATCATTAAGTTGGGAGCTCTTGCAATTGTGTTCGCATTGAAGGTTTTTATCCGCATGATCGGTAACAGCGTGATAGAGACGTCCGCAACGTCTCTATCAGGCTGGTTACCGATCATGCGCCATTGAAATCCATACTCTATCGCTCAGATTTTTTTGGGCGCTTGGCAAAATAAGAGTAATTCAAGCGTAAGGCATGACCATGGTCCATGAAGCAAGCAGACATAACATCTGTGACTACTTGAGCTGATATCCTATAATGTCTAAGTTTTACTAGCTCAATACCTAGCTTAGATAGCATCGTAGAAAGTCAGCGAAATTTCGGTTATGGAAACCTGATCAACTTTCCAACAGGAAAACACAGAAAGTACCGCAGCAACATTTTGTTACACATGACAGATACTCTAATTTCTATGCCATTGTATCACAGTTTTAAAAGTACTCAAAATTTTTTATCAAAAAGAAGTTACAAAATCGAATTGCCTATCTCTTCCATGACAATTCGCTAATTGTTGCTCACTTTGATACATGAAGAACGTACGTCTCAAAAAGTACTGCTTGCCAACTTTTTGAAGCGTTGACTTAGGTAAAATCTTGTAGTGCATGTCCAAAATTCAGAACGCTTGCGGGAAATATTATTCGCGAGGAATAGGGATTTCTTCCCTTCCGCAGCAACATTTCGAGCGCTTACATACCGATATTATTGGTCCTCTGCCACAGTCGTTAGGCGGACAGAGGTACATTTCTATCACGATATGCGCAATCAGTAAGTTTCTCATCCACACGGCCTTATCGTTAGTAAACCAAACCGCAGACCTAGGCCCGTATGCACGTACATCCCCGCTGGGGAGGGAGGGGATCTGAGAGGGTATGCATCATATCTCGCTGCTCCACGTATCTTTCTTAATCCTTTTCTATCTTGCTTATAACGGTTCTCATGCCCTTATACTTGCGCATAATAGATGCCAGGTTACTTCCATATTCCATACAAGTTTGGCTTTTGCCATTTTGTGTGACCCCTTGGGGATCCCAAGGGATCATCCCCTGGATCACCTCTCATTTTCAAAATGATTTATATTCCTGAGAAGTCAATGAAAAAGCTGTAAATGTACTAAGGATATACTACGGCACTGCTAAGCATATTTTCGACAGAAGAAATGGAATCTGAAAATTGTGAATTTTTCGATGATCCCTGGCTCGCGAGCTAGGGATCATCGACGATTTTGATATCCTGAGATTTCACTTATTTCTACTATAAACTTCTTTAGCAGTGCCGTAGTATGTCCACAGTACAATTCTACAGCACTTTTTTGAATTTTCAGGGAGATAAATGGCATTGAAATTAAGGCCCGTATGCACGTACATCCCCGCTGAGGAGGGGAGGAGATCTGAGAGGGGATGCCTCATATCTCGCTACTCTAAGCATCTTTCTTCTTCCTTTTCCATCTTGCTTGTGAAGGTTCTCATAAGGTTCTCCTAATACCTGCGCATAATTGATGCCAGGTTACTGGCATAACTGATTAGATTTTTACTATTTTGTGTGATCTCCTGGGGATCCCCAGGGCATCCCCAGGGAATCAATTCTCAATTTCAGTGCCATTTATCTTCCTGAAAACTCAATGAAAACGCTGTAAAATTGTACTGTGGATGTACTACGGCACTGCCAAAGATGTTTGTAGTAATACTTGGAATCTTGGGATATAGAAAGCTTCGGTAATTCCCTGGCTTGAAACCTAGGGATCATCAAAAAAACAATCTTCACATTCCATTTCTTCTGCCAAAAACATGCTTAGCAGTGTCGCAGTATATCTTCAGCACAATTTTGCGGCATTTCCATTCACTTCTCAGGAAGATAAATGATTTTGAAAATGAGAGGTGATCCCCTGGGGATCCCCTGGGGATCCCCAGGTGATCACACAAAATGGCAAAAAAACCAATCTTGTATGGAAGTAACCTGGAATTCATCACGCGCAGGTATAAGTGTATGAAAAACTTCATGAATAGAGAAAGAAGAAGAAAGATACGTAGAGTAGCGAGATATGACACATCCCCTCTCAGATCCCCTTCCCTCCCCAGCGGGGATGTAGTGCATACGGGCCCTGGTGATAATAGCGCTTGTCGGTGATGTAATATCCAAGCATGTCATCCCCAATGAGATAGTAAGTTATATAGGCCCAAATTACAACAGTGAGCTTTTCAAGGAAATCAACAAAACTCTAGGGATCTCCAATATTCTTACCGAGAACCACAAGGCCGATGGCCATGTGGAAAGGATGGTAAAGGTAGTAACAGATCCTTTCATTATCTATTGCCCAGAGGCTAGAGGTTTGTGGTCAGATTTTATTCAACCTGTAGTTATCGTAATTGCAATAAGTGTGTTTCAACTGGATCAAGCCTTCTTTGTGGTGCGCAGCAGACATCCGATGACGTGGATACTTCCACACTAATCTTCGCCACAGCTACGTTCGCAGGACAGTTTGCAGCCGCCTTGCAAATTAGGATAGTGGAGGAAGAAAGCAGTATCGTGGCTAAAACTGCAGCGTATTAGGCTGGACAGACTTCCAAAAGAATTTAAACCAAAAAAAGCTTTTTATTGAAAATCTTGTTTTCCTTCATGACAACACAGTTTGTCCTAAACTGATGATTCAGTGGAAATGTCACTCTGAAAGTGTATCTTTCTCACGTCCAGATGTCACAATTAAAAGTCTGTTCACAAAATCACTACCACAAACGGTGCACATAAGCAGGCTTAAATTGTAATTCAGCAGACTCAGCGAGCGCGAGGTTACTGTACGAACACCAATACCAGCTCACACATGAAACCTCGCGCAACACGAAGTTGAGACGTTCAGAGCGTCTCCAAATAAAGCTAATCCGCTTTCTTTTCGAAGGAAGTTAAGGTTCCAGTAGCCGTTCCAAAAAAAACCTTTTCTCTCTAAATGGCTACTTGTTTTTTTTTCTTCTTACTGTTATTTGCCCCTGCGCTCCGTCAGACTTCTCCGAATAGGCTCTTTGGAGAAGAGTATTTGAGCTTCGAAAAAAAAAACATCTTCTAGCCTTGGAAACAGTGTTAGGGAAGTGTTCCCTCTTGAGCTGCATACAAGAAGAGGAAATGACGGTAAAATTCTCGCAAGCACTATAAATAATGATTGCGAGGATTTTACATTTACAATTTTACATTACACAATTCATAAATGACAGTCAAGCAAAAGGCGTACTCCAGTATCCGGGCCCCAAATTTTTCTCGCATGAATTTTGCTGAAACTTGACCCAGGGGGGTTATTCGGCTCGCTGATACCAAATATCGCATTGTTTTGTGCCGTAGCGTCAATTTCTCGGGTTACGATAGGTATACGATATGGAGTCAAAAATCCAAATTCGCTGAAACTTAACCCAGGGGGTTAGTCGGTCCGCTGACGGCGAATATCACATTGGTTTTGTACCGTAGCGTCATTTTCTCGGGTTATGGTGGATATACGGTAGGGGGTCAAATTCTCAAAATTCGCTGTAACTTCTCACAGAGGGGTTATTCGGCTGCTTGGAAATTCCACGCTTTCTCCGCACGAAAACATCTCCCTGCATGGTTACGGTAGGTTTACGGTAGGGATCCCTTTCCCCTGTGCTTTGCTTAGGCAAAAGCCGCAGCAGAGTGTGTAGCGCGCGGCGGTGGTCGTGTGTGCAAAGCTTCACGATCGTCCAAATCGCCGTACACCCGTTTGAGGCAGAACTGCGTTTTTAACCCGTTACCTTATACCCACCGTAACCCAAGAAGATGACGCTAACGTACAAAACCAATATGATATTCGGCATCAGCGGGCCGAATAACCCCCCTGGGCCAAGTTCCAGCAAATTCCGTGGTCTTGACCCCTTACCGTATACCCACCGTAACCCAAAATGACGCTACCGTACAAATCGCAACATGATATTCGGCATCAGCGGGCCGATTAACCCCCCCCCCCTGGGCCAAGTTTCAGCGAAATCCACGACAAAAGAATTTTGGGCCCCGGATAGCGGAATAGCGCCCAGATATTCATTTTACAATACCTCAGCATATGTAAATTTACCTACCAACATACTAACCCTTCTACAACTATAAATTCACCTACGCACATGCTTCATACTGTCAGTGAAAGTGCCGAAAGTGCTATTTATCTTTCGAGCGCGAGCTTTGTGCTGGTCATGCGAGCGCGTGTCTTTGCCCGCTAGCAACATACCTGCCGTACTTATCGTTAGGGTTGTTTCATACTGCAGTCATATGGGGGCGGGCAAAAGATATCGATCGATTGACTGCCGTTGCTGCAGCGACTGCAGTATGAAACAACCCTTATGTCAACTACGAAGTAACGAAATAATCGCAACGTTGGCGGACATTTCCAAAATCAACTGGTTACTGTCAAATGATCAATGCGCAGTCAAATGGTCTGAGTCAAATGGTCAAAGTTCACGGTTGAATGGCCACACATGAAAGCACGGGACGAGCTTCATTAAAAAATGGACACGTTACGATGAAGCCTCAGTGTGGGCGACGATTACAAGCAAGAGTCGGGCCTAGCCTCTATATAACTGGTGGTCGGTTTCTCGCCCCTTTTTATATTCATTGTTTCAATGATAAAGTTTGATAATTAGATCCTTTGTTTATACTTGGAAGCAATTGGAATGAAGCAAGTCAGCCTGCGCAATTCACGAATTTGACACCGTATACCTACCGTAGTCCCATAATGGCCCTTTCGGGTAAAATGAATATTATTTTCGTGATCGAATCACCGCTGCGTGCAGAGTTTTAGCAAAATAGGAACTTTGAATTTTTGGGTTGCGTGTTCGGAAAAGAGGAAATTTCTCACATCTAAAGGCGATTGGACTGCTAATCAACTATAAAAACCGAAATGAGATCACAGCTTATAAATTTGCTGTAGCACGCTTTGAAGAGGGGTTTCTGTGACTTTAAAAGCACAGCACTCAGAAATAAAGAGTCGTCTCTTCAATGGTCCTTATCCTTATCACTTCCGGGGTAGAGGACTATATGTCGCCGAGAAGGGGCGGTCCACGGTCATTATAACAAATACGCACGCTTGCACATCCACGGAGGTGCGTTCTTTGCAAGAAGTCTGCGAGGACCTCCCACATTTGGCGACATATAGTCCTCCACTCCCACTTCCGGACCTCCTGTTGCTCCTCATCAACGATATCCACAGCCCCAACTCACACTACGTTGCTAACAAGGGAAGGATACCAACATTAGTCGGCGATTGAAGATGAGATGTATATCAGTAGACGCACTTTTAAACGCTAACTCCAGATCTGCTTTCCTTTTTTACGGAATTGGTTTCCGAAAGAATTTATGAGCGTTTGAATGTCTAGATTTGCCAACCATTGAGTGGCTTAAAACCAGCGAAAAGCTATAAAACAATACCTATGCGATTTCAACCGGCTTTGATCCTTGCAAACACAATACTCGATACAAAACTGATTCTCCACTTTCCGGTGTTTTAGTGCAGCTTTTCGCCAATTTTAGGCCACCTAAACCTCGACGGATTTGGACATTCAAACGCCCACAACTTCTTTCGGGATCCTGTTCCGCAAAAAGGAAAGCAGATTTGGAATCAACGTTTAAAGGCGCGTATATACTGATATATGTACCTTCCATCTTCAGTAGCCGATTAATGTTGGTATCCTTCCCTAATAAGCCTACTATCGTTTGATGAGCTTCGACTAATAACATATGTAGCTCAGGTATTGGAGATTGTACTGTAGCTGTACTTGTAGCTTGAGCTGCACTTGTATTCTCATGATTCTCCCACGTAAAGGAGTCGTTTTCTTTCAGAGTCACTTACGCAATGAAAGTTATGGGATGTACGCGAAACATCGGCAAGAGTCCCGCGCGGAAGCGCAATTATTACTTGGTCATGGGGCGCGCTTTTCGCAACCTTGTAAATAACAAGTATGAGTCTTTTGTTACTGTTACGCAAAAAGACAGGGTCAATTCGCTTTTATCGGGTTTTCACATTTGCGTATTGTATGCCGAACGTGCTTCCTTTGCAGTTCACCAGATTTTCTATCTTATTCGGTCTACAGAAAATTTTCTCTGAAAGTGTAAATAGTATCATTGCAGCAGTTTTAGACGATGAGTTCATCACATGATATATCGACGACTGAATCCGCTTGCTCATCTGATCGTACTATGGACAGTATTACAGATCAGCTATCTTCATGTTCTTCTTGTGGTGAAATGCAGACGTGAGTAGTTTCTCTACGAGTAACTGGTTTAGGGACCGGTTACACTTCGCCGAAAAAAGCCCAAAAGCGCTCAAAAAGTCCAAAAAAGCCCGAAAAGGTCCGAAAAAGTCCAGAAAAGTCCGAAAGAGCCAGAAACGAAATTATGGTAGAATTCTGACTTTATTTTGATGTGCAGACGAAGAAAATGAAGCAAAAAGACTCGTTTGCGAAATCAACACCATGTCTTAGCGTCAAAACGGAGGGGGCGTTCCGGCTTTTTTGGGCTTTTTCGGGCTTTTTGGGGTTTTTTTCGGCTTTTTCGGGCTTTTTTGAGCGCTTTTGGGCTTTTTTCGGCGAAGTATGACGGGTCCCTTACCTAAACGGAGGTATAGAGAAGCTGTTCAATTATCAAGCGGCTCTTACACTCGATGTAACTATTAATCTTCATGGTTGGAATAACCTTTATGAAACTTCCATAGTTGGAATAATAGCGAATTTATCACGGTAGAGAAGTCTTTTTTGTTCATTTTCTTCCTTTTTCTATCTCAAGTCAGTAGACTATTTAATTGAGGAGGGCAAAAATCCTGCCCCTTGTAAACTCACTCGTGCGCGGAGTTTAGCTTTGAACTCGCGATCACCGCATCATAACATAGTATGTGAGTCGAGATGTCATTATTTTCCCTTACTTTTGGAACAGTGACTGTAGAAATCGCATCACATGGCGCCAACTTTGGTGGGCAGACTCGCATCTTCTACAGATTACGCAATATTTTTGGCTCAAATATGCATGCCTTGCGAAGCACATTTCCAATGATTATCAATAATTGAGCAATTTTCACTCAGTAACACTAATTACCTCCTCAGAATACGAAGATATGCGTAAGATAAGCTGTCGCACGCAGAGACTGGACGCAGGAGACGCCGACAGCGTCCGGAATACCGCCCTGCCTCTGCGTCGATGATGCCCCTATGGCTGCCTCTTTGACAACGTCATTGTGGAGTGAAGATCGACGACCACGGAGATGTTTTCTATAGTATATGTTGCCCATTTGGCCTCGGGCAGAGTTCACGCGACTTGATCGTCGCGATTGATCGCGACAAGGCAACTGTAACAATATCATTGCATGCCGATCTTTTTGCATTTCGGTTGTGATAGTTTTCCAACACGACTAATTGTGACTAACTATCACAACCGAAATACAAGAAGATCGGCATGAATGAACTCGTAACACTTGTCGAGACGCAGACTAATTAGATGGTCCGACAGTCCCCACGCCAACTGGGGTGTAGTCAAGAGGCGCGATTTTTATTGCCAGATGGACACCAAAAAGCACATAATAAGTGTTTTATAACATTCACAAATACTGAAATTTTAAAAGGAGATATATTTGGGAGTTGCATGGGTTGATAAATCTGGCTTCCTTGGAATCAGTTCAAAAGAACAATTTTGAAGGTCAAAAACCCATGAAAATGCAGCTAAGAACAAATTCGTAAATATTTCTGTCCGTTTTTCAGCAAAAGCCATCTCACTCGGCGAGTGGTAACCTCAGACAGATAGCAGTTCAATGCACTTCATTTGATAATTTTTGAAGATTCGCATGGCACTAAACTGGAGTTTTGAGTTGGTGACAGCTGGATAAATCGCACCTCTTGACCGTCTCCCCGCCAGGGTCTTGACCGTCTCCCCGCCAACTGGGCGGTGCCCAACAACTCCAGATGAGCTGTGCCCAACCGGGTGACCGGCGGTTTCCCTTCCTCTCTCTTTCTATCCATAAATATATAATAAAGATTCTAGTCACAGATGTTATGTTCATATTAAGTACTAGCTGGCATACCCGGCTCCGCCGTATGTTCCGAATAGAAAATTCCATTTCTCAACCGATCCGAACGAAACTTGGCACACATACACTTCGGGCCCCGGCGGGTGTCACAGTCCACTTTTCGTTATCCTAGGGGGCTGGGATTTGGCACAGGGGGAGGGTAATCGAGCATGCTGATTACGAATACAATATTAGTTTTCGAAACCGTGCATTACTTTTATCGATTTTATCGATTTTTTTTGCAAAATTTGAGCTAGGGGGATGGAATTTGGCAAGGGGTGTAATCGAGCATGCTGATCACCCCCACGGGGGTGTAGCCTATGACACCCGCCGGGGCCCGAAGTGTATGTGTGCTAAGTTTGGTCCGGATCGGTTCAGAAATGGAATTTTCTATTCGGAACATACGTACACACAGACATACAGACAGACAGACAGACAGACAGACAGACATACATACATACATACAAACAGACATTCAGCTTTATATATAAGAAGCAGTGGCGTACCGAGGGGGGGGGGCGGGGGGGGGCGCGCGCCCCCCCCCGAGAACGGGTCGCAAAATTTTTGAAAGTTACTTACATGCGTTATAAAAATGTGCAAATGACTTGTTTATTTTTGTAAACAATTAAAATAATTTTTAAAATTTTTTAAAAATTCAAATCAGCCTTATAAAAAAAATTTTTTCGGGGGCGTGGCTGACGCCACGCCCCCTTTTTCCAGATTTTAGGGGTTGGGGGCCCGCAGAATTGTTGAGAAGCCCCCCTAAAATTTTTTCGGAGTGCGTGGCTAACGCCACGCACCTTCATTTAAAAAATTTTTTTTTGCCGCGCCCCCCCCCCCGAGCCGAAATCCTGGGTACGCCACTGATAAGAAGACAATCAGGGTGAAGGATTCAGGTCAGGAGAGTGCACCTCCTGGACTTGACACACTTGTCTTATAGCGATTACATCGCGACGATCAAATCGAATGAACTTTGCCCGAGGCCTTTCACTACACTAAGCGCTGAGTCGAAATTTTGCGTCAGTAATAGTGATTTGTTTGCTTTTCATAGACACTATGCAATCTTAGGGAATTTCCATGGAACATAATCGACAACCCGCTGCCGACTGTGCCTGACTTCGGAAGTTTATCGAAAGATTATGGGCAGCCACTGATAATTCACTTCTACAGCGATCTGCACGGCAACATAGTATCGCGCATTGGTGGTGAGTATCTTTTTCATTTCTATCTGCACGTCCAGAATTCTGCCTTTTCTCAGATTTTCAAGATGTTCCCGTTTTGGAGGCTGTTAGAGCTTTGAATGCACAGCCCCTTTACACACAGAGCATCAATCTCGTTGTGAGGATAGACCGCTGTGATGAGGATGAAATAGCATTCATTTTGGTGGATTTTCCTAGTACAGGACAGATTGTCCACTTCAACGTTAGCAGTGCACAAATTATTACAGCCAACGCTCCGCCTTCTACTCTTTCGCTGTCGCATAAGTTTTGCTGTCAACGATTGGGAGCGATGTGTTCTTGAAATGGACGACTACAATCATGCAGTCAGAATAGTGGAAGTGATATCCGAATTTACAGACAAGTCAGTATTTCGCAAATTGTTTAGTTTAGCCTCGGGCAGAGTTCACGCGATTTCATCGCGCCGCGATTCCCGACAAGATGTCAGTTACGAGTCCATTGCATGCCGATCATCTTGCATTTCGGTTGTGGTAGTTGGTCACGATTAGTCGTGTCTGAAAACTATCACAACCGAAATGCAAGATGATCTGCATGCAATGGACACGTAAGGCCTCGGACATACCTCACGCGATTTCAGTCGCGACGCGATGGCAATACTCCAAACGTTCATAACTCATCGTACGGGGTTTCCGAATGTACGGAAGATGGGGCATTTTATCAACCCGAAAGTTATACATGCTGTACATTTGGGGTCTAGTATTGAATTTGAAAACATCTGGCAAATTGCCAGATCGCGTGGCGACTGAAATCGCGTGAGGTATGTCCCTTGCCTAACTTTTGTTTTGTTGGGAGAATCGCAAGGCGGTGAAATCGTGTGAACATGCCCAAAGCCTTAGCCTAATAATGATAGAATTTAGGATTTTTGAGCTCAATATAGGATCAGTACAGCATGTAAAGGAACAGCGAATTCGTAACGTTAGCATCACACCATCGCAGTAGCCCTCTATTTCGCTCATGCTCTTTTTAGATTATAGAAGAAGAAGCCCTTCATGTCGTGCAGTTACTGGAGGAATGGCTTCCCAAAATTTACACTACTTTGAGGTAAGTTGAACTTCTTTCCAGTAGACAAATTCTCAGGATGTCTTTGAGTCATACTGGTTTTTTTAATCTCTTTCACTTATTCCCAATGTGGCAAAAGTGAAGGTACTCACATATAAGAAAGGACCAAATTTTTTGAGTTGAAGTTTTCACCATTGTTATTGAGGTGACTAAGATGTCTTTGTGGAGAATCTTATACAACGGTCTATTCCCAAGAGCATCACATCTGTGGCGCAAAGCCTAGCAGCAGGGCCTAGCAGCTGGCGCTTAAGTGCGGTCAGGAAAACAGTTAAATAGGCGATTGCTTGGAGGAAGTGTACGTCGGGTCTACAAGCGCGGATTTTTTTTTGTATGGCACTAAATTTGGCTTTTTTGACATCTCTGGAATTGTTGAATGAGTGTGGGTCGAGCGTAGCGAGCGGTTATGTTGACGCCGACTAGAACTAATTGTTGGTTACACTCTTGGAGACAGATTTAAGAACGAACTCTGCAGATTGCCCACATTTTTTTCTTATATGTAATGTGAAGATGTTGTCTAACTTCTTATAAAATGATAGCACTAGATGTAAGTTACCCTCGATATCATCCCATATGTCTTCCCTCAACATGACGTGGATTACGTGGTTTGATGAGGCGCCGCCTCGCCTCGGCCTCGCGCCACGTTGCGAGCGCATCATTTGGCGCGACGTGGCACTCAACACAACTTGGCGCAGACTTTTCCACGTTCTTCTTGTTGCCACATCACGCCGAAGACGCGCACGCAACGTGGCGCAAGCCCGAGGCGAGGCGGCGCCTCATCAAGCCAGTAATCCACGTCATGTTGAGGGAACACATATGGGATGATATCGAGGGTATATTCAGTTGTGCATGCAAATTATCTTGTAAACAGTTCTCTGCTTCGGAAATCCTGTAAAGGATATAGTCTGACCCAATCGGGATCAGGCCGAACCGTCGGCTGAATTTGCGCGCTTGCAGCGCTAGGGGATTGCGCTGCATACGCGCGCTGTCGCACAGAGTGAAGAGATCGAGGAGAGAGCAGACTAGCTAGCCGCAGATGTGGCGCAAAACCCTCGCGGCGCGGACTCCCGCCATGCCGATTTTGGCCTGGTTAGGATTGGGGCAGACTGTATCCGTCGACGACCGCCCCGTTTCGTGCATTTACACCACCGCAGGCGTGCCTTTTTGAAGCCTTTCCAGCTTGACAGTACGCTGCAGCGCGCGAGGACTTGGTATCTCGCAGCATCCCTGTCCTTTAACCTCTTTTGTTGATTTAAGTATTTCACATCGTTTTTTCTTATTATTTTTCATTTTAGGCAATTAGCCGTTCTAATGTCTATGTGAGATCATCGCCGCGAGCAAAGGAGAGAAAAGAATGACCTTTTTTGTAATTGCAATGGTGGATATCATGGTTATGGTTGGGATTGCATGTTTCCTTCAATGTTTTGTAACGATTTGACATGTTTCCTGGGACAGACCACTGAAATGATTACTTCAGCACTCCTACATCAGGGACACCATGTAGGAGTGCTGAAATATACATCAGAGTGGCCTCATCTAAGAAAAATCCATGAAAGCCACCACGCTTATGAACAAAGCATACACTTTCACCTAATTTTGCCCGAGGCGATGGCTTACGATTGTGTAAAAGGAAAGAATGTAAAAGAATGTTTGGCGTGTAAGAAGGAAGAGGAATTCAATAAATGTGCCTAAACAACTTTTTTCCATACCTTTCAGTGTTCATCAAAGAAGAACGTAGGATATTTGAACATAGAGAGAACCTAAGAGAAAGGTAAGACGAATGACTGACTGAAATACGAGAACTAAGAAGAGGAATACGATGCGAAATACTGAAATTAACGAAAGAGGCTAAAGGACACTGTTGCTGCGAGCTACGAAGTCCCGGCACGCTGCAGTGTACTGTCAAGCTGGAAAGGCTCCAAATAGGCACGCCCACGGTGGTGTAAATGCACCAATCGGGGCAGTCGTCGATGAATATCCTTTAATGTGTCGAATGTGAGAAATCACAATAATTCTCTAGAACTCTGCTGGGATTATTTTCGGCAGCTTGATTTCTGCATTATAGATGTTGCAGATGTCTTCGCATATTTGCTTTCATCCGTCTTGACGCGCACCTCTCACTCATGCTAAACCGCTGTCCTATGCTGAGCCATCTTACCCTTGCAAGGGTGTGTCAGTGTCTGTGAGACGAATTTTTGTGCGTTTATGTCTCCCCAGAAGCAAGTTCTGAGTTCGTTTCAGATTTCTGAAATATCTTGTCCTTGTTTCAATAACCTGCAGTCGTTCGAGTTCAATGGATGCGGAATGGGGTACGCAGAAGAAGATTTGACTCTTGGGAAGGTAAGAGAGTTTCACGAGAGCATAGAAGCCACATGATATCGTCTTTCAGTGCTTAGTCAAATACTTCCCAAATGTGCGTGTAATTGGATTTCGGGAAGTCTGCTTTGATCCAGTGATATCAAGCTTGATCAGGCTGGTGCTTTGCTTGTTTTTTGGTGTTTATCATGTAAGAGTGTGTTGCCTTTGGCATTTATTAGTGTAGGGGTCGCTTTGAAGGCAGTGTCGAGGCGAATTTGAGCTGAGCGCATTGGTTTTTCACCTGGAAAATTCATTCACAGCTGAGAAATCCGTCCCCAAACTTTTCACGCCTGCGCCGTGGCAGTGACTCGCGAGTGACTTGGGGTGGTCCCAGCGCTAACGCAGCGTTAAAATGAGGTAGGTGCCAGGGATCGGCCATACTATTCCTGCTATTCCTGCGATTCCTGCGAATCCTGTGAGTCCCGCACAGTTTATACGCCGCTTAAATGAGCGCGTGTTGCGTGTTGTTTTACGTGTTGTTTTTTCTAGAGTTTGTTTTAAGCGGCGTATAAACTGTGCGGGACTCACAGGATTCGCAGGAATCGCATGAATCGTAGGAATAGCAGGAATAGTATGGCCGATCCCCCAGAGTAAGCGAATATTTTGTTCAGGTTGGGGTCCCGCGCAGAATTGACGTCACTTGGATTGACGCCAGCATGGTGAGAGACGTCAGTTCTGCGCGGGACCCCAACCTGAACAAAATATTCGCTTACTCTGGCACCTACCTGAGCGAAGTCATTTTCATGTTACGGACGGCACAGGCGCGAAGAGTTTGGGATTTCAATGGGCAATTCAATCATCAGATCGTCGTATAGTGCTTCCTAGGGTATGTTAGCCGCTCAAATATCTCAAAAATACCTGGAAGAGGTGCTTGCATAGACAACGTTTGCACGATAACTAGACCGTTCAATCATCTTTGCTTTCTCAAGAGTTTGCTTCTCATTCGTGTATGTCCATCATGCCTTTTAATTGCAGAAATTTAACACCGACGGGCCAGCGCTATGAGATTTACCAGATAGTTTCCACTCAACAGTGAGTTTTCTATCTTCCTCCATGAATACTTGTATCGTCGTTTCGTTGACTGCACGGACTGCTCAAACTCTGCGGACCAAGCGCGGCGCGGCTGAGTTGTCGCGAGAGCACGACTTGTACAATGGCGAACTTGTACTGGGGCAAGAGTTCTACTCGCGGCGTGTGCTCCGCAGTGATGTCCAGTCCGTGCAGTCAATGAGTCAAATACAGTTTCCGTGTACCTACGGTCAATGCACTGCACAGCGATGAAAGCAGACTCACTTCGCGCTCGCAATCAGATCAGTTTTTTAGATTTAGGAAAGCTGTCACGGTCCATTGAGTTTACCAAAAAGACAAGTGTAGACCAGATTGGACTCTACAGTATAATCTACCTTTTTCGCGAGGCTGTCAAGTCCAAGAGGTGCACTCTCTTGACTTGAATCCTTCACCCTGATTGTTTTACTTTGTATGAACATGACATCATGACTAGAATCTTTATTATATATTTATAAATAGAAAGAGAGGGGAAGGGTAACCGCCGGTCACCCGGTTAGGCAGCTCATCTGTGGCCGTATTCATCAACGAAACCCGTGGGTTCCGGAACCCACTGGGTTAATGCTTTTGATGAATATCGATTCTTCCCTGAAGTAGAATCGATATTCATCAAAAGCACTAACCCAGTGGGTTCCGGAACCCACGGGTTTCGTTGATGAATACGGCCACTGGAGTTGCTGGGGCACCGCCCAGTTGGCGTGGAGACTGTCGGACCATCTAATTAGTCTGCGTCTCGACATGTCCATTCCATAGTAAAGCTCGTCCCGAGCTTTCATCTTTGACCATGGCTAAAGAGTGGGAAATCGTCATCAAAGCTGCCCATGTACCATTTGTTTCGTCGTGGGGGGCAGGAGATTATTGTGTAGTTGTCATCATCGTCTTCAATACTGCCCATATACCATTTGTTTCGCGGCGGCTGTGATTGAGTGCAGAAAGGTGTGGTTGAAACCATTATCGTCATCAAGATAGCCTATAAACCAATTGGTGTTGTTGCTTCGGTTGAACGCAGGGTTTGTGCTGTTGATCGCTCAGTGGGTTTCGTTGCTGGATCGCTCTTCGCGAATAAGGACAGGGGGAAAAGGGCTTATTAGAAAGGCACGGCTCTCGCACGCCCTGTCAAAAGAAAGAGCTCGTCTCGAGCTGAGAATCAAGCGCAGCAAAATGATCTTGGAAATGGGATAGTTATCAAACTGATTTGCGGGTAAGGTAATTAGGAACGGATGAATGCGATAATGATGATATCAAAACGTCGTAGATGGGCTTTATCCGAGCGGAGGGAACAAGTATTGCAATGCTTCTCACGAGGATAAAACAACATGGTATAAGCGGCATAGTTTGAAAGTCGAATTGGGATATGTTTGAAATTTTGATATGTGGCGATGGGGTTGTCGTAAATATTGAAGAAATACATATACTTGAGAAATGCAGACAACAATAATGCAAATCAAATCAAGCAATAATCGCTATTGTGACAGAACGTTCAAAATTTTGACGTTTTGAAGATTCGTCGTTACAACATTCAAAAAAAAATCAAGGGCAACTAAAACATGAAATTTTCGAAATCTATCATGTGAGCAACTCATGAGGGAACACTTCCCTAATGTTGCCCACAAGGGCGTGGGGTGAAATTTTGAATGACTGAAAGGCTTCTCCGAGTCGCCCATCGGAGAAGTCTTTCTTGATATAGTGCAGACGCTTGCGGCAAACTTACTCTGCCAGTAGCCGCTGCGTAAGTGAAATTATTGTGTGTGGGTAGATTTGAACTCACGTCGCAGGATTCAGAGTCCTGAGTGCTAACCGCTACACCACGGGACCTCCATGTCAAGTCCAAGAGGTGCACTCTCTTGACTTGAATCCTTCACCCTGATTGTTTTACTTTGTATGAACATGACATCATGACTAGAATCTTTATTATATATTTATAAATAGAAAGAGAGGGGAAGGGTAACCGCCGGTCACCCGGTTAGGCAGCTCATCTGGAGTTGCTGGGGCACCGCCCAGTTGGCGTGGAGACTGTCGGACCATCTAATTAGTCTGCGTCTCGACATGTCCATTCCATAGTAAAGCTCGTCCCGAGCTTTCATCTTTGACCATGGCTAAAGAGTGGGAAATCGTCATCAAAGCTGCCCATGTACCATTTGTTTCGTCGTGGGGGGCAGGAGATTATTGTGTAGTTGTCATCATCGTCTTCAATACTGCCCATATACCATTTGTTTCGCGGCGGCTGTGATTGAGTGCAGAAAGGTGTGGTTGAAACCATTATCGTCATCAAGATAGCCTATAAACCAATTGGTGTTGTTGCTTCGGTTGAACGCAGGGTTTGTGCTGTTGATCGCTCAGTGGGTTTCGTTGCTGGATCGCTCTTCGCGAATAAGGACAGGGGGAAAAGGGCTTATTAGAAAGGCACGGCTCTCGCACGCCCTGTCAAAAGAAAGAGCTCGTCTCGAGCTGAGAATCAAGCGCAGCAAAATGATCTTGGAAATGGGATAGTTATCAAACTGATTTGCGGGTAAGGTAATTAGGAACGGATGAATGCGATAATGATGATATCAAAACGTCGTAGATGGGCTTTATCCGAGCGGAGGGAACAAGTATTGCAATGCTTCTCACGAGGATAAAACAACATGGTATAAGCGGCATAGTTTGAAAGTCGAATTGGGATATGTTTGAAATTTTGATATGTGGCGATGGGGTTGTCGTAAATATTGAAGAAATACATATACTTGAGAAATGCAGACAACAATAATGCAAATCAAATCAAGCAATAATCGCTATTGTGACAGAACGTTCAAAATTTTGACGTTTTGAAGATTCGTCGTTACAACATTCAAAAAAAAATCAAGGGCAACTAAAACATGAAATTTTCGAAATCTATCATGTGAGCAACTCATGAGGGAACACTTCCCTAATGTTGCCCACAAGGGCGTGGGGTGAAATTTTGAATGACTGAAAGGCTTCTCCGAGTCGCCCATCGGAGAAGTCTTTCTTGATATAGTGCAGACGCTTGCGGCAAACTTACTCTGCCAGTAGCCGCTGCGTAAGTGAAATTATTGTGTGTGGGTAGATTTGAACTCACGTCGCAGGATTCAGAGTCCTGAGTGCTAACCGCTACACCACGGGACCTCCATGTCAAGTCCAAGAGGTGCACTCTCTTGACTTGAATCCTTCACCCTGATTGTTTTACTTTGTATGAACATGACATCATGACTAGAATCTTTATTATATATTTATAAATAGAAAGAGAGGGGAAGGGTAACCGCCGGTCACCCGGTTAGGCAGCTCATCTGGAGTTGCTGGGGCACCGCCCAGTTGGCGTGGAGACTGTCGGACCATCTAATTAGTCTGCGTCTCGACAAGGCAAGACACTGTTCGAAATATTCGCCTGTACCTGAGGCTTACAGTCTGCCCTAGTCCAAACCAGGCCAAAATTGGCATGGCGGGAGTCCGCATCGTGAAGGTATTGCGTCACGTTTACGGATAGCCAGTCTGCTCTCTGCTCCATTGCTTCGCTTTCTGCGACAGCGAGCATATGCAGCGTAAACCCCTAGCGCTGCGGGTGCGCAGATTCTGCCGACGGTTCGGCCTGATCCCGATTGGGGCAGATTGTACATCTTGTCGTTAGCACAGTAGCGCCTACATAACGAGACCATCCCACTGGCAAAAAATTCTGGCGTTGGAGCTAGTCGACCCAATCAAAAAGCGGTAACAAGCCAGTGAAAGCGATGTCTGACCTTTGGGTCTCGAAGACGCAGTTGGGTCTCAAAGACGCAGAATAAAGGTTCCCTCCAGATGGTCAGCATATACGGGACGAGACGAAAATAAGAACTTTTGAGTTGTCACGGTTCTTCTCGTGATTGGTGATCTTTTTTACTAATCTTTGTATTTTCAAAAGTTTACCAGCTCTCAAGAAGTAACTGTAAATAGATAGTGTTAAAGATTTTTTGAAAATTCTTCCAAATGTAATCTGACCGTCTCTGGCGCTTTTTGAACTTGGCTGTATGCCGTTTATGATCATAAATCTTAATAGCTTATGTCAAATCTTGATATTTTATGTCAGTGGGTCATTGTCTTATCTGTTTGCTTATTTACAAAACAATACATTTACCTGTGCGCACAATAAGTGCGCACAAGT
Source organism: Cylicocyclus nassatus (assembly GCA_958299035.1). NCBI lineage: Eukaryota > Metazoa > Nematoda > Chromadorea > Rhabditida > Strongylidae > Cylicocyclus > Cylicocyclus nassatus. The sequence continues at coordinate 54,716,910 of CATQJL010000112.1, read as the reverse complement.
AACCTGCTGACGTGCTGATCCACCGACCTTCCGCTAATCAGATCTTTGACATGCGAAGTTTCCGCCGACAATTCTGGAGGTAATTCTCTAGAAAATTCCCAAATTCGCCAAATTTTCCAGAATTCAATAACTTAAGTTATTCGCTCTACTCCACACTACTTAAATCGCCGGCCACTTTCTAAGGTGGTATGTTTTTGACCTATGAGACATTTTCAATGTCTTTTTCGACTTATTTTACTGTTTTTTTTAGTTCGATTGCATACTCTACTCTCCTACGTCTGCCTCCTTGCAGCATCATCTAGTCACATTCAATTGAAATGTGCACTACATGCATGCCCGTAGGGAAGCACACGTTTTTTTATGATGAGTATGAAGTTTTTTCCGTCCATATCAAAAACGCAATCAAATAAAAATGCATCACCTTCATTTGGTAGCGTGATCTACATGGATTGATTTTGGTAGCGACCTTTTCTTTGCTGCACGCATCATGCTTTTTATAGCGGAAAAATTTCAAATGCACGTTCGTAAATTTTACTAGGAATGAGAATTTAAGTAGATGATAATTTTCTTGGAAAACTACAGAGATGCACTGAAGTGTCAGAAGGAAATACGCATTTGATAAAGAATTAGCGTAGATCACCAATTTGAGTTATAATTGGCCTTTAGAAGGGTTGTTACACAAACTTTGATTACGTGGGCTTTCCTTAGTAACATCAAGCAGCTCACATTAGCAATATGATGTGACGATGCACGACGTTATAAGGATCGCACACACAAGAGATATAAATGGAAAAAAAGCAAAAAAAACAGAGTTCGAAAGAATTCAAAGGAGATTCATAAGATCTTGAAAATGAAAAGACTTCGAAAATGTCCCATAAATCACAAACATACCTGCTGGGAAGTAGGGCTCAGAATACCAAACATTCAGAGGATGGTACCGTGTTTGGTTAATTCAGCGTGATTGGCTTGCATTCCATAATGCAAGAGCCGCACGAAAGGAGTTGGTGATCTTCGAAAATACGAGCCCTTCGCGGAGCACTCGTCCGCAGTCATCGCAGCGCATGCGCGCGCGTCCTGGTTCTAGATTACTGTAGGGAACGGTGGGTTTAGAAGGGCCGTCTCCCAGCCAATTGCGCCCGAGGTCAGGCATACGCCATCCGCCGAAATAGCACTTTTCACGTCCGCAAAGCGAATCATTGATATCTTCTGAAGCTGTAAAGCACAGTTTTGGACTTAGCTCATCCACGGGAGCCGGAGATGTCATTCTGCCGAGCCGCTGGCTTTGAGTTGGATATAAGAACAGTGGTAAACGCATGGTTACAGTTCAAAATTTTTTATCGCTTTTTCAGAACTCTTATCGTGGTGATATAATTTTGGCACAGGTTTACTTCCCTTGTGAAGTCAATGTTTGCCGAGAAGTACCCGACCGAATGTAATGATCATGTCGAGTTAGTGAACGTTAGATATGGAACTTGTCTCATTGTTTATGGAAAACATAAGATTTATCGTATGCAGTATTGATGCATGACGGTTATTGTTATCATAAGAAATTATGGGGCCTGTACTTTGAGCGAGCTTATTCCGAAAGTTGCATTTCGTTAGCTGTAAGCAACGTAATTTTTTAAATATAGATTTTAGTGTGCCTTGCTTCATTTTTTATGAAGATGATTCTTTTGTTCCACGTGTTTGAAACAAACGCTACTAACGCCTTGGAAACTCCGTAAATTAGAATAGGGTAGGGGAAATCATGCCGGCGAAGGATATCTCTGAAACCCTTGCATCTCAATTTAGCCTTGTCAAGCTGTTAACATTAACATTAACATTTATTGCATAGGGTTCCTATGCATCAACACAACATAAACAATAACGAACGAACAAGAGATTGAAACAACAAAAAGAATGAGGTAGATGAACATAAAAGTCAGGTCTGTAAAGGAGAAGATAGATAGTTTTTGAGAATGGTTTTAAATTGTGCCAATTTAACAGGAAATCTATTCTTCCTAACAAACTTATCAATATCATGAGTAACTCGGTTTACAAAGAAAAACCGCCTCACATTTTTCCTAGGCCGCGATAGTACTATCTTGTCTGAGCCTCCTCTAGTTATGGAACTTCTTCTCTGGAAAAACTCTGAAGCATTGAGATTGCAACTTCCGAAAAGAATCTTATGAGCCATTATCAGATCAAAAGCGCGTCTTCTAGTAGCAAGAGGCTCAAGACCCAAATTGTTATTTCGAAGGGTGTAGTTAGGGATACGATCGTATACAAATCCATTGCTCCTTATCAGCAGTTTCCTAGTGAAACTGTTTTGTACTTTTTCAATTGCATATATACTCGTCTTCTTGTAAGGATTGAACACAACAGTTCCGTATTCAACTAAAGGTCTGACATAAACTTTATAAGCTCTTACGAGAAGATCGATATCATTCGTTGAGAGGGCTCTATACAAATTATAAACTGCATGCATTCCTCTCGCAGCAATAGATTGACAATGTTTATCAAAACTTAGTCGATTATCCACCAGAAATCCAAGATCCGTCACCTCAGTTACATAATCTAGGATGTCCTGTCCTATAGTGTAGGAATATTCCACAGATTTTGGCCCTAGAGACAATACCTTTGTTTTCTCACGCGAAATAGGCAATAGCCAGTCTTCCGACCATCTAACAACGAGATCTAAACCATCTGTACCTTTTCTTTATCTGCGCGCTCAATGACTGCACTGTAGATTTTGAAGTCATCAGCGAAAGCACAGCATCCAACACCAGCTCCCAGCACAAGGTCAGGAAGGTCATAAGTATAAATATTGAACAAGATTGGGGATAGAACCCCACCTTGAGGCACTCCACTCAGCATAGGTCGTAGACTAGAAAAGCTTTCATTAACTCGGACTGTAAATGAACGTTCATGTAAAAAGGCCTCAATCCAAGCTATAACCTGGGGATGGATGCCAATCATTTTTAGTTTGACTATAAGTTTGGTATGAGAGACCTTGTCAAATGCTTTAGTAAAATCTAGGTAAATGACATCAACCCCTTTGCCTGCGTCTAATGCCCGAGTCCAGTCATTCAGCGAATGCAACATCGCCGTAACCGTTGATTTGCCTGCTTGAAACCCATGCTGAGCGTTAGAAATGATACCACGACTGGTTAGATGATTAACTATTCTTTTCTTTAACACTTTCTCAAACAATCTAGCAAAAACGGAGGTAATACTTATAGGCCGGTAGTTTTTAGGGGAGGTGTGAGGCTTCTTTTTAGGTATGGGAGTTACATACGATATTTTCCATCTGTATGGAACTTCTGCACTAATCAAGCTCAAGTTAAATATGAATTGCAGGGGTTTCGCAATGATATGGGCAACCTCTTTGATGAATCGATGAGGTATATGATCAGGGGTCAGAGATTTTGATTTTGGCCATCTACGAAGAAGTTCAAAAATCTCACTTTCATCAAAATATACAGAGTCCATAGCTTCAAATCGCGGTGTAACATTTTCGGAAACACTTGATTCATCTCTCTGAAAAACCTTTTCGAAAACATCTGCAAAACACTCTGATTTTTCAGCATCAGTATTTATGGCTGCACCATCATCAGCCAAAAGAACTCCCAACTTCATCCTCTCTTTAAGCCTTGAATTAAGGAGCTGGTAGAACGCTGATCTGTTTCCACTGTTTATGGTTTTCTTTTCCAAGTAAGCCTGATATTTTTTTAATCGCTTTAAGTATCTATGATTTATCCTTTTGTATAATGTAGAAGCAATTCCTCTTCCATTAGCTCTCGCTTTATACCAAGCTTTTGCTCTAATACGCGAAAGCGTCACAAGATGTTTCGGAATGCTCGGCGTATTTCGCGGTACAGATATGAGCGGCACGTAAAGTTCAATTGTATGCTGAAGGATAAAAATCATCATCTCATACATATCATTGAGTGAGCCTGCTGCATGAAAGGAGCCTAGCCAGTCAATTGTTTCCAGATAGCTGATAGCTCCTGCCATGTTGGCATTTTTAAAGTCCCTTCTCAAAACGCATTTGACTTTAGTTCTACATAGGTCCTCCAAACGAAAACTTATCAAGGCATGGTCACTAGAGCCCACCGGTGGATTTACCAGGACATCCTTTATTAATTCTTCATCATTAGTTAAAATCAAGTCTAATATGCTTTTCCCCAGCGTGCAGGTGGTTACTTTTTGAACAAGGCGATGATTCAAACACATATTCATGAACAATTTAGCTGCAGGACTTGCTTTGTAGAATTGAAAAGAATTCCAATCAATTCCCGGAAGATTGAAATCACCCAACAGTACTGATGGGTAGCTGCACGCTATGAGATCTGTAATAGCTTTAATCATTTGCCTAATGTTTCGAGCTGTGCATGACGGCGCCCTATACACAAGTATCAAACGCATTTGTTGGCGACTGGTTACGATATCGGAGCAAATCAATTCATATCCATCAACGACTGATTCAGAAAAAATCAATTGTGGATATAGTTCCCTACTAATCAATACGGCCACCCCTCCTCCAATTTTAGCCTCTCGATCACACCTATATATTTCAAAAGAATTATGAAAGTTTCCCAAGATAGGCAAATCACTGATGGTACTTTTGAGCCATGTTTCAGTAAGGCAGACTATCCAGGCAGGAGAAGACCGAAGAACAAATGTGAGGGGCAGTGCATTTTTAGAAAGAGATCTTATGTTTGTTAGGAGGCACGGAATAGAACTATCTATCTTCCGAGGAAAAATCACATGTTTAAATCATAGCTACAACGCGACTGCAAATTACGTGAAGAAATGTCAATTCTATTACTCGAATGAGGGGGAGGATTTGATGAGATATGATCATGATCAACGACAAGCGAAGAACGATTAGGCTCAGGATTGCGATCTATCTTTTTCTTCCTTTCCTCAGGGGGAAGGGAAGGTCTTATATACAAACCTTGCCTATAAGGGAAATATTTCAAACGGGAAGCACGCCTGAGCGTGAGCCTAACAAAGTAGGAGGATGGCATAAGAACTTTTAGTAGCCTATCACGATTAGCATTCGGTTTACCCATGCGGTATACCGAAATCGGGCGACAATCTATCGATAAAAATTCCAATATTTGACCCACACAGTTGAAGTCGTTGTTGATCCTTTGACTACTGTTGCCATAACGGTATTCGGGTACTCCAATAAACACGAGCGAGCGCTGCCTTTCGAGCTCTTCATATGTGGAGGCATGTGGTGGGGGGCTCGTTGAAGTCGGCGGGCTGGTGCTGGAACTATTGACAATTTTCTTCAAATCAGAATTTTCCGCTCTCAGCTTCGCCAGCTCTTCTTTCAAAAGCCTAACGTCGTCGCGCAACTCACTATTAGACTGGAGAATAGCGTCCGTTTGTTTATGACTTTCCAACAAAATTGAAATAATGGCTCGAGCGTAAACAGGCAAACCGTCATCCTTGGCCAGATCGGCCGCCGCCTGCAGTAGATCGGGTGACGCGCGTGGTGATTCGGCCAAATCCAGACGTCGCTTCTTCCAGCGATCCGCAGGAGGAACAGGATAAGAGGGCGTATCCATAAGTTTAGAAGAAAGAATAGCAGTAGCGAATATCAGCGTCGAAGGAAAAAATAGGCTGCCGAACGTCGGGTTGGGTTGGCTGAGACGAGACGGCGCAAAAAATCGACCGCTCAGGGTGAGCGAGGGTCGCAAGAATGAGCGAGGAATGTTGAATCGTTGGTGACGTCACGTCCTCTACCAACTAATGGTTTGAAATATTACAGACTTGGCTTAAAGAGGGTTCAGTCAAAGCCCGTCGCTAATATATCGAACTAATGGAGTAGGGATGTATCAGGCAATCACAACATGTTCTGGGATCAGTAGACTCAAGACGCCACTATGGACAAGGGTTGCGACTTACACTGTGATGAGGAAGTCACCAGCGGTCAAACATGTTTTACTTTGGATTATTATGCAATATATCAAAAAATATATAGTACTGTAATATATTGGGAAATATTTTAATATACAGGGTGTTCCAAAGGTAAGTACACACTTTTCAATCGTTAATATCTCTTTTCTCATTGCGTTTTTCCGCCATTCAAGTACCATTCTGCAGAGAAGGCTTCAACTTTAGATTTACAGTATCGAGCGAATACCAGAACCGCTCTTCATTACTGTGGGATTGCTGTAGGAGCTTCGACAAGGATTTTAGGCCATTGGAAGCCATACCCTGCCAACGAAACCAAACAAGGTAAAAACTCTTATACTATGGTAATGGAAGCCACTGATTTCGAATATGAAATATCACTTTACTGTGATGCTTCTTTCCGAAGTTATCTCAAGTAAACCACAATAACAGTTCTCCCAGTATTTGTGATTACACTGTCAAAAAAGCTGAAAACACTCGGAGAAAGTTGTTAGGTGGAATCAGCATGCGGAAAAACCCTAGCACACGATTTTTCAGATTTTCTAAATAAACATTTTGTTAGGTGGTATATTTCACAATGGTTCCACATGCTGGAATTTCTTACCGTAATCCTACAGTAGTGATGAGCGATCGGTGATCCGCTCCTTAGTGTAAATCTAAGTTGAAGCCTCCTCTATGGAATGGTACAGGGCTTTACAACCTGAGTGTCACAGCCGCCCCGCTCGGCCGCCACGCTTAGGGCCGCGCAGCGTTCGCGGCGCAAGCTGCGCGTCGACTGAAGCTTCGCAAAATGCCCGGGCGATGCGCCGCAAGCGCCGCGCGCGGCCTGAGCGAGGCGGCCGCGTTGGAGGAGCCGCGCAAGCGGAGGCTGTGACTCTATGTTGAAAAGCCCTGTACTTGAATGGTGGAAAAAGACCCAATGGGAAAAGAGATATTAACGATTGAAAAGTGTGTACTTACTTCTGGGACACCCTGTATATAAGCATTCTATTCCACATTCCTTTCTCAACTTTTGCACTTTTCGCAGTAATACTTTATTGCGTAAGTACGGTATGCACATTAAATCTTTATACTACTTATAGCAAAATAATTTCTATCATTACAGTAATGACTTCAAGGTTGCCACAAAAAACAACACTCTGAAGCAGTTTTATATACAGAGATTCTGCCTATCTAGCTCTGATCCTGTAAGAAGCACACATATGCTGCATGGAGCATTGCAGGTATCCAAAACAAAAAGCAAAGAACTACGTTGAGGCATACTGGGCATCCACACTGTTTTGTATGCCAATAGACTGCCACAGGCTATAATGGGGTTATCAACACTGCAAATAATCCGATAAGTACGACTTACAGGTAGAATTAGAATGCAAACGATTTCGATTATAGTGTCTTTGGTGAACTCGATCGCCATGTTTATTCAGTAACCTGTAAAGCATCAGGTTTGAAAAACACTGACAACATATATAACATTTCCTACCTACTCCAAGTTCTAACCAGGAAGTACCTAGGAGAAAAGACAAATCTCCCCATGCCACATTTGATTTTTTTTACTCATGCTTCAATATGGAAATATGTAAAAAATGAAGCAAATGATGCACTCTTCTTTCTGCACGCTGCAAATCAAACACAACCTAAAAGTGAATCATCTCTCATACTCCTGACGACACAACGAGTAGCGATTGAAGATCACATCAGAATTGCATAGACTTGCAAAGGGCTTGCTTGTTCTTATCATATCTTCTCAAAGTTCTGCATGTTAAAGTCATAAAGGTTTGGTACAAGTTGAATTTTTAGGTTTATCATTGGATGTTCTGTGCTCGAACGCCTGGCTCAGATATCTTAAAGGAGATAAGAAGACAAAGAACGGCATTCAATGCTGTCACAATGGCGTGCGCCTTATTGGGATCATACCATATTATACTCTCAGTGGCGGTCAAAGGATTTCCGATCGGGGGAGGGATAACAAACATTCTTTCGAGTGAAGATGCGTGGCGTTATGAACGCACTCCGAAAAAATTTTCGGGATGCTCAAATTTTTGCAGGTTCATGACCCCGAATTTTAGGAAAAGAGGGCGCACAGCAGCCGTGCGCCGAAATAATTTTTTGCAGAGTTAATTTGAATTTTTGAGAAATTTTAAAATTATTCTAATTATCTACAAGTATTAACAAGTCATTGTTCCGTAACACATGTATGTTTCTAAAGATTTTGCGATCCATCCCCGAGGGGGGAGGGGGGAAGGGGGGAGGGAGTGTCTGGTCCGCCACTGATATTACTATATATATACTCGATTGACGCGATAACTGAGATAAAATGGTTGAGAGAGATAAGCAGCTTTTCAAGTTACACTATTCAAAGTGGTATGCAGTGTATAAAGTTTTTAAAAGTCGTTACATCCAGAAACACGACATCCAGTTAAAAAAAATGCACGTCGCGATTCTTGGGTCATATTAAATCCTCTCCAAACTAATGTTAGCTTTTCCGGATCGTATCCGCAATAATATACCCACCTCGGCGTTAAAAACTCCTAGATATCTATAAGTAGAGCAGTGTCTGGGCAAGGTTAAGAAACTTTTAGGTAAGCGCGAGAAGATTGCTCGAGAACTTTGACAGTACCCTAACTTTGATAACTTTGATACAACCCTTTTTGGTGAATTCCCCATTTGAGGTATTTCATTGGTCAGTACGCATAGCGCCACGTTTTATAAATTATCATAGTTTGTGCGTAACCCAACCCGGACTGCAGTTGCCCAGATTTGTCCAGGTTCGAATCAAAGCTTTCGAGCCTTACAGTTTCCGCATTCTTCAAAGTATATTTTTGCAGCGGATAAGCTGTAAAAATTGAGAGTTGAGTATATGCCTCCTTTTCATTAACGCATTCTTTTCTTGAATTAGTTCCCAAAACTACAGAATTAGCATAAAGAATGACCTTGGAAATCAGTACTACATAAATCAATTATTTCTTACCTGCTTGGCGAAAAATTAATTTGTGTAGTATGCAGGTAGTGCAGGGAAGATGTGAAGGTTTAGTGCGCGAAGAGTACTGATCAACAAATGATACTGATGAGTGAACGGAAGACGCTTATCAATGACCCATACTTAATCCAAAAACTTTTTTTTCTAACTTCTTGGCGTCAATGAATGTTTAATCTACTCTGGTATCGCGATATAACACTCTGGGTGTTAAAGAATAATTCCATGAGTCAGCAAATAACAGCATTGTGAAATCAGACTACAACTATCAAGTTCCATAGAACTTGATTTTCACACAAAAACGTGTTTTCCATTGAAGTTTGTGATAAAACTTCCTTCAGATCGCCCCAATAAAATAAAACTGCCAATTGCGGAAGCTCTCGATAAGAAGAAAGAGGGCTGTTCAAATTAGATGGACACAACAACTGCTCTCCCTTACTTAGAATGTTTTTAGGAACCTGCACTCCAGCAACATTTTTAGCTGTCTTTTAAATATCCCAAAACTTTTTTTTCAATGAGCTTTATAACAGCTGATAAAGAAGCAATCTGCAAAGGTGTGCAGAGCATTTTGAGAAAAAGCCACACTTTGACAAATCAATTCCAAATGTTTCGATTGACACCATGCTCAGTAACAGGACCTCTGCAGTACTTTCTGTGTGTGAGATATTATATTGTGCCTTGCGAATCGTGAGAGATTAGGTATACGGAATATAAAAGACGGAACAGTTTGTATACTTGTGGAAGATCTGTATGCACTAAAACATTGTATTTTGTTCATATCAGTCAATTACGCAGCCTTCAATTCACCGCCGGAAGTATCGACGTTACTATTGGTATGGGTTTAGGATAAAGGATGAAATTCGGCGTCTTCAATACCCTCTGAGGGCATGCGCAGAACGCACACACTACTTCATAGTCGAAGAGACAATTGTATGCGTGCGAGCCTATCAAAGTGACTTAGGCAGATAGGCATTGGTATGGTTTGCATCACTGAGATCTTAATGATATGATTTACTAGCGTTGGCTTACAGAACCTCTACTCAATTCAGCAGCAAAATCTCACCCTTTTGAAGTTTTTGGAACAAAATTTAGGTTTAGTGTCGTAAAGTCTTCTAGAACCGTATGCGTGCACACTGGAAGCGAAAATTTTATCTCTGAACACACTCTGGAGGCCTCAGATGCCGTAAGCTACAAAAGACTGCCGTGGGTTTCACTTATAGTCTTCATTACTCATTCCAAACCTGATTCTCAAGGTCAAGTAAAGAAGACATGTATGACTTCTACAAACAAAACCTGCGATAGATAGTGGCTGATTTTACGACTGGATGAACGACTGCAGGATTAGCATTACAGGCTCTGCTCCAGAATGTGTGAAACAGGACGGGTGGAAGGTGGTAGACTGCGCCATGATTTTGGCACATGGAGGGTACTGCATCTACTGCATCGTATGCATGTCCGAAACTTAAAGATTGGAATTGCCACTTATAGGCTGCTGCACGACGAAGGCGCAATATCTTTGGGCGCGAACGCGGCTTTACTAGCCGCAGCGCGCATGAGGCGCAGAGCTACAACGGTAGAGATACGCGCGCGTTGGTTTGCGCCCGCTCAACTAATACTGCTTCTGCGCCTTCGTTATGCAGTAGCCTTTATGTATTAGGGTGGAAAAATTCCGGACACTTCCAGACAAATCCTTTCGCAATTCAGTGCTTGTACATGAGCGAAAACTCGCAGCTATACTCTCTCCCTCCCTTTCTCGCATGTAGCCAATGTTCAAGCAAGTGAACTGAGTCTGGGATCAATGGGGCGGAGTTTGCCACTCTTCAATTACCGCGTTCTTCTTATTGTTCAAGCTAATTCTGCACAAGCTGTGCATGTAGATGCGTAATATGTCACCTGCTGGTTTCCCTCCCGTGTTAGAGTCGTTTTTCGCCGTTTTCGCGCTCTCCAATGTGCATTTTCGGATTCAGCGTAGCGAATAGGCCGAGGTAAGCAAAAAATCACAAGATCGAGTTTTTGCCCGGATACTGCCTTTAACTCGTGGTAGAATTCAGGAATTTTGCGCCCATGATTGGTGTAATGAATACAAAAGTTTTTTTTTATCAAAAATGTTTCGGAAATTGAGTTGCTACACGTCATACTTTTGTTACATCGAGACTTCGGGCCAAGTTAATGTCTTCGCATTTTGAAACTTTGCTCTTGAAAAATATTTTGAAAAATGCTAAAATGATAAACGTCTTTTCTATAAATGGTACTTCATAATTATGAAGCCTCATTTGATTATAAGCAAAAAATGGCACCGCATTGGTGTACTTATGCATGTGCAGTAGTTACTGACTTTACTTTTGCCCCTGAGGAACTTTTTTTCAAATCTAAAAATGTTACTAAACCTAAATGAAGCCTCTAAGTATTAAGTCGATCAGCTAACATTTCGCTGTCTTTGTAAACGGCTTCAATTATTTGGCGTATTATTAGGTCGTTCCGAAAGTTCTTTCCGTTTTTTCAACCTATCATGAAAACACATGGAATAAAGATAAGGAAACGTTTCTAGCACAATCCGACGCAGCTTTTCTTCCCCTTTTAAATTCTCATATCGGCATGCCGCTTGCTCTTGTGGACACTGAGATAATTGCCAAATTTTGGAAACCATGGTTCTTACCATGTGTAACTTTGGCAATTATTCATAGTCTTCATTTTTGATTTTTGGAAGACTTTGATAGCAGACAGATAGAGTAAACAAAGTGCAATGTAATGCAATTTTTTGGCATGTATAGCTAGCCTTAAAACATTTTTGGAATTATTTTTCTGATGCTATCAACTTCTTTTGTTGATGCCAAGAGCCATAGAACATGAAACGGAGTTGGCTAAGATGTCATTCGATGCGGCTTTTCCTCCCTTTTTAAAGAGTGTTTTTGTACTTGGCGGTAAAATTTCCATATTCTTATTTTGAACCCGCTCCAGTATGCACACGTAAGATGCGAAATCTTCTATCTCGAGCGGTAATGCTCAGTTGTTTCGTAAAATTTGTGGATAATCGTAGTCGACTTTTAAAAGTTTTAAAATCCGATGGTTTGTCAGTGTTCGGTGCGTTTGATATTGTGACTGCGCAAAACTGATAATTCTGGAAAAGCTGCTATAAAAAATACTGAGAAGTTCGTTTAAATTGCTAAAAATTGCATTGCACTTTGTTTATGTTATGTAACTGCCATCGAATCTTTTCCCAAAGTTCGAAAGAAAGGTTCTGAAAATTTGTCAAATTTGAACATGGTAGAACCATGGTTTCTAAATTTCGGCCATTATCTCAGTGACCACAAGAGTAAACGGCATGTGGATGTGACAGTTCAAAAGAGGAAGAAAAGCTGCGTCGGGTAGTGCTAAGCGTTTCCCTATCTTCTTTCTTCGTTTTTATGATAGGGTTATAAAACGGAAAGAACTTTCGGAACGACCTAATTATTGACTCAACGAACGACTTTGATTTCTGTCTTTTTGAACATGTTATCAGCTTATCGCCCGATTAGAGCTGAGACCGATGGCCTTTTTATAAGAACACACGAGTTAAACCGAACATAGATTAATTGAGAACTTTTGTTTTTTTTTGTTTTCAAATTAATCGAGGAACCTACATTTGATCACAAAAGCATTCTATTGCTGTATGCTTTTTCTTATATAAATATTGCCCAAAAATGACGCAAAGATCTATCGACTAAGCCTATCACAAGTCTAGGAAAGTTGGTTCAGTGATTCATTGAGAAGTCACGTCTGGGCTACTTGATGTGAACAAGTCGACTAAAAAGAAGGCGTTATCTGAAAGAAGGCATCTACCAATGGAGTTTCCCCAGGGAAATCACGTGTATCAGGATCAAGCAGCGAAGTTATCGAGATATTTTCCATATTTTTATTAATAGACTCAAAAAATTAAATATAATATCACTTACTATTTGCTTACGTAACTTGCCTAATATCAACTTGATTTTATATCGCACGGTTCTCCAGGTCGCATAATGAAGTTTTTGTAGGTCATTATACTTGAAATGGGAATACCGCCGCTGAGTGTCGTCAAGGTTCTCGTAAAATCTCCCTTTCTTTACCTTTATGTATTGGTCAATATTGCGGGATCAAAAGACTACCACATAGATTTTACGCATATATTAGGCTATTAAAGGCAGTGGCTAGGCTAAACCTAACCCCCTCCCATCAGTGTCGATCCTGAATGTAGGCCCCAGAAAAGGGGCATCTGCGTTGGTCCGGTCTTCTAACGTTGTCTCTGAATGGAGATAAGGGGTCTGAAAGTCCCTGGCTGGGCGGAGTCTGATATCAGACTCCGCCCACCAGGGACTGCCTCCCGACACGTATTGACATGGTAGTGAGCAGAAGCTGCACACTGCACAGTGCAATGCAACTGCACCCATGCAGTTGCAGCTCCTTCTCGCTGGCCTGCCGACGGGGACAAGCGATTCGAAACTCGTCCGCGCCCTCAAGACAGGATCCCCAGAAATCGGGTTTTTTTGTGAATTTTGGAGAGTTTGAAGTTCGGAACTGTAATCAGGGCCACGGAAAGGCCCCAGAATGACGAAAACATGGGGGGCCATCTGGGGTGGACGCTGCCTTTAAAGTTATTCGTTTTTTGCATCTTTTTTACACTTTCGATTTTAAGGGAACCATTTTTCGTAAACACTGCCGCTATATTTGAAAGATCCTTTCTTTTAGATTTTCGTGCATACTTTCTTTTACATCAGACTTTGTTTATACTGTGGTCCCTAACCTTGTAATGACAGCAAAACTAATGTAAAAATTTTCGTTTGTGCTCTATTGCCGTGCGAGATCCAAAACAGCAAATTTCTTCACACATGTGAGTTTGCTGGGGACTTGCGCCATAACGTTCATTTAGAAATGATTTCGAAAAAACCTTGACTCTATAAATTTTTAGCTAAACATGACCCGTCATTGAGTTGCACAAAACCATGAGCTCCAATGGAGCTTTTGCTGTCTATGATTAAACCTAAAACAATTATAACTGAAAAATAAAAGATTTTCTTATCTGCCTGTGGCGAACAGAATCAAGAAACCGAAAAAATGCATTCTCAGCCATCAAAATAAGTGGATCCTTTCGAATTTTTTGCAAAAAATTTTCTCGAAAAAGTTTAGTCAGCAAAAGCTTAACGGTACTGCTCATCAAGAACTGGCTGCACAGTGAGCGTGCTTGCGCAGCCCTACTACATTCGAGATCATATGGGTTCTCATAGAGTTTTCTGCAAGGAAACATTTGGCGAATTTCGTCTAGAAAATCTTTCGAGTGTTGCTGCGTTAATTTCTGGGTATGCACATGAATGTTAAAGATTTGCAATTGTGGCACAATTTATTGCAATCGCAATGATTATCTTTACAAAGAGGCATGGTAATTCAAATTTAAAGTACGAGAACTGGCAGAACTTTAAAACAACTCAATGTTACTCAAGCCTTATACAATATCACTCACAGAATGTGCAAAATTTCCGTAAATGTCGCGAAACACCAGGACATTCCCGGAATTCCGCGACATTGTGGGAATTTCGCGAATTACGCAGCGCCATAACTTCCTTCGAAATGAATTTATTCTGAATCCGAAAGTAGCATTGTGTTTAGCTCGTCAAGGCAAATCTTTTGAACTATAGCATGTTTTTGGGTAAGGGAACCACATACACCATAAGGTTGCCGCCGCCTAGTTAGCGGAGTTCATGAGAGGTCACGAACTGGCACCAACGCTACTTTGCACTCAATTTGAACAGAAGAGAGTTGATTCTGCTCACGGTATCTCCGTCATCATCCTACAGCCAATGAAACCGGAATTTCTTTGAAATTTGAATTCAAAGTTCAGAAGCAAAATTAGTCCACTTGTATTTAGGGGTATTCTATCACGCTGATTCCGAATATATTAATCGTTTTGAAACCTAGGATTTTTTCTTTTTTGAATTGAAACTTGTTTCCACAAATAAAAATCTCAAAAATTCAATGTAAGGGTTTTCTGACATGCTGTTTCCGGAAAAGCTAATGGTTTCGCTCAAAACTTTGAACATTTTTTCCTCCGAAATTTTATTTATTTTCTACAAATTCTTTTGAATTTGGCAAATTTTTAGCCTGAAATTATTTTCGGCCTTTCCTTGCCCAAAGATATGGTCATTTCAATGCTCTGGGCGTTCTCGTCGGCGGTTTGTGTTTACACATCGGCGCATCTATCGTTGACAAGTTGGTTACCACGTGCACGGCAATCATAATTAATTGCAGGTAAACGAATCTCGCTAAATTATATGTATTCAGAATATTTTAGATCAAAGTAGCTTGGTAATTTTGGATTTTTATTTTTGGTGTCCAAAACAGCATGGGCCGTGACACTTGGATTGCTTCAAGGTGGTCTTTCTGAATAAGCAAATTTTAATTCGAGGTTGAGGTCCATTTCGAACTTGAGAAATTTTTGACATCTGTACGATCTTCGTTTTTCGATCTAAGGTATTATTGGAGCAAAATAGTTTAATCGAATTCGGATTGATTTTATTTTCTTAAACAGAGCAGATTTTTCCCGTCTGTTTTCCAGGTTTATCATAGTGAAATTTCCGATAAAAAATTCAAAATTCAAAATAGAAAAATTTTGAGGTTTTAAGCAAAACCACCAGCTTCTTCGGAAACAGCATGTCAGAAAACCCTTACATAGAATTTTTGAAATCTTTATTTGTGAAAACAAGTTTCAATTCAAAAAAGAAAAAAATCCTAGGTTTCAAAACGATTAACATATTCGGAATCAGCGTGAAAGAATACCTTTAAATACAAGTTTTTGCCCTAATTGGACAGATTTTACTACTGAACTTTGAATTCAAATTTCAAAAAAATTCCGGTTTCATAGACTGCAGGATGATGACGGAGATACCGTGAGCAGAATCAGCTCATCTTCGCTGCAAATTGAGTGCAAATTAGCGTTGCTGCCAGTTCATGACCTCTCATGAACTCCGCTAACTAGGCGGTGGCAACTTTATGGTGTATGTAAATGTCTCGATGTCAATATTCTTGATGTCTCGATTTCAATATTCTCTTGTAACTTTCTGCGGGGCTGTATATCAAAAGATTCGCCTCAACAAGCTGAGCAAGATGCTTTTTTCGGATTTAGAATATGTTTCAGAGGAAATAATGGCGCTGCGTAATTCGCGTGATTCGCGGGTTTCCGCAAAACCAGAAAGGCGCGGAGTTCCGCGAAAACCCTGATATCCGCGACATCACGGAAATTTGGTTCGTTTTGTGAGCGATAAAACTATAATTTGGGTTTTGAGAGAACAAAGACGCAACATATTTTACTGCAGCTTATAGAGCAAAACATGCTTTACAGAACAGTTTCCAGACATTTGCTCAAATTTTTAAGTTTGGAATCAAAGTGTAAAAAATCTCCGATACAAAATTTCAAAGCAGTTCAAAGAATTCATACTTGGATTTGCTCACGCATGTGCATAGATAAGCTGCTTCAAGTAGGTTTGAGTCAAACTTAGCATAAAGTGGTCAAAATTAACCCAGGCATACCAAATATGCTATATATAGTCGGACTCGTCTTGAAACGCTGATTACAAATATCTGTGTCAAGCCACTGTCTGGAAGGAGTTATGAGTTTGAATGTGCGATTTAGGATTGAGATTTATTTATCGTGCGATTTATTTATTTGATTTATCTATTCCATCCATTGTTGCAATCTTCTGTTTCTCCCTTTCTCTTCCAGGTTAGCTCCAAGGAATGAATGTCGAAGTACTGTTTCACTTTTTCTCCATCTGCTATGTACGCTTTTGGAATCTCCATTGTGAATTTCTTGTAGCAAGCCTGAACCATATATATACAAACCATGAGATTACCAAAGCTGAATATTTGGTATTTTATAGAATCAAAATACATTCATTTTCCTGAATGCCGGATATAAAAAGGCTCAGAAAATGAAGAAAAAACAAGCTTTACCCCTTTATAATCGCATCTATGATAGATATCGAGTCGTGGATTCATTTTGATCCACAACTTAGCACTGCCTGAAATCTTAAAGGACCCCGTGTTATCCAGTCCCACTTCGTCCAGCATTGTGTCAATAACTGAAAATAGAATTTGAATAGAGGCCAACTTCGCATCTCTAACTCACAGATTCCCTTATCGTACAGCTTTATTCTCACTCCAGTAGCGGGTTCGCGATTGCAGAGGAACTTTCCCTTCACCCCAACTGTTTGCATACGACGAAAAAGGCAGTAGCATAATGGGAGAAAGCATAGTAAGATCAAGGCTCGCATTCTGCTAATATACCCATTATTTCTCACACAAAAAGCATGTTCCTGAAGATGTCGGCATCGAGGAGAATAAACGAATCATAATATCTTCGGATTTTGTTTTTGATTTAGAAATGGTAAAATGCGTCAGTTAAGCATTGTATGTGCCAATTAGATTCTTTATGTAGACTTTATTGATCTAATGTTTCGACATCAGCGTTATCATCAGGTCTGGAAATGGATTCTTACTTGCTCACCATACTTTCAAGCTCATCTTCCCACTCTTTCAGTCTAGACTTAGTCTGAGACTCGCAGCATGAGATTCAGAGCAGAGAAACGAACAAACCTTGACTCCGCCAGTTAGCGACAAACTCGCATGTGATGGTTGACGGACTGAGTGTTTATTCAGTAACTTGAGGGCTTTCTGTGCGTCACTCTATACAGTAATTTAAATGGAGTTAAGCCCCTGCTGATAGGTAAGCATTCGTTTACATTCAACCTTTCTGATTAAAATCCATACGGCTTTAAACATTTCCTTGGATCCAGACTTGTATTTTTTATTGTGCATTTTGCCAGGTGATCATGTCCGCAATTGCTCAATCTTATGTCGTCTAGAGTGCTGTTGACTCTTCAATTGGCCAATGCTCTTTCATCTGAACGCTAGATTTCTACCTTTCTCCGACAACAGTCTTCGCCTAGAACTCCAGCTGCTACACCACACTAGTTTTTGCAGTCTCTTATTCTGCCATAAAAAACAACAATGTTTCATTACGCATTCGCTCATAAGCTCCGTTTCGAAATGCTTCCTTATTACCATTCGAGATATTAACTAGAATCACATCATCTTTCAGTTGAGCTCTATGAATACATTATATATTGCCCGAGTCTTGCTAACTTCTTCCGCAATATCGGCATGTAATGAGGGATTTTATCGCCCTAGGTTCCGGATACGATATTCGGAACGGTATGATGGATCTGCGTTGATGTTCCTGCGATGCAATGCATTGTTGCGTGGGATTTGTGATGCAAGCGTCGCTAATCCGCTCTTCGTAGCCCGTGCATACTTTTGGAGCAGTTCTTGTTATGTTATGAAGGACTGCTTTTTTATTTCTGCAGAAATATCCGATCTGGCATGGACCAACATGTGCTTCTTTATGATAATATTTCGCATTAACAACACCACGCTAAAGTTGATTCGAGTGTTGAGGTGAGAAAACCATCCTTTTTGTGGGGATTCTTTTTTGAGCTTGATGTAGTGGGACCGCTAGTTCCAAGTAGTTACCGAAACAGTACATCAGTATACAGGCTCTTTCAGATCTATTCACAAAGCATTTCGCAAGGACATGCAAGCTTTGGCCCATTGCGAGTACTAAAATTCGAGTTAATTTTCTTCCAAACCATCATAAGATATTACAGATCAAGCACGCTTGTATGCGAGTCAATACTTGTGTTTTACTCTGTCCATGAGTACTGATGGTCGTCATTGTGCTCATCTAACATCTCCCGAAGAACTTATGCAGTTTCGTTTCACAGCTAGGTTCACAATGAATGGACTCCATAGAAACGCTGACTTCCGTCTAGTGCAGTCGCTCTAGGAATCGTTGGGTGTTAGATAGAGTGCAGGTGCCTTGTCGAGAGCTCACTCACAATCTTATTCAGAAAAAACGAAACGCGGTTTGCCGGTCCTCCAACACAGCTATTTATGATAGAGAGCGTAATTGTGCGATGCAATTTTATGCGCTGCATTAGATGAAGAAAACTGAACGTTGGCATTGTTTAATTTCGACCTACTTACAAATTGTTTATAGACCGACGCATCTTCTCACACTAGTCCAAACTTCATATGATTTTCTACATTGACTTTGAGAAACTTTTTAGTCGCAGGGTCGCATCTGCTCGACGTAGTTCAGCAATTTCTTCGTCTAAAGTCTGCGGCACCACGACAAATTTGCCCCTTTGTCGTTTACGGGTACCGGAAAGAATGTTTTGCGAAAAATTCGCATAACTTCTTGAAGCCTTTTCATTCGTATCGGTTCAGGTTGGTCTTACGGTGATACTCGGACCTCTTCAACACCTTACGGATTTCCATCGAGAGAATGCGGAGTTTGTAGTCAGAATCTGGTGTAGGCTAGGCTAATTAAAGAAAGATCTGGGAACGGCACTGTTGGCAAGGATTTTTTTAAGCAATTTGCATGGCTGGGTATCGCTATTTTGCCTAATATCTCGATGTATCAATAATCGGTAAGCGGCACAAGCCTCCCACTTTTGCGAAAAACTGCGGGACCGATATTTTGTGCCGGTGAAAATGAGGGCCGAGACTGAGAAGTCTTAGTGCGCACAAAGTAAGTGAACCTTGCCTACCAGTCCTAGTGTGCGCTCAAATTTCTTAGTCTCGGCCCCTTATAATCGGCACAGTCATCGTCTTTCGCAAGGTGGTGGGAGGTTTGTGTCACTTACGTGATCCATTGCGACCTCTAGTTAGACAGAATAGCGACTCTCCCCCAACAACGCAGAGTGCTAAAAATTTTTTTATTGAGAATGTCGTTCCCCTTTTTTTTGTACAAAAACCGAATCTACACTTGATACTGACAACAAATTGATGGAAATTGATAGATGGAAATATTTGATGGAAATATTTTAGGTGTTGAAGAGGTTCGAGCACGACCGCAAGACCAACTTGAATTAATGCGAATGGAAAGGCAAAGGAGTTACGCAATTCTGTCAAACATTCTTTCCGGAAACCTGTAGGCGACGAAGTGAATTGCCATGATGCCGCAGACTTTGTGCAAACATAAGCTATAGGCGATTCATCGGGCGCAAAGACAGAGCATCACTGATGATGTCGTCGTCTCGCTGATTGAACGTCTTTCACCCCTCTTGCCGTTCCATTCTGCATAAGTAGCCTGTAGATCTTGCAAACACGACAGTCTACACGACCTGTAAGCAAGATTACAAAGTCAAGAGAACTAAATAAAATCTGGACTAGTGTGAGACGATGCGCTGGTCTATGAACAGTCTGTAAGTAAGTCAAGATTGGATATTGCAAATGTTCAATTTTCCATCATCTGATAAAGATGCAAAGTTGCATCGCGCGATATCGCTCAATGTCACCTGGAGTTCAAGTAGATCCATAATTAGCTGTGTTGGAGGACCGACAGATCGCAGTCGTGGTTTAAATAAGATCGTGAGCCAACTTGTTGACAAAGGTATCCGCATACTTCTCTAATTCCAACAATTCCTAAAGCGACTGCACATCACGAAATTTGAATCTGGTGTTTTTATGGAATCCTTCTCCTTGTGACTTCTCTTTACGCTAACGTTAAAACGAGAATGCATTAAAGGCACTGTCCAGGCAAATCTGAGCAAACTGCTTTTTGCCTGGAAATTGATGAGGAAGTTCTAAGTAAGGCACTGCCCAAACTGCAGCGCAAACTGTTCATTCGCAACCGAGTTATCCGTCCCAAACACTCCGCGGCTGTGCCGCGACCGTAATACTCGGGATGGGTCCCAGCGCGAACGTAGTTTCAAAGTGAGCGAAGTTGTTTTTGGGCTACGGCCACGGCGCAGGCTCGGGAGTTGTGGGGACGGTTCACAGCTTGAGTGAACAATTTGCGCTGCCCCTTGGGCAGTGCGTTAGGGCCGCCTCATCAATTTCCAGGCGAAAAACCCATGGGCCCTTATTTGCCTGGACACTGCCTTTAAGCGGGTGGCGGACTTTATGAACGATGGCGCGCGCTGAGGCAGGCATCTGTCAGTAAGGTGTGCACCTTTAGCCCCGCGTCTAGCTGGATGAACGAGTTTTCTGCACTACAGCTTTAGCACTTTTTCATATTGATCATTCTACTGAAAACAGTTGATAGTAAGCTGTAAGCCTGTACCAAGTTTCTTCTGAGCTTCTTCTAAGAAAATTTTTGACAATTTTCTGGATTGTTCCCTTGCTGTGTTTCTATTAATAAATGGGGTACTTACGTGTTAACCGAAAATTATTTAAGCTTAGCTGAGTTAACTTCATGATTGACCGGAGTATCTGATATCCAGTTTTGAAGTGTGAAAGGCAGTGTCGACTACCTCAGGCATGATTGCCTGAGTGACTTCACATTAGACGAGATCAAAGCAACTTCGCATGAATTACCAATCAAGTTCTACCACAGGTAACATTTATAAGTGTAGAACGACTTTTCTAGATATTATGACTTCTACTTAAGGCAAGTATGCACTCATTATTCATTTCCAAAGTAGGAGGCTCATTTGATAATCCTCAATATTGCTTCTATCATGCGAATTTGCTGAACAAAAATTTCCCATTAGATTTTTTTGAATCCCGTTAAATCTGCAAAAAGCTATAATAAAATTTGCTTAGCTATGATCAAGCTTCAGAAAACGAGAGGAAATTCTGTGGTAAGATTCTCAGTGAGAAATGGTCTTTATTTGATAAGTTGACTTATCTCTAAGCAAAATCTCCAAAGTATTTAAAGCAGAAAATTCAGTATATATGACACTAGCTAGCTTACCCGGCTCCGCCGTAAGTTCCGAATAGAAAATTCCAATTCTTAACCGATCCGGACCAAACTTGGCACACATACACTTCGGGCCCCGGCGGCAAAATTTGAGCTAGGGGGCTGGGGGTTGGCACAGGGGTGTAATCGAGCATGCTGATCACCCTCACGGCGGTGATCAGCATGCTCGATTACACCCCTGTGCCACTCCCAGCCCCCTAGCACAAATTTTGCAAAAAAACGATAAAATCGATATCAATCGATGACGAAAAGTAGCCTATGACACCCGCCGGGGCCCGAAGTGTATGTGTGCCAAGTTTGGTCCGGATCGGTTCAGGAATGGAGTTTTCTATTCGGAACATACGTACACACAGACAGACATACAGACATACAAACAGACATTCAGCTTTATATTAGGTTGTCCGGAAATTAATGCCCGTTCTGAATTTCAACAGCAATAAGTCATACACTTCTCATTTCTGAATGGGTCGCAAAGTACCATTCGATAGAGCAAAGCAAGCTCTACAAGATGGCCATCTTGCTTTTGCAACAGCTCTCATCCACCTCGAGTTTCAAGCCAAAAACTGAAGAGACTCAGCAGCCCAAAAAATCGAAAAAAATCGTAACTCAGTTCATAAAAATCCTGCAAAAATTCTAACTTGCTCACGTATACACAATCCACATAAAACATCTATATACGCCTTTGCCATATTTTTTCCTATGTTAGAAATTAAGAAAACGGAAATTTTCGTGCATTTGCCAAAGTGATGCTGTGTCGTCCCCACATAAGTAGATGTATACTACATATCTGTAGAAGTACAAACGCAAATTTTCAGCTCTCTACAAGCTTTAGTTCTCGAGAAATTTGAATTTTAGCTTGGGCCACCTAGCTAGGAAAAGCTTTATTTGGTATTTTTTGAGAACTAAAGCTTGTATAAAGCTGAAAATTTGAGTCTGTACTTCTAAAGGCTTGTGGTACACAACTACCTATGTGGAGACGGCACAGCATCACTTTGGCAAATGCACGAAAATTTCCGTTTTCTTAATTTCTAACATAGGAAAAAATATGGCAAAGGCGTATATAGATGTTTTATGTGGATTGTGTTTACGTGAGCAAGTTAGAATTTTTGTAGGATTTTTATGAACTGAGTTACGATTTTTTTCGATTTTTTGGGCTGCTGAGTCTCTTCAGTTTCTGGCTCGAAACTCGAGGTGGATGAGAGCTGTTGCAAAAGCAAGATGACCATGTTGTAGAGCTTGCTTTGCTCTATCGAATGGTACTTTGCAACCCATTCAGAAATGAGAAGTGTACGACTTATTGCTGTTGAAATTCAAAACGGGCATTAATTTCCGGACAACCTAATATATAAGATATCTAAATTGTGTGAAATAAAATTGTACTCTAAACGTTCAAAACGAATTTTACCAAAAGGTCTCTAATACTGGATCAAAATACTAGACAAATCAAACCAAAAAAGAGCGGTGAACTACTTGAAATTGAAAAAAATTGAAAGATTGAAACTTTTCAAAATTCAATAAGTTTTTGTAACTTACTGTGCATTTCTGAAATGCAGCAATGATACATGCATGAATGACAGTAACCAGGGCGCGAAAAAACGTCCTGCGCACCACTTACGGTAGCCGACTGGGCTGGCACATGCTATCGTTCATAAAGTCCCTCACCCCCTTTCAGCACTTCTGGAGATGTTAGATAAGCACATGTCAATCAGCAGTACTTTTGGGCAGAAGAGCAAGTACTGACCCTCATACGAGCATGCTTAAAGTGTAACATCTTTGGACAGGCTGAAAGATATTTCTCTCAGGTTTGGGGATTGCAATGGACCAATGCTCAGCGCCATTTCTTGAAATGCCACATGCTTTATGAGTAGACTTGAAAAACTAGGCACTGATATACTATCGTCAGATTGATGGAAGCTGTGTAACTGTTAGGTTGATGCACAATTCTTGCACCAAAAAATACAAAAAATTATTTTAAAAATGCTTAAACAAACTATTCAACTTACATGTTCCGCTCTATGTTATGTAAATCAAAAGTAGTATTTCATAGTACATTTTAGAAAATCAATTTGAAACAAAATCGATAAGTCATTTCAAAAAAATCGAAATTCGTAAATATTCGCAGAGACATCCAATCACTACCAACTTCTCTTAGTTAAAAAGAACATGCCATAAAACTTGATCCAAATTAAATTTAAATTCTAGTAGACGTTTTAGCAATTTTAGTGACTAAAAATCGAAAAATCACTTTTTGGGTATTTCTCTTATTCACCTTGTATCGTTGCCATATCCCTCAAGGACTTTTGGCTCGAGCACCATCAGAAAGCGCAAGAATTGCTCTCTCTACTATGTATCGAACCAGAAGATTACATCGCAGCTGGATGAAGTAACAGAATTTTTGAAATTTTGGTGCAAGAATTATGCATCGACCTAATACGTCAACTCAGTCCGAAGTGGATAAACGTTTTAACTTGTCAAACTAGCAGTCTTGGTACATAAAGCTCACTTGAGAGACTCCAAAATCGGATAGCTTTCGAAATTCATTACTTAAAGTAACTTTTGCGATGGTGTTGTCCGTGTGAAATGGTATGGTAAAGAAAGCTCTAAGAACATAGTGGTCTACGCCAGATGTGCTCACCCCGCAGAAATAAAAAAGAAGTAATTCATAATATGATAAAAACTGCTACGAATGCATGGGTTAAAGAGCGACTTCAATCGCAAGCGCTTGCATCACAAGTCGCGAGCAGCAATGGTATGTGTTGCGAACAACATAGGCATACGCGTTTCGAAAATCATATCCAAACGAATAAAGTCTCCTTTTGCACTCTCCCTTTGCATGCCGTTCATTTCAAAGTTAGCGGGGCGATCCAAGAATGTTTTATGGGGCCCAACTGCAGAATGATGCAATGCTGCTTGTTAATGTTCTAAACGGTAATATAAAGAAGCACTTGTTAAGAAGCAGACTTTATGATAGCGAATGCATAATGGAAATCGTTTCTTGTTTCTATGGCAGAAAAAGAGACTGTGCAAAGACTGGTGTGGTGCATCAGTTGGAATTTCTGAGCACAAAGACTGTTATCGGAGAATGGTAGAAATCTGGCTTCTAGATGAAAGAGCATTTGGTAGTTTTGAAGACAGGGAATCGACAGCACCCTCAGACGACATAAGATTAAGCAACATTGCGGACATGATCACGAGATAAAATGCACGACATAAAATACAAGACTGATTTGCGCCATAGAAATGATTGAAGCCGCAGGATTTTAATCAGAAATTCAAGGCTGAATGCAAATGATTGCATATCTACTTAACTTCATTCAAATTACTGTATGGGCTGACGTACAAGAGCCCTTAAAGGCAGCGGCTCCACAGAGGGATAACTTTGGGATATTCACCGTTCTTGGTTCCCCTACGTGAGCTAAGTTTAAGACTATGCTTTGCAGCTTTAAAGGATATAAATAACCCGCTTTTACAGCCGTGAGAAGTGCTATTTCGGACGACGTATGCCTGTCTTCTTTAGCGCGATTGGCTCGTGAGTGGAGACACCGTACCCATGTCGGCGGCAATTGATTATTGGCTCCAGCAGCCACTTTTGCGACCCGCCCGATCAGCACTTTCCACGCCTGGAAAAGCGAATTATTGATATCTTTTGAAACAGCAAAGCACATTTTTGGACTTAGGTTATCCAGGGGACCGCGAAGGGGAATATCTCCAAGTTGTCGTTCTGTCGCTGTTCCTTAACACATTCACGACAATAAGCCACCGGTGGGTCGTATGCTTTCTGAAGTCTTTGATTTTGTTAGTTCACGATGGAACTTCTTAATCAAACCGAGTAAACTTCCGTATACACCTCCTGGAGTACTTCCCAAAAAATTAACACTTCAGACCACAGGACCCATCAGTGACCTGAAAATATCACGCAAACTCATTTTTTGCAAAATATGCTCTGGTCCGAAATGGCAGTCATCGAAAAATCGGCCCTGTCGTGAATGTGTTAGATCTCTGAATGACACTCCGTGAAGTCCGTCAAATGCGGGCTTGTCGCTAATTGGTGAAGTCAAGGTTTGTTTGATTTCTTGCTTTGAAATCTCATGCTGCAAGTGTCAGACTAAGTCTGGATTGACAGAGTGGGAAAATGAGCTGGAAAGTATGGTAAGCAAGTCAGATAGATAAATTCCGTTTTTGGACATTTGATGATGATGTCGATCTTGAAATTAGTCAATTAAGTCTCTACCAAAGAATATGATTGGATACACGATACATACAAATCTTCTTTGGCATCCTGAGATTAAGGACTAATCACTAACGAGAGGGCATGCTCAAAACTTTAAGAGCCATTCAGTTGCTGACTTTGGCCGCATATTTTAATTTTGTCACTGCTCCTTTCTCATGCTACCATAGCAGATTAGAAAAAGAAATGAAAAGCACATTATCGAAAAGCAAAGCTCTACAAGATAGTTCGGAAACATTCTCACAAAAATCTCAACATGAAAGTTGGAACGAAAATTTCAATTTTGAAACCGTGGAGTTTTACCATCCTCTTTGTATCTAAGCCTATACTCTCCGCATGAGCATATGCCTATTATTTTCAGCTAATGGCTAGAAAACAAAGAAATAAATAGCGACGTGCTGTAGCCAAAGCAGTGCCAGGTGTACCCATGATCTAGTTAGAAACTTCTACAAGTATTTGAAATTCTTAGTCTTTCAGAAGGTTTACGAAAATATGAAATGAACGTGATTAAGAAAGATGATATTTCGTAACTTCAACTCATTCTTTTCACATTCTACCCACAAAAAAGATACTACGACTGCTTATGTGAGCATCTGGAGACTAAACTTTGACCAATCGAATGAATATTCGTATAAATCACTTGATTGCGAATGATTCGAAAATTCAAACACTCAAAATTCTAAGATTTCGAATGTTATTCGATAGTCGAACATTCGATGGTCATCGAATATTCGAAAAATCGATGAGCATCGAATATTCGAAATTTCGATGAGCATCAACCACGCGACTCACTGAGCATCAAATATTTGAGAGTTCGATATACATAGCATATAGAGAGTGTCTCAAAGCAGTGGCTTACTCAGGATTTCGGCTCGGGGGGGGGGGCGCAAAAAATTTTTTTCAATGAAGGTGCTTGGCATTGGCCACGCACCCAAAACTTTTTACGCTTCTCAAAATTTTCGCAGACCCACAACCCCAAAATTTTAGAAAAAGGGCGCGTGGCGTCAGCCGCGCCTCTGAAAAAATTCCTTTATAAGGCTAAACTGAATTTTTAAAAATTTTTAAAAATTGTTTAATTACTTACTGAGTCTCTTGCACAATTTTATGACTCATGTCTGTAACTTTCGAAAACTTCCCACCCTCCCCGCTCCCCTTCCTTGGCACGCTACTGTCTCAAAGATATCTACACACTCTTTTATCGCTAATATCTACAGTCTTAAGGTACCATTCTTAGAGCTTGCTTCAGCTTACATCTGCAGGAAAAACGAGGATTACACTCAGCTCTACTTATTGCAGTACGGCAGAAACTTTTAGCCGTAGGGTCACAACAAAATCAGCCGTTTGGAAAGACTTCTTTAGAAAATCAAAATATTTGGCAGTGTTTTTACGTATACTGATCTCATTACAACTTTTCACAAATTTTCCGAGCAGTGTGCAATTAGGGTTGGGTACAAATTTCCCAATAAGTTTGAATGCTTTAACGTATGCGCTTTTGTTTTGTTTTTGATTTCCTTATCAGGATAAATATGGCCCCGTTGTCCCAAAACTCTCTTCAGTTCTTCGAAATTGATTTTACAGCAGTGAGGTGCGATATTTGAATTGCCTCATACTGAAGAGTTAAGTTGAAGCAGAACTAAGCTTAGGATCTAATTTCGGCAAACTACAGGGTGTCTCAAAAAAATGTGAACACTGTTTGATCGTTAATAACTCCCTTGCTTTCAAGCTTTTCGCCGTGCTTTAGGTACCATTTTATAGAGCGAGGTTCAACTTAGACATACAGTATGGAGCGAATCATCGATCGCTTTTCATTACTGTAGGATTACGGTAGCAATTTTGACAAGGATTTTAGGCCATTGGAGGCCATAATCTGCTTCGAAACAAAACCAAATAGGCCAAAAACTCTTGTACTATAGGAATGGAAGCCGCTGATTGCGAATATGAAATTTCCACTTTACTGTGATGCTTTTTTCCAAGGTTATCCCAGGTAAATCGTAATAGCTGAATTTCCAGCATTTGTAAAGAATGTGATTACACCGTCAAAAAAGCTAAAAACACTCGTAAAAAGTTGTGTAATGAAATCAGCATGCATGAAAATTCTAGTACACAGTTTTTCAGATTTTTTGAAAAACTTTTACCAAATGGCATATTTCAAATAAATCCACATGCTAAAAATTCATACCGTAATCCTACAGTAACGAACAGCGATCGGTGATCCGCCCCATACCATAAATCTAATCTGAACCTCGCTCTACAGAATGGTGCCTCAAGCTCGGCGAAAGACGTGAAAGCAACGGAGTTATTAACGATCAAACAGTGTTCACATTTTTTGGGACACTCTGTATATGGGAGGAAAATTAACGATTATGTATCGTCTATATACTTTTAGGGTATCCCGTATAGCGACCCACTACTTTATATAACGGATATGTGCATGGATGGTCGCGGTGGCTAGCTGAACAGTACGCAAGAAGAGCCGTTCTTCTATGTAGCAGAAGTTGTTCGCCTACTAGTCAAGGGCGGCACGATTCGAGATAAAAATATTTTTTGTAGCTCTAAAAATTCATTCACAACCGTCATAGAAGTACGCTTTAGGTACTCATGTCTCTTGATGTTATCACTAAACTGTTTTCCCATCATAAATTGTAACATAAAAGGTTTTGTTCCAACTAATTGTATAAAACAACTTATTATTAGGTGGTAGGTCCCGCTGGCATTGGCATTTAGCATTTATCTCATTGATTATATTATATTTATAATATATTCGAATATCATTACCAAAGATCGAATCCTTCTTACATATAAAGCTGAATGTCTGTTTGTCTGTATGTCTTTATGTATGTACATATTCCGAATAGAAATTTTTAATTTTAAACCGATCCGAATTGAACTTTACGCACATACACTCTGGGCGGGGCGGGGTTGCAGGCCACTTTTTGTTATCGGTCGATATCGATTTTATCGATTTCCTGTAAAGATTGACCTGTGGGGCTGTAAATTGGTGCAAGGGGGGGGGGAGGGAATCGAGCATGCTGATTACGGATACGATATTAGTCTTCAAAATTATCCCTTACTTTTATCGATTTTAGCGATTTTTTGCAAATTTAGCTACGGGGCTGGGAGTTGGCACAACGGGGAAGTGAGCATGCTGATTACTAACACAGCGGGATTAGGGAATTGACATGCAGAAGTCTGCACAGGGAGAGGTTGTACAGGGATAGAAATAAAACCTTTATCATAGTGTTTTGACAGGGCGGGACGGAGCCGGTAGTTAGCTAGTAATATGCGAAAGTTCAAAGATATTCAACATTCGAATATTATTTGATAGTCGAATATTCGAAAATCTTGATTTTTGGATTTTATTCGATATCCGAATATTCAAAAAAATTCGAATTCCCCTAGACTATATATGTGAGAAATCTGAAATTTCGTGGCATTACATGAAAAAGTTCAAAATTTGGGACTTTTTATGAGAAAATTTGTTTTCAGATTCTTCACAGTCAATTTCGCGTTGTCAGTGCAATTCGAAGAATACTCTGTATCTTGAGGAACGTGCATGCTTTTGTAGTGACCTTAATGCAAACAATTTTTTTGATCTCTAGCTTCTAAGCGGTTTTCGAAAGAGAGAGAGAGTAGGGAAGTGGTATACCACAGCAAGAGCTTCAACAGGATGATACCATCGC
Organism: Cylicocyclus nassatus; assembly: GCA_958299035.1. Classification (NCBI taxonomy): domain Eukaryota; kingdom Metazoa; phylum Nematoda; class Chromadorea; order Rhabditida; family Strongylidae; genus Cylicocyclus; species Cylicocyclus nassatus. Next base: position 54,687,346 of record CATQJL010000112.1, on the reverse strand, counting down.
ACTATTCTTGTCGTGCGAACCTGCTCAAACGCTGCCTTTGAGTGATACTGGATTTCATAGTGACGAGGAAGGCAGAAATTGTAATGCTGATAATTGCGGAACTAAACTTTTTTACAAGTAAGCACGACGAAAACATCAAGACATGAAAAGAACGTTATGCGAACGATATTGTCGACCGTTAAATGCTAATAGTTGCATTATTGCTGCTTATTCTATCATTTCGTTTTGTGTGAGAGGTTTCGTAGAAATATATAAATAAAAGATATTGCTTTCAACGCTTATGAGACCTGAGAGATAAGCTGCACATTTTCACACCCTGGGATAGAGCGGAATTGTATCAATCATGTGATAGAGCCTAGAATTCGAGAAAAAGCTCTTGCAGCAGATGGCACCTATCAATGGTTGCCTATGTAGAATGTGTAAATCAAAGGTTATGAAGACATGTATAACGTTTCGTTTTAGCTATCAGCCGTTCTGACCCATGGCTCACATGACTGATAATCGGAGAGTTAGGCGCAAGATTCGAACGAGCTTGACGGCTGTGCGCATTGCCACTACCCGAGTTTGGGGTACCTCCTCTCAACGGAACCTACGGGCTCTGCGGTCCTCCACAAAGGACCATGCGGCCCTCAACAATTTTGCAATTCTCGCAGAGAGTCCAGTCCATGAGTATAAGCCACTGCGCCGCAATTAATCTATGAAAAAGTCGAGATTGTTCTCTGAGATTTTCTCTAAAAAGTGGTCAACATTTCCCGAATATCTGTAAGCAGACATTAAGATTTCAGCGAGCTATTTTTCTGATGTCTGCTGGCTATAAATAGCATGGCCGCCTACCCCCGGCAATTCTCTAACGAGCTGATGTCGAAGCGAGCTACAATGCTCATCGTCTCTTCCTTCGAATTCGCCTTCAAAGGTCAAGTAGTGAACTTAATAAATTGTTATTAGGTTGGTAAGAAAGTTCTCGAACATTTTCAGACTAAAACTACTATTTCTCGAAACCTAATGCATATACACCCAAGAGAGATACCATTCGATAGAGCAAAGCAAGCTCTACAAGATGGTATGCAAAAATTCGCACCAGCTTCGACCCACCGTTAAGCACCCAAAATCTGAGTCGTACTGAAATTTAGGAAATCGCGAAAAATTCGTATCTTTGTTCAAACAAATCCTACGGATCTCCAACTTGCCCATAAAAATTGCACACCAAATCAGACACTCACATGTACCGTTCCTATATTTTTCCCTCATCTAAGAGTCGAGAAAACAAAGATTTTCATGCTTATACAAGAACGAAGCTACGCGTTTCCACACGTGTAACTGCATAGTACACCCCCATAGAAGGATAACAGTAAATTTTTAGCTTTCTACAGGCTCTAGTTTCCAAAAATTACTGGATTGAGTTCTCCCCACTCATTCTCAAACACTAGGGCTTGCGGAAAGCTAAAAATTTACGGTTATACTTCTAAGGGGGTCTACCATGCAGTTACACGTGTGAGAACAGCGTAGCTTCGTTGTACAAGCATGAAATTCCTTGTTTTCTTGATTCTTAGATAAGGAAAAATACAGGAACGGTACATGTGAGTGTATGATGTGGTGTGCAATTTTTATGAGCGAGCTGGAGATCCGCAGGATTTGTCTGAACAAAGATACGAATTTTTTGCGATGTTCTAAATTTCAGTACGACTCAGATTTTGGGTGCTTAACGGTGGGTCGAAGCTTGTGCGAATTTTTGCATACCATCTTGTAGAGCTTGCTTTGCTCTATCAAATGGCATCTCTCTCGGGTGTACGTGCATTAGATTTCGAGGAATAGCAGTTCTAGTCTGAAAATGTCCGAGAACTTTCATTCCAACCTAATAGTTGCTCCTATCGCATTTTCACTTGGTGCTTTCGCTATATGAAGCGCTATTAAGTCAAAGCAAGTCAACGCAGCTTTAAGCCTATTTTTGTACAACTACAGTGGTGTTCAAAAGTTTGCAGTTATCCTGAAATTCGCTATAACTTTCGCATATAACGAAATTTTGACATTGCGTGCAAACCACACTGCCTAATAATATGCCTGATTTGATGAACTGACCACGAAGGCGATGGTAGACTGACGTTTGTCGCGTGGGCGATAAGGCTAAAGTAACAATTTTCAGCGTGCTTATATATTATATCATACAACTCTCTTCTGTTCCTGAGCTATTCCTCGAATAGCATAACATAACAGTATCAAAATAGCAGAATTTCATAAAATGACTAGCAGGCCGCTGACTAAGCCTTGTTTCAAGATGAAGTGCAATTTCAAATGTGAGAGAAAGAATGTTTTTTAATATTTTCTGTAACGTTACGAAAACTCCGCACGTAGTAGACGAGCTAATGGCGTTTATGATGAGAGCGGAAGGGAATTCTCGTACAAAATTCACAAAACATTGAAGCGATACACAAAAGAAAAAAGCAGAAAGATAACACACAACACAATTACTTTGATATTTTGAATTATGAGTCTGGGAAGACAGGTTACAAAGGTTATGAGGGAGTTAATGACGTGATTGCTTAGCGTACTCAAATATGAGACGTCTTCAGAGATCTTGCACTGCTCATTTTCTGCGCTTGTCTTCTTCGACCAAGTTGTTGCTGATGTAATTTAGGTGGCCGTAAACAGTAATATCAGTCTTGCCTCCAGGACAGCTGACAATGCAATTCATTGATATTGCTTAAGTGTTAAAATGAAACTACACTTTGTTTAGAGACCCATTCTGCATCTTGCCACTTGATTTTTGGTTGGGCACATATCGGCTAATGTGTCTCCTTCCTTACTTTTGCATGAAACAGGAAGTTCAGCTCCGGCGGTAAAATTATAGCATTCAACAAGGTCGCACTTCGCAAGTAGTATGCGTTTGCTGGGTACTGCTGATTTTCATGTTTTCCGCGACAACTTGTACCTGTGATGCCGATCCGACGTCAGCCTTTGCGTAAACTTCACCATCTTGAGTGAAAGTTGCATAAGATTTGGATACCTGAGGTAATGTAGAGCTTTTCATGAGTTTGTGCAAGATGCCTTCTGAAATGCGCTCAACCAGCATTCGTCAAACTTCAAAAATGAGGCTTTACGCAGAAATTTGCTTGCACTCCAGACGGCAGCAAAAACTGGATAAATTATTAGATTGTCAAGAAGTAATCGGCTGATCATCTTGGCTCCTATGGAAAGATTGTTCCATTCGAAAGTTTAGTGGCGGTTTGCGAGTGTGCCAGAAAAAAAAAACGTTATTTGATGTGCTTCAAAATCTATTACCATCTTAACTCAATTGTAGCACCTTTCACCTCAAAAAGTGGGCTCAGCGATCTGAACAGTACAGCAAACTTGATGCACAAACTTCTTTGCAGCAGTAGCGTTGTCATGTTTCCAAAAGCCCTTCGAACTTCGGGCGTGAACGTCTTCGTAAGAGACTTTTATCAAGCTTGCGGACTGTTCAGATCGCTAAGGCCATTTTTTGAGGTGACAGGTGTTTACGGTGGTAGATTTTCAAGCATGCCAACTAATATTCCTTTCTTCACATTCGCAGACCGCCACCATATCCAGATGGAACAATTTTTTCATAGAAGCATAGATGATCAGCCGATTACTTCTCGACAATCTGATGATTTATCCAGTTTTTAACTTTTGGCCAGCACTGTATTAGTGTGATTAAAGCTGTGTCGCACCATTCTCAAAAATTCATAGTTTTCCGCTTTTCAACGGATTTGCAAGCAACCATTTCTACTCGGAAGAAGAAATCATGCGCTTTATCTGCATATATCACGCCTAATACATACACATTGCGCAGATAGAAGGGCTAGAATCCTGCGTTCAATCGTAAAATGTCTAAAACTTGCGGTAAAAATTGGAGTAGTCAGTTATAGCTTCCTTTAAGCCCACTTAAAGGAAGCAGGTGAACAAATCTGTTTGAATTATTGACAACTTTGGATAACAACGCATACGCCTTGCTATGTGCAAATCTCTGTTATCTTAAGTTAGTACGCTGCTGCTCTAATCCACCACTCATTCGGGCAGCGCGAGGAGACTAGACAAACTTTTTCATGATTTCCGGAAATTCTAAAGTTTCAAAGTTATAAAACAATTCCAAATTTTGCATTTTCATACCGCAAAGTCCCTGTGCATCTGACACACCATCTAACACTTGCTTGATGGCGCCCTCGATAATTCTATTCATGCAAAAAGCAAAATTAATGTCAAAAGGGTAAGTCCCAGTTCAAAATTATGGACTAACTTTATGCATTGAAGTGTATTTTACCAAAATAATGAAAAAGTGAGGCAAGCTGCACATAAACAGAGAGTCGAGTCATTCCCGCTTTTATACAAATAATGCATGCTTTAACTTTTCATGCAGTAATACTTTTTAACCTTTGCAAGTCTCCAGAGACGAGGACAAGCGCAAATGACTCTGTTTTTGAATGCAAGCTTTATCAAAGACCGTTGCCCAATCGCCATGCTGTTCAAAGTGAATAAACCTCGAATACGAGCGCATCATTCTACACAAGGCATGAAGGCACCGTCCACCCAGATTCTTGATTTCCTGGTTTTTCTCGTTTCAAGGCCTTCTCATGTGCCTGATTCCGATTATGAAGTCGAGAATCCTCGAAAACCCCCCAAATCCCCGCTGAAAACCCGCATGCCGGTTCTTCAGAACGGTGATTGGATGAGCGCACACGGATGGGCAGGCATGGATGGGGAGGACGGTGCCGTCTGAGGGCCCTCGTGCATTTTCATTATTCCGGAGCAATTTTCTCGCTTCCGAAGCGGCATTTTAAGCCGCGATTGTGCGTTGGCTTTATGGGTGCCCTACTATCACATGCTGCCAAAAGCTCAACACCCTCAACTTAGGGTGGACGATCCTATGAAGTCATCTGCGATGTACTACTAGCGTGGCCCAATAAAATGCGTTGACCTTTACATCCCTTACAAACTGTGTTATTGAGTGTGTTAACTGCGATGATACGTCCAGTTTCCCTATGATGTCAAAGTGTAAGGATTTATTGGTAGGAAGCCATTCTATAAGAATATGCATGGAAATTCGTTCGTAATAGTTCTTGGATGTGCTGCTTACATTAAACAAAATCATTTAGTGCAATGATGGCAGAAAATTGTGCCCGGCCGAGATCTATCTGATCGGTGTGTCTAAACTTGCTCCCTATAAACTCAAGTGCCTTTTTTAAATATGTCATTCATTAAGTCCGAGAAAAAAGGTGCAGATGATTCAAAAGTAAAGGCACGATGAAGGCCTAGAAGCAGTATAAGCTGAGCGGGCGCGAACGCGACGCGCGCGTATCCTCACAGTTGCATCCCGCTCGTTATGCGCTCTGCGGCTAGTAACGCCGTGTTCGCGCTTGCAGATATTGCGCCTTCGTCATGCAGCAGCCTGTATTTAGACAACATCAGAGAAGCAACTACAATTTGGTTGAAAGTCACCAATTTTTCAGAGCGCAAAAAATGGGCTTTCCCTTTGCCGTTAACCCATATGTGTTGGGTTGTATCGCTCACTTTCCCTAATTCAAATAATTGATTACTGATAACTAATTCAAATACAGAACGTGCCGTAGCTAGTGTAAACTTTGCGTTTTGTTATTCTCTGACTGATGATTAGAAAAGTCGTGCTCACATTGCTCTTCAAAGCTAGGAGAGTCAACCCTGCTAGGTTGACCGTTCAAATGTACTTCACAGATTCTCTTGAGTATTCCAACTTAGAACGATTTATCCATGAAAAATTTAGAAGGATTTATGCATGAAAAAACTTTCAAACAAAAATTTTAGAAAATTTGTGGCTCCACTCTTGAATTAGGATTTCATGTATGAAACCCGCAGCTCACAAGGCTGAAGGTACGTGCTCTCACGTTCTTTGTCCAAAGTTGCAAGTATTGCAAGTTGCAATGTTTTGCAGGCAAGTACTTATTAAATAGGAGATAAAATTCTATGTGGATGGTAGATGGATTTTTAATGGATTTATATAATTTCCAAGATTACTGAACCTTTTTCACAATTTCTTGGCAAAGTCATTGCACCATGCCCCACCAGAGTTGTCTGTACAAGCAATGATGATGGTTACGAAAGTGGTATTTTTTCAAGATATTTGAGAAATATTATATGAAAATCTTGATTTGAATAGACGACAATAGGTCTCTCTCTCTCTTTCTTTCTTTCTGTCTGTCTGTCTCTCTCTCTCTCTCTCCAAGCGAGGTAAAGTCGACTGCACGGAATCGGCCCAAGTCGCTGTAGGCTGAACGCGCGCGAGCGTGCCTGCAACGCGCTCCGAGCACGGGCGCTATGCTGACTCATGCGCGCGAATGCCAATGCTGGTCTGCAAGAGACACGCGCGGGCGTTCGGTTCGGGCGATTCCGTGCAGTCAACTATAGTTTCAAACTTGCGGTACATAAATTGTAAGCGGACGTTGCATTTTCCTAGAATGAGATAATTTTGCACAATATGGCAAGCTAAAAGTTATTGAAAAGAGATCCAGTACATTTCGCATGTTAGGGAGACAAATGGCGCAAAATTGAGAATACACATCAGGGTAAAGTAAAATGATCAAGATTGGTGTCAAATTCATTTGCCTGTGAGTTGTACTGCACTTAAAGAAGTGTTCAAGAATAGCTAGTTAAATAGCTAAAAAGAAAAAAGTTTTTAATTCACATTGTTCAAATAACCAAAAAGCTCCGTTTCGTTCCTGGCCTTAGATGGAGTGAAATTATTTACAGACCTTCCCCGGAACTCCTCAGTAAGGAAGGAAGGACTGTAGAATTTATTTTCAATACTGAGAAGTAAGTTTGCTTAAAAGTAATAAGTAAGTAAGTATGTTTGAGAGTAATCAGTATATGCTTTTTTTGAAAAGCAAGGTTTAAGGAGATTGTGTAAGTGAGAAGACAATTTTTCGGACATAGATGTGTGTCATACTGACAATACTAGTTCTGAAAAACTGAGAATCTCAACAATTGCCAGATTAGGGGAAATAATTTCTTGAAGAGTGAAAAACCTGGATAATCTGCCTACCAACAAAGTTCTGTTCCGTTCCCTCTGCGAAAAGTTACACCGTCACGAAAGCATAATAAACTCCCTCAGTTTTCCCCTTTTCCTCCATTTCTGTATCTCTGTACATGCTTCGCTTTCCACTGCTCTACTTACATCATTCTGTGCAGAAACATTAAGCACTTAACACGTTTCGGACCGGTGCTGCACATGGTGCAGCACGCACCTTTGAAGGATCTTTCTGGCGTTTACAGGAGGTTTCCTTTTAGTCCAAAGTTGTTAAGTCAAAGGTCAAAGCTCCTACTTCTAAAATGACTCTATAGAGTTGTACCGCCGATATTTGTTTAGGAGATATGAGGACAAAACGAACAAGAGTTGCAACGAAATGCGGCAACGCGAACGACGCGTGCGACGTCGCAACTTTTCCTTGCTTCCATTTCAAAAGGAAAAACCGTGGTTTCAATAATGATGTGTACAGTGTACATCAAAGACACTTTTGAATGCTATTTGAAACTGAGTTCTTTCTCCTACCTTTCAAGAAAGCACAAAAGTCCCTCTTAAGCGACAAAATTCAAACACTTCCAATTCACTCAGAACTTTGGGTATGGGGCTTATCCGACATGCTGGTTACAAATGTGGCCCACAGGCTGCGAAATAAGGTCCCTTTGTAGGCTAACGGCCGAAAGTACACTCTTTTTCGCCGCGCGCGATTTCGCGGTCCGAAACGTGTTAAACATGCTCTTGGTGAAAAATCGAAAAATTCCATTGATTGAAACAGACAAATGTTTTGTTTACAACGAGCTGACAATGTTCTGACACTAGATTTGGTGTCGTTATGGGGATCTGAAATCTTATATATAAAGCTGAATGTCTGTTTGTATGTCTGTCTGTATGTATTCTGTCTGTCTGTCTGTACGTATGTTCCGAATAGAAAATTTCGTTTCTGAACCGATCCGGACCAAACTTGGCACACATACACTACGGGCCCCGGCGGGTGTCATAGGCTACTTTTCATCATCGATCGATATCGATTTTATCGATTTTTATCGATTTTTTTGCTGAGTTCACCTACGGGGCTGGGAGTTGGCACAGGGGGGTAATCGAGCATGGGGATTCCGAATACAATATTGGTTTTCAGGATTATCGATTACTTTTATCGATTTTATCGATTTTTTGCAAAGTTTGAGCTACGGGGCTGGAAGTTGGCACAGGGGGGTAATCGAGCATGGGGATTCCGAATACAATATTGGTTTTCAGGATTATCGATTACTTTTATCGATTTTATCGATTTTTTGCAAAGTTTGAGCTACGGGGCTGTATTCGTAATCTGCATGCTCGATTACCCCCTGTGCAAACTCCCAGCCCCGCAGGTCAAACTTTACAAAAAAATCGATAAAATCGATAAAAGTAATGGACGATCCTGAAAACTAATATTGTGTTCGTAATCAGCATGCTCGATTACCCCCTGTGCAAAATCCCAGCCTTGCATGTCAAAATTTACAAAAAATCGATAAAATCAATAAAAGTAATCGATAATTCTGGAAACTAATATTGTATTCGGAATCCCCATGCTCACTTCCCTCCCTATGCCAACTCCTAGCCCTGTAGGTGAATTCTGCAAAAAAAAAATCGATAAAAATCGGTGAAATCGACATCTATCGATAACGAAAAGTGGACTGTGACACGCGCCGGGGCCCGAAGTGTATGTGTGCCAAGTTTGGTCCGGATACGGCGGAGCCGGGTAAGCCAGCTAGTAGTATATAAAACGAAAGTGTTATTCGAACAAAAGGATGACAATTTTTTACAAATTAGGCGGCTTCATCTGCGAGCGACCGGAAGTGCCTCAAGGACTACTAAGAATTTCTCCTTCTCACAAATTTTTGACCTTTTACGCCATTTCATGGCTGAAAATTGATATACATGGTGCGGGCAAGGTCAGGGTTGTCCCAACAGGAAAGCTTAGGATTTCCCCATTGTACCTATAACGCTGAGCATTTGAAAGTGGAGACATTCCCGGGTTTACGCGAAAAAAGCTGTAAATTACAGCAAAAGCAGAGCATGTGGGAGCATTTTTGGGTTAAAAAATCAGCAAAAGCAACTTGAATGTCTAGAGCTGTCTTCATTTGGAAAATTGGATAGGAAATACTTCAATGATTACAAATTCTGTTATATTTGATCTTACACAACATAATTCCTCGTACAAGAGTAAACCAAGTACATACTAACAGATATATCTCGATCTCAAGAATGGCTTAAACTTTTGATCCGCATTACACAGCTTTGCGAAGTTCGCTTTCGAAATTATCATGGGGAAAGTTCCTTTAAAAATGTAGTTTGGGGAAGATTAGAGGACAAGTATTATTTTTAGGGCAGCTACTGTTAATGTGCAATTTCCAGTCGAGCTTGAATCAGTGAAGAACAAAGCACTAAAAAATATGTGCCGAAGTAAGTCCTTTCCATTATTTTTTAATTTTTTGAAAAGAAATTGAAGAGCTATAATTAAAGGAAGCAGTCGATACAAAGTCTAATGACAGCTGTACGTATGGTATTCACATTGTAAACGTTATATATTCGCATGACATCAAAATTTATGACAACATCAATACTGGTATAGACGCATCAGACTCGTGTAGGCACTTTCTTCCTGTTTCTTCCAAAGCAATAGTATATTGCGTAAAGTTGGCCAGGAATCCAGAAGCATAAGGTGAGGACGGCATCGATAACAACCGCTCGCGAACATTCTCTCGTGGAATGCAGAATTGCCAATGGCTGAAAATCAGATTAAGGAAGGTTGAAAACGGGTCTTTGCTAAGTCTAGGCTTGCTTATGAGATTGCTTTTGTTCAGATTATTTACATTTACAAATCGCTAGAAAACTTCAAGCAATTAAAGAAGTCAGCGCGACAAAATCTTCACCGATAAAGTTCAAAAATAATAATAATGCTGAATAATAATTTTCTAAAGCTATAGTTAGTTTTGAGTTAATGTAAGCTTAGTAATGCGAAGCTTACTGGCATAAACACAATGAAGAAGATCTCAACCATGATAGCCCACAGTCGTGCGTAATCCATAACTGAAAACAATACTATTGATATTCTGATTGGTACTTTTCAATCAGTTCTAAGCTAATTTTTCGATGGCAAAGTTCAATAAACACAAACCACTTCAAAAGCACGTCAATGAACAAAAAGCAACTTCGTAAATAGATTTATGATAGTTACTGTTATATAGTCACCTCTTATTTACACAGTCATCGTTAGTAGCACCTTATCAAAGTAGATTCATAGTAAAACTGGTCACAGCTTTTCACGTGACAGCAAACAAAACTTGCATACCTTATCATTTACGACTTGCACCAAGCACGAATCCATGCCTAGAACATTTGAGCAATAGTAGAGTTAATATTGCATGATCGCGAGAGTCGGTGAGGTTGCGGCCATTGCTCGCTCATTGAACTTTCTCGGTTTTCGTTTTCCTTTCAAGGGCTTTTCTGCTATCAGATGTTAGCTTTCAATCACTTGAAGCGATGCTGGAAATTACGGGTTGTTCGATAGATGTGGGGCCTTTTGGCATCCTGTGTGCGCAACGGCAACAAATTCACCGACTCTGGCGATCATGCAGATCGCATATAGATCTATATCATGGTTTTCTCGAAGCAGTTGACCTTAGATTATTTACATTCCAGCAGAAGAAGTTGTCAAAATAGCTGTTCTGCTGCTTATACTAAGAAAAGGCAGAGAAACATATATGGAATAACCTTTGGAATGTCGATTAGCCGACTCATAGAGCTTTCACCCGAGCTGAAACGACTGCTCACTTTCACTGCGTGAATAAGATGCACTTGATGAGCATTATGTATGTTTAAAATTTTCCAAAAATGAATAGCGACATGTTTCAATTCACCTTGCGATCTTTTTCTTCTACATTTTGTAGACTGAATTTCCATACGGGGTGCGGCAAAAGTCTGGGAGCCTAATACTTTTTCGTACAAAACAAAAAGGGAAGTCCCTAGAAACGAGAAATTTGGCGCACACATAATTCGAACCATTGCAGATACAGCCCAGTTCTTGAATTGCAAAACTGCCTCTTTTGGCTTCCACGCAGCCCTACAAAATCTTGGCAAGTCCACCTGTCATGGCACACAGGTAGTCGTAATGGAATTCGCCCCACGCCTTCACAATAACTGCTTCTTTTATCTTGGCAAATGCGCAGCGTGACAAACTTTTGTCTACAACGTTCTTCCAAAAGAATTTTTTGCTTTGCTTGGGAATGAAAATATTGGATTTTCAATTAGAAGCATGTGTACGTCGCATACCGGAATTTTGGCTACAAATAAAAACTTAAAAATATCGTTCGAAAAGTATAAAAAGTGTTCCCATAAACGAACTTCAATAGATTCTAATTCAGAAGACGTACGCAAAAAATAAAGCCTTGGTTCCAGTGCCTGTTGAGCATTCTATAGCTTTTAAATTTCTTCTGAAGACGGATTTCCACTGGCACGTAGGTAACATTCGCAAACTTTTATTTTCCGTTCATGCAAGAACAGCTCGTAACAAAAGCAAAACTAGGATACAATAGCGCAAAGCCTCTTCTATGTTGTGTGCATCGAAGTTTTGTAAAATATTAACAGCATCTCTAGTTACAGCAAAAACTGTTAATACCAAAAATTCTGATTTTTTCGCTTTGCAAAAGTATTAGTCTGGTAATTCCAATTCTTACAAAAACATATGGCAGCCATTTCCAGCCAAATAAAGTGTATTCTGCAGAGGATGACCGCAGCATCATGTTGCATAAAATTGAAATCAAAGCCATCAGTATCTTTGTAATCGCAATACTGCAAAGTTAAGCTCCCAGACTTTTGCCGCACCCTGTATATCTTCCCTTTATGCTACCTTCATGATCCTTCTGGTTTCGGGAGTACTTTCCACACACAAGTGATAATGTCCAGGAGGAAACAAAACAGGTTCAAATCGAAAAGTAACATTAGTTTATCTCGTTGACTGTATCTTCATGACTGGCAAGACACGTAATTAGTCTAAATCTAGACAATATCAATAGTAAGGCTTTCTGGAAAATTTAGTCCGGTTTGAGAGCCATATTATATGCTAGCCTAATGGCTGACTTCTTAAGGTTGCCTTCATACTGATGGGCTCAGTTCCTGCACAGCGCTCGAAGTAAGCCCTGTTCTGGAGCTGTTTCCAAACTGCGGATTAGTATAAACGCAAACTAAAACAACTCGTCCATTGATTGTCCATTGATTTGTTAGTGCTTTGAAGACACTTCTCATCAGAATACAGGCGCATATCAACAACTCTTATTTTCAAAATGGGTGGTTGTATTCAATATGTACACGATGGCAAAATATTCAACTTGAGACAATTGAAAGAAGAAATACATTACCAATTTCGGACCGCGACACCGCAGCGGAAGAATTGCGTAATAAAGAAAACCATGTATAGCACAAGAGACAGCGCACCGAGTTTCGTAAATTGCATAGTTTCCAGTTGTCTTTAACACATTGAGGACGAGCCTTTTTTTTTAGGTCTGTCTTTGGGGACGAGACGTTTCCGTGCATCCCCACGCTCGGCCGCACGTACGGCTCCTAAATTGCAGAGTGGTTTGCACCAGCGGTCGCGCGACCGCGTCGCGCCCGGGCATCAATGGCACCGCCTCGATCGATGGCGGCGGCGCCAGCAAAATGCACGGGCGCGACGCGCTCGCGCGACCGCTGGTGCAAACGACTCTGCAATTTAGGAGCCATGTATGTATGCATGCGTCCATGCACGAGATATAAGAGTGCACGCCCGGCCCCTATGTGGCAAGCTCGGCCCACTCGGACAAATATATCGGATATCCAAATTTCAAAAATTTCCGCCACATATGAGAAATGGGCGGAGCTTGTTACCTGGTGGCGGAGTCTGCGTGACGGTGGGCGGGGTCTGGCCAAAATTCGCTTGAGGTCTTTGCGTTCATCTACGGCCTCATCCATGCTTTTCATAAAAAAAATGGTCCTTGTGAGGGGCATAGAAGTGGGCGGAGTTTGCCAAAAGGAGCCTGGCTAACATATGAAGCACATCTATAGGCCGTCCGCGCAGGGCGCGAAGAGTCCGCAAGGTGTGTATTGCGCGTCACTCCTCTTCCCCCTTGCACTCTCACCGCCTATTTTCTCTGCGCTTCTTCTATCTTCGATGAACGCAACAGCGTTTCTCTCCGCGCGCAGCGCGGACGGCCTATAACAAGGGAACGATACTTAGTGTCCGTGGCCTTTTGAGATGAAATGTTTACCAGTACACTCGTCTCCGAACGCTGATTCTGAATCTGGTTTCCGTTTTCTAATGTTTCTCTGAAAGAAGTTATGAAGAATTTTCGCGCCAAATTTGATCGCGCGAGGCACATACGATTGGAACACCAACATGGTAACATGTCAACATGTACATTTTTCGATCGTTTTCATTTTTATAGGCACCTCTTAGCATAAATATAGGAAATACTCGTATAAAAATGACTCCTAGTCAAATTTTCAAAGAGTAAGGACACGCATTTACCTCGAGGAAATCTAACTCTCAAAAAGAAGCTTAATTGAGGCAATGCAAAACTGAATAATACAAAAGAATCTGAACCTAGCCTGCATCAGCTTGTGAGGCTAACGCATTAGCCACTACACCACAACCGCCGGCGGTATTGGTGTTCCTATCATATCTCTGGAAGTCAAATTTGGCGCGAAAATCCTTCATAACTTCTTTCAGAGAAACGTTCAGCAGAAACGGAAGTCAGATTCGGAATCAGCGTTCGAGGACAAGTGTAGAGGTGTACATTTTATTTTAAAAGGCCACGGACACTAAGTATCGTTCCCTTGTAAGTCTATGTTGATTATATGAAAAAAAGTGAGAGGATTGGACAGATAGCATTGAAATTAAGGCCGCCCCATTGCACGAGACTTTGATATCACTTCTATTGTGCATAATTGTTGTGGAGAAATTGGGTTCTTCTGTCTCTTCAGTAAGCCTTGTCAAACTTGAACTGCCACGCGGGACTATAATGTAGCAGTGGCGTACTGAGGGGGGGGGGCGGGGGGGGGGGGGTGCGCGCCCCCCCCCCCCCCCGAGAATGGGTCACAAAATTTTTGAAAGTTACTTATATGGGTTATAAAAATGTGCAAGTGACTTGTTTATACTTGTAACTAATTAAAATAATTTTTAAAATTTTTTAAAAATTCAAATTAGCCTTGTAAAAAAATTTTTTTCGGGGGCGTGGCTGACGCCACGCCCCCTTTTTCCAGATTTCAGGGGTTGGGGACCCGGAAAAGTTCTGAGAAGTACCCCTAAAATTTTTTTGGAGTGCGTGGCTAACGCCACGCATCTTCATTTAAAAAATTTTCTGTCCCCCCCCCCCCGAGCGGAAATCCTGGGTACGCCACTGTAATGTAGTGTTTGAAGTCGAAGCAAATACGTTTATTCCAATCTCCAAATATGTACAGATATATACAGATTCACTCACACGCCGTATGGTAGGGAGTGCAAAACTTGAGAATATGCTGAACTTGATGATCGTCCAGCGGACTTGAGAATAAGCAGGACTTGATAGACGTCCAGCGAACTTGCACTCGAACTTGAAGGGATGGACAAACTTAAGTTGGAAGGAAGCAAGCAAGCATGCTCATACGGGCGATATGGGCTCTTTTCCTACATCCACAGAACTGATAAAACTAAGATCTCAAAATATCCTTCAAGGGAAAGTAAATATAAGTGAGCTGATAAGCGTTACGAAACAAAACTTGAAATGAGAAAAATGCAAAACAAAACTTGAAGTGAGAAAACTGTACAACTCGAGATGATTCATCAAACAAATATGACTTGGTCAAAAGGATATTGCATATACTATTTACAATAATTATCACTTGGTCGTCGATGTCGTCGACACTCCCCACGCCGTCACTGTAGCCTGCGCTAATTGTTCAGTGCTTGCTTGGCGTCGAGAATTCTTTGCTTTGCCATTGGTCTCAGGTCCGGAACATTGCACAGCGCTCGATGGTGTCCAACATCTCTTGGAAGGAGGTCCTCGAAAATGGTTCCTTTCAGTCTCTTGCAGTATCAACACTCCCTCGCGACGTAAGCGCACTCCTTGTCGGGAGGACAGTCTTCAAGACAGAATCGACAAAGTCCTTTCTGGCGGATTAAGTCCAGTCTCCCGTCTCCGTTGACGTAGTGTGGGCAGGAATCTGAGAAGTGTTCGCCGACTTTATCGCAGAAAGTACATTGGACTCGTTTCACCCCACAGTTTGTTTCTCTTATTTTCCGACAAGGATACTCTTGCAAAGTTCTTTCCATCTCGATTATTTCGCGTTCGAGCCTTTTCTCCCAACTTTCCGGTCGGTGAATTTTCCGGGTTTTGGCCGAGGGTCCTTGATACTAATCGGGGAGAGGCGACGTGCGTCCCTTTTCCTCGTGCGAGCGTTTTTCTTCCTCATGTGAGCGTTTTTCTCTTGGTCTGCTTGTTTGTTGCACTCGATCTCGAGCTCTAATTGATCAATTTCTTGTTGATGTTGGCGCTGCTTCAGCGTCAGCTCCTCCGTGCGCGATTTTTCGGACTTCAATTCTTGCCTCAATTCCGACAGTTTTCTTCTTTTTCTTTTCGTTCTTGTCGATGAGGTCGCTGACATTGCTTATAAGAGGCGCCGTAGCTGCTTGCTTGACTTGGAGCTGATCCTGTAGGTTGGAAATTTGCACTTTCAACTTCTCGATGTCAGAGAGTGCCAATTTCAATTCACTGCTTTCCGATTGTTCTTCACTTCTGTGGTCCACACTTTCTGCTTGGTTGCTAGCGTTCTCATCATCATTTGTTGCAGAAATTTTTAGTTCACTGCTTTCCGATTTTTCCTCACTTCTTTGGTCCACACTTTCTGCTTGGTTGCTAGCGCTCTCATCATCATTTGTTGTTTCCATTACTTGATTGGAGTTATCCTTTTGGGTCTTCTCTTTCTCTTGATTATTTTCTTTCAAAAGCCGGATCTGTTCTTGACTTGCTTCATTTTCTTGTTAGAGGCGTTGGACTTGCTCCGCCCAGTCCAAATTGAGTTCTTGGAGAAGATCCCTTCTTTTTGCTTGCGGTTGATTTGATTTTCCACTTTATTTAGATGATCCTCCATACCGTTTATAGTCGTTTTGGTGAAGCTCATGAGACTTTCTACCAATTTGAGTACTGATTCGGCTTGAACATCATGTTCTTGTTTGCGTCCTTTTTCAAGCCATTGGAATCTTCTTCCCCGCGGTATTAGCCCAGCTTGCACTTGGCGGTCATAGATTCCCGTTAGGATGTACCACGTCCCAAGGCGCAATACTTTTTCTTTAGTCATCATTGCACTTCGTAGACATCTGTTGGTTAGCATGATCTGTTCCTTGACGGTTGCTTTTGTGAAGTTTCCTTCGCCCTTTAGAGACGTCCACTGTGTTCGTTGGGTTGTTGCTACCTTGACTTGATTGTGCAGCGAATTTAGGATTGCTTCGAGAGCAGTTTCGAGGAACTCCGCTTGAGGGCTTGCTACTCTCAGGATTGCCTTCAGGAATGTTGTTTCTCCCTCTAGTTCAGCAGCGCTGAGTCTGTAACAGGATAATGAGCATATTCGAGAATAAAAGGCCAGTTGACTATAAAAACTCTTTTTTTCTTTTCTTTTTTTTCGTTTGCAGTTCTCAGAGTTTTAGTTTTGTCGCATTTTTGCTTCTGGACTTTGTCATAAGACTGCGCATGATTGCAAAGCATAACCTCCACGCCAGTTTGTAGAATGTTCGTATCGGTTTGATCATCAGCTTTGCTAGAATGACGACGCATCTGAGTCCGCAAGTCGAAATTAGCGCATAGGTTATTCCTAACATAGCGATGAGTGTGATTCCTGCTATGAGCACCGTTTTATACCATTGGCTGAATACGTCAAATGGATGATAGAAGTCGGGCCACTGGATTTCCGCTGGAGCGCTTTTGCTGTTGCTCGTAAGCCACTTGTACAGCATTGTTTCGAAAGTTGCTGTATATTTGAGGATTCCTCCGACTTCAAACGTGGTAACCACCTCTCTGCACGAGACCGAACACTTCATGCGGATCATCGCTTGAGTAGGACTAATTCTCATGACTGACTCAATTCTCGGCCGATGCACCATGTGGAGAAATTGGGTTCTTCTGTCTCTTCAGTAAGCGTTGTCAAACTTGAACTGCCACGCGGGACTATAATGTAGTGTTTGAAGTTGAAGCTCCAAATACGTTTATTCCCAATCTCCAAATATGTACAGATATATACAGATTCACTCACACGCCGTATGGTGCAAAACTTGAGAATATGCTGAACTTGATGATCGTCCAGCGAACTTGAGAATAAGCAGGACTTGATAGACGTCCAGCGAACTTGCACTCGAACTTGAAGGGATGGACAAACTTAAGTTGGAAGGAAGCAAGCAAGCATGCTCATACGGGCGATATGGGCTCTTTTCCTACATCCACAGAACTGATAAAACTAAGATCTCAAAATATCCTTCAAGGGAAAGTAAATATAAGTGAGCTGATAAGCGTTACGAAACAAAACTTGAAATGAGAAAAATGCAAAACAAAACTTGAAGTGAGAAAACTATACAACTCGAGATGATTCATCAAACAAATATGACATTGTGAAAAGGATATTGTATATACTATTTACAATAATTATCACTTAGTCGTCGATGTCGTCGACAATTGTATCAATTTGTCACATAATCAATTTAGGCTTAGATTTCATGCTGGCCTCCTTTTTGGCAAACTCCGCCCACTCCGCTGCCCTCTACATAAAACTTTTTTCGTTCTCAAATCGCATAGAAAAGCTCGCAGATGACTGGGGAATCTCAAATAACCTTAATTTTAACCCCTCTCCCGCTATTCAGGCTCCATCCCCTTGGTGATAAGCTCCGCCCACTTTTCAAAATTTCCGGAATTTGCGCTTGTGAATTTTGTGCAAATTCCAGTATTTTTTTGAAAAGTAGGCGGAATTTGCCAAAAGTGGGAGGAGCTGCCCCGCATCAGCAAGCAGCAAGCAATATCAGCATATCAGCATCAGCATACACCAAGCACATTCTTACTCTA
Source organism: Cylicocyclus nassatus (assembly GCA_958299035.1). Lineage (NCBI taxonomy): Eukaryota > Metazoa > Nematoda > Chromadorea > Rhabditida > Strongylidae > Cylicocyclus > Cylicocyclus nassatus. The sequence continues at coordinate 54,669,244 of CATQJL010000112.1, read as the reverse complement.
TGCAAGCCCCAATTTGAGGCTCTGACTCATCTTTTATTTTACCGGTAACAAGTAAATCAACAATCACAAAACGATTAATGCATAAACTTGTGTGCACCCGATTCCCAACGTGTCGAAACGTGATCAAGCACAAAAACGATAAAGAATTAGTTTGGCTTGGTGTATAGCTTTGTGACGAGATGAAAAAAAAAGCATGGAAAATTATGGAAAAATCATGTGAATGAAAGATTTGTAAGTGTTTTTCAAACTTTGGTTGCTTCCGCCCATTCTGAGAGCACCCTGATGTTGCGCGGGACCAAACAAAGTCATAATATATTCCTTTCCTCACATGATTTTCGAAATTTTGATATAAACCTGTTCTTTATCTCAAGCTCTACCTATGAGTACTCATCTCAAGCGAAGTTTCGCCCCTCAGCTTTGCATGGTAATTGATGGTATAAAAAATCTGCATTTGTTCTCGCCATCTGTTATCTTATCTCTAATTTTCTTGGTTTTTTCTTCGTCTTTCTCTCAAATTCCATTTCGTGCTGGACTCCAAAGGAAGTCCTATCTTTCAACGCTTGAGTCGGCTATCCGGGCCCAAAATTTTCATCAACGTTTCGCTCAAATTTCCAGGTGGTTCTCAAAACCGATGATCACGAATAACCCTCCAGAAGTAATCCCTTCTCTTTATTGAACTTTTTTGTTTTACTAATAAACTTAGGGCACTGTTGGATAATGCGAAGCAAGCTCTAAGAGGCGACCACCGCAACTACCTATGTCATAATCAGGTAAAGTTTGGAGTCAAAATCAAAATTTATTGAAAATCTCTTGCGGAAAAAAACCTTGCGAAGCTCCACGTTGGTCATCACGTAGAAAATGCTTAGTAGTATTCATAAATGCATTTGCTAAATAATCGCACTTGAAAATCGAGAAGAAAAAATAGTCCAAAAATAGCAAACTCTGGTCCCAGCTCTTCCCACATATAATCTTGGAATATCTCTGTATGCTTTGATAACCGAGAAATAAAAAGTTCAACGTTAAAAAACCGGAAAAATGACATTTTTGCAATTACTGGCTATATTTCTTACTTTTGAGCAGAGAAAAAAAATCCAACAGATTGGATTTGTAGGGCAAGTGCAAAATTTTATTTTTTGGATCCAAACTCTAGGTGAATTAGGACTCAGGTGGTTTTTTGGTGGTAATTTTGTAGAGCTTGCTTTGTGCTACTGGTACTTCATTCTGCTAAGAACACAAAAGGTTTGATCAATTTGGAAAATTTACATTTGGGACGACCTAATAAATAAGCTGATCTCACAAGGGAAGCGTCTGTAGTCGAAATGGCCTTTTCAGATGAAACCCATACTGTTGAAGATTATTGCACGGTGCCAAATCTGTCAAGCGCCTCTGAAGGCCGAGTTATGACCGTTTTTTGGAACGAAAAATGAATGTAGAGTTAAATAAAATCGATTGTTACAATCTTTCCAGTGCTCAGATAAAGCAATGTTAATTATTAGCATATTAGATAAAATGTATCCATTGCAAAAACAGCTTTGATACTTCATACTGAACCAATTGAGCAAATTTGGGCAGTCTTTCTTCAGTTTTGCGTCCAATTTTTTGACCTGAAAAACACTAACTCGGCGTGCAGAGGCGCTTGGCAGATTTGGAATCACCACTTAATGCTCTTCAAAGCAGTATGGGCCTCATCTGGAAAGGCAACTTCGACTAAACACGCTTCCCTTCAGTTTTCACAACTTCAAGGATTTGTTCTGAATTTTCCCCTCGGAGATTGTATTATTCTTTGTATGTATTTTGATTAGTCATCATGTAAATTGATTAGTCATCATGCCTTGTAAATATTGAATCAACACTTGACACCTATGAATAACATTTTCTTCATTTTTATCTTCCCTGTCTACATCTTTCCACGTCTGATCATTATAATTTATCAACATATCACATTGAAGTAAAGATAACTTTTTCTTTCTGAGCGAACGATCAACGTCGAACAATGCCTCTGACAGCAAAGACTATCGGACTGTTGTCAAGAAGCATGAGGAAACTGAAAGAGAAATCTAGAGAATCTATTTAAATTTCTCATAATTTGATTCACTGACGTCTTCGTTTCTAATTTATCCCTAAGCTTTGCATTTACACAGATTTATTTTTGTGTACGTTGACGCTCTGCTTCTGGATGTAAACTGTAAAAATTATTGGCACTTTCTTAGTCTGAAAACTTATCAGAAATGTTTGCCTGCACGTTTGATATGGAAACGATAACGCACCATTTTCCGGACAAAAACGCTTCCTATGAATCACCCCCAGAACTTTGATTGCTTTTTTAGTTCCTTCGACTATTGTGATGAAACCCTAATCTTAATCAGCTGAAGTTGACATTATGTCACACTATTATTAAGTGATTGCATTCCCCGTTGTAAAAATTACTAGCTTCCTTTTTAGTCTGAAAAACTATGAAAAAATTTGTTCGCATATTTGATGTGCAAAATGATCGGAACTCATGTTATGCAACCAAAAATGTTCCCTATGATTCACTCATATCATCGATTACTCTTTCACTCTTTTCGAATATTGCATCCATCTTCTGAATTGTTTTAATGTTGAAAAGTTTAAGTTTGAAAAGTGGACATTTTCACTGTTGTCGAGTAATCGCGCTTACCGTTTCTATTAGATAAAAGGCACGAAAACCCGTTGCGAATCCCGGGAGAGAATTGATTACCTAGACATTGAACTTATTACTGCCTAATTATGTGGCTTCTACCGGAATTTGAGAAAAATCCATTGAAGTGGGCCTTAAGGTATCAGATCGTCCCGGGGTTTCTTCCTTTTAACTTGTCATAAACACACATAGAATAAAAAATAAATGAACAATAACAAAAAATAATAATTAAAAACACGCAAACATTCTATCTGCAATCATAGTCAACATCTACTCGTTTGTGGACTATTTCGTGCTCATTAAATAATCGATTTCGAAATTCTTCCAAAAATTTAAAATCGAAATTGAAACGCGAATCCAAATTCTTTTATTTCGATCTTCTGGGAAAGTTTCATAACATAAGGATAAAGTAAGCAGCAATACAATAGAGTTTTCGTAATCCCAACTGGAATTCAAGCCTTCTCAAATTTTCTTGCAAATGTGAACAAATTCCATATTTGGTCGAGCCATACCTAGTAGAATGCCTACTGACGAGCGCATTGGGTACCACTTGATACAGCTTTTCCTTCTTTTCCTAAATGATTTTTTAGCAATTCATGGGAACTTGGTGGACGAAACTGTCAAAATTTAAATTTTTATCTAGGTAATAGCTGTAGCTGTCAATATTGCATCTCGATATTTGAAAGCAATCAAGCTTACATGGACTGGAAAATCAGAATGGAATATCAATCCTCATTTGCATTCTCAACTTCCGAAGATGTATTGCTGTTTGATGCTTTGTGTATATCACGAATTTGCCAAAAGCAAAGATTTTTGGAAACATTATCTTGAAAAATACTGGATAGCTGAAGATGCCAAAAAATGCTTTGTATTGCACTTTGCTCACTTTCTCCAGCTGCACCAAAACTTCTGCAAACTGAGTTGCTGAAAATTTGCCGTTGTATGTGGTGAAAACCATGGGTACAAAATCGTGGCGTTATTTTGACTAGCACAAGAGAAAGAACGGATTACGACTTCTGAAAAAAAGGAGAAAAATCTGCGTCGAATGGCAGGCGCATTCTCAATTCCAGGTGTTCATTATAGGTCCAAAAATCGAAAAGAACTTTGAGAACAACTCAGCTTTGAGATTTCTTGACATAGTGCCCTTACAATTACGCTTCGTGAAACTGTTAGAAAACACAAATCTCCAGATCTCAGCATAACTACCTCCTGCTGCACTTGCTTTCAAGCCAATAAAAACCTAGAAGCTCTGAATTTTTTGGTTTTGATTTGTAGGAAGACTGGCAGTAGTTGCCGAATCTGCTCAATGGCATCGCCCGGTGTTTACAGCAGCATCTAGAATAGAAGACGTTGTATAACTTGTGCTATATAGTGGGATACATTGAGTAAGAATCCTTCTTGCATTCATTCAAGTTTATCAAAATTGGATTTGAATGAGATTGGGACCGTTCATGAAATTTTCCACAAAACGCGTTTGTGCGATTTTTTCATCAATCCAATCCACCAGTGGTGCAAGTACGTCATGACGAGAATTTTAGAGTCTGCCGTAAGTATCGAAATCCTAAGTAGGACTATGAAAATAAAAGTGGTAGACACCCCGTCACATTTTTCCGACTTTTTTTATTTCTGAAGTGGATTGTTAGTTTTTTTTTACAAATCTTCATATTTCATTAGCTAGCACAAAAACCCCTATTTTCTCGAGATACTGTATCTGTTGAGAAGGATATCTTTGTGGATCTATTGGGTTATAACTGCACTCTTGATTAAGTCCAGCTATACAATAAAAGCGGAAGATAAAATTTATTCGACCTTCGATGATTTTCACTAAGATTGCTAATAAAGAGATAACATTGATGGGTGTTTCGAAGGCTGTCCTATTTTTTTAGTTTGAACTTTAACTGTTGAGGGTTCTGAAATGCTACAGCTCACAAATCTTTCCAGTACCATTTGCACCTAAAGGCGCCACCACCCTGTTGCAGGGCCTTCTCATGTCCCTGATTCTGGTTGAGAATCCGCGAAAACCACGGCACAGCTGGTTCTCCGGAACGGTGACTGCGTGGCCGCGTAGGGACGGCGAGCATTACTGGAGGAAGGCGGTGCCGAACTGGGGTTTCATGTCCCTTCGCCAGGGCTCGGCACGAGCTGGCACCAGGGAAATTTCAAAACGAAGTCCCGTTTGATATTGAAAATTTCGTACGAAGTCCCTTTTGACCTATTTTGAAAACCCGTTATCATTTTTATATTATGTAAAAAAATGTAGTAGTGTTTTCATGCATTTCTGATTTCATGAAAGAACTTTTCACAGCTTTCTGAGCTTTTTAAGTGGTCGAATCACATCTTGAGAAGCAGAAAAAGCCGATTTTTCAACTGCGGAGCGGACCGAGTGGTTTTCAAATTGCTCTAAAACGCTGAAAAGAGAACATTATGAAACTTTTTCTTCTCCGTATATAATCTTTTACAGTGTGGATACATTTTATGTAAAAAAGTATAAAAATTTATGTGAGCAAAGTGTCGGTGCCAGCTCAGCTGGCACCCAGCTGGCACGGTGCCAGCTAATTCAGAAAAAAGTTCGGCACAGCTTTCATTCATATAAGTTTTCATAAATTTTTGGCCCATAGTTCCGGTCCACCAACGCGCATGCACACACCAAATTTGGTGTCATACTATTGCGTTTTGGCTGAAAACAACGCCTTTGTTTGTTGATGGACAGCTTGCCAAAGGCATGCCGGTGGCATGCCGGCGGCATTTTTGCGGCAGGTCTCCGCCTCGGCCCCTGTAGAAACGATATCCCCTTTGCTTTCCACCCTAAAAACGATATCCAGCTTGACCCGGTGCCAGCTGTGCTGAGCCCTGCCCTTCGCAGTTCCTAAGCGATTTTCTTCTCGCTTCCAAAGAAACATTTTGCACCGCGACGAATATTGACTTGCTAGGGGATTATACTGTCGTAAACTGCCAAACGATGACCTCCAACTTAAGGTAGGCCGTGCCTTAAACCAACGAGAAAGATTTTCTAGCCTAACATCCCAAACGATTTTTTTGACAGCTCCTACTTTGGCGGATCTTGCAAAACCTTTTAGGAAAAACTGTTGCAGGAAACCATAACCTATTCAGTTCGCATTTCTTTTGGGAATTTTTTTGATTTCTTAATTTTTTTGCAGCTCACAAGCTAGATTTCATTCAGTTTTTTCAATTTCACTGCCCTCTAATTTTTAGGCGACATATAGGTCATGTTTATGCCAACAGTTTCACAACTCAAAGTTTTATTATTCCAGGGATTAGTTGTCAAACTCTCCAGCGAACAATAACACTCGTCAAAAATTTTCGCCTCCTGCTCAGAAAATGGAGGAAGAATGGAGGATTTTGTATACGCTTTGTTGTACTTAGGAGATAAACAGCGATATTTACTTCGTCGATAATGGTTCTTACAAATCATGGAAGTCAAAACGTCGAAAAGACTTTGAAATAACCCAATAAAACGCAGAACAATATCAGTAACAGGAGTTTTAGTTTTTAAAGTGTGGGAACAAAACTTTTGTGACAATTAAATTTGCAAATTTTGTCGACGCTTTTCGCTAAGCTTTATCCCTCACTACCATCCTATACACTCCACTTTCCCCAAAGGTGATATAAGGCTTCTTTCCGGGTAAACAGCATCTACTATTACTTGTCCATATCCTTGATTTACGCAATGCTCAAACCCGAAGGTAGTCGTTATGGTATATTTATGTTCTTTTTGTACTGGAATACTTGTTTTTGTTCTTCTTATCTTCTTTTTCTCGTGCAGCAACATACTAATATCCCTAAAAGGATTGGATACCTAGCTTTCTAAGATGAACTTGCAATAAACGAATTGAAAGTAGGCTTGAAAAAGCGTCACACAAAATTGATTCGTTAATTCTGAGCTGACGAAATTTCGCTAAATGTAGTCTCAATTTGAGACTTAAAGCCAGTCCGGGCAGGCTTGGCGATAACAAGAAAAACATAGATTGCAGCAGTTCCCACTCTGATGAAGCTCTTGCCCAAGTAGCGTCGCTTCAATTTGGTTCGGAAGGGAGAAATCCGCTTCACAAGTGACGACTTAGGTACGCGCCATACTTGGTCCGCTTGATCCGCTTCGTCATTGGTCGATTCAGTGAGCTGACCAGTAGCGAAGCGGTTGTCCGCTTGATCCGCTGATCTACTTCATCCACTTCACTATTGGTTAGTTCACTGAATTGACCAATGATGAAGCGGATCAAGCGGATCAAGTAGATCAAGCGGATCAAGTATGGCGCGTCCCTTAGACACCCCGGCGACCTGCTCGATCCTCAGTCGATAGCCGAGTGCCTCGCACACAGTCAAGGCGTAGGGTCCTACCACGACCCTGCGTCTTAAAGCAGTGTCTCACCAAAGTTGAGGTCGCGCGGATCTTCACATATTATATCATAGGGACGTGCAAACAGGTCATTGCAACAAGTTCCACTCAATTTGACCCCCTCTACGCTAAAAAAAATTTGCTCAAAGCGGTACGCGGAGAGCGAGTTGGTACGCGCAGACGACTCCTTCGGTCTCCCCCCTTACGCGTTTGAACATGTCCCTCCACTTGGCATCCACATCCACTCTGTTGCTGCCACTGTGGCTGAGGCTGAAGTTGAAAGGTACAACTCGTCCACGTTGCTTCCACGGGGCCTCCAGAAAACGGGGTTTTTGGGAACTTCGTGCGATTTCAAGCCCATACAGTGCTAGACAGGGCCCGACAGGCATGCAAAATGCAAAAATCTCGACAACTAGATTTTGGTGAGACACTGCTTTCAAAGGCACCGTCCACCCAGATTCTCGACTTCCAGGTTTTTGTCGTTTCGGACCTTTCTCATGTCCTTGATTCCAAATATGAAGTCGAGAATCCGCGAAAGTCCCGAAAATCCCCATTCCGGAACACACAAACCGGCTTTCCAGAACGGTGATTGGATGAGCGCGCACAAATGGGCGGGCATAGATGGGGAGGGGGGGGGCGTGGATGGGGTCCTCGTGCATCTTCGCTATTCCCAAGCGATTTTCTCGCTTCCGAAGCGGCATTTTGCGCCGCGACTTGGCATTGGCTTGATAGGAGGCCCTACTATTATATGCTGCCAAATGCTCAACACCCTCAACTTAGGGTGGACGGTGCCTTTAACCCCCACCCCGTCTTAACCTGGGTGGGGGTGTGGTGCGGAAGGCGACTCCCCCATTTTGTGATATTAGAAACTCTCCGGTGTCAAACTGATCCGGCGGGGGACTACGGGCGGGGGGGGGGGGGGGCAGGGGGTGGGAGCAGATACATTACTCGATGCCACAAGTAGAAATCCGTGAATATCATTGAGACGGATGATACACCGCCCCCATTTTGCGCCGATTGTCGCCTTCCGCCCCCCCCCCCTCCTCGGTGGCAAGGTCCGCATTCAAAACTAGGGGCTTCTGGAATATAGAACAGACTACAGACAAATAAACTTTTTCGTACAAGCTGCATTTTCGAATTCAGCGAGGAGGAGATAAGCCTAGGTAGGCGAACAAAATTTCGTTCGGAATTTTGCCCGGTCTGCCTTTAAGTCAATACCCAAAAAACACGAAAACTATCATTGAGCTTTATTCAAACTTCAATTGCAAAAAAATGATATCAGAGAGCGATTACTTTAGACCTACCAATCTCTTCTCCAACTGCAGGTGCTGATGATATGCTGCTGCTTCAGTTTTGGAGCATACAGTAGAAAACACTCCTATTTTTCAATGAATTGACAAATGATTCACTCAACACGCCTTATCAATGAAAATCACCTATTCAAGAAGGAAAGCAAGTGTTCAGCTCTCGCAGGGTTAAAAGAAGTTGTTTTTTTCTCTTATCTTATTACCAGTGCGTCACCTCTGCTTCGCAGAGGCTCGCACTGGCCCTACTTTTTGTATGCCTTACTCACTCCCGCTAAGAATGATGTTGAAACTCACCGCGGCATGCAGGCTATCACGAATGATTTGTAAACAACTACTCATTCCAAGAACTTTTTTATGTGAGATCGGTATTTTTGGGTGGGTGAAACTTTTCCGAAAAGAATAAATGCAAATTTGAGCCGGTTTTTGGACTTTTTGTGGTTTGATAATCCACCATAACGACGACGATCACCGTGAGCTACATCTCTGTGCAAAAATCATCTCAAATGATCAGGTAAAATCTTGGCAAATTGAACATTTACGCAACTTATTATTTTCAGCGCCATTTTCGCGAAGTGATGAACTTTAGTTCCATTTTTGGGCTAAAGTCCTTGGCTTACACATTAGCTTGCTAATCATATCCATGACCTCGCAAAAAGTGGTGGTACAGGCCCATTTCTGCTGCCCAGAAGCCAAGTGGACTCGTTTGAAGCGCAATTTTTGGGGGATCCACTCAACGAATCCGCTCGTGCTTCAGCATAGCGGGCTTTCATGCAGCTAGCATGCGCCACGCAAAATTTAGGCTCTGGAAGTTGGCTGGAACACGCTCTACGAATTTCGTAACGGACAGGCAGACATACACACACACATAAAAACGTAAACACCCTTAGCCCGTTATTATCATAACTTATAATAACGGGCTAAGGTTGTTTACGTGTTTTTGTGTGTGTGTGTGTATGTCTGTGTGTCTGTCTGTAACGAAATTCGTAGTGCAAGTTCCAGCCAACGTCCTGAGCCCAAATTTTGCACATCGCATGCGACCAACATAAGAGCCTACCGGGCAAAAGCACGAGTGGATTTGTTGGGTGGATCCCTCAGAAACTGCGCGTCAAACGGAACCACTTGGGTTCTGGCCAGCAAAATTGATTCCATAGCACCACTTTTTGCAAAGTCGGGGATGTGTTTGGCATGCTGATGTGTAAGCCATGGACTTTAGTCCAAAAAAGTGGACAAAAGTTCACTATTTTAGGAGAACGACGCCAAAAAGAAATGGTTGCGTAAATGATTAATTTGCCATGGTTTTACCTGAGCATTCGAGAAAAATTTTGCACAGAGATGTAGCTCACGTTGCCTACTGTCCTTATGGTAGCTACCAAGCCAGAAAGAGTCCAAAAACCTATTCAAATTTGTATTTGTTCTTCTGCGAAAAGTTTCATTCACGCAAAATCACCGATCTCAGATGAAAAAGCAATTTAAATGGATAGTTGTTTACATTTTACTCGCGATAAGCGGCACTGCGCGGTGAGTTTCATTGCCACCATTAGTCAAGAATGAGCAAGGCATAATGAAGTAAGACCAGTGCGAGCCTCTGCGAAGCAGAGGTGACGCACTGGTAAGTTATAATGATGAAAGTCTAGAATTTGTGCGACTGCATGTACTAATCCATTTTCGAACAGACAATGCCATTTGCCGCAGAACTTGTTCAAGAGGCACCCAATCAGGGCCCGGCACAGATAATCTGGGACCAAACTGGACCTAGTTTTCGGGGTAAAAAGCAGAGATGATATTGTTCTTACGATCCGGGCCATAGCCCAGAAAAAATTGGCTATCACGTCTGGTTTGATGCAAGATTCAAAAAGCTATTTGCTTGTTTACAGTACACAAGCAATAACGTGACGCTGAGTGTGGGATATCATTCAATATTAATCCAAAATACACTATGTATGTATGAAATTTCAAAATTATGTGTCCTGATCTCCGTTCCCGAATTTGTTAGTTCTTAGGCCCACAACAAACCAAGTGGGTTGGTTTCGGAGAGCAAATATCGGAGAGTTCACATAAGTTTTGGACCTCTTTGATTTGGACGATTAGAGCGCTGAAACTATCATTCAGTGAGGGGAGCAAATCAAACCACGTTTCTCCTTTTTCTGAACCAAAAATAGTATAAAACATGCACTAATATATATCGCGCTCCAATCACAAGCGTGTCAGGGCGTCCTTGGAACTAGATGGCGACAACTGCATCGCCAAATTGTTGTAGGCTACAGATATGGTTTTATGTTAGCCTGGGGGAGAGGGGGAGGGGTCCACATACTTAATTCCAAAATGGTACAGGACATTTAAAAAATCTTAGCGATGGCGCGACCGCGCGCGATACGCACGCACCTTCCTTAAGCGAAGAATTGGCAGAACTTTCTTTACAACCTAATATGAGGGGGTTGTTTGGCTAAAAAAACTGTAAGCTTGAAAGGACATCGAATAGCAAGTACTAATTACATGTTTATCGCAATAAATTCATGAAATGCTGTGCATGAATGTATGTAATGAAAACGATTAAACAACATTTCTTCTAACACATTTGTAAATGTAGAAGCTCGCTTCATTTGCGGCACTTTTGAAAGATTAAAAATTAGTTTATTTTTTTCTACTTAGGCTTAGCATTTTTCTCCCTGCAAGAAACGATCTAAATAGGTGAAATCTGCTAGCCTCAAATATGACTAAAATCAAAAAATCACTTTCCAAAGCTCAAGTACTACTGTAGGCATGTATGGGTGATAATGATGCTGAGTGCACCGCTTGGTGTAAAAGTCCTGCTTCCTAAGCCTCACTGAAGTCTCACACACTTAACAAAAGCGAATATCTCTACCAACAATAGCCATCGGTATTATTTAAATCATTTTGCAATGCTTTTTATGGTCCCATACAATTTAGCTATACTTTGAATATGCTTTGCTACCCTTCACGATCATTTCAAGCAATATAAAAAACATTCACTGTTATCTCAATTGCGCAAAAGGAGATAGCGCTTATCGCGAAGAACCGGGCAAAGTTACGCTTCCGCATTCTGCCATTCCTACCAGCATCCAGTCAATAAATTATGCCCGCAACGTTATCGCCATTAGCGCTGGTTTTCTTGTTTACTGCTGTTCTTTGCTCTCGTCGTTGTGCGCTTGCGTAAACCGTGCTATCTTCTTTTCAAGAAGTTATCAAACGTGCTCTATTGCTATGCAAGCAGAGCCCAACGACGAATTCGAAACGCACAAGCGTACCCTGATCGGCGACGCGGCAGCGACGCGCAGTTTTCTCCGCCGAGCGCGACAGTGAGCACGAACTTAGTTTCTTCGCTTTATGAAGTTTCAAACGTCGATCTTGTGCGCTTGTGTGTTTGTTTTTTCGCTTTTTGAAGTTTCAGACGGCGATCTTGTGCGCTTGTGTGTTTCGAATTCATCCTGATTTTCAAGCGTACGATTATTGGAGCATGTAGGAAGGACAGAACTGGAACCCTTGGTTTTTTGTGACTTCCTTGCATGCACTATTTGCGTTTAGCGTACCAGTGATGTTCCACAATAAAGTGGAATATCAGTAAAGTCAATTAGATGTATGACAATGGTGGAAAGCAAAGTAAGACCGCTTAGCGGAGTTATACGTGCTGATTGTTTACCGATGAAGTATTCTTTCCAGCCTTAATTTATAAACTCATTTGTTAATATTACTAACAAGGAGAGGATACTTAGTCAAAAGCACCACCGCTTGAAACGCTGATTCCAGATCTGTAATTTCTAGCAGCGGAGCGCTTTTGTATAAGGAGTTATGAGAAGTGTTTCTCTTTAGGGTTGAGGTGACCTCCAGCAGGTCTCCCCCTATCTATGAGCACTGTAGAGGAGTATCAACTGGTGGCAACTAGCCTAGTGATAAGTACTTTGAATGAAGTTCACATTAAGGATTATAATACTCGGTATTTTGGTTTTTTAACATATATAACTTCGATTCGCATCAATATCATCAGAAATTTCAGGCTTTAGGAGTCTAAAACCATTAAAAAGCTTAACTTTGCCAAAATTGCGATAAAGTTGCATGCGGAGGGAATTAAAACCTTGACACTCTCCTTATCAAACAAGTCACTTACCACTAGGTTAATTGCCACAGTTGGTACTCCTCTACAGTGTTCATAGATAGGGGGAGACTTGCTGTTGGGCGCCTGAACCCTAGAGGAAAACACCCCTCATAACTCCTTATACAGAACCGCTCCGCTGCTAGAAAATATAGATTTAAAATCAGTGTTTCAAGCATTTTAAGATGATTTATGCCCCATTTGGATTGGTGCTTTCGACTAAGTATCCTCTCCCTGTAAGAAGCGATAAGTTACGGCTTCTTTGCAAACTTGTTGCCAATTCTGGTCTCACCTGCTTGTAAGGGTAGAAAGCAGAAAAGTTCAAATTGGTTTTTGGGTGTAGTTTTCACCAAAAGCTGGAATTCGTTAGAAACTAGTTGTGGTCCTACACTGCTACTATATGCAATATGTACTTTGAGGCTTGAAACCATATGAGGATCTTTATGACAAAGTCAGATCAGCTACTGGGGTGTGAAGTTCCTGAATTGCCGCTCATTATTCGTGAAAAAAGAATCGCGGCGGCTGTGCTTAAACGGCCTCCGCCGAAGTTCACCGAAATTTTCGCATCAGGTCTCTGTTCAGAGTGGACTAGTTCTGAAGGTTACCATTCAGCTACTTCGACATGGCACGCCTTTGTATATACATAACTGCTTTAGCTTAGGGTACAGCAGGTAACGTGGAAGATAGTTTTCAGATTCTTTTCCACTTTTTGCTTACATAGGCTGCTCACTGTGACGATTACAGGGCTTTTCAACATAAGAGTCACAGCCTCCACTTGCGCGGCTCCTCCAACGCGGCCGCCTCGCTCAGGCCGCGCGCGGCGTTTGCGGCGTTTGCGGCGCATCGCCCGGGCTTTTGCCAAGCTTCAGTCGACGCGCAGCCAGCGCCACGAACGCTGCGCGGACCTAAGCGTGGCGGCCGAGCGGGGCGGCTGTGACACTCAGGTTGTAAAACCCTATACAAATTGTTTGATGCCAGAGGACATTGCGAGATGCGGTAGGGGTGGATTTGCAATAAAACAAATCACCATAAATAATTCGCCTTTCACTTTTCGGCTGTTCTCGATTTGGTTGCTCCCCGAAGTCACCAAGGCTCAACTTTTCACCATGTGCAACTTTGACTCTTTATTAGGACCCCAAAGACTCTTTGACTCTTTATTAGGACCCCAAACATAATTTGCTGACCGGCGGATGAGCAAGCATTTCGCAATTCAGTGCCTTTTTTCAGTCTGTGCGGCCTTTCTAAATTAGTAAAGGTGACATTTTGTCGTGACCAAATCCGTCAGTGGGGATGTGACCCTCAGATGTAACGATGCTTCTCCACTGCGTGATATTGGTGAAATCAGACTGTGGAGAAAGCCTCTTGGAGATTCGCGGACGAAATCCAAAACCATCTACTATGTGCGCATGGCTGTACCCGAAAATTCCAGACATCAACATCAAAGTGTGATTCCACTCTGTGACAATAGTACTTGATGCTGATCGAGTTCGGAAACCCTTGTCGAAAACGAATTCGGAAAACACAAGCGTACTAAGATCGACATCTGAAACTTCAAAAAGCGTTAAAAACCAAAGTTCGTGCTCGCTGTCGCGCTCGGCGGAGAAAACTGCGGTTGCTGCCGCGTCGCCGATCAGGGTACGCTTGTGCGTTTCGAATTCGTCGAGCCCAACCAAGATTGCAAGCTGAATCGTTTGCATTCTACTTACTTAGACTACTTAGATGGCCCGTCCTCACGTGACGTGCGGGCCCCAGTACAGAAGTCGCCAGTTTTCCCTGTCCCTCGCTTCAGACATCCACGATCTTCTCGGCCGTCGTCGGTGGCTGCGTCCACGAGTTCCAGGGGCGAAAGTCTATCCAGCTGATTTCTCAGCTGGTCCATCCGTTCCACGAACACGTCTGCCCATCTCGTCGGTGGTCTTCCTCGAGGACGTTTGGCTTCGCGAGGAATCCACTCCGATGTTCTTAGTGTCCATCTGTCGTCTGTTCTTCTCATTATGTGACCGGCCCATCGGTGTTTGACTTTCGCGACGTATTCCGCTGGGTCACGAAGACGGGACATTCTTCTCATATCCGTGCTGCGAAGTCCGAAGTCCGACTAGATGTTGCTTGCGTCGGGTCATCTTCAGAAGACTGCTCTCGAGCGCTCTGTGGGTGGTCCGTAAAGCTTTCGACGTGGCTACAGTGTCGGCCCAAGTCTCAACTGCGTAACAGAGCGCCGGGAGAATGGTTGAGTCGAACAGGTGGGCATGAAGCTCCGGGCCCGCCAGTTGGTCGGTGGCTTCCTTCAGAGGCCCGAAGGCAGCCCAGGCTTCTCTTCTTCTCCTGTTAAGTTCTTCCCTCAAGTCGTTCTCCATGTTCATCGAACGTCCGAGATACACGTAGGAAGACGTCTTCATAATCGGGGTGCCTTCCAATTCCATTTCTGCATCTTCGCAAAGGGCGTTCTTCATGAACTGAGTCTTCTTCCGATTTATTCGCAATCCGATCTTCTTCCCTACTTCGTTTAGTTCCTTCAGCATCGTCTCTGCTTCGGTGATACTGCTCGAGAAGAGAACGATGTCGTCCGCAAACGAAGGTTGGACAGGAATCTCCCATCAACTCGTATGCCTCTCTCGTCCCAGTCCAGTGACTTCATCACCCACTGCAAGGCCGCGGTGAACAGCTTCGGCGAAATTGTGCCGCCTTGTCCGATTGATATGGTCAGGGGGCGATGGAATAGCTGCATCGTCGTTGTACAGTCCTTGTAACAGACGGCTAACGTCCTCACGTAAGCTGGGTCCACTCCTTGATCGACTAGCGCAGACAGGATGGCGTTGGTTTCGACCCTGTCAAAGGCTTTCTCGTAGTCGACAAAGGTTAGGACGAGAGGCAGTCGGTACTCCCGGCAGACTTCTATGACCCTCGAAACGGTCTGGATGTGGTCCATGCAGCTGAATCCTTTGCGAAATCCAGCTTGTTCTTGGGGTTGGGCTTCATCCAGTGTCCTTGATATGCGAGCGAGGATAATCTTCGTGAAAAGCTTGTACAGCACACTCAGCAAGCATATTGGACGATAGTTCCGAAGATCCTCCCGTTCACCCTTCTTGAAGAGAAGGACGGTTCTTGACGTTCTCCACTGGTCGGGAATCTTCTCCTTCTGAAGGTAAGATGTCAAATGCGACGCTAGAATCTCATGTAGACGGTGTCCTCCGGCTCGCAGAAGTTCGAACGGAAAGATGATCTGGTCCTGGAGCCGTGGACGTCTTCATGGTCTGTATCGCGGTACGCACTTCAGCAGGTAGAATTCGTGGTGGTACTTCTCCAGTGGGAACAACGGGCATCTGACGGGTGTTGATGAGCGGAAGAGGTTGGTGTAGAAGTTCATCGCGATAGATTCCATCTTGTGTCGGGAAGAAGTCGGAGTCCCGTCTTCGTTCAGTAGTGCAGCCAGCGGTACGTGATATTCGCAGAGGTCCCTTCGGCACTTCTTGAGACTTCGTCTTCTTTCGGCTGCTTCCAGTATCTTGGCTTGCCTGTACTTCCTGAGATCCTCTTGCAAAGCTGTTCTGCAACTGGTGTTGGCTATGAGTCGCTCGAGATGAGTTGCATTCGGATCCTGCCTCAATGATCTTCTTCTTTCGAGCAATTCCTTGGTGGTCTTCGAGATGCGGTCCAAGTTCTTCTCAGAAGTCACTGAGGCGCATTCTCCGCAGGCTCGCAATCCTTTCAGAAGCCGGTCGTAGTCGTACGTTGGGTCCTCCTCGATGGGCCAGTCACAACTTGATATGAGCTCTTACAGCCTGTTACCGTCATAAACGACTTCCTTCCTTCTCGCGGCACTATGGCAGACTTTCTTTTCCAGCCTTCGGCTGAGTCGTATCTTCGCTCGAAGGAGGCGGTGATCGGAGCCACTACAGAAGGATGGAACTACAGAGACATCGATTAAGCTCCACCTTCGGTTGGTGAGAATGTGGTCGATCTCAGCATGAGTCGTTCCGTTGGGCGATTCCCAAGTCCACCGGCGATATTCTTTTTTCATGAAGATGGAGTTTCCATGGAAGAGTCGTGCGGCGGAGAGGAGCCCAACGAGACGGTTGCCGTTTTCGTTTCGGAGCCCATATCCAAACTTCCCGATCCTATATTCCTTTTCTAGTGGCATCCCGATTTTCGCATTGAAGTCGCCCACAACATACTTGTAGGAGGACTTTTCGTTGCGGACGACCTCCTCCACGTCTTCGTAGAAAGCATCTAGTTCTGAGTCGTCAGCTGCTGATGTTGGCGAGTAGCAGTTGATGATGCTGATGGTCTTCTGACGTGGAGGGCGTAGTCGTAGGATGCCTAGTCGAGGTGATAGGATCTCGTGCGAATCGGCAAGATGGACGATAGATGGATGGACGACAAAGCCGACGCCTCCCACGTTTCGTGATGGAACCTTTTCACCACGAATGATGAGGGTCCCATCACTCATCTGTCGCACGTCCTCCTTCCTGGACTTCGTTTCCTGCAGAGCGATGATGTGGTAGTTGATGTGCTCTGCAGCGTCGAGAAGAGCGTGGAGGTCGGCGTTTGTGGAGACTGTCCTGGCGTTGTAGGTGCTGAGCATAAGGCAGTCTCCATGGCGTGTCGTCCGGGCAGACGTGTCGTTTTTGTCCAATCCGAAAGGCGCCCTGAGTACCCTGACATCGTTCTTGCTACTACCCGGCGCCGTAGGCGGGATACGATGTGCAGGGTTTCTTTCTAATCTTCTAACTGGAGGAGTAATATGAATTTTCCCCTACAAGAGGTGGCTTACTAGGCCTACTCTTGATTTCCACGGGGCGATCGCTGACCCCGGGCTTGGAGCGGGGAGGGACCGCCTAGCGACCAGAAGAAGCCAGACGGCGGAGGATCTGGCGTGGCCAGTTCTTAGCTAGGCATCCGGCCGAAACCGGAAAGTCGAACTCTTTCACAGCTTGGGAGGCCCTACCAGAGTATACACTCGGCTGTGCATCGCAGTTCGACACCCAGTGTCACCCCCACGCCACGATGAGGCGACCGACCATTGTGGAGGTTGCATTCTATGTTGTGATGAAAACTCATTACTTACTAGACCACCACACTTTACCGGTTTTGAGCGAGCTGTATCGCAAACTTTGAATTCTTTTCACGAACGCTATATACAGAGTTTATTGCAACAATGATTCCAAAGTATTGAGCTGATTTCTTTTTGGCTATTTTCTTTGTTGACTTCTTTCATCTAACAATTTGTGTGTTTTGTACAAATGCTAGCTTATATCATCTTAGCATCACATACTTCTTTTCTAAGCATCTGCATCCCTCCTTTATATTTTACCCTGCTGTGGAAGCAAGACCACATTTGTCAAGCAATCATTCTTTCCTTAATCTGTTCATGGTTGAATGACTCTTGCTATCTATCAATTCCATCACAAATTTTGCTTCATCGTACAAATCCAACAGGTATTTAGCCGAACACTTGTACGTTGCCTAAACAAAGTACAGTTCAGAGTAGAGGTTGAAAAACGATATCCTCAGGTAGCAAGGACAAGGCAAAAGTTATCTGTTTTTTATTCACCAGAGGCCAATAGCTTATGTTGCGAAAACATGGCAATCTTGACTGAGAACTTCAAAAAAACTTTTGGGTCTTCATTCGCGGAGGGGACATCAAGCAGTACAAAAGGGATAGAGGCGCATGGTTTCAAAGGCAGTGGCTCGGGAAAATTGCAACGGCGCGCTTTCTGTTTCTGCTTGAACTTCTGGATGCGTTTAGATCCGAGCTATGCTTGAAAGCTTCCGTCTAGGCTTTTCCTCCTCTTTTCAACAACTATAATCTCCAAACAAATCAGTAATTGCTGAAGTATCTGCAGAAATTTTGCACCCAAAGCGTTTGTCGTTCAAATTCTACGGCTTCTTACAGATGCGTGAAAAAAACTTTAGATTATGGTATAATCGGTAGACGCTGAAAATCATGGTTTGGTAATAAACTATTTTGAGGCTTCCAAATTCCAAGGATTTTGCACATAGGTGCTGCATTTTTTTTGTTTTGAGCGAAGTTATAAAAATTTTGGGGGCGTAAAAATAACTCTGAGAAGACTTGAAACGCTAGTTTCGAAAGACCCAAGAAGTATTTTGCATTGAGCAGGAGCTATTTTAGGTAATCAAATTTGTCTGAAATCTCAATGAAATTTCTGAGGATTAGCAAACTCACTCGAAATAAGAATGACGGGTTCAAGGTTTGGGAAATTTACGATAACTAGCAAGTCAACTGGACTGTTGCCCTGGTTGCTGAAGAAAGAAAGAAAAGCTAGGTTTGATACAGTTAAGGATACTCATCTATCACTATTCTACCCCATTTGCGGAAAGTTCGAAATGGGGGCAGGAAGGTTACATTACTTATGACTCAGGTTAATACATCGCGCAATTTGTGTGAAGGCTACTGCACAACGAAGGCACAGAATCAGTATTAATTGAGCGGGCGCGAACGCGATACGCGCGTATCTTCACCATTGCAAATCTTGCGCCTCATGCGCTCTGCGGCTCAAAAAGCCGCGTACGCGCCCAAAGATATTGCGCCTCCGTTATGCAGCAGCCTGTATTTTGTAATACCGCAGGTTTATGCTGTCCGTTGCAGAATCGTACATTTAGGGATGGGTAACACGTTAGCAGGCGAAACGCTTGGCACCTGGGATGATGAGGATGTTTTAAAGTGGAAGAAGGACGCAAGAATGCAACAGCAGACATTCTACCTTCAGTTTGAAGGCACTCAGTTTCATGACATTTCTGATCTGTCCGTGGCCCTACGCGTCACCAAAATAGCATTCGCCATAATCGGCCTGCCGACGACGGAGAAGGAGAAACTGGAGGATGCATACAGGTTGGAAAACGCATTTAAATAACTTGAACGCATTGGCTCGGGAAAACTTCGCCCTTCCTGTTCCTCCGCGGCCTTTTGGATACGTTTAGACAAGAGCTGTGCTTGAAAAGTGAAAAATGCTTTACGGCATTTTTCTGCCTTGGAGATTGCTGAAGAGGGTGGAGCTGAGAATCCCGCTCAAAACAGTGACTGGCTGCGGGAGACTGTAACATCATCATTTTGGCGGCAATTGGCTGATCAGCTCAGGCAACCAATCGCGACTCGGCTGCGGGAATCTCCGCTCCCTCCTCCTCAGCAATCTCCTAGGGCCGGAAAATGCCATAAAAAGCACTTTTTTGACTTTTCAAGCACAGCTCTAGTCTAAACGCATGCAGAAGGTCAAGGAGGAACAAAAAGCTCGTAGTTGCAATTTTCCTGAGCCACTGCCTTCAAAAGTATCAGCCTGATGCAAAACTGGTCATGTTCTTTGAGCAAAGGTAGTTGAAACATTGTGACAAACTTGTCGAATAGAGCGGATCACGCATTTAAACATCTGCGCAGATGCATGGAAACTTGCATCTATAATTTGAAAATTTGAATGCTAATCCGTATATTCTCTATATCTAATCTTTATGTGCACAGTGCTGTTTTTCCCGTGGCTCTACACTGAAAGACGAAATCTCGCGCTTCTGCATACATTGCTGGGTTCTTATTAACTATTTTTATGCTTTAAGCCTTCGGAAGATAGGCATAATTTTTTTTACAACCTTCTACACCTCGTCCTTGAGGATTTTTATACACGGCCTGAAAACCGAAAAGGTGACTCTGTATTTTTCATCCATTTTTGTCTCTTGTATATTTTGGCGATGCAATAGATACAGCACTTGTATGGACGTCAATGGAAAGTCATTAGAAAATCTTTGGGTGGAAATTGTTTCTTGGGTAAATAGTATTTTTTTGGTTCGAAATTTCACGTGATTAAAATTTTGTGCTTATTTGAAAAGCCATATTGTAGAGTTTGCTTTGCTTCAAAAAATGTATCTTATCTCTTCAATTTTATCCTAACTCGGTAGCATAAAACACGTGTTATCTTTGCATGCATCCTCAACTTGGATACTGCGGTGCTGGGCATAGCTATAAAAGCTAAAACTACCCTAGAAACACCATAGTCTTTTTGGAATTTTTGCATTTTTTTCAAAGCTGGAAAGAAAGAAGGTTCCCGATTTCTCCATTTATGTCCTAAGTTTATTTCTTCTAGATAGAGCCAAAGCTCCGCAACCGCTTCGCACTGAAGATTTTTATAGGAATCGCAGCTAACGCCAAAATCTATTATGAAATTTTCTGGCACAGAAACGTGTAGAAGTTATGATGTAACATGCATTTTCTAGAATAACTTACTCAAAAGCACTATGTAAATTTGCAGAAATTTCCGACTTTCTGTGGTGGTTTTGGAGCTATGATTATCAAAAGAAAGATTTTCAAGTTTTGATCTCTCAAATTCACTGGCAGTGATTTTTGAATGAAACCAATTCCATCAGAACGAAAAATGCATAAGAAACTAGAAGACAAGAGCTTTTATATTGTATTTAAAACTCCTTAGGAAAATGGTTTTCCAATCCAAGTCAGCATTCTAATAAAGGTGTACGAAAAAACCTGCATTAATTCCGTTACAACCTAATAGACTGCAACAAACTCAATTTTTTTGGTCCCAATTAATTCTGTTGTGTGGAAGTGCGGCTAGTTTTCCTGTTAGAATCAACGAAACTGAAGGCACTTCTTATTAATGGTACGCGATGAGCATAACATAGCAGTGCATTAGCAATTTTTTCAGTAAAAAGGCAAAATACGGTAAGTTTCGGGTTAGGTTCAAAATTGTACACCATTACTATAACATGCTAATTTGTGCAGAATATTCTTGACGAACTTCCGATTAGATCAATTGAGTTACAGTGACGAGCAGCGCGCATTTGCTAAAACAGTCTACGATAAAATACATGAAGTCTATATGGAGGCCCCTATCAAGCAATTTCGACTCGGCTTTATCTTCATCTGCTGCAAGGAGGGAGAAAAGCAGTACCAGGCAAATCTTCTATATCGTTGTCTTTATTTTTTATATACAAAAACCCAGCTTCAACTTCTCATGTTCTTTTTTTGGTATAGAAATTACCGCAGGGCGGGGGGGGGGGGACTGTACTTGAAGCTTACTTGTATCCAAGACAGCCGCGAGTTTAATAAGCATGAAATTATTAAAAGATCGTTTCTTTATTAAAAGCATGCCCAACACTGCTGGCTCAGATTATTGTTTTGAAATGTCTTAGAACAGCATAAGGTTGGTTTTGAAAAATGGAACGCGACCCAGAGATTCTACGAAAGTGTGATTTCTGTCTTTGTAATATTTCAACTCTCTGCAGTATACCTGTGGAGACTGATGTAGGCGCATATACGGCTATAGACAATATTTGCGAAACTCAGGAGCAGTTTCTTGCAATTTCAGAAGCAACATAGGAGCGTGACTTGAAAATGAAACATTGGAAAAAAATTCGTACTTGAAGTTTGTTGATGTTAATTAATAAAATACGCTTTCCAGGTGCCCCTTTTCCGTCTTGTATGGAACTGTGAAGGCGGTGTCAATGACGTGCGTTATATCGACACGAGCTGTCGCGTTTACAAATCCGCACAAGACTGGAAGGACAACAATCGCTTGCCAATGCTGAAATATTGCTATCCAAAGCGTCTCTTCTACACTTGCTCGGATTCTTATGATTATGATTTTGACGTCGATAAAGATGTCGTGCTGGAGTACGGAACTTCGCCAGCATGCGATCTAACCGCGCGGCTGGGCCGCATTGGGGACGTCGTCATCTCAACGACGGCCATGACAGTCGGGCTCGTGTCAATGTTCACTCCTGCCGGGTTCGTCAGTGCACCCTTGCTGCTCACCGTTGGCGTTTCAAGTGGCGTCTATGGTGCTGGCCGCGCAATAGATCGGCTCATAGATAAAGGTAGAGCAAAGATTCCATATGGATGATTTGAAATGAATTTTGAAGCGCAGTGATAGAATTCAATTTGAAGGCTCCCACGGCGAATCGTTGGGCGATCTTGAAAGCATCCTATTATTCGTTGCCATCGCCGCTTCACCGCTAAACCTGCTGTCTGGCTTCGTGAACGCGCGCCTCGCCGCAGGTTAGTTAGCTTTAAAGAATGTGCTGAACTGCGATTGTGATATTTTCGCAAACCAAAGTAATTTCCTGATTGAACCACTGATAGAATCGGAGTCATATTGTGACTCCTAAAGGGAAAATTTGCTACACATACTGGCTCCATCTTTGGTATGCTGGACCGGCAGCCGGTGCCGCAGGGAATCGAGTAGAAAGCTATGGATGACTTGGCCTCACGGCCAGTGAACACACGTTCAAACATCTTTCCAAAATCTTTTTCTTTTGGCGTTGAAACCCCATCATATCCAATAGCCAGACAGTGCCTCAAACGGTAAAACAGATTAGCAGGGTCTCAAAACATATAGTAGGGTAAATAAAGTTCGTCGCATTACGATCCCGATAGCCTTGCATGACGTATTTTCAGAAGTAGGAAAACATCAAATGAAACCTTGTTAATAACTAACTCTACCAACAATAATCTCTGTCTGCAAAGATAAAAATGTTAAAGGACATCACTTGAGTTCGGTGGTTTTGCCTGTCAAAAATCTAAATGCTATGCCGTAATTTCCGAATAGTCAGCGTCATAACCAGGGTTGAGCTCGGGGTTCAGGCGCGCTCGAGCTGGGGGCCGTACTGGGGATAAGGCTGAGGGGAGGGGTCGTAATCAAGACGATTTTGTTCACAAAATGGAGGGGATGCTACGATTGAGTGGGGTGAAGAAGAAGAGCGCGAGACCAGGGAATGTCATTCCACTGGCGAGGGAATGACTGTCGTTAATTGCATATGCATATTGATAACTCCACTAACAAAGTTTCTGTCAACGGCAAGGTCACCAAAGAGGCTTTGTGTAAAGTGGGTAAGATTTCCGTAATCAGCATGCCAATTGCCAAATACGAGCTCTACACACCACCACCTATCACATTTTCTAGTGTTGTACTAGGAAGCGTGATTTTTAAACATGATTAACTTGTTCACAAAAGTAAAAGAACTTATTACAGAATCTTCGAGATTTGTGCTAGCGAACGTAAACTAAAATGGAAAAGGTTGGTGGTAAAGTTCTCTTTGGTGATAAAGTTAATTGGATATCAGACCCCTCAAAAGCTGAGGCGCCTGAGCTTCTGTAGCCTTGCGCCTGACCCCTTAACATGTCTTAAAATTCAGAAATGGCTACATTCGTATGAATATGGAGCCCATAGCTCTTTCTTGCCACAGTGAAATTGGAGCTAAACACCCCAGCCTTACTAAATTATGAGTCTTTTGGTTGATTTTTTAGCAGCGTCCAAGATTGGTACAGACACTTACTCCACAGTATACACACTATCGTTTCGGCAAACTCGACTTTTTCAGAGTCTGGAAAGTCAAAAACACTTAAGTGAACTAACCGATTAATTATCCTTGTTGACTACAGAAAAGATACCAACCCTTTAGAAAAGCAACAGTATCAACCAAAACGCAAGATTAAGCCAGTACTCACTTTGCTAGATAATAAATTCGATGGGTGCAAACCACTTATGTCAAAAACTGTACTGCATTACTTTCATATTTATCTAGTGACCCGGTCTGACCTGACCTCATTATTCAAAAGCAGCAAAGGCTCTGATATGGTGACAGCTCATTAGTATAGGCACTCGTCCTTCCGGTTGATTTTTGGATTTTGGGCGGCTATTCAAAACGCTTTGAGTGTCTTGTGCGCTAGGATTTCGGCTTTACGCGCCAGGATTCGAACCTGCACTCCCACCTCCGCGTCGTCATGGCTGAGCCTGTGATGCATGCCTAACGCAGTATCTACCTTGCCCTTACTAAGACCATTTAAGTTCTTTGATGCGCGTGCATAGGGGGCGGCCCGTCTCGCCAATATACGTGTCTTCACATGCTGTACACGTGATAAGTAAGACAACTGATACTATACAGTCTCCTTCCTTGTCAAATGGACAAACTACACAATGAGGAGTTGTACAGAGACGGTCATATTCGCGGTTTCGTACTAAATGCTGCTTAAGGTTTGCGAGAGAAATGTCGACGATCCTTACCATATCGCTGAGGTCTGCTTGATGGAGCATTTCGCGAACAGCCTACTAAAATCTTCTGAGATGCATGGTAAACAGAATGGGATCTAATCTTCAGCTTTTGGTCTGGACAGACGATGAACCCGGTATCTGTGAGGGCGATGAGTCTCTATTTTGTATCCATTGGATCTTGCTACGGATCTTATGGCTACATGTCTAAAGACCGACATGCCTATGTGTCCTGTTCTCTACACTCTTATTAAGACAGTTCAATAACTCGCAGGATTTTAAGGTTAGGCCTATAATCAGAAGCGTTGGAGACCGACAGAAACTACGAAATCCTACGGATAGGATTTCGTGGTTTCTCAATACCATCCTCTTTCATTGGTCAGATTTGTTCCCGCACATCTCTCCGGCACAAAGAATTTTCTTGATTGCCTGCGCAGCACAAGTGTAAGGCACGTGGACACTGCTGTATCATGTGTCCCACTCAGGCCGAACTCAATACTTGCTTCAATATTTTGAATGCCCAGGACGTTAACATCAAGCTGACGAGGGAAAAACCCAGAAATGGGTGGTTGCCGTTCCTTAATGTACAGTTATGTTCATCGAAGAGACGTTCCAAGACCAGGTGGTACCGAAAGCTGAGCAACAAGAATATCTTAGTACACCATTCTTCCATCCGACACGAGTGCATCCATTTTAAGAAACATGTTCAGAACGGCTGCGGGGAGTCTCTTCTGATAGAGACGAAAAGATGCACTTGCTGGAACTCGCAAGAACTGTAGCAAGATCCAATGGATACAAAATAGAGATTCATCGCTCTCACAGATACCGGGTTCATCGTCTGCCTAGACCAAAAGCTGAAGATCAGATCCCATTCTGTTTACCATGCATCTCAGAAGATTTTAGTAGGGCTGTTCGCAAAATGCTCCATCAAGCAGACCTCAACGATATGGTAAGAATTCGACATTCTTCCTGCAAACCTTAACCAGCATTTGGTACGAAACCGCGAGTATGACCGTTTTGTACGACTCCTCATTGTGAAGTTTGTCCGTTTGACAAGGAAGGAGAATGTATGGTATCAGGTGTTGTCTATCTTATCACGTGTACAGCATTTGGAAACACGTACAGTCTTTTTCAACCGGAATACGCGAAATATCCCAAGTGGAGCAGCGCGTCAGCACCTCCACTGGCTTAGCAAGATAGATTAGAATGAAGAGACGCAGAGTGCAAAGCGGCGCGAATCGTTGCGAAGCGGCCTCCCGCCAGTCCAATTTCCGCCTGAGCTAAGTTGAAACTTACTATATATTGGCGAGACGGCCGCCCCTATGCACGCGCATCACAGAACACTTAGATGGCCTCAGTAAGGGCAATGTAGCTACTCCGTTAGGCATGCATCGCAGATTCAGCCATGACGACGCGGAGGTGGGAGTGCAAGTCCGAATAATGTGAACCCGAAATATGAAAGTGATGCAGTACAGTTTTTGACATAAGTGTCTGCACCCACCAAATTTATTATCTAGCAAGGTGAGCACTGGCTTAATCTTGCGTTTTGGTCGCTACTGTTGCTTTTCTAAAGGCTTGGGCTCTTTTCTGCAGTCAACAAGGTGTTTGATCGGATAGTTCACTTATTTGTTCTCGACTTTTCAGACTCTGAAGAAAGTGAGTTTGCCGAAACGTCAGTGTGTATACTATGGAATAAATAACTGTATCAATCTTGGACGCTGCCAAAGAAATCAACTGGAAGATTCCAACTATGCCAAGATCTACGGATAATCGAACATGGATTGTGATGAAATTGTTCTTGCAAGAAACCCGTCAGATCAAATCAACCGTCAACTTAGTAAGCGTAATGGGCAATCACAGAAAATTGGACGAACAGACTCCAAAAGTTCAAAAACTTTAGAAAAAACGGTGTCCTTCAGTATCTCGCTCTCTGACGTTCCGGAGGTGAAAAGGAGGAAGAAGGGGGTCGCTTGGGGCTTGGAGAGGGTGAGGGGTCGTTTTCGAAAGATCTGCGCCTGACCTCTTGCTCAACTCTGGTCATAACTTTTATGACCTTCTCTTTTCAAATGAGTCAATCTGTGCTAATATATCTTTCTATAGAAAGTCATGAATTTGGAGAAAAATTGCAAAAAATCATTTCCATTTCCGCTGATGTCTATAAAGCCATGACTTTTCAAGAAGTCAGTTGTTCTATGTTCAGTCATAAAAGGAGCTTCAAAAACTCATGGTGTTGGCTATTTCAGGTTTTATTGCACAACCCAGATTTTGGACCTGCTTAAAATCATTGAACTAAAAGGTCCCTTTTTCCATTTTATCTTTGCAATCAGAGCTTGAAGGAGCTCATTTGAAGAGCAAACAAGGTAAATTGAAAAGTGGTATTCTAGATATCCGTGGAGGGACCAAGTAAGGCTGAACCTCAAAACCAGCAAGATGCTGATTTTGGTAACAGTAAACAAAATGCACGTGAGCCAATTTGCAAACATAATCTGTGCCTCATTTTGAACAAATTTGCAAACCTAATCTTTGCCTCATTTCGCAATAATCAAATTTGGCTCATTTGTACGTTAAATCTGCACTTCTACTAGTATGTCAAAGCATCCATTCGTGAATCAGTTCGCTATCTTTTTCTTAACGTAAAATTGGCTGCAGGCTTGTTGAAAGAAAATATCTTGTCTTGAACGCATCATTAGATCGGACATGAAACTCTTCAAGTAGAGAAGCGATCGCCAGTATACATTGTCACTTACAGCTTCATAATGTTGTGACCATCTGAATACATTTGGTACAAGTATGTGGTGCATAAGTTTATTTTATGCAAATTCGGTCAGTCCGAACACATCAGAAGATTCCGCTATCGAAGGACCGCTACCCACTGCTATATTCTACCTAAGGTTGCTTCAGACTGCCGCACTGACCGCAGCAGACTGCAGCAGACTGCAGCTGACCGCATTGACCGCGGGGACGCACAGAACGCTACATCCTTTCGTGAAGGTGGAGAGGATAAATAGTTGTAGCTCAAACAGTCTCTTAACAATATATGCCCCAGCAGTCAACACGAGCGGGAGTAAAATAGGTATATGCAATGACAAAAGGAATCTGAACAGGTATGAGCATATTAAAGAAAAACAGTCGCCAAAATTGGATTGAGAAGAGTAAGTTAAGACCTATGAACTTTCTAGGCGTAAATCACGGTGTTTTGATGTATTCGCAACCATTTTGTCCTTTGCGAAAGGATGCAGCGATTGTACGGCCGTTGCGGTCAGTGCGGTCAGCTGCAGTCTGCTGCAGTCTGCTGCAGTCTGCTGCGGTCAGTGCAGTCAGCTGCAGTCTGCTGCAGTCAGTGCGGCAGTATGAAACAACCCTAAGAGAATTGCACAAGAAAGCGGAGTACTGCAATGCGGCCGCTCTCTTTGCTGACCAAAGGTACGATAAATGGTGCAACGGCTGTGCCCTTATTCACTTTTGGATCCGTTTGAGTGAGTCATGGCATTACGGTAGAATAAAACACCGAATATAGAAAATAATGCACATTATGTATGCGAAAGAAACGCCAGCTGCTGCTTCTCAACAGTTAGTGCATGATTGCTTCATAGCATCGTAGCAACACCGCTTGGTTAAGATCCTTTTAAATCAGAGTAGTGGCGTTTTGATAACAAAGTATACTTAATTGTGGGATGTCCGACTCTTTGACTAACAAGGGAAGGGTACCAAATTAGATTCGCCTTTTGAGATGGAACATATATATTTGGAATCACCTTTGAATGCTGATTCCAAATATGCTGTTCCTAGTTGCTTGGCGCTATTTCGAAAAGAGTTATGGGCTTGCTGTTGTGAGTGAATTTCTGAATGTCATAAGACGGCGTATCGATAAGATCTGCTCGAGAAAAGTGCTAGGATGTTGAACTAGCCCTAGATTACTTTCGATCTTGAAAGGAAGCATCATACAATTGCAAAAGTACCTAGACGTCGACACCGTAGCACCAGTAGGTCGAGGAGCACGCAAACTTTGCTCAGAAAAAAGTCCATAACTCGCTTCAGAATAACGCTAAGCAGCTAAGAACAGCATATTCAGAATCAACGTTCCACGCTGATTCCAAATATATGTGTCTCATCTTAAAAGACAAATCTAAGTTAGTATCCTTCCCTTGTAAGTAGCATTGTATCTGCTCAGATAATCGCCGGGGGCAGGCGGTCCGCAAACTCGCGCTTTTCTGCAAGCGGTCAGCAGAATTTTGTGGCGTGGCCAAACCTTTAGCGAGCGGTACTTCCTTTACTGTCTAATGTTCTGCCAGCGGGCAGCAACACAGGATTTTCTGCAGGTGCTCGTCAAATAATCTCTTTCAGCAAACGCTGGCCGAACTTTCAGCAGGCGCTCGGGCTCTTTTTACGCATTTTCGGGCGTACGCCGAGCAAAGGTGAGACTCTATGTGGCAGAGGTGTCACCGTTGGTTTAATTACTCAAGTTTGAGGTGCTTTCTCTCAGCGGAAAGTACTTGGGGGCTGCGCGGCCTTCCACAAAGGACCGTGCGGCCATCGAAAATTTTGCATATTCTTGCGGAAAGTCGGCGAGAATGCGGCCACTGCGCCGCAGCTAATCTATAAGGAAACCGCATTGTTCTCCAAGCATTCATCTAAAATTTTGCTTAAATTCTTCCAAATATCTGCAAGCGGACCGCAAGAAATCAGCGAATATTTGAGTGGATGCGCACTGTCGCAGGAAATAATAAGCAAGAGGAGAAAGTTTGGTTTGAAGGAATGATGGATGCATATTTGCTCACGAGATCAAGCCATACCTTCTTTCATTGAAAAAGATAACATGCAGTAAGAGCGCAATCATGCTTGTTGTGTTGAAGTTTTCATCCATATCTGAAGCTTCGAAAAAGTATCGGTTCAGAAAATGAAGCATAAGATCATTACGCAAAACTAGCTGATATAGTTAGATAAAATTGCTCATATCTTGCTTTGCAGAAAAGCTTATAAAAAAGGGAGAGTATATGTCAATTCCTCGTGTTCTTATCTATCGATTGGTATATCTGTTGGTGCACAAAGCTCTCCAGCTCCAAAAAAAGTCTTGCTTGTGACAGGTAAGCCATTGGAAGGGGGGGGGAGGGGAGCAAGCTAATAAGTATGCCCACCCCATTCTCGAAGAGCCACAAGCCTTTCATCTAATAATCATTACACCATCAGAAAGCTTTTGAAACGGGAATTCGATGCAGAACGTTTTTTTTAGTTTCGCTCTGCTCAGAGATACATGACATTTTACTTAAAAACGTTTTTTTGTCATTGAAATACGCAGAGAAGCAATAATTGCTCAATCTAACTGCATTACAGAGCAAGATTCTGCCGGTAAACCTAGACTGTCTTTTTTCTATGCTTTTCTTCTTCCTTTTAGGAACAAACCGCAAAGTCGATCGCGCAAGATTAGCTGGTGTTGCAGCTAGATAAAATCTCATGTGTGGGTTCTCACGGCGTCGATTTCACATATTCAGCTTTTGAATGATATATCGAGTGATAAGACATAAAGCCTCCCTGCTTCAAAATGTCTCTGTTCGATGGGCTATCAAAGCCAAAGCACCGAAAACTTTCCGTATCATGCCTCTGTACCACTTACTCTCCTCTCCATACCCTAGCCCCGGTCGACATGTAGGCTAACATCTGCAATTCCCTTGGAGCTCAATTACTCCCTTTACTTTACCAGGTCAGAAATGGGCGAAAGTGATCGCACAAAGGTGAAGGCTAACATCAGTAATTACCTTAGGGAGCTTCCAGACCGCGCCGGTTGCCGCTTCTACAACCAAAGCGCAGTGGGTCATGTCATTGTCTCCCTGGCGCGCATGCGGGGCGAAAACTCATTGGTCAATCTGTTTTTGTGCTTTTTTATGTCTTTTCCCTGGTTTTTCTGTTATAGGCTGTTTTGGAGGCGTAAGTCTTTCGACAACGATTGCTCCAAGATTTGAAACATCGCCGCCTGAGGGCAGATGTGCTAAGTTGGAGTTTACAAAGTGGACTATTCTTTCTTTTTTCTCAGTTTTGTTACGCTCAAGTTTTATACTTTTGTGGGTGATGCGACCTGAAAACTTGTTGCGATACTGAAGAGCATTTGTACAAATCCATGATCCGCAACTCACAACAAATAAGAAACACGAGCTAAACACGAGAATGAAGAAGGAAGTAGCAAGGAACATCTCTAATGTGTTCATGCTCAAGTTTCATATTTGCTGTGGGTGATGCAGTTTCTCTTTGCTTATGTTTATGCATTATCATGGGCTTGCACATATGCTCTTTAACATTCCCAGCTTCCAGACCGCGTCATTCACAGAAAGCTCAAAAATTGAGCGTAATAAAACTGAAAAAAGGGAATAGTACACTCTGTGTACTATTCCCTTTTTTTCAGCTAATCGCAGGCGATACTCAGCGCATCTGCTGTCAGCGGCGACGTTTCAAGTCTTTGAGCAACCATTATCGGAAGATTTATACCTCAAAACCAGCCTATAACAGAAAAACCAGAAAAAGGCATAAAAAGGACAAAAAACAGACTGACCATTGAGTTTTCGCTCCTCATGCGCGCCAGGGAGACCATGGCATGACCCACTGCACTTCGGCTGCAATAGCGGCAATCGGCGCGGTCTGGAAGCTCCCTTAGAGCTCAGTCAACCTTTTCAGCTAGAGGGAACCCTGCTCCCCTTATCCCAGTTATGTTGCTATAGTATAAAATGTGCTCAGTACGTATTGGATTAGAGTACCCTGATGAGTGCTGGTTTCACGGCAGAGTAATGGAACTGCCCAAACTTGCCAAAACCTACCAACAGTTTCTATTGATGTATCGAGAACGCAATCTGACATTGTAATCTTTTCATGAATTTGAATAAAAATATGCTTACTCAAGACATAGTGGTGCCAAATCAATTTAGCGTTTTCCGAAAAACATGGGCATGTTTGGGTAATACACGATCAGAGAAGAATGAAATGTTTTATAGTAAGGAGTGAGGTACATAGTATAATATTTGGGTGAGCAACGAGGCAACCCAATAAGTGACAATGTACTCATTACGAACAACATGTAAAGCACGGCGAACCGCTTGAAGGCTCAACATCAAAGTCTGTACTCAGCATATTCCAAACTTGAGCCGGTAGTAATCCCCCGTCCTAGAGCAGGTCACGCCGGCAAGTCGCCGGCAACTTGCCGTGAGGTTGCCAAAACTAAGGTTCCATCCTCAGGCCAACTAGAGCTTTTTTACAAAAAAAATTTTTTTATGAAAATGCCACCGCGACTATGAATAAACCTACTTTGTTTGAGGTTTTAAAAATCCCCTACAGAAAAATATTGAAAAGGACAAGAGTTGGTCTTAACAGCTTTGCGAGCTAACCTGCCGGCACCTGTCGAAATTTGTAAGGTGGCAGCTGCCGGCAGGTCAGGCAGCACGAGAAATAGCGTGCTATTTTGAGAGGGGAAGTTGCCGGTATCTCGACGTGCCTCTACCACCTCGAGGTGCTGACAAGTAAGAGACTAGGCTTATTATCTGTGATTTTGCAAATGATATGGAATCAAGAGATGTTGTGCAGGAGCTGCTGCCGGGCGTATCTTCTCGCAAACGGAGCGTATTTTGGCAACGTTGCTCATCATGACGACATTCGGCATCGATTCTTTCTCTATGGTGCTCAACATCGCAAGCTTGGTGAAGAAGAAAATGGAAGGTAAGAACAATGCACATTTTGCTATAGCAGTTTCACTGACGAAAACATTTGGAAGCTGTTGCTGAGGTTGTAGATGCTGGCAGTTTGCTTACTACTGTGTGTGAAATAATGTATCGTTATTAGTTGGCGCACGGAATGAACATCACTGCAGAGCACGCGCCGCGAGGTAGCTTGTCCCAGTACAAACCATTGTACAAATCGTACTCTCGAAACATTTCATTTCAACATTTCGCCGCGCGTGTCCGCAGCGTTTGAGCAGTCCATGCGGTCAACGAATCGACGATACATCGCAGATTGTCGTTCATTTCCAAATTCTTGCTACAGGCTGGGTTGGCATCGTATTTGGTGAAGTGAAACAAACACCTTTCCATCAAAAAATCTAACCTGAGTAGACGATAGTAGCAACTTGCTTTGCATCCAATGACAGAACTTACATGACAGTATAAGCTGAAAAAGGTATAAGAGCATTCGAATCAGTGGTTTTCATGCCCTGGGGAATCCTGAAGGGGATCGGTGCTTGTATGAAGTCGTCTATCTTTCCTAATTCAATGAAAAGTCGCAAAGATGTGTAAAACAATCCGTACAATGAGGCAGGGTCGTGACGTCGTATACATAATTAACTGTGGAAGTGGGATTTCTATGATTTTTTCGGTAAAATGTTTTTAGTGCTATTAGCTTGTAACATAATTAATGCAGCTTTTAAATTCCAACCGCAATAAGTCATACACTTCTCATTTCTAAGTAGGTTGCAAATTATCATTCGATAGAGCAAAGCAATCTCTACAAGGTGGCTGTCTTGCTTTAGCAACAACTTTGATCCACCACGAGTTTCGAGCCAAAAACTAAAAAGATTCAACTGTCCGAAAAATTGAGAAAAATTGTAACTCAGTTCATAAGAACCCCACAAAAATTCTAACCTGCTCACGTAAACACTATTCACATAAGACATCTATACACGCCTTTGCCGTATTTTTTTCTCTGTTGAAAATCAAGAAAACGGAAATTTTTGTGCGTTTGCCAAAGTGATGCTGTGCAGTTCCCACATAAGTAGTTGTATACTGCAAACCTGTAGAAGTTTGAACGTGAATTTCCAGCTCTCTACAGGCTTTAGTTCTCGGAAAATGTCGAATACAGTTTTCGCTAGTCATGTGGTCCAAGCTAAAATTCAAATTTCTCGAGAACTAAAGCTTGTAGAGAGCTGAAAATTTACGTTTGTACTTCTACAGCTTGGTAGTATACAACTACTTATGTGGGAATGGCACAGCAACACTTTGGTAAATGCACGAAAATCTCCGTTTACTTGATTTCTGACAGAGAAAAAAATACGGCAAAGGCGTATATAGATGTCTTATGTGAATAGTGTTTACGTGAGCAAGTTAAAATTTTTGTAGGTTCTTTATGAACTGTGTTACGATTTTTCTCAATTTTTCGGACAGTTGAATCGTTTTTGTTTTTGGCTCGAAACTCGTGGTGGATCAGAGTTGTTGCTAAAGCAAGATTGCCACCTTATAGAGACTGCTTTGCTCTATCGAATGGTATTTTGTAACTTACTTAGAAATGAGAAGTGTATGACTTATTGCGGTTGGAATTCAAAACCTGCATTAATTTTGTTACAACCTAATAGTAAAGGGGCTGATTTAGGAGATCCATAAATTTGACGTTTTACTTTTCTTTTTAAAACCTTGGCAGCTTTGTGATATTCTTCAAATTTGTGAAAAGCTATTTGGACTCACCATAAGTTACTTATTTTCGAACACATTCCATTTTTACCCAATTCTCAGTCTTCACCGTCCCGGCTGATATAGCAACAAGCTGCTAGTCATTATGCTAAGCTATTAGGCTAAACCTTTCGAGAATGGGAGGTGAAGAGAACACTCATTTGGTGATATACATCTATTTTTAAATAGCCTCCTCAACTTACAGTAATTTCCTCTTTCTTTAAAAATGAATGACATTCAATTTGCTATGGGTCAAGAGCTTATCATTGCACCCTATCGTTTATCTTACATTCTCGATATCTGAGCTTCTCTCTTTATAGTCTTTTTGGCCTAGAGTCCGTAGGAAAATGCTATCTGTTCCAGTCCGCCTCAGATAATTATTTTTAAGGCAATCTTACGAGCTTGGACGTGCTGCAATTTTCCGTCAGCCTTCTCTTCTTTGCCAATACCGTCGTGCAGCCAAAGACGGCGACAGGTGTGATCGCGAAGGCGCAAGAGGTGACAATTTTCGAAGTCTATATAGAAACGGTAGACAACCTAAAGCTAAATGAAATATCTATGATCAATCTATAGCCGTACGCACTGACAAGTCAAATGGGTTAGCTAACCCTACGGGTTCGAAAATCATGGATTTTACATATGTGTTGGCGGACCTAATGGGTTGGATTGCCATTTAGCGCCTTTGCTGGATTAGCTACGTGATATGGCGTTTATTCAGAACATGCCTTAGCCTTTTCTTAGTTATTGAGTATTGGCAGATTCCACGTATTAGAGTGCAACTGCTACTTAGGATGACAAAACTTGCTGTAATGAGTAGACTAGTATGCTTTTCGAAATAAGATATCCATAATCAAAACGACAGTTTGCTTTATCAATTTTTGCAGGTGAAAAACTTTCTTAGGAGTGCCTAAAACCAAGTGTACAAATACGATGGAGGGAAATTTGTTTATGGATGCTAATTGATACAGTTTGAGTGGCAACGTCACAATTCTACGTTTATTGGAATAATTGGTTATCCTATCATAGCTATAATTTAACGTTATCTTCAATTTCCCAACAAAGGGAATGGTTATACAGGATTTGATAGATCACCCTAAACTTGATAATGCTAATCCGACACTTAATGAACTTAATGAACTTATATAGGTGACGCGACTGATATTTTTGACGTTGACGCTTATCATTGATACAGATGCACTTTCCTCCTGTATACAAACGGGGACAAAATTGAATGCAAAACTTGTCGGATATATTAGGTTATTTCAAAAGCAATTTTTTTTTCAGAGGGCACCCATCATACTTGAAAGAAAGATCTTTAAGAGATCCTATAGGGGCTGCATGATCGCGAGAGTCGGACGTGCGTACGGCCATTGCGCCGCGCACGTCCGATGTCACTAAGGCAGGTGCCAGGCTTATCCGCTTCAACCGGTTTGTTCGTTTCATAGGTCAAATCACTACGCTGTCCAACAGCAAAGGTGGTGACCCGAATGAACCTGTTGAATAGGATAAGTCGGGCATCTACCTGAGTCGTCGGAAGCACATCTAAGTGCCCGGCGCAATGGCCGTACACACGTCCGACTCTCGCTATCATGCAGGCCCCTATAGCAGCATCTTATCCTTTTTGTAATGGTTATAGTCTCACTGGAGGAGAACGTGTGCTGAACAATGTGCTCTCAAAAAATTACCGAAACCTGCGACCCATGATTTTAAGATGCTCGAGTGTTACAATTTCTCTAAATTTTCAACTCTCGGCAGAAGTCCAAGTAACGGGTGGATAGAACAAACCCACGGGAAACAAAAGAATTTTTTTTCTTTCTATAACTACAGGGTGCGACAAAAGTCTGGGAGCCTAAGTTCGCAGTACTGCAATTACAAAGATACTAATGGTTTTGACTTCAATTTTATGCCACACTAGCTGGCATACCCGGCTCCGCCGTATGTTCTGAATAGAAAATTCCATTTCTCAACCGATCCGAACCAAACTTGGCACACATACGCTTCGGGCCCCGGCGGGTGTCAAAGTCCACTTTTCGTTATCGATTGATGCCGATTTTATCGATTTTTTGCAAAATTTGAGCTAGGGGGCTGGGATTTGGCACAGGGAGGTAATCGAGCATGCTGATTACGAATACAATATTAGTTTTCGAAACCGTGCATTACTTTAATCGATTTTATCGATTTTTTTGCAAAATTTGAGCTAGGGGGCTGGAATTTGGCAGGGGGGTGTAATCGAGCATGCTGATCACCCCCACGGGGGGGGGGGGGTGAAATCGATAAAATCGATATCGATCGATGACGAAAAGTGGCCTATGACACCCGCGGGGCCCAAAGTGTATGTGTGCCAAGTTTGGTCCCGATCGGTTCAGAAATGGAATTTTCTATTCGGAACATACGTACAGACAGACAGACAGACATACAGACATACAGACAGACAGACAAACAGACATTCAGCTTTATATATAAGATGATGCTGCGGTCATCCTCTACAGAATGCACTTTATTTGGCTGGAAATGGCTGCCATATGTTTTTTGTAAGAATGGAAATTACCAAACTGTACTTTTGCAAAGCGAAAAAACCAGAATTCGTAGTATTTACAATTTTTGCTGTAGCTAGAGATGCTGTTAATATTTTACAAAACTTCGATGCACACAACATACAAGAAGCTTTGCGCCATTGTATCCTAGTTTTGCTTTTGCCAGAAGCTGTTCTTGCATGGGCGGAAAATAGAAGTTTGCGAATGTTACCCACGTGCCAGTGGAAATACGTCTTCAGAACAAGTTTAAAAGCTATAAAATGCTCAACAGGCACTAGAACCAAGGCTGTATTTTCTGCATACGTCCTCTAAATTAGAGTCTATTAAAATTCGGCCATGGGAAAACTTTATATATTTTTTAAATGATTATTTTAAGTTTATATGGCGCAATTGTAGCCAAAATTCCGGTACTCGACGTACACATGCTTTTAATTGAGAATAAAATATTTTTATTTCTGAGCAATGCAAAAAGTTCTTTTGGAACCATGTTGTAGATAAAAAGCTTGCTCTATCGTGCTGCACATTTGTCAATGTAAAAGAAGCAGTCATTGTGAAGGCGTGGGGCGAATTCCATTACGACTACTGCCTGCCATGACAGGTGGACTTGCCAAGATTTTGTAGGTCTGCGTGGAAGCCAAAAGAAGCAGTTTTGCAATTCAAGAACTGTGCTGTATCTGCAATGGTTCGAATTATGTATGCGCCAAATTTTTCGTTTCTAGGTACTCCCCTTCTCGTTTTGTACGAAAAAGTACTAGGCTCCCAGACTTTTGCCGCACCCTGTAATAGTATTTTTTTCGATAAAATTTCAATTGATGCTACCAATTTCAATACTTGGTCAAGTAAAACCTTGTAGAACATTAAATTTCGAATAGCTCAGGTGCTATTCGATGCAGCTTTTCCACTCTTTCTAACGCTTGTTTTTTCTTCCCTATCCGTGAAGTCTTCGGAAACAAAATCATCATAGTTCATGTTTTCGAACGCGCCCTGGGCTCACCAAAAAATTATTGGTGCTTGGTACATTTGTGTCTGACGTAGGCTTGCCAGGACCCTGTGGCTTCAGTAAGAAAAATTTGAAAACCATGACGAGATATGGAAAAGACGAAAAAATTGTAATGTTTTAGTAGGGCTTGCTCTATTCACCCTTTAATCGGACTCCTTCGGAGGGTTGATTTAAAAATTTAGAAAAGTCGTATAAAATTTGAGCATCCTAAAAAGCGTGGGCCGCATCACTGTGCTGCAGTGACTTTATAACCGTTAGAAAGAGAAGTTCCATCATATATGGCGCCTTCAGAAAAGCGAAATTATTTTCGGAATGGCCTAACGCATGTCATGTTAGTTGGTAAATCCCCGGCTCCGCCTCGCGATGTCTGTAATATGTTCTTAATAGCGTGCTCACTTACCCCCTACTGATAAATGATTGATTTGCTTGGCAAGCGCATCGACGATTTCTAGCAATCAGATCTGAAATTTCCCATGAATTTAGTCCGGAGTTTGCAATTGCAAAATTCTGACATGTAAAACAAATGTTTGCGAATTTCATTGGCCGCTGCTAACCACATCTAAGAATTTCTCACCCCACTCCCAGTAAATTTGACTTTGATAAGTTGATGAGAGCAATTGATTGGCAAACTAATAATAATTCTGTACCAGCTTTCCCTTACACATCTGTAGCCAGACCAGCCTCCAAACTCGAAATTTGCATACTATTGAGCTGACAAAAATATTTAAAGTAAGAGTTGAACACATTTATTTATTATCGAAACGTGCTCACACACGTATGATAATAAAAGGAACAAGGATTACCCTGAAAGGCAAGTGACCAACGAACCAGAGGTAGAAAAATGAACAGGAACATAGAAAAAAACAATAACAAACAAACAAAGAAAAGGAAACGTAAAGTACTAACTGACAACTGCAATTAATCAATGGTCAGGAAGTAGGATGACTTGCAAGTGTATGTATGAACTTGAGCCAATACAGTTTGAAAAGCGTCTTGTTCCAAAAAATATCAGGCAGTATTCTTGCAGCGAAAAACTTTGATCTCAAAAGTGTTTTAGCTTTTGGGGCTCTGAGTTTTAACGCACCCCCTCTTGTCCTTGAAGAGTAAACATTAAAAAATTTGGATGAATCTATCTTGCATCTACCATTTAGAATCTTCAAAGCCATCAAAAGGTCAAATTTTTTTCCTCTTATGCGATAAGCTAGGAGGGGACAACAATTTACAGCGTTCTTGGCTCGCTGGTATAAGAGAATAATTTGGGCCTAACCTCTCAAAAACAATTTTCGGGTAAAATTATTTTGGACACCTTCAAGGGCAGCAGTATCCCGCACTTTATACGGTGAAGTAACAGCGGTGGCAAATTCGACTATAGGCCATATATACATTTGGAAAGCTCTAATTAAGACATTGGGGTCAGAGGTACGAAGCGCCTTGAATTGATTGTACTTTCGGCAAACGGCTTTGGAAACAACTGCGCTGTAGTGGCTGGTGAACTGAAGCTTATCATTGAAAGTAAAACCAAAATCTTTGATTTCAGTAACCTTGCTCAGAGTGATTCCGTCAATTTTATAGGATGAATCTATTGTTTTGCCTTCCAATGACATGACTTGTTTTGTAAGGGGCTAAGGGCAATTCAAATTCTTTAGATCAGAGAAACCGAGTTGATACAAGACTGCAATGATTCCATGTCAGAAGAGCTGCGTATAATTTTGTATACTTTAATATCGTCTGCATACATCAAACATTTG
This sequence comes from Cylicocyclus nassatus, assembly GCA_958299035.1. Taxonomy (NCBI): domain Eukaryota; kingdom Metazoa; phylum Nematoda; class Chromadorea; order Rhabditida; family Strongylidae; genus Cylicocyclus; species Cylicocyclus nassatus. The sequence goes on along the minus strand of CATQJL010000112.1, from coordinate 54,630,119 downwards.
CAGCCCTCGGCTTCGACAATGCTAGGCAAATGAAAACTATAGATAAGAAAGGAAAGAGGTGACAGTACTCCACCTTGTGGAACACGCTGGAGATGGTTTAAGGCTCTGAAAAATCATTACCGATACGAACTTGAAACGTTCGGTCACTCAAATTTTCGATCTATGTACATGCAAAATTATTTAGACCTAAAAGCTTGAGTTTGGATAGCGACTCTGAAGTTGGAACCTTGTCAAAAGCTTTGGAAAAGTCTAAAAATATGACGTCAGTTTAACAGCTTCTTTCAACTGCGAACGTCCAATCATTCATGCCCACCAACTCGGCTGTCTCCTCTGATCTAAAGATCGGTTCATAATTATATAAACACCACAAATTTGGCCGTTTTCGGGACTTTTTGGAAGAAATGCAAAAAAGTGTTGGTATTATGTGAAAGAGCGTAGCCGAAAACATTATACGCAGCACAAAAATAAAATTCGGTGTCAATCTTGGAGAAGCATTTGTGCGCCAAATAATTATGCGAACACCTCAATCAGAGCTCTTTTTTCGCTTAAAGCTGAACCTTTGACGCTCAAACTCTCATGTAAGGCTACGATCTCAAAGTCTGAGGTATTTACCACGCGCTGGATTTGATAGAGTTTGTAAGGGGGACCTTTACATTAGTTTTATAGCTCGCACTTGCTCCGGTCCAAGGCGGCTCAAAATTGCCTGCTTTATTGGGTCAAACCCTTATTCAACTCATGATGAAAAATAAGAGATTAGTAAATGTGCTGTCCAATGCTCGAATAATTATGATGTAATCGTCGCAGTTGCCGGCCCAGTCCTAATCTCTAGTCTCACCATAGGGTTGGTACACGTTTGAGTCTCAAAACTTGACTTCTACCGTCCGCAAATTCCTGAAATGTTGTACGTACATCACAAACTTGATTTTGTGTATGATGTACAACAACTTGTATTTTGTCTAAAAATTTCAAACGTAAAGCACTTTGTTTCCGCTACGCACTCGCATTCAATGGAAATGAAAATGCAAATCAACGCAGGCACGCCTTCTCCTGCTTTCTAGCTCCGAAGCTTTGACCACAGCTTTGCGGAAAATTCAAAAACTCAAGTACACGTATATCATCATACAAACAAAGCATTTGCCTCCTCACAGAACTTCGCGGACGGTAGAAGTCGAGTTTTGAAGCTCAAAATTGTGCCAACCCTATGCTAAGTCTGGGACCGGGTCGGCAACTGGGACGATTACTCAATGTTTTTTAAGCGTTGGACAGCACATTTATTGATCCCTCATTTTTCATCCGTATGAGTTGAATAAAGGTTTGAGTCTCAATAAAGCAGGCATTTTTGGAGCCGCCTTGGACCGGAGCAAGTGCGAGCTATAAAAGTGAAGTTCCCCTCCCCCTTACAAACTCTATAAGGCTCAGCGCGTTGTAAATACCTCAAACTTTGAGATCGTAGCCTTGCATGAAAGTTTGAACGTCAGAGGTTGCAGCATTAAGCGAAAAAAAGAGCTCTGATTGAGGTGTTCGTATAATTATGAATCGGCCAAAAACGTGTTCGGCGCACAAATGCTTCTCCAAGATTGACACCGAATTTCATTTTTGTGCTGCGTATATTGTTTTCGGCTACGCTCTTTCACATGGTACAAACACTTTTTTTGCAACATGTTCATAGTGAAGGGTAGTAGGAATACTTACGGATAGCTACACAACGTGAAATCCAGGTATCTGGAGTTTCGAAATATAAAGCTTTCTTTTAAGCTGCGATCCCCTCCCCAGCGGGGAGGTTAGTGCATGCGACCCTTAGTCCAACCTCATCGACATTGATATTCCGGTGGTTTGGCGCGTGTCCGATGTGTATTTACATACATCGAATAGAAATTCATCCGCGCGCGCTTTCATATCTCGAAATGACCACAAACTATACCGCCGACGGTGCTTTTGTTTTATTATGCTCACCATAGTTCGGTAGCGCTATCTTCCAAAAAGTCCGGAAAACGGCTAAATTTGTGGTGTTCGTATAATTATGAACCGATCTTTACCTTTACAAAAACCATGCTGCAAAAAGGGATGATAGAATACTTTTCAAAATGAATAACTATCTGTTCTTTGAGTATTTCTGCAGAAGATAGACATTATGCTTATGGGCCGATAATTTTTGGGGCTGTCATAGGGTGGCTTTTTAGAAATTGGGGTCACTGTAGAATGTTTCCACCTATCACGAACCTCTCCTCTCATGTAAGAAAGAATGAATGGAAACTCAAGCGCAAAGCCAATTTCAGGCAACTCCCTTTTGATAAAGTACAAAGATACTCTATCAGGAGTGACGGTTAAGGAGTCCGAAAATTTAGAAAGGATACTAACAATTTCTTCCCTACGGAACCAAAGAGTTTTCTCCATTTCCAGATACAAAGGAGAACAGCAAGATATAGGAGACAAGGTAGTGCTATAGGCTTTTGAAATTCATCGGCCAGTAGAGCTGCCTTTTCTGAATTTCTTAACGGGGGATTGCCTGAGCTATCCTTCAGAGGATAGGAGCCAAGATTATCACTGATATGCCTTTTTATACAGAAAATTCCATTTGAATTGTTAGTTAAGGTTAGCTTCTTCACAAGGTGAACGTGATACTTATTTGAGGCTTTCATGATTTGCGCTCCAAGCTTCAGCATCTCCACTAGCAACAGCCATATTCCAAAGACGATCACGCTTCACTATCATCTTTACGAGATAATTTGGCAGCTAGATTGATTTTTCAAAACTTTGCGCAAGGGCACAAACAATTCGAAAGCATGCTGAAAAATGTCAATGAAAAATTCATACATTTTGTTTACGGAGGGCAAAGGCATGAAACACCCCAACTAGTCAATACTAGAAAGATATTCTCTCACTGCTGCTTAATTGGTGTTTTTGTAATCTTTAATGAACGTAGCTGGAGTTGAAGTACAGTGCTGGCCATAGCTATAAAGCCACCCTAAAAATCACCGTAATTTGCTCTCTCTTGCTCATAATTGTCTGAAAAACCACTATTTTGTGCGCAAACTAACGTCATATCATTGACCAAAACGGCTCCCAATTTTATGGATTTTGGCCGGAGAAAACTTTAGAAATTTGAAAAAACGGGTTCCGAAGGCTGGTCACAGCTATAAAGCCACCTCTCATTTTCAATCAGTACTACGTCTTTTGAATCTCAAATTCTTTGTACATATACAACATCAGAATATGAAACATTTTTACACTTGAAAGGAGTCGCCTTCTAAAAAGAAGATTCGTACTGCATTTTTTGCTCTAAATTGCATAATAACTCACATTATTTGCAAAAAACTGCTTTTTCACTAAATTTTGAAGCACTTGTTTGACTCGGATGAACGTTCTAGGATTTGCTTAGCCTTTGCAATGAACGAGGTGAAAAGTGCTGAACTCAACATTGCGTAGTCGCTAATCTTGGTAAACGAGCCTCATCTTACCGAGGTGTAAGCGCGCTTCTGAGGCGCAAAACTAGATTTCTAACACGCGAAAACTTTTGGTTGGAAGTTGACACCTTGTCTGCATGGCGACGTACTCATGCAGGAGCCGCCAGGTTTTTTTTACAAAGACCTATTTGCCGCAATGAAGTTAGAACGCTTTGTCTGCAGTTCGGTTGTGCGCAGTGTATCTCACAAGACTTCAAATTTCACTGCTTTGAGCTTCTCATCAATTCAAATCTTACTAAACTGTCAGGAATAAAAGGATTTTGAACTTCTGAGCGGTTTTCCTCTCGATCGAGGTGGTTAGAGTGGATCATGATCAGACGGAGTGCACCACTCATTTTTGGAAAAAAGGCGTCCAAAGCGGAACCAGAGTCCTCAGAGTTGCGATGACCTACAGGCTATGCACACGAGTCTGTCGTTATACAAGCGACGTGTTGAGCACGCGACAGAGCTTTTCGGGCATTAGAACTTAATTTCTGCGGCTCGAAAACTCGTCTACCTGGAGGTGAGGTTGAGGCTCGTTTATCAATATCAGCGACTACGCAATGTTAACTCAAGCGCTTTTCGTCATATTCATTGCAAAGGCTCGGCAAGGCATAGGGCCTTCATCCGAGTCAAACAAGTGCTTCAAAATTCAGTGAAAAAGCAGTTTTTGCAAATGATGTGACCTATTATGCATTTTAAAGCAAAAAATGCAGTACGAATCTTCTTTTTGAAAGGCGACCCCTTCCAAGTGTAACAAATGTTTTATGTTTTGATGTTCTATATGTACAAAAAATTTGAGGTTCAAAAAACGCAGTACTGATTGAAAATGAGAGGTGGCTTTATAGCTGTGACCAGCCTTCGAAACCCGTTTTTTCAAATTTTCAATTTTTCTCCGGCCAAAATCCATGAAATCAGGAGCCGTTCTGGTCAATGGTATGACGTTAGTTTGCGCACAGAATAGTGGTTTTTCAGACAAATATAAGCAAAAGAGAGCAAATTACGGTGATTTTCAGGGTGGCTTTATAGCTATGGCCAGCACTGTATAAGGCACGTTAATTGAAAAGTTGACCGTGGCACGGACTGGCTCCGATGGGATAGGATATTCCAGTGTCACATACAAGGGTAGGGCAATTATAAAAGACAAGATTAAGTATGGAACCTCCCCTTGTAGAGTTTGAAACTAGTTGGCGGAACCCATGAGTGGTGACATAATCAATAAATGATTTAAAAGAACTCAGTTGGGATGGCCAATGCGATGTATCTTGGGAAAAATAGATTCGTGGGAGGTTTAAATTCGCCCAACAAAACTGTGGGCCCATCAAAAGCTGTAAAGCCACTAAGTGCCTTGACAAGAAGCAAAAAGCTGGAAGCACTGCAATTTGGCACTCTACAGGCTAGAATGAAACGTACGAGTCGGGATTAGTAGATCACAAACCAGGACCTCATGAGATTCGGAAATCGATTTGAAGAAAACTACATGTATAGGCAAAGTTTTTCGGAATAGTAAAACTACCCCGCCGCCTCTGCGACGCCTCCTGTCACTTCTGAAGCCAGCGCAGTTTGCAGAAACAATGCCTGTTAGAGAAGAAAGCTCATTCCTAGGCTTGAGCCATGTTTCAGTCAAGAAAATAAGGTCAAAACGCTCATTACAGATTTTTAGAACCAAATCATCCGCACTACTGATCAACGACCGTACATTTGCTAAACAACACGCCAAACGGGAAAACCGAGGATGAGAACTCAGTTTCCCGACGTTCTAACTTGGGGGGAAGGCATAGGAACAGAATTAACATCATGAGACGGCAAGGATGTCAGAGTATCCGGAGGATGTAAACCAAAATGCTCATTAACGGCTGTGCCAGAAACCTTAGACTGGCGCTCTTTACTGATGCGAGCACGTACCTCCATTGGTAACGATGGACGAACGTAAAGGCCCTTGGTTAGGAACAACCTCAGCCTGGGTGCACGTGATATGATGTTTTTGAAACACACTCGCTGGTAATACAATCTTCAGAAGTCTTGGTCTATGAGAGGTCTTTCTACCCATACGGTAGACAGAACAAGGCAGGCATTCGACATTAAGAAAATCGAATGATGAAACAACACAATTGTAGTTATGAAGAGCACATTGAGTAGCAGTGGGACTTTGAGATTCAGGTACACTGGCAACAACTACTGATCCTTTCATTTCCAGGTCGGTTTCAGAGATTGAAGAAGTATCCTTAGATGTTAATTCTCTGTTCACCTTCTTGAGCTCCTCATTTTCTTCGATCAAAACGCACATTCTTTGGTTGAGTTGTGTGATCTCCTTCTTGGTGTCAAAAAGGATTTCAATCATCAGCTTCAGATAATCCGGTATCGACTCCTCGGACAGGATTCTTTGAGTCTTAAGGGTAGGTGAAGTGGAATGAAGGGGAGAGGTGACTTCAAATCGCCCACGCTTTACTGGTACCGGTGACGAGCGAAATGGAGACGCCATAGGCCAACAGACGACCGGGTCAATAACAGGGGGACAGCGACTATCGGAAACTTTCAGTTGACTAAATAGCGGAATACAGATGTCGTGGCTTCCCGGAGCTATGGAGGACTCAGGCGAGGGAAAACAAAAGGACAGCAGACGAAGGGACACGGATGGAGGCAGAAAAAACGGTCCAGAAGGTAAAAATAGCAGAAAGGATTGACGAGGACGGAGGTGGGTTACGGGCCGGCCGCTCACTGTCAACGCAGGGACAATATGACAAACACATTTACGACAAGGCCGATTTTTCGATTGCTGCCGTTTCGGACCAGAGCTTTTTTTGCTTCAAACTTACGACCCACCCGGAATCGTATTGTCTGAAATGGTAGAATGGAAGTCTTTTTGGAAAAAATTCAGAACCTGTCTCCGAGAATTTCTCACAAGGGTATCGAAGGCGCTTATTATCAAAATATGATTTATTTCAGTTTTTGGCATTGAGGTTAATAAGGTTGCGGTAGTCATTTTGTACGCACCCAACATCATGAATTCTTATGAAAAATTGTATTTTGGAGTTATTTCACGTGCTGTTCATGCTTATTGTCCACTCCACTTTGTTCACTACTTTCTGCGGCTACGGTAGCAGTACGGTAGAAATTTTGTAAAAATCAAGAAACTGATGTAAGAAGGCGGTATTAAATTTTGAGACTATCATTCTTGTAATCAGCATGCTACAAAACCTATATATGTAAGCGTTGAGATTCCTGGAACAATGCAAAAATCAATAAAGTCAGTAAAATCGATAATTTTTTGATGGTCTGACATCAGTCTCGTGCCCTCCCGCATTTCACGTGCGTGTAAACTTGAATTTTCAAAAACAGCGCCACTCTGCGAAAAATTTGTGCCAAAGTCTGTGCTTATCTCCATCTACGGTATACCTACTGTAACATCGCATTACAATTTCCCGAACCCGGATCACTCTCTGGCTGTAGCTTCGTCAGGATGTTTCCAGTTATGCGCCAGAACCCTGTAAAAATCCATCGTAAATTGACAAAGCTAAAGCTCCAGGAATTTTACGACCCACTGATGGGTCGTGTTACCCGAAACGGCAGAGCACCTGCGATCCACCGGCAGGTCGTATTGTCGTGAGTGTGTTTATGTCGCACACTAATGGTTAGCTCACACTTCGCGGCATACGCGACGTAATTTACCAGGTGTACATTATACTTTGGATTGATGATTATTCGATTATTCGGATAAATCATTCGAATGCGAATGATTCAAAAATTCGAGTATTCGAAAATCTGAGATTTCGAATAATATTCGATAGTCGAATATTCGAAGATTTTCATTTTCGAATATTATTCGAAAGTCGAATATTCGAAATTCTCAACTTTCGAATATTATTCGATAGTCGAATATTCGATGGTCATTAATTCGGTCATTCAATGTCCATGGAATATTCGAATATTCGATGGGCACCGAATATTCGAAAATTCGATAAGAATTGACTATTCAAAGTTCAAAGTATCGAATATTCGGGAATTCGATAACCACAACATATACGGCGTGTCCCAAGGATAGTTACAAACTGTTAATCGCTAATACCTTGTAGTTTTTTGGTATCGGTATCGCTAATACCTTGTAGTTTCATGATTTTGTAGCGATGTTAAATTAGACCCCCTACCTAAGCGGTGACTGAAGTTCGGAGCAAAAAAGAGGGTCTGGTAAGCCTGAAAATTGCTCCCAAAGTAGCCCATCTTACGGTATCTTTTGGATCTTGAATTGTCCTAATGATTTGATTTCTAGAATTTGAACACCAGGATCCGGGGGTCTGCCGCGCTATCAGGGAGAAGATCATTGTAGTTGTGGTAGATCGTTTGATATCTGGCGACCAAGTGACGAAGTTTCCCTATTGATTTTAGGATGAAATCGTTAATCTCATAGTTCGAACAGCACATTCAAAGCAGAATCTCTCCATCGTTGACTATCCAGCTGTTGCGGAGTTTGCATCTGGAAAACGGTTGCAATTTGTTATCGATGCTGCCATCTCAAGCCCACCATGGTTGGTCTAAACTCGGTGACACTATTCAATGTCATGTTTCTATATAGGGCCGGGAGTGTAGTTCGCTATTTGCACGGGGTGTCCATATGCTATGGTGAGAGGAAAGCCGCTGAAATTATTGGCCGTTTTATTGTTGGATGCAATGAAGCTCAATCGGTCTGTTTCTGTTTTGCGTATTTTCAGAGCCAGTGATTGCGTCTTTCAGCTCTCTGCCCTCTGCGCTTTTCTTACAACCATAGTTCCGTATTACCCGAAAGTGATGAGTATTGCGTATGAAGATTTGACAAATGTAATGTCAACCGTAGACAACGAGAAGAAGGAATGTCGCCCGTACAGCGAATTCGAACTGCAAGGCAGAGAACGCATAGCGCACAAATCATGAGTGCAGGGTCCCGCAACGACTCTGCGTCTCTACCTTGCATGCATCTCGTACTCACGAGCCTACCGTAAGATCCGAGCCACTTTCGGGGCTTCAGGCCTGGTAGCTTCGCTTTTGCTCCGAACATCAGTCATGGCTTAGGTAGGGGGACTACTTCAACATCGACACAAAACCCGGCACCCATCTTTTTGCCGGGCTGCCTTCTCTTCACGTCATCACTGAACCGTCTTTTCGTCGTAAATTGAAACATAAAAAATGTCTATTCCTGATACTTGCCAAAAGAATTTATTCTTTTGGTAAGTATCAGGAATGTTTTGGTTTTGATTAAGTATCAAGATGTTTTGGTTCCTCACAGGTAGTCTCACCAGGGTCAAGCTTGTGATGCGACTGTCGCAACGGGGGGTCATAAAGAGGGTAGCCAAGGTGGGGGGGGGGGGGGGGGTCGTAAGAGGAGGGAGTTAGGCTAAAATACCCTAAGCTTGAAAGGGAATCAAAAAGCAGATAATCAGTTAGTTCTATACAATAAATCTACAAGAAAGTGGAAATCAGAGTAAAAAGATAAAAAATCTGTAAAAATTCTCAAAGAAAAACATTTACAAGAGCTCAAAACACTTTTGAAAGATGTATGAGTTGATCGAAAAGCTAAAGGTACCAATTGCCCTGAAAATCTTGCTTCTGAAGCCTTCCTGCCTTCCTGAAGTCTCACACACTCAACAAAAGCGAATATCTTTACCAGCTGTGACCATCATGAATTTCTAAATCTTTTTGTAATGTTTTTCAAGGACCCATATGATTTATCTGTACTTTGGAGATTCTCTACTATATCAGTGCAAATTTTGGTGTCATTTTGTTAACTGTGGATTTTTCAATGATTTTATATATGGTAGCAAAAAATGAGAAAAGGGGGGTCGTATCTGCGCCTCATCTAGATCTCTCCGGAGCTATCGAAGCTTGTTGGCTGCAATTTTGCTGCATTATGAGGCCATCCTCCCACTTTCCCTCATAAAAATTGCAGGCTGTTTTATAACTTCTCTGCTAAGTTACAAAATTTTAAGCTCAAAAATCCCAGTTTTTGCTTTTTAGGATCGCATCTAAATTTGCGAGAGTCGCATCTAAATTTTTTCGAGCTTGCTGATCCTCAAGGTCTGAAACTTTTTCTGTGGATAGCCTGGGCATCATGCTACAAAACCTATGCTTTCCAACCTCTCACTCTTTTCCTGGCCTTAGTTACGAATTTTCAAACTACCGTGCTCATGCACGTTTTTGACGTCGTTCTGGACGGCGCTAAAACGGTTTTTTCCACGGGAAAAACTATGGAAGAGGTAGGAAGTAAGCATCTTAGTCGAAAACATCTTTTGTAGTTCAAAAGTGTCATTTCTTTTCTCCCTGCAAAAATTTGTGTCGCATACGAGAATCGAATTTGCTGGTCTGAAGTATGCCCGAAAATTCGAAAAAAAACTTGCAGCATCTCAAACATTATTGAAGGTGTGTATGTGTGCTACAGATGCTGGGCGCACCCATTGGCCTAGAAATTCTGCTTCCGAAACCTCACTGAAGTTCTCACGCAGGTGTTTTTTGAGATTGACATTCATTTATGCAGATTACCTCGAGGAATGTGGGCAGGGGAGGTAAGGGGTATAAATGGGGAGGGCGGGGGGGGGGGGGGGAGGGGTCGTGCGGATGGGTACCCTCAAGGAGGGGTCGTAAATGAGGGTCCCGGATCGCATCAACACGCTTGACCCTGAGTCTCACTGACATAATTTACTCGGATAGTATTCGAAAATCGAATGATATTCGAAAATCGATCATCATTCGAGAACCGAATAATATTCGAAATTTGAATATGGAATGATATTCGATATTCGAATATTATTCGATTCGAAAACTTCCATTTTCGAATAATATTCGATAGTCGAATATTCGAAATTTTCGACTTTCGAATAAAATTCGATAGTCGAATATTTGAGAAAAATTTCGAATTTATCAAAGTATAGTGTACATGCATAAAGGTAAGGGAAATGCCATAGTTTGTCGGCAACTGTGTTTGAGGTTGCCGAGATTGTCGAAGTTGCCGAAGTCAGAGACAGCTTAGAAAGGCGAAACGTAGAGGGTTGTTATGAGGTCCTACAACCTCGGCAACCCCGACAAGCCTGGCAAGCAAAGGCACCCCGACAACCACGCAACCTCCACAGTCGCCGGCAACCTATGACCGTTCCCTAACGTGCGTACGGGCGCAAATCGCACCTGACGCTAAGGGTTCCTTCATACTACGCCGCAGGACGCGGCGTGCTGCGGCAGCTGCTGCGTCCTGCGGCGTAGTATGAAGGAACACTAACCCGTAGAAATCATGACCACCTTCCACTCCCCCCCCCCCTCTCTCCTCCACCTGTCTCCCGCCACCTCCGTAATCCCTCTAACAATTTTCACCCCTCAGGAGAGAGGAGCAAGTACAAAATTGACAAATTTCACTAAATCTTATGCTCATGTGCAATGATTGTTGCGGGCCGAAAGCAATTATTTCAGGCGCGCATTGGCGCTATTTCCGAAACAATGACGGATCAGCAAGCAAAGGAGGTCTTTAAGGCGTACCTGAAGGAGAACAAGGTAGTTATTGATTGCAACTACTCATTATTTCGATTGATGTCTGTTTGATGTAAGGTACTCTTGGGGTAAATCGTAATCAAATTTGTCCTTTTCTACTATTCTCTTTCGGATTAATTTTCTGTGAGGAAGATTCTAACGAAGAGAGGCGGTTTTTTAGTCGTGGGATTCTAAACAGAATCGCTACGTGAGGCCATTTCGCACGGTACGAATGATTCGTAAAGCTAAACTCTACCAATCTAGTCATCTATCTTCACAAGTAATCATTGAGCGAAGTTTGAATCAAAGTGGTCCTGTATGGGATTTTCTATAGTAAGCACGGAAGTTGAACCTTTAGTGATAAAGATTGAGCACAAAAGCATTTGAATAAATTGTAATTCAGTGCGATTCTTCTGAGAATGTGTCTGCATTTACCCCATTTTAGGAGGCGGGTATCGATCTACTCTTGCGTCTCTTGCTATGGGAAAATGGAATTTCGGGCTTTTCTCAAAATGCTGATTAGAAAGACAAGACTTTAGAAATTTTAAAAAACGCCGAAAGGTTACCGCATCACATTGCTTTTCCTTATAAAGCAAATGATGCCGTACTCGCATCTAGCATTTTTTGAAAAAAAATTCGCGAATTCAACCTTACAATTGTGACACTTAACTTGTATGGTGCCAGTGAACGAAGTGAATATCATTTTTACAGACAGTAACTCTGATAATTTTTTTACGTAATTACTTCTGTTTTTTTCACTTCGTTTCGTGAAGTTCTTCAAAAAAACAATTATTTACCACACGACCACTGTTGAGCCGTAATTATGAAGGCAAAAAACGGCATAGTGTGAAACGGTAGGATTTCAAAAAGAAAATTCTAACCATATATGATTTGCTAATATATCTTGTAAAGGGCGACGGCGGCATCAAGGCGACGTCCAAGGTTGTGCGCAACTTGAATCGCATGGAGGACCCAAATGCCTTCTTCAAGGGAGCCGCTGGGTTCAAATCCATCCAGGTTTGAGAATCATTTGACCGTCTCTGACTTTATGTGCGTCCTACACCATTAAGATCGGCGGCAGAAAGGGTAAAACGGTGTTGCTGACTAGCGAACATGGGCAGGTGCATAGAGCGAATCCAAACGACAGGTTTGCACAGCATTTACATAAACTTTTTTTTGCGGAAGTCAACAAAAGTAAACAGGGGCTTTCGGATTGCATCATAATACCGTTGTTCAGGGCCACTTATTCTGCGGAAACATTTTCGCAGGTACCCAAAGTACAAAAAATAGCAAGATTGCGGCAGTGCCTCGGCGGTGACTATGAATGTCACGAACAGCTTGGCCGGCTCAATCCACAGCAGAAGGCACGGCTTAATAAGGTACTTCATTAAAGTTTACCTCGATCTGATGAGGTACTTCTTCATGACCACCACCTAATGAGAAACATCAGAGCTACAGATAAAACAACAACAACATTCTAGGTCTTCGGTGGCGCTGCAAAGTACGACAAAAGGATTGTCGATTACGCTACGAAACTTGCAGAGCAAATGAACGTACGCAATGATCCTGACGCTTTCATGTCGCTGGTGGAGGTGGTAGCTGCTGAAGCGAGAGGTAGCGATTAGCTCATGACACGTAAATGCACTAAACTGACTCCATGCGCTTAAAGGCAGCGGCACGGCAAAATGACAAATTTGGAATATTCATCGTTCTCTGTTCCCCTAGATGAGCTAAGTCCAAGACTGTGCTTTGCAGCTTCAAAAGATATCACTAACCCGCTTTTCCAGACGTAAAAAGTCCTATTTGGGCGGAACGCGTAAGCCTGCCCTCTAAAGCGCGTTTGGCTTGTGAGTGGAGACACCGCACCTACCACACCCACGAGCCAATCGCGCTCTAGAGCGCAGGCATACGCCGTCCGCCCAAATAGACTTTTCACTTCTGGAAAAGCTGGTTATTGATATCTTTTGAAGCTGCAAAGTACAGTCTTGAACTTAGCTCATCCAGCGAACCGAGAACGATGAACATCCCAGCTTCGACATTCTACCGAGCCGCTGCCCTTAATGCTAGGTAAGAATGATTGGCAGGGACATTGGTGGAGGGGAGAGGCGAGGAAGATCTTGATTCGGTTAGAGTATATAAAAATAGGTTTTGCAGGCAACAGAAACTTTGACTTCAACAACACCGCTGATTTCCAGCGCAATGTAAATTCCGACCTTGCTCGGATTCACAAGTTGGCAGCATCGAAGCGCCTGCGATTCGCCGACGACTTTAAGGCGAGATTTTCAAGATGTCTTATGAGCATTAGTCTTTTGCCGTTATGGATGTGCAATGTGACTACAGTAATTGAATGAATAGTTAAGGCGCTGTATCATTTCCGCAAGCACGGTGCTGAATTTATGGAAATGTGTGAGCTCAAATTCTACCTCGGCAAACTACCGAACGACATTCGTGCAAACGGCAATCTCACTGATGTCTGCGACATAAAAGTTGTTGCACCGGTAAATTTTAACAAGTCATGGGGATTTTTCTGCGTTTTCGTAGGGGATAACTACACTCACAAGGAGAGGATACTTAGTCGAAAGCACCGATCCAGATGAGACATACATCATCGTGACCTGCTCGGAGCGCTGATTTCAAATCTGGCAAAATCAGCTGCGGAGCGCCTTTGGGTGAGGAGCTATGACCGTTTCAAGAGCCAAAAATTGAGTGGGTAAAGAGAGTGAAATTGATTGTTACAACATGTATATTTCGCAGATAGACTCGCTTTGAATGCGAGTATAGCAGACAGACTTTTTTCTTTGCGCAGACTAATTTGACAGACATCGCTCCCCCATTCGAGCTATACTGGAGACTTCTGCGTATAATTTTTTTCTTCCCTCGACTCAAATTTTCTTCACAAAAACCCATAACTCGTTATCCAAAGGCGCTCCGCAGCTGATTTTGCCAGATTTGAATTCAGCGCTCCGAGCACGTCCAGATGATATATGCCTCATCTGGATTGGTGCTTTCGACTAAGTATCCTCTCCTTGCCAGTAATGTACAAAAAGCGGATTACAAATTATAACAACGTACATTCAGTCGCACCGCTTCCTTCATCCATGAGTGGTCCATCTCACAAGGAATGCATGTTTAGTCGAAATGGCCTTTCAGATGCGATGTATACCCTATTGAAGGGCATAATATGCTGTCTAAATCTGCCTTCCTTTCTTGCAGAACGCTTATGGACGAGGAGTTATGAGCGCTTATTGGAGCAAAATATTTATTGTGCAAGTACAATAATAGCCGTAATACTTTTTCTAGCTCTTCAACAAAACAGTGACAATCATTAGAGCACTTTCAAAAAATATTGGTTGCAATATTTGAGGGCTGTTAAGGTTTTAGCAACTCATTTTATTCAAAATTCACATTCAGTTTTTGACTCCAACAAACGCTCATAACTCCTCGTCCATAAACTTTGGGGAATCCGTGTTTTATGCCCTTTTATATGGTATACATCTCATTTAAAAAGGCCACTTTGACTAAACAAGCTTCCCTTGTCAGTACAACATATGAATGCCAAACTGAAGTACTACCTTAAGAGTTCTCTTCTAGGACGGTGCCGTAGATATGTTCACGCGTAAAACGTACTACAAGCCGGACGACTCAATGCTGGTGGTGATCGAGAAGAACGGCATGGAGAAGATCAGCACTATTTACAAGGATGCGGGTGAGCATCTGGGCATAATTATGAAGCCGTCACACTGCCTTTTTCCATGCTAGTATACTCTTCGTGGTGCACAGCGACTTGAAAACGGAAGAAGTTTGAAAATGGTAAAAAATTCATGTACTTCAGGAGGCTGGAAGCAATTCGAATCTCGCTTTAACGTCACCAACATTTCTACGCCCGAGATTGCGCTGGGGAAGTTCGCTGCGCTTGCCGGTCTCTCTAGCTGGCAGATGAAGCTACACAGCATGGAACATGGAAAAGTCTGGGACAGCCTTGACGCCTGTTCTGTCGGTGACAGAGACCTTATCGCGAAACTGGTGTCCATTTTGGTGCATGAACAGGTCGAATTTCTCGACAGTAGCGAGGACGAGGGTTTCTATGATGAGTAAATTATCAGCATGTACCTACCACGACGTAAAATTATTTACAATATTACTGAATACGCTATGTATACACATTTTGTGCCTATCCTAGTACCATAAACTGATAGCTGCCGAATTACTGTCTTGAATTTTGTTTTGGAAGAGCTGCACTTTGTAAAACCTACGATTCTCACTCCAAGCTTGGAGCTATGTTGCCAAAGCAAATAAAATAAATTCTAATTGCATAGCATAAGCGAGCATTGATGAGCGAGATTTCCAACTACAACGCCTATGCTAGTATCATTAACTGTTACTATTTATCAAACTGATTACCCATTTAGGACTTATGGCACGGTCGTGTTGTGCGAAAATATTAAAATGTATAGCTTTTTCTGCACTTGCTTCAACGCTATTCATCTTTTGCGAAGCACAGAACATTTTGGATAGTCTGGAGTGAGAATTTGCAGGCCTTAAAAAGTAAACCTCTTTCAGAATAATACCCAGTGTCATTTTCCATCCTTTGAAGTTCCAAAAGTCAGTGATTAGAAATGGTTCCTGCCCTAATATTGCCAACTTATTTTCACTTTGACAATACGTGTTAATTTTCACAGCATTTGACACAAGAAATAAACGCTCATAAGGATGCACCTATTATAAAAGTTGTTCAGGATGGAGGCTTGAAAAATTTTAAAAGTTGTTTTGATGGAGGCTGATTTTAGATGGTAAACTCCGTGTGCTACAATCGCTACAGCAGCCGTATCTTTCTTCCTTTTCTTTCGCTTTTATTAGGTTGGTACTAAGTAATGTAACTTTACCTATAAGTTCTCTCTTTTTGTTACTCGTATTCAGCGCGTAATTCCCTCTCTGCAAATCAACAAAAATTAAGGTTCCACCTGCTAAGTATTGGCGGGTGTTTGCAATTTCACAGAAGGCGTTTGTTTGATTTCCTGAAAACGCCAGAGCTGCATTTGTCTTGAATGTGTATTTCTTGTTTAGTTTAGTGAACCAACCTCCTCTAGCAACGCATAGACAACTGGATCGCTGTGCATGGTTGATCTAGGTCGGACACGGTTTCTTATTTGCTTCGAACCCATACAACCACTGGACCAGTCCTTAGAGAATGCGTAGATATTTACTCTATTTTGTGTGAAAGGAGCAGTGCGTTTTCGTTGGGAAATTTTCGATGGCAATTATCGATTCAGTGATTTTTTGCATTACGCTCTGCGGAAAATCGGCGGGAGCGGCAGGAGAGCGTGCTGATTACAAATAAAATATTCAACTTCATCCCTCTATTGATTTGTTGAGATTTTTTTTGCACTTTTGTTAAATGAGGTGGAAGAGTGCGCGGGGATTTGTTTAGTCGCTGAGCATTAGATATTCTTAAGAACAGTAATTGCCCTAATCTGCACTCAAAATTGAACATCGCAAGCGGGCTTGAAATTTTCGAAGCCTTCGACACCCTTATTGCTGCGTAACGGCCGTTTAGCGGCTAGTAAATTTTATAGAAATAACATACTCCTAGGTCTGAGAAGGGAATTCGATACTTTGAAATGACAGCTAGCACCACCATCCGTCCGCTATTTGGATTTTACGAGTCCCGCCAACTAATTTGAGCGTACCCAAAAAACGATTAAACGAAGAGTGGTATTTGAGTAGAGGAACAACTACTGCCATATGTAGCCGTCTCCACTGCCTACTACTCCTCACACCTTAAAGGCAGTGTCTCACCAGAGATTGTGTCTCGGAGTTATTGCGAATTGCAAGGCTAGCGACCTTTATAGCCCTGTACGGGCTCTAATTTGCGCAAAAAGCCCAGCAACCTCGTTTTACGAAGCTCCCGTAGAAGCAACGCGGACGCTGCTTCGCCCTAGTTCTGGTCGCAGAGTTGAACATGTCAAAAAGGATGGCTTCGTCTGGAAAGACGTTTTAACACGGTAGAAGAAACGGACAAGTCGTCCAGCGCGCGCAGAAATGCCCGCGAGCCACTTTGAGCTCAATTTTCTCAGTGTAGAAGAGCACAAAAGACTTGGGCATTGGCCAAGTAAGGGGTCCCCCAATGAAGTTAATAAAAATCTAGTCTACCTCAAATCTGGTAAGACATTGCCTCTAAACAGCAGCGTGAGCGAAATGATCCTTAAAAAACACATTTTTGTCATACCTTCACACGAACGACATTTTCGCATTTATGAAAGTACTAGCTGGCTTACCCGGCTCCGCCGTATCCGGACCAAACTTGGCACACATACACTTCGGGCCCCGGCGGGTGTCACAGTCCACTTTTCGTTATCGATCGATGTCGATTTTACCGATTTTTATCGATTTTTTTGCAGAGTTCACCTACAGGGCTAGGAGTTGGCACAGGGGGGGGGAAGTGAGCATGGGGATTCCGAATACAATATTAGTTTTCAGAATCATCGATTACTTTTATTGATTTTATTGATTTTTTGTAAATTTTGACATGCGAGGCTGGGATTTTGCACAGCGGGGTAATCGAGCATGCTGATTACGAACACAATATTAGTTTTCAGGATCGTCCATCACTTTTATCGATTTTTTTGTAATGTTTGACCTGCGGGGCTGGGAGTTTGCACAGGGGGTAATCGAGCATGCAGATTACGAATACAATATTAGTTTTCAAGATCGTCCATCACTTTTATCGATTTTATCGATTTTTTGAAAATTTGAGCTAGGGGGCTGGAATTTGGCACAGGGGTGTAATCGAGCATGCTGATCACCCCCCTTGGGGATGATCAGCATGCTCGATTACCCCCCTGTGCGAACTCCCAGCCCCGTAGCTCAAACTTTGCAAAAAAATCGATAAAATCGATAAAAGTAATCGATAATCCTGAAAACCAATATTGTATTCGGAATCCCCATGCTCGATTACCCCCCTGTGCGAACTCCCAGCCCCGTAGCTCAAACTTTGCAAAAAAATCGATAAAATCGATAAAAGTAATCGATAACCTGAAAACCAATATTGTATTCGGAATCCCCATGCTCGATTACCCCCCTGTGCCAACTCCCAGCCTCGTAGGTGAACTCAGCAAAAAAATCGATAAAAATCGATAAAATCGATATCGATCGATGACGAAAAGTAGCCTATGACACGCGCCGGGGCCCGAAGTGTATGTGTGCCAAGTTTGGTCCGGATCGGTTCAGAAATGGAATTTTCTATTCGGAACATACGTACATACATACATACATACATACATACATACAGACAGACAAACAGACATTCAGCTTTATATATAAGATAACAATACCCCTGTTTGTTTTTAATCTTTCGCTTCGGACCAGGGCTCGTTACGAGCTGGCACCGGGGAAACTTCAAAACGAAGTCCCTTTTGATCTTGAAAATTTCCTACGGAGTCCCCTTTGACCCTATCAAAACGTTTAAAAACTCTCAAAAGAAAACGTCGACTAAAGAAATGGAAGGAACTGCAAAATTCCGTTCATCTAAAACGAAACAAATAAATCGCTCGGGTTGCTGTTGGCTGAACGCACGCGAGCGTGCCTGCAAAGCGGCTATCGAGTACGGGCGCTATGATAACTCATGCGCGCGAATGTCATTGGTAGCGCGCAAGAGACACGCTCGTGGTCGCTCAGTCCGGGCGATTCCGTGCAGTCAACTATACAACATTTCGAAGAACAATACAAGAATAAACGATACAAGAATACAAGGACGGCAAATAATGAAATGAACCAAGTGATAAAATGAAACCGGCGGAATACGCGTTGCATTTTTTGCAGGAACACTATATTAAGCAGGAAATCTCCTCGACTATAGCTCTACGTCCTAACATAGTCCTGCGTGACATCGCCATGCAGCCTCATAAACGACACGAACGACCGAGCTGGGCGAGAGCGCCTCATCTAGATTAACGAAGGCTACTAAGGCGGTATCTTATATATAAAGCTGAATGTCTGTATGTCTGTCTGTATGTCTGTCTGTCTGTATGCCTGTACGTATGTGCGGAATAGAAATTTTTATTCCTGGACCGATTTGGACCAAACTTGGCACACATATACTTCGGGGCAGGGAGCGTACGAAAAGTAGCCTATGACACGCTCCCTGCCCCGAAGTGTATGTGTGCAAAGTTTGGTCCCGGGCGGAGCCGGGTTTGCCATCTAGTTTGTTCCTATACCTAGATGCCACTCCTCTTTTCAAAGCGATTTTTATTATTTGGAGGAACTCGCAAAATTGAAATAGTCGTCGGGTTTGGGGGTGCAACTATTCTACCCTTCTAAGTAAAAACAGTTTGGGTAGTATGCGTACATCGTATACTAGACTGCAACGAAGTTATCTGGTTTTTTCGATTGGAAAGCAGTAAATTTCCATAGAAATTGCTCTCCAAAACTTGAATAATTTGTTAAAAATTCTCGTTCAAATTGGAGGATTTGTTTCTTTCTTCTGCTTGTAAAACTAAAGCACTTGTCTGTCATAGAGACACAGTCTGCAAGAGCGCGAATGATTAGCTTTATTTACAAACTTATTTCCTAGAACGTAAGCATATGAAAAGGGAACTGAAACTCGTAGGAGCCTGGTATGTTTCAAACCTTGACGTACAAGCTATAGTCACAATTAAAGAGCGTAAAATCCTTTACACATTGACTTTACTGTTTTTGAGCTTTATGAAGATGATAGAAAATTACAGCAAAAGTAAGTTATATGCCGCAGTGTTCATTGTGTAAATTCTGGCTTTTTTCTGAAGTATTCCCTGACGAAGCAGTACCATATCGCATACAATTGTCCAGGAATCCAAAACATCAGAGTAAGAATGGCATCGATGAGAACTTCATTTGTGCATTCTTTCGTGGAGTGGAGAACTGCCAGTGGCTGAAATTAGGCAATAGGAGCGCTGCTATGATAATGGAAAAGTCTAAACTTACTGGCATGAACACAATAAAGAAAACTTCCAGGATTTTGCCGATCACTCTAGATCTGTCCATGTCCATTTTCTGCAACAAAGCCATTTATGAAATGAAGTACCAGTGCTGTCACATGCTGCGTGGAATTTTTTGTGGATTTTTATGTGAAAAAAAAGCCAACTTATAGATCACTCATGGTTTTGAAACAAGGTTACTAAAAGCCGCGTCAGATTAGATTTTAAATGAAAAATTATAAAGAGACTAAAGAGAAGTGATTGTCCTGTCGATGGCTACTCCTTTATAGTCATTCCATATTTGCAGAGTCATCGCTAGCACCGATGAATTAGAAAGTGAATCTTTTATGGACTGGAACAGCCAGTATCGCTTGTGATTAACAGTAAACAGCTTCTGAGTTATCACCATCCCAGACATTTTTATCAGAAGCGCTTATGCGCTAAATTTACGGCACAAGCTGACACCGAATTTCTTGTTTTGGACAGCGTTGCCCCAGCATGCTGTAATCTGACAAATAAGTGATTGGCAATGTCTTCTTCTTCAAGAAATAATAGAGTATATCCCGAGTACTTAACGTAACATGAGTAAATGCTACCACTAGTAGAAACGCGAAGAAGCTTTGCTTTGTACAGAAGAGAAATGTTCAGTTTCTGATGCGTGGAATTTGCGGAAACGCCTAGGAAGTTTTGATAGAAGGTAGACTATCAGTTAACTGAACAAAAGCTTGATGCTTTTTATGGTACGAAGTTTATAGCAATATGTTCTTCGTATGTTGAAATGCTCTCAAATTTTTGTTTATACTATTCTCCATGGTTTCAAATGACAGAAAAGGAGTGCTATCAAGTACAAAGTAGTATATAGTACAAGTATCAAGTACATCTCAGAGAATTTTCGAGAGCTCTAAACGACACATATTACAGGATGCGTCAAAAGTTTGGGAGCTACTTTGCAACACTCTAGTTTGCGCCTATAAAAGATTTTGAACTTTTACCGCTTAATGCTGCAGTACATAGCTCTCTACAAAATAAACTTCTTACGGTTAGACCTCAAAATATGTGTTATATGGTTTTGTAAGAAATAAGATCATCAAGCCACTGCTTTTGCAATGCAAGAAAATCAAACTAGTACAGCTTATTCCGTAACTGCAGATATTGCGAATATTCTACACAAATTGATACCCACCTATAAAGAAGGTTTTGCGCGCTTACATCGTAGTAGTTGTACTTGCCAGAAGCTGTCAGGTTGTCCGTAAATTAATGCAGGTTCCTCACTCGATTGCGGCAGTGTTACTATAAAAAGGTGAGAAGCACATCATTCGATAGAGCAAAGCAACCCCTACAAGACATTAGAACAATCGCAAAAAGCTTGATCCACGTGAAGTTTGAGAGCCAAATACAAGAAGATTCAAATAACCAATACCAGATTTCCATCCAAAAGATCTTGCCAACTACTTGATCAAGTATATATTGTCCACATCATATGTACAAACGCGATATTTTTCTTCTGCGGTTAGAGATTGAGAAAATGAAGGTTGACAGGCCCTGGCAAGCTGAATGCTGAGCCAGTCTGACATAGGTAGTTCCATACTACAAAACCTTAAAAGTATAACCATAGATTTTCACCTTCATTTTCCTCCAAGGGCTAGTTTCCGAGAAATATTGAATTTAGCACAAAAACCTGAAAAAGGCGATACTTTCGCATTTTCAGCCCATTTCAATTTTCAGTTTTTGGCCATTGTAAAAATGCGATGAGTGTGCATAATGCTTGATATAGAGAGTATATGCGTGACCAAGCTGGAGGTCCGCAGGATCTCTTTTGGAAGGATATCTGATTTCTAGATACTTTAATTCTTTTTCAAACATCACGAGGATCAGACCTTTCGTTCTAATGCAGTCTTATAAAGGTTGCTTTGCTCTATGAAATGATATGCTTCCCACATTTTTATATTTATACTGCCGCGATCGCCTAAGGAAGCTTCATTAATTTACGGACAACATAATATATTCCTGTAAACGGAAAATGTAAATCTGCAAAATTATTACCGTGTCAATCATTTATCTTTGTAACGAAAAAAGCTATAGGAGCACTACAGTCACTGAATCTGTAAGGTTGATGCATAATTCTTGCATCAAAATTCTGGAAGCTACTTTAGTTTCGTCAGTTTCGATAAGATCTTCCGATTTGATTTATTAGGTGGTCCGAAAGTTCGTGCCATTTTTCAAACCTATCCACAAATCATTCAGACTGAAGATAAACAAACATCCTAGGAAGTGTTCTATGCAAAATTTCTTCCTCTCTTTAGCCGTAATGTTTTGTTTGGATTCCTTTGCTGTTCGCTTGAAAAATCGACATAATATTCAACCCATGGTTTTTGCCTACCCCAAATTTAGCTATTTTTCAAAATTTTCATTTTGGACTTCTGGAGATGCCTCGATAACAGTTAGATAGAGCAAACAAAATTCCATTTAATACAATTTTTTGGCATCGATAGCTCGCTTTCCAGTATTTTTAAAAACAAGTTTTCCAAAAGTCTTCACATTTACGAAGTTTTGAAATATACACAAACGCTTCAAACACCACGAAATCTTCGCAAATTGGAACTTTCAAGAATCGATTATGATTAAACACTAATTATAACAAACAAATGAGTTTTTACCGCCTCGAAATATTGATTTGTGAAATTTTCGGGTGCAGCCTGAGGCGGATCAAAAAACTAAAATTATGGCAATTTTCGCCTCGAGGGCTTTACAAATCGAAAGAAAAAATATCTGCCAGAAAGAGGAGAATAAGCTGCATCGAATGACACCCTAGCTGTTTGCCGTCTGTTGTTTCTGTTGTTCCACGAGATTTAAGATAAACAAATGACAAATTTGGTAGCATCAAAATGATAATTTTAGAAAATTTGCCTAGGTAGCTGTCAATGCGAAAAAAATGTTTTGAATAGAATTTTGTTTGCTCTACCCTAACTGTTATTAAAGCGTATCCAAAAGTCCAAAACCAAAATTTTGAAAAATAGCTAAAGTTGGGATAGGCAAAATCATGGGTTGAAGATTATGACGATTTTCCAAGCGAACAGCAAAGGAATCCAAACAAAAACATCACTGCTGAAAAGAGGAAGGAATTCTGCATAGAACTTCTTAAAGTGTTTGTTTAGCTTTAATCTGAATGATTTGAGGATAGGTCTAAAAAACGGCACGAACTTTCGGACCCACCTAATGCATTTAAGAGAAAAAAACCTGCTTTTCCGAATGACTCGAATCAAACCCTGTTACGTATGGCAACGATATAAGCTGAATAGAGAAATACCCAGAGAGCAATTTTGAAATTTTGTCGCTAAAATTGCTAAAATGTTTGCTGAATCCTAAATTTATTTGGTCTTGGTTTTATGACGTATTTTTTGACCAGAACAAGTTGGTTGATCGGATGTCACCAAGAATAATTTGTCGATCTCTTAAGTTAAACTTACTGATTTTGTTCCAAATTGACTTCTAAAATGTAGCATAGAATGCTATTGCACTTTAAATATACACAACAAAGAGAAGAATACTGTGTAGATTGATTAGTTTGTTTGAGCATTTTAAGGTATTTTCCCTAATTTTGGTGCAAGAATTGTGCTTCAACCTAATAATAATAAGGCTCTACAATATCACTCTCAGAATGTGCAAAATTTCCGTGAATGTCGCGGAATCCCGGGAAATCCGCGACCTTCCGCGAAATTCTGGAAGTTCCGCGAAATTCATGTAAATTATGCAAATTACGCAGGGCCATGACTTCTTTCAGAATGAATGTATTGTATTCAAAATCCGAAAACAGCGTTGTATTTAGCTCCTCAAGGCGAATATTTTGGTATACAGATTGTCTCCAATATCCTGTTTTCAATAATCTTGAATTTGCATGCGAACGCCTTTTCGCATGGGTGTAACGCGAAGCATCACAAATAGGAGACTGCGGTGGGCACCATTCGATAGTACTTTTTTCAGTAGATTATCCTGCGCTAAACAGCAACCAAAGACTCTTTCAAAAGAGATAGAAGAACCGATGAACTCAAGAAAAATCAAGCTATTCTAAGTTCTACTAGCCGTAAATTTCTTCAAAATGAACATTTTCGAAATCCGAAAGCAGATCCTCAAGATCTTATTGTATTGGATCTGGTGGCTGTGTGTGCCTGAGCCGCTTGGTTGAATATCAAAGCAGATTCGTGGCTAGAGCTCAAATCTATTTAATTAGTTCCAATACAGCAGGATAGATTCCTTAAGAAATGTGAACACAAAATTCGTGACCACCGTGTCCTACAATCACTTAGGTGGAATTTCTACGAAGCAGGCGATCTTTACATTTTGGGCAAAACTCATAAGGCGTGATATCGTAGGCCCGTAACTCTGCGAATACTGCAGATTGGAGCCAGATTCATGCAGCATTTAATAGCACACTTTCCAGTGAATTTAGCCTGTAGAGGCAAGCAAGCAGATTTTCTAAGAAGTGCTCGAAAAATGCAGGCGAACCTATGAACTTTCGTGGGTTAGATAGAGTTCCCATCACATCTCTGCTGGAAAACTCTGTACTCCGCGCAAAAGACGATTATCGTAAACAGCGTATTCGAAAACTCTTTGAGCGAAGTTTCCTCACAATCCAAGATCATCGACATTTTGACCAAAACCCATCGGCGAGCTTCAGCTTCCATTCGTAGAACGAAAATCAAATAACCCGAAATTCTTTGGAAACTGCTCATGGAGGTTATCTGACCTGCTGATTACGAAAATCACATTTGCTTAGCAGGAGAGCTTTCCATTTTAGAGTTACGTTGGGCAAAATTTGAAACAACACGATTTCTTCAGAATTCACCAGCTCTTCTATCTTTTTTTTTTTTTGAAAAAGATTCTTCAGTTGCTTTTTAGCGCTCGATAGTCTGCGGAAACAGCACAATCCAATAGTGCTTATTGGAGCCTTCACATTCTATGTGCGCTACGTTGCGACCTTGCGAATATACGCGCGCAGAAAATTTTGAAAAAATTGGAAATAGAATTTCAAGGACATGCTGTATACCGGAAGATTTGCCTTGAAGAGCTGATCACAATGCTGCTTTCGGGTCCGAAGATGTTTATTCTGAAGGAAGTTACGGCTAGTAGAACTTGGAACAGCTTGATTTTTCCAGAGTTTATCGGTTCTTCTATCTCTTTTGAAAGAGAGTCTTCGGTTGCTGTTTAGCGCATGATACTTTACTGAAAGAGTACTATCGAATGGTGCCCACCGCAGTCTCCTATTTGTGATGCTTGTTGCGTTACACCCATGCGAAAAGGCGTCCGCATGCAAATTCAAGGTTATTGAAAACAGGATATTGGAGACTACCTGTACATCAAAAGATTCGCCTTGACGAGATGAATAGAAAGCTGTTTTCGGATTTCGTATATACTCATTCGGAAAGAAGTTATGGCCCCGCATAATTCACATGAATTTCGCGGAAGTTCGCGGAAGTTCCAGAATTTCGCTGAATTCCCGGAATTTCGCGGAAGTTCGCGGAATTCCCGGGATTCCGCGACATTCACGGAAAATTTGCACATTCTGAGAGTGCTATTGTATTAGTTCCATCTGTCTTCTGCTAAGCATCTATTAAAATTCGGGTGATAAGACAGTTCCTAGACGTAGATCTGCTTCGCAGTTGTATTCAACTCCAGTATGCAACGAACACATGTCTTCACCTGAATTCCCAATATTTTTATTTGTAAACATTGTGAGAAATTTTCGTCATACTAATATACAGGGTGTCCCAAAAAGATGTGCACACTGTTTGATTGCTAATAACTCTCTTGCTTTCATGTCTTTTGCCAAGCTTGAGGTACCATTCTGTAGAGCGGGGATAAACCTAGATTTACAGTATGGAGGAACTTATCAGCCGCTTTTCATTACTGTAGAATTACGGTAGGAATTTCGAGGAGGATTTCGAGCAATGGAAAGCTGTATTTTGCCTCAGAAAAAAAAACCAAATAAGCCAGAAACTCTTGAACTGGGTTAATCGCGGTCGCTGATTCTAAATATGAAAACTGCACGTCAGTACACTGTTTCTTTCATGAGTTATTTCAGATTTAGGGTAACAACCGATTTTCCAATGTTCAGCAGAAATGTGAATACGCCGTCAAGAAAGCTCAAAAAACTGATGGAAAGCTATGTAGTGAAATCAGCATGCCTGAAAACCTTGCTACATATTTTTTTAGATTTTTTTGTAATTATTCTATTAAAAGGCTTATTCCACAGTGATGCTGTATGTTGGAAGTCCATACCGCAATCCTACAATAGCAAAAAGAGATTGGAGCTTCGCTTAATACTGTAAATTTAAGATTATCCTCTCTCTACAGAATGGTACCTCAAGCTCGGCAAAAGATGTGAAAGCAAGAGAGTTATTAACGATCAAACAGTGTGCACATTTTTTTCGGGACACTCTGTATATTGTGGCCATAAGCTTGCTCTACCTTGCTGCATTTTTTCAAGGGAAAGAAGAGTCACCGTGAAGGCATGAGATAAATCTCCTTATATGCTCAAAAAAGTACTAAGCTCCCAGACTTTTGATGCACTTTATAATACAACAAGGTTCCATACATTTAAGGGACTAACAGCTTGCAAAGAAAGATCCCCGGCTTTTGTAAATTTCATTTCCTGACGTTTTTTCTTCGCTGTTGGTCAAAATTTGGGGCAAAAAGATCTCACACTTTCAAGAAAAGCTTCAGCGTTTTAACATCTGCTCCAATTTTCTCCGTTGACAAAGAAGCTTTTTGCTGCCAATATTTGCAGTCAAAGGAAATCTTCTAAAATCTCCTACATCTAACATCTTCTTTCTTTACAATCAAGTAATGCTAAAGAAGTAATTGTGCCCGTAGTAGTTCTTCTAACGGTCTATCAATAATGATAGTATTACTGTTTTTCGATGAAGGGTCCTCGTTTCAAACTATCGAATAAAAGACTTCTCTCCATTCATCGACCGCACGCAGTGACCGTCACTGCGACGACCGCGACGCGCGGCTAAAACATTGCGAGAGCAAGAATTCGCACAATTGCGATTTGTACTGGGACAAGCATTTCACTGCGCGTCGCGTGCGCCGCAGTGAGGATCAGTCCGTGCGGTTAATGAATAACCTATACCTTCCATCAATGCCTTCAAATTAACGCAAAAATTAGCACGGACTAGTCAAAATATTGGCCGTATTTACACTATAAATTGTACGCTAGGCTCCTGGCACCCGGTTCCAAATTGGAGAATGCCAAGCTTTCGTTATTTAAAATTTATTGTGCTGTTCAACCCCTCTTGATGAATTTTGCTATAGATGCTATAGTAGACGTAATCCGTCTAGTCACCTCGGTGCCGTATGTGTTACTGCACACAAATTTGAAATCCCGGAAGAAGCGCTGGGGTCCCGCCTTGCCGTACTTACACCAAGTGCACAGACAGCTCAAATTTGACGTCAAACTGACTGTGTTTTCCTTAGTTTAATGCTTTTTTTGTTCTTAGCTTCACGCACGGTCTCATTTTCAATGATTTGCACCTTTATACGTCGTGCTTGCCGTTTAGTTCGAACCTCAACATCTATCACTTTTACTGTCAGGTAAGGGGGGGGGGGGGGCAGAGGGGAGATCTTGCAGGATTTTGAAGTAAATGTACTTTCTTCAGTATTGTCGTATAAAGAAAGAGTAGAGTATCTTTTAGGCTGTGCAAGTTTCAACTTCTTTCTCACCGATATCGAAATCGGTTTTTGATGCCGAGTTTCTATTGCACTGGAAAGAGCTGATCACGCTCTTTGAATCATACTAGCTGGTTTCGATGGAAAGCTCCTACTCCGATATGTTAGCTTCCGAAAAAGGAAATCTCAAAAGGCAAATAGATGCATTTTCTACATCTTGTAATTTTTGCATATGAAAATAGGCGTTTTTTGCACAGTTTGTTAATTGTTATGGAGAATGGTGTTTGTTTGTCAATTCAAGACAAAAAGAGATTAATTTGCTCCAAGAGATCAAGGGTTAATCAGGATGTCCCTAAACAAGACTTTTCGGGGGACGGGAATGATGTCCTGCACTGAAAATTGTTGGGCAAGCTGAAGACGGTCGACGGTACCGTACACAGCCCAACTGCGGGTGGGGGACATTAGGTCGCCGAAAAAGGGCGGTCCCCGCGGTCATTTGTGACAAATACGCACCCTTGTACAAGCGCGGACATGCGTTCCTGCAGGGAATCCGAGCGGGACTCTTCCAAATTCGGCGACCTAATGTCCTCCACCCCCTAACTGCACCGTTTAAACTGGACCATATCGCAGAAAAAGCCCAGACAAATCACTGGACAGATCCAGCGAGTTTTTCTATAGGACGAAACATGACCCCATACAGCAAACGTCGTCAAAATTATACCGCAAGATTGAATCGAAGTACCAACGTACTACACCCCAAATCTCGCTCTATCAGATTACCATTTGTTCTGCTCCCTCGCATACCTTATGAATGGTGCATATTTCAATTTCAGAGCATAATTTGAGCGTTAGCAGGGTAAAGCGGGGGGTGCGGCACTCGACCGTCGGATACGACCCCCCCCTCTGATTGCTGTCTTAATAAGACCCCCCTCCTAAACTATACACTTAAGATAGTATTACCTGAAGGCTCTGTCAAACATAATGGACAACATATCCATAATTAGCATGTCAAATACCCCCGGTAGACAAAGTGTGAGCGAATTCTGAAGATTCAAGATACTAGGCTACCTAAGTGAAATGGTCAAATTCCAACATGGTTAACTTTGTTTTAAAGGTGAATTAGCTATCCGTTTTTGCACTCAAGACAAAGCACTACTCCTTCTTTGTCCACCTCAGGAATCCCGCTTCAGAAGACCTCCAAACTGTGGAATTAGAAGCCAACCAAAATCTCATTTTTCCCATTTTTCGCTTTTGATGGCTGTGCTTTCACCAAATATTACTCAGAGCTAAGAAGACGAATCAGGCTCAAAACATCCCTATGGAATCTACGAGGTTTAGGCTATCGATTCATATAAATATTGTCCGCTAAAAATGTTTTTTTGATATAGTTAATGGCCTGCGGCACCCCTGCGGCACCCCTGCGGCAGCCGCAGGTTTTGAGGGGGGGGTGCCGCAGGCCATTAACTATATCAAAAAAACATTTTTAGCGGACAACAATTATATGAATCGATAGCCTAAACCTCGTAGATTCCATAGGGATGTTTTGAGCCTGATTCGTCTTCTTAGCTCTGAGTAATATTTGGTGAAAGCACAGCCATCAAAAGCGAAAAATGGGAAAAATGAGATTTTGGTTGGCTTCTAATTCCACAGTTTGGAGGTCTTCTGAAGCGGGATTCCTGAGATGGACAAAGAAGGAGTAGTGCTTTGTCTTGAGTGCAAAAACGGATAGCTAATTCACCTTTAAAACAAAGTTAACCATGTTGGAATTTGACCATTTCACTTAGGTAGCCTAGTATCTTGAATCTTCAGAATTCGCTCACACTTTGTCTACAGGGGTTAATTGACGTGCTAATTATGGATATGATACGAATATCATGTTATCGCTATAATCAGATCACCTAACTACGACCCCCTCCCCTTTTGACTCCTCAATACGACCTCCCCTCTGCGGCGTGCCGCACCCCCCGCTTTACCCTGAGCGTTAGTTTGATTACTTTTCTGGGACCGGCGTGCGCGCTGCCGATTGAAAAATTGAGACTGAAAAGCTAACGGGGATGTGGCAAAAGGTCGTGCGCTACATTAAGGACTGTAATATTGACTGTTTTTCATTGCAAGTTGATGCTTCTATTGGTCTATAAAAACGCTACGAAATTATGGAACGACCTATTATCTTACTCGTCCAGATTCAAAATGAAGGGGCTTGGGAAATGCTGGTCATCGCCATATTCGCGCTCTCTAAGGCCTCGGACAGAGTTCACGCGATTTCATCGCCGCGGTTTCCATTCGTTTTCATTTTACATTCATAAATTTTGCGTTGAAAAACTATTACAACCGAAAGCTGATCGGCATGCAACTCGTAACAGTTGTCTTGTCGCGATGAAATCGCGTGAACTCTGTCCGAGGCCTAAGGTGGCTTTTGGAATTAGAACCTAGGATTAGCGCCCAAGTAAGCCAAAAAAAATTCTAGGTCGAGGATTTGCCGAGCCTCTACCTCTATGGCATCAATTCAAGAGATATTTGGCGAGTTTTTCGGTTAACGGGGTGTTGGCAAAATGCTGATAGGTCTGCCTAATGATTTTTAGCATGATTTCCAATACCTTGTCCTGCATCGCTTTGTGTAGAAATCTACGTTTCCCGTCAATACGATAATAAAAGAAAGGAACGTGCTATAGTGAGAGACTAGGTAGAAACACTCTGGAGCGAAAACCAGAGATGACCAAAAATACTGTTATACCTTCAGAATGCGAAAACGTCTTTTGTATGGGGGGAGATCAAAAAAATTTTCAAGAAACGTTACCCACACGTGCAGCAAATGCATGGAAACGTCAAGATGACTGTGCTATTGTGTCACTTTCAAGTCATTGAGAAAATGATAAAAAATTCAGGAAACAAAAAGTCTCTCAAGCATTACGTGATATCGCCAGAACAGCTTCAACTAAACGAACGTTTGAGCTGAGCGATTCTATTGCCACGACTAGACTAAGGAAGACTGCTAATGGCGGTATTTGTTCCTCTACCCACATGCCACTTCTCGTTTAACTTTTTTTTTGGATGCGCTTCTAATCAATTGGAGGAACACTTTAAATAGTCTAATGATAGTGGTGCAACCGTTCTATCCTGTCCAGTAAAATAAGTTTGGATAGCATGCGCGCGTCGAATATTAGGCTGCAACTAACAAGGGAATCGTCTTTAGTCGAAATGGCCTTTCCACACGCCACCTATATCACTTTGTAGAGTATTGAACGGTGGTTTCAAAACCGTCCTCCATAATCTGCCAGCGCCTCTGGAGGCCCAGTTATGGGCGTTCTTTGAGTCGAAAAACTGAATGCACAACCGGACCAAAATTGTCCAAGACTGCTGAAATGGTCAGGTGTTCGTTATCAAAGCACTTCACTTAATAATGCCTTCTGTCTAGTATCCTTATACTCAACAGTGCACTATTTGAGTGCAGGAAATATCGTAATTGCTGTTTTTACATAGATTCTGCGTTCATTTTTCGCTCCGAAAAACACTTATAACTCGGCGCTCAGAGGCGCTTGGCAGATAGTGAAAACAGCTCTGAAATCAACGTTTAATGCTCTTCAAAGTGATATATAAATCGTTTGGAAAGGCTACTTCGACCAAAGACGCTTCCCTTGTAAGTTATATGGATTCTTTTGAATTGGAATACTGTAATAATTTGTTGAAAATTCTCGTTTAGATGGAAGATTAGCTTTTTACACTCTGTTTGTACCCTGGTTTTAAGCGTACAATTTCGTATATTTTCGATTTTTCAAGCGACGCTCAGCCGCTTCACTGTTATTCCGGAGAGAGATCCTTATACTAAGCAATATACAGCACGTTATAAGGCCTTTTGGTTGTAAAATCCTTTGGCGTGTTTGGGCCGGTCGATTCTGGAAAAAAATCCCCCGCGCCGTGTACGCGTGAAATTAGGGTAGATTAAAGTATCTATATGTCATTGAGACAATGAGTCTGCAAGAGCGCGCATGATTGACAAACTTTGCCACTTTTCACAAATGTATTTCCCTGTAATGTCCGTAAAAGCACAATTCAAGCACAGTTAACTGCTGATGCAAAAATTCTGGAAAAAAACTTACTGAATTTAAGCCACCAAAAAGCGAAAAGGACCTGTGTAAGACTCTATTATATGTCAATCTTTGGTAAATAGACTCTGGTTGAGACACACTTCAAAAGTGCGAACACCTTTGTGATTGCATTTTTCAAGGTTTATGATAGCGGTAAAAATAATTACGGCAAAAGGTAACTTATATACTCATAAGTAGTCGCGGAGCTCATTGTGTGAGTTCTGGCTTCTTTGTGGAGTATTCTCTGAAGAAGCAGTACCATATGGCGTACAATTGTCCAGGAATCCAAAACAGAGTGAGAAGGGCGTCGATGAGAACATCAATTGTGCATTCTTTCGTGGAATGGAGAACTGCCAATGGCTGAAATTAGGCAATAGGGGCTTTGGTATAATATTGGGACAGCCAAACTTACTGGCATGCACACAATGAGGATAATTTCTAGGGTTTTGTCGCTCACTCTAGATTTGTCCATGTCCATTTTCTGAAGCAAAGCCATTTATGAAATGAAGTATCAGTGTTGTTACATTCGCGAAGTTCTATGAAATTTTTTGAGAAAAAAAAGTCAAATTATGCAACTTCGTGATCTAAAAAAACAAGGTTACTCAGAGCTTCGTTGGAGTAGATCCTGAAAAAATTGAAAAAGAGGATTATTGTCTGCTGATGGTTATTCCTTTATAGTCATTCCATATTTGCAGAGTCATCGCCAGCACCGATGAATTAAAAAGAGAATCTTTTATGGAGTGGAATAGCCACTTCTATACAGAGTACTACTACTTCTTTGCTAATATAAAGAATCCCATATCAAATAACCTCCAATCCATGGAATTGAGAGCAGGCCAGAATCTTGTTTGTTCCATTTTTCGCTTTCACTATTTCAGCTAGAGAAGACCAATCAGGCTCAGATTATTTTTGTAAAAAAAATTGAGGTTTATGCTATTAATTATATAAATTCTTGCCGCCTTCTATCGCGATATGTAGTAGAGCGGACTTAGCGTTATAGTATCCCAATATTTTCGCAGTATTTTCCATTTGCATAGGTAAAAACAAGTATATCTCTCCCTTGGAGAAACGAATTTGAATGAAATCCCTATTGTATAGAGAAGGTTTAGCAGTGACAAGGATATAAAAAACACAGATGTTTGAATGGTGTGAAGGTAAGTTAATGGGGTGTGGCACATCCCCTAAAAAGTTGTGACAGCCACAGGGCTTTTCTGGGGTTGTGCCATACCCCATTACCCTACCTTCGATGAGAATTTTATCGAATTCATGTACAGATCGATAGTCAAAACCTCGTAGTTTTTGGAGTGATTAGAGCTAAATTGGACTTCTTCTGTTTGAGCAATAGTTGCTGAAAGCCAACCACTGTAAGCGAAAAATGGGACAAACGAAATTTTGGCTGGCTCCTAATTCCACAGTTTGATGGTTATTTGAGCAGAATTCCCGGTATGGGCAAAGAAGGAGGGGTGCTTTGTATTGAGTACAGAAAGAGCTAGCTAATTCATTTTTGAAATATAGTTAGCTATGTTTGAAAATGACCGTTCATTTAGGTGGCCAAATATTGCCCATTTTTTCTGTTGAAAACATGCTCAGCAGTATCGCAGTATATCTTTAGTACAATTTTGCAGCGCTTCCATTGATTTTTGAGGAAGATAAATGACTTTGAAAATGTGAGATGATCCCTGTTCATTATTTCTTCCGATCCCCTGAGAACCCTTATAAGCACGATAGAGAAGAAGGAAGAAAGATGTCTAAGGGCCGCAACTAACCTCCCCGCTGGGGAGGGGATCGCAGCTTAAAAGAGAGCTTTATATTTCGAAACTCCAGATACCTGGATTTCACGTTGTGTACCTATCCGTAAGTATTCCTATTACCCTTCACTATGAACATGTTGAAGAGGAGCGGGAAGTTGTACGAACCGCATTTTCCAGCTTTTGTATGATCCCTGGTGATCCCCGGCGCTTATCTTTAAAGTCATTTTTCTTTCTCCGAAGTTAACGAAAACTTTCCAAAGCTGTACTGAACATCTAATACAACAGCG
Source organism: Cylicocyclus nassatus (assembly GCA_958299035.1). Lineage (NCBI taxonomy): Eukaryota > Metazoa > Nematoda > Chromadorea > Rhabditida > Strongylidae > Cylicocyclus > Cylicocyclus nassatus. The sequence continues at coordinate 54,596,452 of CATQJL010000112.1, read as the reverse complement.
CTAAGCATGTTGCTGATGAGAACAAATGAGTTTTTGAAAAGTCGAATTTTTCAATAAACCTCAAATTTCGACCTGTGGATCATCGAAAATTTCGTGACTTCAAAACATCATTTGTTCTTATCACGAACATGCTTAGCACTGTCGGTTTGGATAATCTGCACAACTCTGGAGGTTTTTCGTTAACTTCGGAGAAAGAAAAATGATTTAGGGCCGCATGCACTAACCTCCCCGCTGGGGAGGGGATCGCAGCTTAAAAGAAAGCTTTATATTTCGAAACTCCAAATACCTGGATCTCACGTTGTGTACCTATCCGTAAGTATTCCTACTACCCTTCACTATGAACATGTTGAACAGGAGCGAGAAGCTGTACGAACCGCATTTTCGAGCTTTTGTATGATCCCTGATGATCCCCGACGCTTTTCTTTAAAGTCATTTTTCTTTTTCCGAAGTTAACGAAAACCTTTCAAAGTTGTACTGAACATCTAACACAACAGTGCTAAGCATGTTGCTGATGAGAACAAATGAGTTTTTGAAAAGTCGAATTTTTCGATAAACCTCAAATTTCGACCTGTGGATCATCGAAAATTTCATGACTTCTAAACATCATTTGTTCTTATCAGCAACATGCTTAGCACTGTCGGGTTAAATAATATGCACAACATTGAAGGTTTTTTGTTGACTTCGGAGAAAGAAAATTGACTTTAAAGAAAAGCGCCGGGGATCATCAGGGATCACACAAAAGCTGGAAAATGCGGTTCGTATAGCTTTTCGCTCCTGTTCAACATGTTCATAGTGAAGGGTAGTAGGAATACTTACGGATAGGTACACAACGTGAAATCCAGGTATTTGGAGTTTCGAAATATAAAGCTTTCTTTTAAGCTGCGATCCCCTCCCCGCGGGGATGTTAGTGCATGCGGCCCTTAAAGAAAAGCGCCGGGGATCATCAGGGATCATACAAAAGATGGAAAATGAGGTTCGTACAGCTTCTCGCTCCTCTTCAACATGTTCATAGTGAAGGGTAGTAGGAATACTTACGGATAGGTACACAATGTGAAATCCAGGTATCTGGAGTTTCGAAATATAAAGCTTTCTTTTAAGCTGCGATCCCCTCCCCGCGGGGATGTTAATGCATGCGGCCCTTAGTTACTCGATGGCATTATTTCACACACTATCAAGAAAAGCTTATATCCAAGTGATATCATTTTGCAAACAACTACAGATTCTATACCATTTTTAATGTACAAGTACACCTACTGGTATGAGGACGGTAAGCCGAAGGCCTTGGCCATACCTCACGCGATTATGGTTGCGATGCGAATTGGCAATGCTCCAATTGTTCATAACTCATCGTGCACGCATTCTAAATGTGGAAAGGGGTAGGACATTTTACCAATCTACGGAGTCTACACTGTACATTTGCGCACTGCTAGCGTTGGAGAAAAATTGGGCAAATTGCCAGACCGCGTGGCGACTGAAAACGCCTAAGGTATGGCCAAGGCCTAACAAAATTGGTCCCAGATCGCCTACTTGACTTCTACTAACTTCTATCACCCTTCCTGAGACTAGGATGCTGAAAATTGCCATATGTCTGATTAACAGGTTTTTTCTTGTGTTGTAACGCGTTTAGATAATTTGTCACATGGAAACTTTGGAAAAACATGTTTTAGCTTGTTAAACATTGTGTGCAACAGCGTACTCACTTATCCTAACCCCAAAATGAATACCATGTGAATTCTAATAAATATGAACTTCTTTGCGAATAACTTCCGTAGAAAAACGGTATCCTCGTTCCACATTGTACTAAAGAAACGGTCGGTAAGAGCCTGATCCTCAGGGTGTTACTTGTGATTGTTAATAACATAGGCGCCGCGCGCGGCAGGCTGGCAGTAAGTGGATCTGGCTAGCATAAATCGCAATGCAAGATTTTCATCCTTAGTTGAGTTAACAAACTAACTTTGTTTTATTTCGTACTACTTATTTGAAGTTTGACCATAAAACATAAAACATAAACGAGAGCAGAGCAGTTCCCCAGAATTATGCGATTTCCAGGGAAAATATGAAAAACCATGTCTGACGATACAAGAAGCAACACTGAGATAATGAAATTTGGGATAGATACGGGCAACGTTACCATACTGCTCCCAGGCGGGTTACTGTAACGCCGCGTCGCGGCAATTCTTAGCTGCCACCTACCAGTAACGAGCGTCCCGCTGCTTCCCACCCAAGAAAGATTTGTCATTATTTTGATAAATTTGACAATATTACTCAAACAAATCAGATCAACGACAACACAGCAACATCTCTCCAGTGGGAATCGTAATTCAACACAGCCGCGCGGCAGCTGAACATCGCATCGATGTCGTCATTGATACGCATTTACACCCATCGGTGCGAAGATTCGATATTTGAATTTGAATCACTCAGTTTGAATTTCAAATCGAGGTCTTTTCATCAGTTCGCTGTAAATCTCGTCCTTAGCCTATTATAGAGTATCATGCTTGCTCATCATTCTAAATAATGTTTATCTGGAAAGCAAGAGCTGCAGCAACTTCTAAATCTTTGTTTTTTGCATTTAGAGGCCTGTTTTGTTCTTATCTGACATGCTGCTCTTCTTTTTTTTGTATGTACATAGAAGACATTTTGATCTTGTCCGCTATGTGCTCTATATGTTTGTGATGATATTGCTAGGCTCTGAAGTGATGGGCGATGCGGGGGATGCCGATGAACTCGAAGAAGAGGTGGTAGAAGATCGTTTTGACGATGAAAGTTTTGAAGACGCTCCCCTCTCTGATAATGAGTCGAACTGTAAGGAACTATTCTCCACAGCTCTGCTCATAAAGTAATTTCAGTTGATGAGCAAGACTTAGTGAGCGTTGATGATTGCGATGTTTATGATAATATTGGCAATCCTTTGCGAGAGCCTAGGTAAGAGAATTCTGCTTCGAATGTTCGGATTCATTTTATTGATATGTTGCTTTGAAATCCTACATTTACTCGTTACATTCGCATCAAATCTTTATAGAGTTCGTCCAGCTCTGTCAACTATCCCTGAAGAGTCTAAAATTGACGACATTGCAACAAGTGGTAAGCTCTTTTGTCTATGCTCTGCCATTAAACATTTTATTGTGAATTTGCAGAATTGAGCCAAATTTCTCCTAAAGGTAGATTGTCGTTTGGTTCGTGTGCATCTACAATAAGTCAAGCGTATTCAATCAAAAGTAGTGACTTCGTGTCAGGCGGTGAGGTTTTTTTGTTGGTGAAGGCATGTCGATTTTATGCCGAATCCTTTAGGGAAAGCTACCGAACTTTTGCAGAAAGAGCAAGAGTCGTTCATGCGCGGTCATGGCTTATTTATCCAGGATGATCCCAGGTGAGTTGATCTTTGAGTTTTTGTTTAATCGTTATGCTTTTGCTGCAGGTTTGACAGGAGCCATTTTGACAAAGAAAACAGTTGGGAGCCCAGTGTACTATCATCCTTTAACCATGGTAATGAAACATGTAGTCCACAATCGGCTCCAGCTCTCGAGCAGGTACCATTTGACGAAAGCGATGTTACCCTAAATAGAGCCTGTCTATAGAATCCTGATGCAGTCCGAGAATCAAACCTCGCGCAAGCAAATTGCACTGCTGATGAAAAAGCCGTGGAAAATGTAAGAGTCATTTGTATCTTTTCGTTGACCTGTCAAGCATTTAAGATGATTTTTTTCTTGATTTTGAGGCATTTCGGGTGTTTACGTGTTATACTGATGAACGGTGTATGAAAGATGTTTTAACTCAAGTTTAGGATGCTTCTTGTTCCGCTCCACCCGAAGCCAAGTATAATTCTGCACAGTCTACAAGCGAAAAACAGATTGCCGAGCCGGTTACTGATGCCAGACCACTCAACCCATCACAAGTGCAAAATGTGAGTAAAAATGTGGAAGGAATTTGGAACCGAACCAGTGATTTAATTTGTTATCAATGACTATTCAGTTTCTGAACTTTGCATCTGGGTCTACACCGCAACGGAGTCAGGCGAAACAGTCGCTTTTGGAAAACAACAGCTCACCGGCGCCAACAAGCGATTCTTCTGTTGTTGTGAAGACAAGCACACCTGTTTGTGAGTTCTTCCTGTTTTTCCTAAAACTTGTTTTAGTGCCATATAGAGTGTAGACCTCGAAGGTATGAGCTTATCAGCTTGATTTTGCTCCTAGATTCCGAGTGCGGTAGTGGTAACCATCAAATTAAGCTTAGTTTGTGTCAAAAAGCTTAATCTTAGCATAGATTACCATTTTCTTGAAGTTTGCGACACGACATAGGGCTAATTGTATATAAATAAATAAATATAAATTGTAACGAAATCTTTTTATTTATGTGAAGAGGTAATTAAAGTTCAGTTTTCTTGTCATTTTTCGTAACCCATACTTTTCTATCCAGACATTGAGAGATTTACTACTCATTCGTTCACACATTGCACATCGCACATTATTCGTAATCTTGAAGGCAATGTGCACAAAAAAGGTGGAGGGTGTTGCGAGCCTTGAATGCTGCGCGTTCGAGGTTAAAGGCAGTGTCCGGGCAAAAACTCGATCTTGAGATTTTTTGCTTACCCCGGCCTATTCGCTACGCTGAATCTGAAGATGCACATTGGAGAGCGCGAAAACGGCGAAAACCGGCTCTAACACGGGAGGGAAATCAGTAGGTGGGCGGGGTCCTCCTCGCTGTGTATTCACACTCCCAGCTTCCAGGGCAATCTTCTCGGTTCCGATTTCAAGTCATGCATTCGCACCTAGCCGGTGGAGATCTCAGGGCGCTAGAGGAATTGGGAAGATCGCTCCAGAAGCTGGGACTGCGAAATTCACAGTGGGGAGGACCCCGCCCACTTCGGATTTCCCTCCTGCTTTAGAGCCCTTTTTGCCATTTTCGCGCTTTCCAATGTGGATTTTCGGATTCAGCATAGTGAATAGGCCCGGGTAAGCACATGATCTCAAATTTGACTTGTTGCCCGGACACTGCCTTTAAGTGATTGGCTGAGTCTCATTGCAAGTGATTTCTGAAGCAAGAAAATGCTTTTCGAAGATGGAAGACCCCTGTAAATGCTGCGCTCCGCTCTTCTTGTGAGGGGGTTTAGAAGTACTGAGTCCAAAACAGGGCCTTATGGTTATCTGAAAACTTCAACTATTTTCTTTTATCTGGAAGAAAAGACTTTCGACATTGCGAGGTCATGTCCAGTCTCGGGCGAAGTATCTCCTGTCCATTCACATAACAGAGGGAGCAGATCGCATCGAACTTTCAAACTTTTTCTTTTCTTGAGTCACTTTTTGCAGCGGGACTTGACCGATTTCATGGACCCTTTCGTGAAAAGTTCTTTATTCTTCCCTCATACCCATGCATTTCTTATGACTTATATCTGCTTTTCTAATTTCCGCACTTTAGCTGTGTTGTCGTCACGTAAAGTACGTCGCGATTTTGAGAGGAAAGTCCAGGATATATCAGTGATCAAAGCTGATGATGCACCTCAAGCAGCCAAAGAAAGTAAGCTCGGAACAGTTTAGATTATATATGGAAACTGCTGGAATAAAACCCAGTAATTGTTGAAATAAATTTCAGCATCGCACCCTGCAGGAAATGTTTCATCCGCTGATACGACGACGGATACTACAATGGTGTCCGTTGGGCGAGTTGAAAGTATGCTTAAGGTAAACTGAGTTTTGCAACTAATATTCGTATAGGCGTATAGGCGGTGTATAGGCGTCACCGCGCGTAGAGACATAATACCGTTTCGTATGAGAAACAGTTTGTGTCTGAAAGAGACTGTGGACGGTTAGGGGATCGCCTGATCTGATCGTGATATTATGTCCGTAACGGCGCCCAGTTTCTGTGTGTGGCAACTCCTAATCAATAGTCCATGAAAAGTGGTCTCACTGCATGAGTGTCATATACGAGAAATCAGTCCATTTTGTGAGTATTACGGTCTTATACGAATCCGTTGACTCGTGAAATCTATAGAAAGTAGTTTTGCGATCATATTGCGCAAGAGCCTATGAGATTGAATTTGCTTGCATGTATAGGGCATTTGAAAAATCGTGACGACGGCGCGACCGCGCGCGACACGCAAGCCACTTCCGGAAATCGCATTTTCTTGGTTTTCATTTCTAGTCGAATGTTTTTTTTTGTTTATGTACAATAATATTTCGACACTGGAAGTGACTGAGCTAAACGTTGAGGTGATACCTTCTTGTATGAGCGTTTTATGCTCTTGTGGGCGCAATGTCCGCAATAAAATCCGTCGTCACGATTTTGTAAATGAACTATACGTCACATTGTGGTAGTTTTCTTACATCTAAAATTTTTTACAGCATATGAAATGTGGATCTCCAAACACTATGATGCAAGAACTGGAGCTTCGAATCAAAAACCAAGTGAACCTAAAAAAACCGCGTGCTTTTCTTCCACCTTTACCTCCAAGGCTACAGTAAGTTGAAGCGTTCTGCGTGAGTCGAGCATGGTTGTGCAATTTTCAGAGGTAATGCCGATGTTCCCAAAATATCAAGATTTTCATTTGTGGAGAAAGCTAACTCACGTGCAGACATCGAAGTAGGTATTGTAAATGACTTTTTTAGCAAAATTCTTCTCTAACTTGTTATTGCATTGGCTGTCTAGCTTTGAAATTTTTAAGGTAAGAAATTGTGGTTCAAATACTTTGCTTTTCTCCGTAAAGCACTTTTTGCCTTTCTCCGAGAACAATTTTTGCCTTTCTCTATGAACCATTTTCTTATGACTGTAAAGACTTTGCATTGTAGGGAGAGCGGGAAGTCATTGTTGACAGATCCAAGCAATCCTCATCATCGAATATTTTTGTGAGTATTTAAGTTCCAAGAAGTTCTTCTAAGGAGTTATTTTGTGGAATTATTTGTTCCTTAGTTAACTCTCTAATATTGTTATAGCGCCACTCAGCTGATCTATCCAAACCACTTCCTGAAATCGTTGATGTTTCCAGGGTATTATCTTCCACACAGGTACATTCTCCTAGTAGATATCTAGCATTTTTATCTCGTAACTCTTTTTAAGGTGAACTCTCGATTGAATGCGACAAGCCAACGAGATGAGAATGTAGGTCTAAATGTGTACGTTTTATCTGAGTTCTTCAAATCTCAATTTTCAGATTCAAAAGGCTATTGTAATCAAGCCAGAGGAAATGGCAATGCGCGATGAGGTAATACCGTTTTCATAACTCATGCTTAATGTTTGAAAAATTGAAAACTGAATTTTTTTATCCTACCGTCCATAGTTGCTTGTAGTATGCAAGAAATTGTCATATGCTGTATGACCGCTGTTTTTCCTCATTACTTTTCTTGACTTCACCGAACTTCTTGTTTTAGCAGAACTGTCGGCCGCAATCCACGAGATCCAGTAGTTCGTTGTCAACTGTCACCAACGCTCGCAGCACTTCGCAAATGAGCTCAGAGGGCACTAGAAGGTAGTTTCAAGTCTTTGCAGAGACAGTATTACTTATTTGTTTAGGTCTGTGCTTTTCATTCCTCAACACGAGGTTGCCTTTGGTTGCATTGCCATAGGAGATACTGCCATAGCCTCTGTTGATGTGAGGAACCGTACCGATCATCCATTGCGAATAAGAGCAAAGCTGAACAATCCAGGAAATGTTTTTACGGTGCGGTCGTTCTTCTCTTGATTCCTACTCGAAATCCGGAATGGGTGCTTTAGCTTCTGGACAGTCAAATCATCCTGCTAGATGCTCAGCGCTCTACAACACTACGAATTGAGTTCTGTGCCACTCAAAATGCACGATTTTGTACGACCCTTTCCATTAGTGCCAGCGGAGGCGGCGGCCCTGCTGTAACATATAGAGTAGGCCATCCATCTGCAGTATTCTGAGCCACAATCCAATGTCAGTTTAGATGCCCGTACGTGGAGTTGGAGGTATAGCTGTGCTAACGGTGAAAGATCGGGAGGATTTGAAGATTTCACGCAACGGCTCATATGTGCTGCAGTCGTCGTATGAATCTACGTTTTCTTTCACCCTAGTAAATTCGGGGAAGCGGTGGGTTTTGCATTCCAAAATTTGTTGTTACAGTACAGTTTGAATTTTCAAACTGATATGTACTGCGCAAAAAAACTTTTAGGCATGCTTTCGCGCGCGTGGTGGTAGTGTACTGCGGAGACTCCGGCAATCCAGAGCAAATTCCGGTTGATATACGTCCATCACATGGAGTTGTGATTGGAAGGGATGAGTCTATGGTGAGATTTCATATCTACTGGTGACTCTGCTTTTTCATTATGTGGTCTTTTTTTATTTTTCTATTTAAATATATGTTAGTACAAGTCGTTCTTGGTATCTGCTCCCGACTAGGCCTTACAAGGGAAGCAGTGGCGTACCGAGGGGAGGGGGGGACTAACTTTCGAAAATTCCCCCCCCCCCCCCCCCCGAGAATGGGTCGCGAAATTTTTGAAAGTTATTACATGATTCATAAAAATGTGCAAGAGACTTATCATTACTTGTAAGTAATTGAAATATTTTTTTAAATTTTTTAAAAATTCAATTTAGCCTTACAAAAAAAATTTTTCGGGGGCGTGGCTGACGGCCCCCTTTTTCTAAAATTTTGGGGTTGTGGATCCGCGAAAGTTTTAAGAAGCATACCAAAAAAATTTTCTGAATTTTCATTGAAAAATTTTTTTGTCGCCTCCCCCCCCCCCGAGCCGAAATCCTGAGTACGCCACTGAAGGGAAGGTATATGACTCGCAGTGCAGTTTCCTATGAGATGTACATCAGTCGAAAGGTCTTCGAGCGCTGACTTCAAAACAACCTTCCATATCTTCTTATCGGTTTACTGAACAAAGTTAGAGTCATTTTCCGCTTCCAAATCGCATGATCAGGTACTGTGTAATGACCTAACTTACTTAGATGGCCCGTCCTCACGTGACGTGCGGGCCCCAGTACAGAAGTCGCCAGTTTTCCCTGTCCCTCGCTTCAGACATCCACGATCTTCTTGGCCGTCGTCGGTGGCTGCATCCACGAGTTCCAGGGGCGAAAGTCGTATCCAGCTGATTTCTCAGCTGGTCCATCCGTTCCACGAACACGTCTGCCCATCTCGTCGGTGGTCTTCCTCGAGGACGTTTGGCTTCGCGAGGAATCCACTCAGATGTTCTTAGTGTCCATCTGTCGTCTGTTCTTCTCAATATGTGACCGGCCCATCGGTGTTTGGCTTTCGCGACGTATTCCGCTGGGTCACGAAGACGGGACATTCTTCTCATATCCGTGCTGCGAAGTCCGACTAGATGTTGCTTGCGTCGGGTCATCTTCAGAAGACTGCGCTCGAGCGCTCTGTGGGTGGTCCGTAAAGCTTTCGACGTGGCTACAGTGTCGGCCCAAGTCTCAGCTGCGTAACAGAGCGCCGGGAGCGTAACAGGTTGAGTCGAACAGGTGGGCACGAAGCTCCGGGTCCGTCAGTTGGTCGGTGGCTTCCTTCAGAGGCCCGAAGGCGGCCCAGGCTGCTCTTCTTCTCCTGTTCTTCCCTCAAGTCGTTCTCCATGTTCATCGAACGTCCGAGATACACGTAGGAAGCCGTCTCCATAATCGGGGTGCCTTCCAATTCCATTTCTGCATCTTCGCAAAGGGCGTTCTTCATGAACTGAGTCTTCTTCCGATTTATTCGCAGTCCGATCTTCTTCCCTACTTCGTTTAGTTCCTTCAGCATCGTCTACGCTTCGGTGATACTGCTCGAGAAGAGAACGATGTCGTCGCAAAACGAAGGTTGGACAGGAATCTCCCATCAACTCGTATGCCTCTCTCGTCCCAGTCCAGTGACTTCATCACCCACTGCAAGGCCGCGGTGAACAGCTTCGGCGAGATTGTGTCGCCTTGTCGGACCCCCTTCCCGATTGGTATGGTCAGGGGGCGATGGAATAGCTGCATCGTCGTTGTACAGTCCTTGTAGCAGTCGGCTAACGTCCTCACGTAAGCTGGGTCCACTCCTTGATCGACTAGCGCAGACTGGATGGCGTTGGTTTCGACGCTGTCAAAGGCTTTCTCGTAGTCGACAAAGGTTAGGACGAGAGGCAGTCGGTACTCCCGGCAGACTTCTATGACCCTCGAAACGGTCTGGATATGGTCCATGCAGCTGAATCCTTTGCGAAATCCAGCTTGTTCTTAGGGTTGGGCTTCATCCAGTGTCCTTGATATGCGAGCGAGGATAATCTTCGTGAAAAGCTTGTACAGCACACTCAGCAAGCATATTGGACGATAGTTCCGAAGATCCTCCCGTTCACCCTTCTTGAAGAGAAGGACGGTTCTTGACGTTCTCCACTGGTCGGGAATCTTCTCCTTCTGAAGGTAAGATGTCAAATGCGACGCTAGAATCTCGTGTAGACGGTGTCCTTCGGCTCGCAGAAGTTGAAAGATGATCTGGTCCTGGAGCCGTGGACGTCTTCATGGTCTGTATCGCGATACGCACTTCAGCAGGTAGAATTCGTAGTACTTCTCCAGTGGGAACAACGGGCATCTGCACGGGTGTTGATGAGCGGAGGAGGTTGGTGTAAAAGTTCTTCGCGATAAATTCCATCTTGTATCGGGAAGAAGTCGGAGTCCCGTCTTCGTTCAGTAGTGCAGCCAGTGGTACGTGATATTCGCAGAGGTCCCTTCGGCACTTCTTGAGACTTCATCTTCTTTCGGCTGCTTCCAGTATCTTGGCTTGCCTGTACTTCCTGAGATCCTCTTGCAAAGCTGTTCTGCAACTGGCGTTGGCTATCAGTCGCTCGAGATGAGTTGCATTCGGATTCTGCCTCATTGATCTTCTTCTTTCGAGCAATTCCTTGGTGGTCTTCGAGATGCGGTCCAAGTTCTTCTCAGAAGTCACTGAGGTGCATTCTCCGCAGGCTCGCAATCCTTTCAGAAGCCAGTCGTGGTCGTACGTTGGGTCCTCCTCGATGGGCCAGTCACAACTTGATATGAGCTCTTCCAGCCTGTTACCGTCATAAACGACTTCCTTCCTTCTCGCGGCACCATGACAGACTTTCTTTTCCAGCCTTAGGCTGAGTCGTATCTTCGCTCGAAGGAGGCGGTGATCGGAGCCACTACAGAAGGATGGAACTACAGAGATATCGAGCAAGCTCCACCTTCGGTTGGTGAGAAATGTGGTCGATCTCCGCGTGGGTCGTTCCGTTGGGCGATTCCCATGTCCATCGGCGATGTTCTTTCTTCATAAAGATGGAATTTCCATGGAAAAGTCGTGCGGCGGAGAGAAGCCCAACAAGACGGTTGCCGTTTTCGTTCCGGAGCCCATATCCAAACTTCCCGATCCTATACTACTTTTCCAGTGGCATCCCGACTTTCGCGTTGAAGTCGCCCACAACAAACTTATAAAAGGACTTCTCGTTGCGGACGACCTCCTCCACATCTTCGTAGAAAGCATCTAGTTCTGATTCGTCAGCTGCTGATGTTGGAGAATAGCAGTTGATGATGCTGATGGTCTTCTGATGTGGAGGTCGTAGTCGTAGAATGCCTAGTCGAGGTGATAGGATCTCGTGCGAATCGACAAGATGGACGATAGATGGGTGGACGACAAAGCCGACGCCTCCCACGTTTCGTGATGGAACCTTTTCACCACGAATGATGAGGGTCCCATCACTCATCTGTCGCACGTCCTTCTTCCTGGACTTCGTTTCCTGCAGAGCGATGATGTGGTAGTTGATGTGCTCTGCAGCGTCGAGAAGAGCGTGTAGGTCGGCGTTTGTGGAGACTGTCCTGGCGTTGTAGGTGCAGAGCATGAGGCAATCTCCATGGCGTGTCGTCCGGGCAGACGTGTCGTTTTTGTCCAATCCGAAAGGCGCCCTGAGTACCCTGACATCGTTCTTGCTACCACCCTGCGCCGTAGGCGGGATACGATATGCAGGGTTTCTTTCTAATCTTCTAACTGGAGGAGTAATATGAATTTTCCCCTACAAGAGGTGGCTTACTAGGTCTACTCTTGATTTCCACGGGGCGATCGCTGACCCCGGGCTTGGAGCGAGGAGGAACCGCCTAGCGACCAGAAGAAGCCAGACGGCGGGGGATCTGGTGTAGCCGGTTCTTAGCTAGGCATCCGGCCGAAATCGGAAACGTCGAACTCCTTTACAGCTTGGGAGGCCCTACCAGAGTATACACTTGGCTGTGCATCGCAGTTCGACACCCAGTGTCACCCCCACGCCACAATGAGGCGACCAACCATTGTGGGGGTGTAATGACCTAAACTCGTAAGAAATGCGAATTTGCTTCAAAGGTACATCCCCAAATGTCAGATATATTTATTGTACATAAGAAAATGACGAGACTAGTTTTGGAACTATTCTGCCGTTCTAGTCGTGCAAAAAGCAACCAGAATCAGTGTCATCTGAGGTCAAACAAATGCCTGTAGCTTGTTCAGTATAATCCAAGGAGCAGATATGGAAGGGTTTTGAAATCAGCGCTTAAAGACCTTTTGACTGATATACATCTCATGGGAGACTTCTCTGTGAGTCATATACCTTCTCTTGTTACTCTAAAAGGAGGAAATCCAAGATACACGGGTCAGATTTACAATACGCTTTTGCTTCTCTCAGCGTTTTCATTCGTGAGCTTAGTGTATTCCACTTTTCTGTCAGCAAATGAAACACTTATCTTTATTTGGGCATACTACTATCCGGTAGTTTAGCTACGGTATATTTGAGTGTCTCCTTCAAAAGCTCGGTCATGCCAGATTCTATCTACTATTTAGAAAATATCTGTTCGCTTGCGATCACCGTTCCCGTCTTTTGATTGGAGATCCTCGCAGCACTCAATCATATCGACGGCATCTTCTGCTGTAAGTGTAGCACGTCGAAATTTATGAACTACGATTTCATATTACACTTTCAGCAACAGCGAACAGCAAGCCCGCTGCAGGTCATAGTATATTGGGGAGAAGAACGTACACGCCGAAGACTTCGATGGTGAGCATATGAAAAGTGGCTTCAATAATATTTTGCAGAGACATTTCTTTCAGTTATGAGGAGAAAGTTGGCACTATTCACACATGCGAGAATCTGCAGTTCACGGATAAGTATGATCGTGAAGAACCTGATTTCGAACCACCAAAAGGTTATCCGGTTTCCAAGGAGGATGTTCGTCTTTTTGATCAAGCTCTGAGAATGCATATCATTTATGTAAGTGGATTTTCGAGAGCGCTATGTTTCAATTCCCAGATCATACATTAGTTCCTGATCAGGTTGTTATCTGATCAAGAATAGCACCTGATCTGGGGCGCATCGCTTGCGCTGAAATGTGCGCCTGATTTGGTAAGCGCTTGGATTGAGATTGACGTCAGCAAAGCGGACTTGCGGGCTGTAAGCTAATTTTATCTTTTTTTGTAACTGCGCTTTTGCTCTCTTCACGTGTAGTGCTATTCTTCCTTATGATCTTCGAAAATTGAGCGTCATCGAAAAATTCGGTACTTTACTACTGCGTACTACTCTTCATTTTAGCTAGTTATTATTGTAAAATGGAAAAGTCTCTGTAAACTAGCTTTCACTTGAGCTACATATGCCCTAAGATCATCACATTCAGTGTCATGAATAGATTTGTATGTATGTTTGATTCTAGACTGAACCGAAATTGTTTTGTGGCGAAATTTGCTTCGTGGCTTTTGAGAAAAGAGGATGAGCGCCAGATCAGGCTATTATACCTGATCGGGTGCACGCTTTCGAGGTGGAGCATGATTTGGGGATTGGGCGAATGAGACACAGCGCCTCAGGTTCTTGAATATTCAAACACAACAAGAGATATTTTTTTAGGTTTGCTCTCCTCGTATCCGCCCAAGAGCATCACTGTCTTCGAATTTGTCCCTCGAAAGAAGTCTGCAACCTGAAGATACATTCCGCGAAAGAACAGTCTACAATACATTGATAGTGCCTGATCAAACTATTCGCGCTAATACTAAGTTGCTAGATTGATGATTCTTGACATTTTACTCACTTCTATGCAAACGCTGTAATAGTGTATGTACCCATTCGAAATTACTGTAGGCTCAATTTCTACTCGAATCACTTGTAACCATTGCTCTGTGCTGCTTGCCATCTAATCTAACATTACGGAGTACTTAGAAAAACACATATTTGTCTTGCATATAGTCTTTGTGATAATTCTGTGAATGAATAATTAACTTATGTAGTACTGCTTTGAAAATGTGCAGGTTTCTTCAAGTCCCAGTTATTGTTACAAGAGTAAATTGATAATATTTGACAGGTAAAAAAGTTTTTTTCGCTTAAATTATGGAAACTTCGTCAACTTTCCAAATCCTTACTCAATATGATTTTGTGTCCAAAAAAATAGACGAGGGTTTGAGCTTCAGGAGAGTCGACTAAACGCAATTTTTGGTTTCCTAGCCTTCTGCAAACAAGCTTCCAGAAACAGCTCTTCTTTCCGTAATTTTGAGCTTGGCCGTAAAAAAACTAGAATGCCGTTAGCTAGCCTCAAAAAATCTGTGAGATTTCACAGAGAAATGGGCTATCTATTAATACTATTGCAGGCCTAATTTCATACAAAGCAAAATTTATGAAAAATGTTATTGTACACGGGAGATTTCCTTATCAAAACGCTCAAAACAGCTCAAAACCAACCAGGAAATTTGACCTTTTGCTTGAAGTACCATAACTTTTTCTGGACATTGAACTGGGTTTTTGCTGAAGAAGTTAGTATTGAGGAAATCCACTGCAAAATGGGATTTTTGCGCCAAAGGAGACGTTATCGCAGTGCCAAAACCGCCGCTAAGATGTCATGTAATGGCTAGTGAAATAGCCTCGCAAGTTAATGTAGGTTTAGATTCGAGTCCCTTTGTGTTTTTCAGTTTTGCATTGCCTTAATCAAGCTTCTTTTTGAAAATTGGGCATCCTCGGTCGCATTTCTCTTAGGCGACCATTGAAGCGCAAATCCTTCATAACTTCTTTCAGTAGCAGCGTTCCAAAACGAGTGTGATGGTTTACGTTTCATCTCAAAAGACCACGGACACCAAGTATCGTTCCCTTGTTAGTTAGGCTAGAGACGTGTAGTTTTTTTTTGAGCAAAGACAAACTGTTGATGAGTGACATCTTTGGAAGCATGTTCTCCAGTTTTAATAAAAGTTTGCTATCGTAGGGCGCAAACATTCTCTTAATCGATGTAAAGCCTAGAATTTAGGTTTAGACTTTCGAAATTTATTGAATTTTTCCTAAAATATGCAAGAACTTTTGCATTTACCTACTACCCAGAACATTCTAGACCTTGCTTCAATGTGCAATTATGTTTCTCCCGTTTTCTTTCTCTGTTCATTTCGTGCTGAGAAGCTTTCAAAACTTTTGCAGAGTCCACATCAAAAAGCTCATTTCTATGTGCAAAGAGTAGAACATCATAGAACGAGCGTCTTTCATTAGGATCACATTCATATGTAGTCACGCAATCCTCATGAACTTGAGAGCCTCATCGTCCTCTCCCTTGAGATTTGTTCTCGTGCACAGATGATGTGAATCACTACTTTCTCATTTTCTGTTGATAATTTTCTGTGAAAATGTCGTGCTTAGACGTACTTGAATCTTTCATGGAATTTATTAGTTTCTTGAGATTGAAAAAGCTTTCAAGGCTGAAAAAACCTTCATGTGAGTCAGTGTTTCTTATAAAACAAATTTATGCATCTTTCAGCCCAAGTATCCAAAGTTTATGTATTAGTTTGCTTCGTAGGTGATGCATATTTCAGTATTTTTTTGGAACTGGCTGTTTTTAGACAGCCATTCGTATAAGGCTATCGAAAATTGTGAGTTGCGGTTTTCCAAACATGCATATAGTACCGCCTGTGGCTTTTTTATGCCATAGAAAGTATTAGAATGCCCCGAAAGTTCTATTGTCTCACTTTTAAAAATGTGCAGTTTTGGCTGTCGTGACGAATTAGCTTCTTTTTAATTTTATTAAAAAGAGAAAGTCTCTCTGTTTGTAGATATAATATGGCTTGGTGACTTCTAATATAATCCACTGCAGATAAAAATGGGAAAAGAACATGCTTTAAGTTTTGTTAAGTTCATTCAAATTAGGTCAACAAAGCTCTGGTATCTTGCAGAAAAATCTGAATGCTTTTCGGTTCTTGAAGACAGCGTCCAGGCAGATCTGGACCTATGGGGATTTTAAGTGGAAAGTATTTTTGGGGCCCTAACTAAGGCACTGCGCAAGCGGCAGCGCAGTCAGTGCTCTAACGGCTGAGATATTCCCCCCGAAACTAGACCCCGCAATTTTATTCGCATGGATTTATGGCAGTTTCGCGCCAGGACACACGCTTTGCGCCATAAATCCATGCGAAATACGGTCGCGGGGCAGGGCCCGGCACGCGTTGGTTTGGAGGTCTTTAGAAAACGAAGTCCCCCATGACTTCGCAAAAATTTACGAAGTCCCTCTCGACGTGAAAATCAGTGGGGAAACCCCTATTCAACCAAAATAGCAACAAAAAAAGCGAAAAAAGCGCATTTTGATGTATGTAATATAACAAAAAAGCAAAAAGAAAACATTTCGAGTCGATTAGAGGCTCTGCCATTGGGTATAGTACCATTTTGATGCTGGGTGTCAAAAATCTCCTAGGCCAACCAAATCTGTAGCCTCAACAATCCTGCGATGCATTTTTCGCCACAAATTTCAAAGGACACCGCAAGTGATTGGAGCGCGATATCTATCAGCGCGTAGATTTATACTACTTTTGACTCAAAAAAGGGAAGAGGCAACGGTTTGATCTGCTCTCTTCACTATATGAGAGATTTTTGACCGTTTTAATCGTCCAAATTAAAAAGGTCCAAAACTTACGTGAACTCTCCAATATTTATGCTCCGAACCAACCCAGTTGGTTTGGTAGTTGGTCTAGAAACCAACAAATTCGAGAACGGATATTAGGACACATAAGTTTTCGGAACTTTTTACATAACATAGTTTGGAGTAATATTGTATACTCATAGCCCATATTCGAAGCCATGTGATTGTTTGTGTGCTGTAAACAAGCCATTTGTTTGTTTGAGTCTTGCATTTGAAATTCGCGCGCTTGCGAAAGAACACGTTCAACTCGTGAAACCTGACATGTTCGTCGTGTATTTTGGCGCTTCCTCCAGGACCTCATAAAAACGATGTCCCCCTTGCTTCTAACTCCAAAAACGAAGTCCAGTTTGACCCCAAACCATCGGTGCCGGGCCCTGTCGCGGGGTCCAGTTTCGGGGGGATTATCTTAGCCGTTAGAGCACTACCTGAGCTGCCGGTTGGGCAGTGGCTTAATTAGGGCCCCAAAATTACTGTTCACGTGAGATCCCCATGTGTCCAGACTTGCCTGGACGCTGCCTTTAATAAATCTCTAATGGAAGATATGAACGTCTCGATTACGAATTACTTGAGTTATATGTTGAATCGTTGAGTTAACAAAAAATGAAGTCCATTCTAGATTTTTCGTTGGCCTAAGAGAATCATTGAAAACCTCGTAATGAAGAAAATGTCTCTAAGAATTGGTTGATTATACGAGTGGTTTGCGTATCGTGAAGTCGAAGTTTCTAGCTTTCTGACGGGAACGTAAGGAACATCCAGAGGGAATGGACTCAAAAAATAGATTGAAAGCCTTCCAGTAATTTCATCGAAGCACTTGATGAGTGAAGTCAAGTTGCCAGTGAAATTTCGTGTCGTCTTTTTATCCATCTTCATGCAATTTGGATTGAACAGTAGCTGCCGTTTTTCTTCATTGCTGAAGTTTTCCTGTAAATCATCTGCTGTTTGATTTCCCAGAAAGTGAACCATAATTCAATAAATAGTTGTCAGATAGAGCAATAACTCCGGTATTTTCCATCAAATTCACAAACTCTCGAAGTAATAATTGAGCTGTTCTGGTGTTGAGAAAACCTACATTTTAAACAAGAGTATGATAGTAACAATATAGCTTTTAACTTTTCATTGAACCAAGAAGATTTTTTGGTAGTGTTTTCCAAGAGTAGAAAAAACATTCTTTAACATTGATGGTACTAGTCAACAATTCGTGATCTGCATTATTCTACCTTTAATGGTTTTAACACAGTAGACAAGGAAAGCAGATCAAGCTATAATGTAAAGTAGAATTCATTTAATTTGTACCATTTAAATTTAAAGTATCACTCACAAGAATATAAGCGAACTAGCTGGCTTACCCGGCTCCGCCATATGTTCCGAATAGAAAATTCCATTTCTTAACCGATGACCAAACTTGGCACACATACACTTCGGGCCCCGGCGGGTGTCACAGTCCACTTTTCGTTATCGATCGATGTCGATTTTATCGATTTTTTGCAAAATTTGAGCTAGGGGGCTGAAATTTGGCAGAGGGGTGTAATCGAGCATGCTGGCACAGGGGTGACCCCCACGGGGGTGATCAGCATGCTCGATTACCCCCTGTGCCAACTCCCAGCCCCGTAGCTCGAATTTTGCAAAAAATCGATAAAATCGATATCGATCGATGACGAAAAGTGGCCTATGACACCCGCCGGGGCCCGAAGTGTATGTGTGCCAAGTTTGGTTCGGATCGGTTAAGAAATGGAATTTTCTATTCGGAACATACGTACAGACATACAGACAGACAGACAGACATACAGACAGACAGGCAGACAAACAGACATTCAGCTTTATATATAAGATTTATTTACTACATCTTTTCAGAACGTCCATTAAAGTTTTCTGCAATCTAGGGTGAAGAAATTATTAGGTTGTTGACTAAGTTTTGCAACTAAGTCTGTAACTTTTTGCTTTCTGTTATTGGCGCGCTCACATTTTAGTACTGTATAGATTACTGTGTGAGTTACAAACTAGCACAAACTGCTTGCTTTCTAATGACAAATTAGAAAAATCCAAAGATTTTCAGAAACTCGTTGAGTTCGAGGATTTATGGGGGTTAAAGTAAGAATGAATAATTAACTGATTGTCTTGCCGAACACGAATATCATATCCTTTTGTCGAGTTAATGCCTCTTTTCTTGTTTATAGTGAAAATCTATACCATAAACCCACACTATTCTTGCAAAAAAGCCGCTATCAAGCAGGTTCAGTATCGTTTTCGTGATTTATTTATTTATTTATTTATTTATTTATTTATTTCAATAGACAAGAGTGCACCAAGACAACAAATGAAAAGGAAAAGAAAAACATAACATAGATTAATGGGATTGAACCACTATCCCTTGTTGGAAGGACCGGTCGTTCTCCTTCTCCAAGAAGTGAGTTAGGCTCTGCCCAGGGCCCGGCACGAGTCGATTTCTAGGGTATTTTAAAACGAAGTCTCCCCTGACTTTCGGTAGTTTTACGAAGTCCCCTTTGACCTACCTGCTTAGAAGAAGATGGAAACAAGAAAGATTTACTAGTATGAAGGAAAAAACGTGAGGTAAGAAAGAAAATCCAAGTTGGAGCTGATTACTATGCATGCACAAGAGTTTGCTATTGGAGCGCGATATCTAACAAAGCGATTCATGAAGAAATCAAGGCAAAAAACGAAGGAGAGGCAATGATATGAAAATGTCTTTATGCTCAGGGATAGATTTTTGATCGGAGAATCCGTCCATGCTAAAAAAATCCGAAACTTATGTGAAGTGACAGAAATATATGCTCCAGACGATCTCAGATCGTCTGGTGGCCGTCTGGAGACGATCTAACTTTGGAAAAGGTATTACTTCACATATTTTTTCAAAACTTTTTACATAGGTCTTCCTGAAATAATATTTTACTTATATGGTACAAATTTGGTGTCAAAAGCTTTTGTTTACGCTCTAAACAAGCATTTTGTTTACTTTAGCCTTGCTTTCAAATCGCGCGCACTTTTCGCCATACACGATAGAGCATGTCAATCGTGTGATAACCAGAGGTGCGATGGGGGGAGCCGGGCCCCCCAAAAGTGAAGGTGGTTCCAGCTACCACTGGCCGGTCAAAAGTGAAGGTGGTAGTGCCGGACACTCACCTCCCAAAAATGTCGACCGGGGGGGGGGGGGTCGCAGCTACCACAGGGCAGCAAAAATGAAGGTGGTAGTGCCGGACACTCACCTCTCAAAAACGTTGACCGGTGGTGGGGGTAGAGAGGGGGGGGGGGGGGCACAGGACGGACTTTGAACTGGGTTTTTTGGGTTTTTTTTGGTTTGGGTTTTTTTTTCAAACTTTTGGGTATTGATTTTTTTGCTGAAACTGAAAAAAAGGAAATTAAGCAAAACGAACGCAAAAGAAAGTATTGAGAGCATATTCTATGTAGTTTATTTTTAGGAAATCGCCGTCGCCTTCTGCGAGAACTGGAGGTCATCACCGGCATGGACGCATATACGCCTCAGCACTTTCTACGATAGAGCAAAGCTTCATGATGACTTCGGACAACTGAAGAGCTCTAACCCAACGGTCCTCTTTAGGGCCAATAACTGCGACCCAATGGCCCTCTTTAGGGCCACAGATACGATGAACACAGCGGCATAAATATTCGAAATAAAGAGTCAATGAAATGGTGTATTTTGAAGTGAAACTCAACGACACTCTACAGATTTTATTAAGCAAATTTAGTTATGTCGTACTGCGAAGAAAGTAGGTCGATCCAGGAAGTATTTGCCGAGAACCAGAATTTTGAATGAAAAAATAACCAGAAATCATGCAAAATTGCCACTGTTATAAACCAAGTGGTTGAAGATGTCAGCAACTGCGACTTCATAGGTTTTAAAGGGTAAGTTGTGCTCTAACAAATAGTGAAAGAATCGGGTCGATTTGAGCAGTGGTCGCTGAGAACGAGAATTTTGAAAAATTAGGCGATTTTAGGCTAATTTTTGACTGCTGACATTTGAACTCCTAAAACTCTTGATTGTGAAGATGTGTGATGTTGCGACTTCATAGGTTTTCTAGGGTAAGGTTTGCCCTACTAGAATATATCTTACCCGTACCAATTCATCAAAGCACCGCCGAGATCCAGGCTCTTGAAAAAGCAGGTAAAAAACAGCTTTTTGAACTTCAACAGCTCGTAACTTCTCCAAAACTGCATGAATCATGTTGCGACTTCATAGGTTAGATTCCTCTCATCAAGGGCTTTCAGATGATATATGATATATGGGGGTTTGGGGCCTTCTTCGACGTATGACCGGGGGGGGGGGAGACTTTTTAGGCCAAAGTCTCCCCCTCGCCCATTTTAATGTATTGGCTGGAGGCCGCCAGGGGAGACTTTGGCCTAAAAAGTCTCCCCCCCCCCGGTCATACGTCGAAGAAGGCCCCAAACCCCCATATATCATATATCATCTGAAAGCTCTTGATAAGAAGAATTCAACCTATGAAGTCGCAACATGATTCATGCAGTTCTGGAGAAGTTACGAGCTGTTGAAGTTCAAAAAGCTGTTTTTTACCTGCTTTTTCAAGAGCCTGGATCTCGGCGGTGCTTTGATGAATTGGTACGATTAAGATATATTCTAGTAGGGCAAACCTTACCCTAGAAAACCTATGAAGTCGCAACATCACACATCTTCACAATCAAGAGTTTTAGGAGTTCAAATGTCAGCAGTCAAAAATTAGCCTAAAATCGCCTAATTTTTCAAAATTCTCGTTCTCAGCGACCACTGCTCAAATCGACCCGATTCTTTCACTATTTGTTAGAGCACAACTTACCCTTTAAAACCTATGAAGTCGCAGTTGCTGACATCTTCAACCACTTGGTTTATAACAGTGGCAATTTTGCATGATTTCTGGTTATTTTTTCATTCAAAATTCTGGTTCTCGGCAAATACTTCCTGGATCGACCTACTTTCTTCGCAGTACGACATAACTAAATTTACTCAATAAAATCTGTAGAGTGTCGTGTTTCACTTCAAAATACACCAATTCACTGACACGTTTATTTCGAATATTTATGCCGCTGTGTTCATCGTATCTGTGGCCCTAAAAAGGGCCGTTGGGTCAATTGTTGGCACTAAAGAGGACCGTTTGGTCATAGCTTTTTAAATCGAAATTCGTCCCGAAGCTATCTTCTCCAATTTCGTGGAAAGGCGGAAAAGTGGATGCGTCCATGGCGGTGATGGCCTTCGCTTCCGATGGGTGACAGCGAGTTCCTAAAACTGCAATACATATGTATATGCCTTCAATAATCCCTTTTGCGTTTGTTTTACTTATTTTCCTTCTTTATATTCAACAAAAAATTTTTCGCAAAAGTGAAGGTGGTCACTCTGTATCAGCTCAATGAAGGTAGGGGGAGACTTGGCTCCCCCTATCGCACCTCTGGTGATAACCTGCCCAAAAAGCTTGTGTTAGACTAAATGGCGCTTATTCTTGGTGCTTGGCCCCCGACTCGTCAAAAACGATATCTCCTTTGCTTTTTGCTCCAAAAACGAAGTCCAGCCTGCTTCCAGACGATCTGTGCCGGGCCCTGGCTCTGCCAAAACCCTTTTCCCTTACCCAGACGCGGCGCGGTTTAAGGGCAGAAATTACTAGGACTTGGCTGACCAACTTAACCCGGGGCGGACGAATCTCAGGGACCCAGGGCGAACGAGAAGGGGGGACCTCTAGTAGAGCATTCACTAGTTTTCGATCTCTTCGAAAGGCTATTCCAAGCTAAGAAAACTTTACCAAACCCGTGATAAGATGGTGGACTGCAAAAAATGATTAGAGTGATCAGCATGTAATCTCCCCCCCCCCCCCCCAATTTTGTAATAATCTATAATTTTTTTTACCTACACCATACACCTACCGTAATCCTCGTTCTGACGTCCAACTCCGCTTGTAGCTTACGTCATAGCCCACATAATGGCAAAATTTGATTGCTTCATATACAAAGAGAGAAAAATTATCTATGAATGCAATTACAAAACTTAGTTAACAACCTGATATTTTCATAAATATATCGTAATAAAATTGATAGTCATAGTCTGAGCCACCTATTGCAGTCCTTCTTTCGAATCAAAGATTGATGTGCTATTGCTCTTTTTATTATAGTGCCTATAGAGGCATTCTCATGGGAGACATATGCTTATGTGACAACTCCAATATCTGTTTTCTTTTGTTATTATTTGTGAGACTAAATCACTCATATAATCCCAAGAACATCATTATGGAGTGGAACAAGCGTTTTTCATTGAAAAAGAGATCTTTCCACTGGAGCGGATTTCTAAGCACACATGACCACAATACCGTTCATAATCAGTTAAAAATATCACCAAAATTGCGCTGAAGTTTACCGAAATCCGCTTCGCATCGCCATAGATCGGTTCAGATTAGACGAATTCTAAATGCAAAAGCATCGTTCGATTTAGCGCGAGGCCCATCTTATGGTGTATGGAAGTGCCCGTACGATTACGGTAGGCGCACGGTAGGCCGTCACAATTCGCGAGTCAGATTTCAGATTATTGCTTACGGTAGGCTACTCACTGTGCTTATTCACTGGCACTGATAGCACTATTCTGACCGCCTACCTTAGTCAAGCCGGCACTTCTATATATCAAAAATGAAAAGATGCGCTTCGCTTAGCTGAGTCGAGTGGTACTTTTTCATTCAGAATTCCTTCAATCGAAAAAGATAAGGCGATTCGACGCGAATTTCGGTAAACTCCGGTGTAGCTTGGTGATTTTCTGACAAATTATGAGCGGTGCTGTGCATTTGTCATTTTTTCGAGTGAGACGAATCATCTCCATTGTGAGCTGAATACTGCCATGCTTGCGACATGCATTATCTGTATAAAGCAAGTTAAACAGAAAACACCCACAGGCTACATACTCTTTGCAGTGATCTATGATGCCATGCAAGGTTTAGAAATTCCTTTGTCTCTCAGGCAATGTAGTCCGAAACTAAAAAGGATGCCGTGTTTCTCAAATGTCTGTTGGAGACTATATCAAAAAGTATCTGATTATCTGTAGTCCATGTAAATTCTTTTGATTCCTGCGCAATTTTCTTATGTATCAGAATTGCTTTTGAATTTTTTCAAGTTTTTTGAATCTTGAGAACCCCACAGTGAATATCTTTCCAAGCATACCATGGAAGATGGCCAAAGATTTGCTCTATAAACTAATTTGAGATTTTTCGAAAGAATCGATAGATAAAGCTATGACAATTGTAAGCATAAGATTTGTGAAACGCTCTAAAATCTCAACTTTTCTAGCAACAATGCTGCGCTTTTTCCATCCTTTACTCTTATTCATCTACTTTAAGAAAGGTATAGGCTCACACCTTTGAAATCACGGTACTGTTCACACTATCTTTCCTTTTGTACTCAGAAACTAGACTTGCCAGTCCCGTCAAAATTTTGAAGTTTAGAAAATGAAAGAAATCTCTGAAAGTGAGACCCATAAAGACGCTATTAACTGCTTATGTTTGCATAAATGTAGTGGGAATAATATTGTAAATCTAATGCCAGAAGGGCGCGATTGACGCCACTTTCCTTGGCAAGCACTTTCTATTCCTTTCCTCTAAAAAAACTCTGCAAACCAATTTGCGAGAATTGTGTATATTTCTATATCATTATATATCTTACAATAAGTATCACATTTTTGATTTATTCATTTTTCCTCGTGCCTAGTGAAATGTATAGGAAACATGCTCGAACGGAACCCTAAAATGATGTCAAAGAATAACCTTATTCATGTACATAGACTGCGTTTTCCCAGTGGAAACTAGAGAGGTCTCGAATAACGAGGAACGAAAAAGGGTTGCCTGACATTCTTTGCTTGCATACATTTTTGAATATTCTTGTGTTCTGTCTTCTTCTCTCTATCATGCAATTTTTGGCTCTTGTAACTCTACCAGATGTTTCTCTATAAGAATGTTTTGAAAGTGATCTAGGTAGCTATTCTACAGCAAAAATACCAAAATTATATATTTGTCGGGATTGTTTATGAGCGATTTTTTTAAGAAAAAAGAACATGAAAACAATAACATTGGCTTTGAAATTGCGCGCAAGTATGATTTTTTCCTTCATCATCCTCTCCAAATATTTGCTAGTTGGCATGGGAAATGATGGATGTTAATTGCAAAGTAATAGAACACTAGTTTCTACATTCTCATTAATATTCATTGAAGAAAACGTTTTGTCAGGAAAGTTGAACTGAATCTTGAAGGCAAGTCAATGCATTTAGTAGTGTTGGGTGATGCTTTGAAATAAAGTTTGACTTTCTTTCCTTTACCGAAGTTCTTATTTTTCGAGAAGAGAAAGGAAGCTCTGCGGTTTCAGTGAATCGAGTGTAATTTTCATAAATTAGATTGACAATGCTTCCAAAAATGACACTAGAACTTTTGTGACTATGGGTCTAGACCAGGGCCCGGCACGAGTCGGTTTCTAGGGTTTCTGAAAACGAAGTCTCCCCTGACTTTCGGAAGTTTTACGAAGTCCCCTTTGACCTATCTGCTTAGGAGAAGATGAAAACAAGAAAGATTCACTAGTCTGAAAGAAAAGACGTAAGATAAGAGTGAGAATTTAAATTGGAGCTCAATACTACGCATGCACAAGACTTTGGCATTAGAGCGCGATATTCAACAAAGCGTGAACAAATGATGGCAAAAAACAAAGGAAAGGCAATTATAAGAAAATGTTTTCATGCTCAGGAATAGATTTTTGACCGGGCAATCCGTCCATGCTAAAAAGGTCCGAAACTTATGTGAAGTGACGAAAATATATGCTCCAGACGATCTCAGATCGTCTGGTGGCCGTCTGGAGACGATCTAATTTTGGAAAAGGTATTACTTCACATAAGTTTTCAAATCTTTTTACATAATACTTTCGTAAATAATTTTTTATGCATACAGTTCAATTTCGGTGTCATATGCTTTTGTGTGCGCTGTAAACAAGCAATTTGTTTGTTTTAGCCTTGCTTTCAAATCGCGCGCAATTTTTGCCATACACGATAGAGCATGTCAGTCGTGTGATAACCTGTCCGAAAAGCTTGTGTTCGACTAAATGGCGCTTATTCTTGGTGCTAGCCGCCACTAGTTAAAAACGATATCCCCTTTGCTGTTTGCTTCAAAAACGAAGTCCAGCCCGCTTCTAGACGATCTGTGCCGGGCCCTGGTCTAGACTCATGAATTACTAGAGTGCGGCTGCCTAACCCGAGAATATTTGTAAAGATTTACCCAGGGATAGTCCAGATTTCTTATGCCGAGCTTTGGTCTCTTACGTCAAAATTCGTAAAAGAACATTATTCATCAAAAAGCTCACACCTTTACTGCATCTTTTTAGCAGAAACCCAGTCTGACGCTCAAAAAGGGTTAAGTTTTTGAACTACTAGTCAAATTTTTGGCTCAAAAGTGTGTCGTAAATGCAGTACTAAATGGCTATTTCTGTAAAATGAAGTTTCAACGAGTTTTTGTTTTAGCAGCTAGTGTCATCAAGTATTCTTGAAACCAAATTTAAGATTAGGTCACGAGATTTGAAGAGCCGTTTTTGAAAGATGTTCTTCAAAATCGTCGAAAAGCTGTGATCAAATGCTATCGTGAAGCGCAAAGCTTTTTTTTTAATCTTTCAGTCTGATGCGTTAGCCTATTATGACTCTAAAAGTTATTGATTTTCACTCGAACTACGCAAGAAGTTTCCTTCAACTTCACAATAACGCTCAATCGTTAAGAAAGTCATCGATCAGCACCGAAATCAGCGAAGTCCTCGTCGCATTGCCATACTTGGTCCACAGTGGATAAATCCTAAATCCAAGAGTACCGTTGGCTTGGGTTGGCGCGTCTTCTGACATATAGAAGTGCCTGTTGAATACGTAAGGTGCACGGCTGACGGTCGGATCTCACAAATCTTTCTGGATTTTTGCTTACAGTAGGTTAGCTTATTCATTGCACACTGAGTAGGCTACCGTAGACAAAAGTCTATGAAACTCGACTATGGTGTTCTAACCGGCATTTTCGTACATGAGAAGATGCGTCTTACAATTGACATGTTAGAAAAAAAATTATCAAATATTGAATGTTTGAAACTAAATGCTCGAATTGTAGATCCCATTATCAATTTTATATAGAAAGGAGCTATTTCAACTATCGCCATCCTTTCTTACTGAAGAGTTCCGGGGATGGCATAGAAACAACGAACACAATACTCCGTCTAAGGATAGGAACGAAACGTACTTCTCAAGTTATAATATTATAGTTATAAATTATTATCTATTATTATTATTACTATCAAAATTTGTCCACTTTGAATCAAAATATGGCGATGCAACGCGAAATCCACTCTGGTAAAGTTTGGTGACTACTCTTTGACGAACTATAAGCCGTATTGTATATTGAAGAAGTTGGGTTTTCACATGCAAATGAATCATTCCAAGCGTGGCAAGATATCGTAGTCAAGTAGAATACTTGACTAAAACAAAATTCAATTCATTTCTTTGTTCTATCAAGAACACGGCGCTTAGCTACGTCGGCCTTAATAGGAAAACCCTAACTTCCATGCATTCTAATCATTTTGACCTATAGACTTCCGCAATAGTACCTAATATCAAATTGAGTTCAATGAAAATAAAACTCTGTATTATTTTCATTTTTACATTTACAGCCCATGCGGCCGTCATACACTACTCAAGTAGTTTAGGGAAAGCCACACTATTTTTATTTTAATCTCCTTCTAGTGCTTAGGACTGAAGCAGAACCCGGAATTTTCGATTTTGGATTTATTTTCTTTTTTTGTGTACCAGAGTTTTGGAAAATTCTATGTTTCTTTAATGCAGATAAAAAGCTTGAAATCAGCGGCTCGGCAGAACGGCAGCTTTGGGATATTCATCGTTCTGGGATCCCCTGGACGAGCTAAGTCCAAGACTGCTTTGCAGCTTCAAAAATATCAATAACCCGCCTTTCCAGACGTGAAAAGCGCTATTTCAGGGCGGACCGCGTATTGCCCTCTAGAACGCGATTGGCTTGTGAATGGAGACACTGTACTTCCGTACCCACGAGCCAATCGCGCTCGAGGGTAGGCATACGCCGTCCGCTCAAATGGCACTTTTCACTCCTGGAAAAGCGGGTTATTGATAACTTTTGAAGCTGCAAAGCACGGTCTTGGACTCACCTCATCCAGGGGAACCGAGAACGATGACTATCCCAAATTTGTCATTCTGCCGAGCTGCTGCCTTCAAAGGCCTCTGAGCTGGCGCAGTATATAGTTCCCTACCACTTTCTACATAGTTATATGTTACTTGCATAATACTTTCTTTCAAAGAAGTCAACTACCCATTTTTTATGAATATTGTGAGAGAAATTTGTTATGGGCTTACTTCAGCTACCATTTATTGCGTTTCCATCAACAAATCCCATAAAATTTGCTGGAATGGCCAAACGAGCAATTCGTCATTGTGCATGAGTGATTTACGGGTATGTTTCCCGAATCTCTGAGATGGAATGTTTTGCGCGTGCACGAGCACGAGATTAATGCATGTGGTTATATATCTGGAATTATTTCAGTCTTCAATTTGATTTTTATCATTCCGGTTTTCCTGCTGTTCCTGTTAGTAGCGGATGATTTCTGTTACACTTTTTCTTTTTGCCCTTGAAAAATTAAGCTTTCAAAGAATCTCAAAATTACAGCGTATCTAATGCTATAAATGCATGTAAAACCAGCAAATATGCGACAATTTTTTTAATATTCAGAGTTCGCTTTTTAAAATTAGAATCTTTACCTCTTCTCGTGCTTATCCTTTTCTATATATAAAAATGTATTTCGAGCTGTTGGCGTCTAAAATGGAATGTGTGAACATATTAAAATAGTCGAGAATTTTTCATACTTTTTTTGCGTGGACTGTTTTAATTGATAACCAAAAGATAACTTGAAAATATTCTCATATTTTTTTGGTCTAAATGGTAATGAATTGGTAGTGTGGCGGGGACTGTCCTAAAACCTGGTGCTCTTTTTTACTATTATATTTCAGATCTTGCTATTCTGGCATGGATCTCAAATTTACTTTGAAAAAAGTCGGTTAGTCGACGCTCTTATCCGTTTTTGGGAAATTTTGGTATAAAGTAGGTGTTCACATCTACAAAACAAGCTCTTACCTTGTGCTCATTTTTTTTTTGAATATAAGGCCAACCAGCGAAGAACTTGGTGTGTGCTTAATTGGGTGGAGTTCGCCACTTTTGCGTCGTGTATCTCCCACAGCAAACTCCATCCATGTATCTATTTTTACGGTTGGTGTGTGTGACTGGTTATGAATCATGGTATACTTAAGATGTCCATTCGGGGGAGGAGGGGGGAGGAGAAAATATTTTTTTCTGGATGAAGATGCTAAGATTACCTTATCCACGGCTCTGTAAATTTTCTTGAAATGCTTCCCAACAATCTTTGGGGTTTGTAGCCTGAAATCTCAGAAAAAGGAAGTGGCTGTTGCGTATCCGAAAAAACTTTTTGTAGAGATTTTTTGACAAATTTGACAAATTTGAAAAATTATTTTCATTATTTACTAGTATGAGCAAGGCACTAGCAAATTTTCATAAATTATGTAAGTAAAAAAACTTTGCGGCTCGAAAATAATGCTTTTCAACGGCTAAATCCGGCTAATATGTATCGTTTGCATTTCTCGCTTCAACAAACCAATAACCCCTAAATGACAGAGGTCTAACAATAATGTTGGGGAGAAAAACTTTTTTTGGCGCCTTTCCTAGCAATCGAATCGCATACTGGTTCGCATTCCACTCTTTTCATTGACATGATAAATATTTGCCTTTTCCATAGCCAATTTACATAGAGATTCGTTATTGGGAGCAGCAATGCATTCGTGTTCGCCTCTATCGTTTCTTTCTTTTGGCTTCTAGAACAGTAAAATTATTCTTCAAACCTCAAAATAATGAGGTGAAATCAGAGCGCGCGAGGCACTTGGCACGATCCATTTAATTTCGAATTTCAAATTAATTCTCTCATTTTCTGGAAGATTCGCATTTTCCTGGCAGAAACGCGCGTTTTCCACTTGCTTTGCGTCAGTGCATTTCTAACACGATATTCTATTACGCAATCGATTCCTCTTTCATTATAACACGAATGGGGTTTTTCGAAAAATGTTAAGTGGGCTGCAGTGCCAGCTTCTGCTGACTCTTTTGTCTATTCCTCTTGCATTAAAAATTTGCCCTGCTTGCTTCTCTTTGAATGCTTCTATGCATTCGAAATGAAATTCGTATGGCACAAACCATTCATGGTGCAAAATATTGAGTGAAATGAGCAAAAATTAATTTTGTTGAGAGCTCTCTGGTTTTTCTCTCCCACATTTGCCCGAACGGAACTTTGCACTTTTTCCAGTTATCGCATCGATGAGTTTTTTCGTTCGCTTAATATGGGCAAATGATGTTGTGCTTTTTCCTTTATTTTTATTTTCCGTCAAAGGGCAACTATTGAATTAGTTGATATGGACTACGGTAGGTTTTCTTACTGCCAATAAAAGTTTGTAGTCTACTTCTTGGCCAACATGGCGCATGAATGACGGAAGTGTCTCATTTTCTTGCCAAGCAACTCGCAAAACTTCGTTTCCCAATAATTAAATAGACTTTGAAACAAGACTGACATTCAATGTGCCCTAGAAAAAGTTTCATTCTGTAAGAAATTGTATCTATGGATGATTTAGCTTGAAATAGGTTAGGATAATGAAAAGTAGAAGTGTGCTTGATAATCTTTAACACCCCGAAGAAAGATTGTCTTTTTTCGCTTTCTAGTAGAGTTTTATCCAGTCCACGAGCGGTTTATGTAAGGCACAGCTACCGTTATTTGACAGATTGTTACAGTCTTTGTACAGTATCGCCTAGAATTTCTAGGAAATATAGGATTGTTTGGAGTTCAATATTATTACACGACAGATGGCGCAAACCTCCTGTTGTAATTCATATTTTAGATGTTTTTTATTTCATCTTAAACCTATTGCTAGGTTTTTTTTCATGAGAAAGAAGAAGTTATACGCCTCGTAAGAGCTTTGTGAAGGAGAAGCCTTGAAATTATTTGATCTAAATGTGCTATTTTTATTTCCTTTTCTATCGCTTTTCATTCGTATCAAAAATACAGAGCGTTCGCCTGCAAACTGTTCCCACTTTATTTTGAAAAATGTAAGACTTGCTTTGGAAAATGCCGTTTGAGGCTACGCACATGCACCTTCCCTTATATCCGAGAAAACTAAAGCTGGGCCTTGTTAGTGAAAATAAAGCAGATTTCGAAGAGCCACGTCGAGAGAGGACCAGAATTCCGTGGGAGTTTCGCTCATGTTATCATCAAGGATGAAAATTTGAAAAATTTGGACGAAGCCGATGCGTTCTTCGTGAAACTTCCACTCTAACATCTTGTATATTTCCATCCTACTACTATAAAAAAATATTGCAAGGAATTAGCATCAAAACTTGTCACATCCGATGTAATAGTTAGTCAGTAAGTGCATTACCCTCACAACTCAAGGCAAAGATTTCAGGCCGCTTTCTGCCGAGTGCTCATTCAAACCAAACGAGTAATGAAGAAACTTTTCTGAGCTGACTATTTTTCTATGTTATTCTTGAACGTTCTGTGCTTTACCAACAGCACCTGTTCTCGGATTATACAGCTTACATATAATAGTTTTGTAAATAACAGCTGATATTCTTTGCACTGACTCATCCCTTTTAACAATGGTTTTCTACGGTCACATTATATTCAGAATTGGAAATTTGGTACTTGAAAAAAAGTATACACAGTGGTCAGTGACTGAATCTTCGGACTGGTTGCTCTGCGATAGTTTGTCAAGATACGGTAATTGTGAAACGGTTATCTCAATTTTTTGCGAAGTGAGACCTCTACCGTATACCTACCGTACTCTGAAAAGGCTAGGCTTAAACTTGTTGAAGTATCTTGAGCATTTTATTCTCATTTTATATGAAACAGTTCATACTGAAAAGTTGATGCACGTTCATGAAAGGCTAAAGAGAATCACTCATGGTCGCTTCTATCAGATGTTTCTTAATGGAGAAAAATCTCTCCTCTTCTTTTCATTCCATTTACACCCTACATGCTAGTAAAAGAGATCGGTTACACGATACTTTATGCTGTGAAACAACTTCTTTCGTATTGAGAAACTGGAAACAGCTGGAATTTAATTGAAGTGTTAATTATCAGTACACTTGCTGTACCCGTGGCTCATCTTTCCATTTGTCTTTGGTTTGAGAGCAGGAGGTAACTTTCTGGATGTTGTAGCCGCTATAATTTAACCTGGACTCATATCCACGAAAGTCCATAATGGAGGAAAATGGACTTACTTAGTCCATTTTATTCGTTCGCGTTGGAAAGTGGTCGAAATCGGCTCCCGCTTACGATATCCAAAATTTTTCCTCCCATCGCAACCGCGAGGCAAAGCGGTGAAATGAAAATGATTCAAGCTTACTTGAGCTATCGCTCGCGGAAGATGACGTCAAAAGTCCATTTTAGAATGGGGCAAAATGGAGTTCACCTCCATGTTCATTCTCTCTCACCTTTCTGATAAGCCCATTTTACTCCCAGCAGCCAGATGTGCTGGGACTAAGCCCATTTTTGACCTTTTTGCATATTTTTGATTGCGATTTTTTGAAAATATGTTCCCTAGCCAATTTTAAGAAACTAAGCGAACGGAAAAAGTTTTATCTTCTTTAGGAAGGCCAAAAAACTATCTTTTCCAAACAGCCTTGACGTGCTTTGAAAATCATTAAGAAATTTTTTTCGTAGACAGTTGAGACAGACAGACAGACAGACACAAAGACGGCAATTCAAAATTCGCGATTTTGAGTTTGGTAGCAAGAAGTACTGAAGTACCGCTAGCAAGTCAGAAAATTCTGTGAAAAATTTCTTACTAGCTATAGTCTATACATTAGTCACTTCTTGCTCTCGTATAGAAATATAAAAAAAATCGCGATTTACCAAAATTATACAAGTCATTTTATAGAGAAAATCTTCTCGATACGTCATTTTGTCACCGAAAACACTTTTCAATACCCAAAACGTCGAAGCGAACTCTGTTTTACTTTCGAATAAAGCATCACATTAGGGTTGAGAAAAAAGGTTACCTGATTGATACTGGATTATGCGAGAGCTTTTCCAATAACCGGTTAATTAGAATTCTGTTCAAAATCTATAATAAGCTTGCCAATAGCAAAAGGCATTGGTTCAAGCATTCCCTAAATGCTGAGACGGATATAAGTCCGCTTTGCTTCATTTGTTCGTAGCACTTCCCCTAAGAACTTTGATCATCAAAAGCACATATGACTTGGGATCAGAGTATATGCCTAAGTAAGTTCTAAACGCAAAATTGAATTCAGTGAGTTTGTCATCATTCTAGTATCCATCCCTCAAACTCACACAGTTGATGCAAGAAAAACAGTTTCATATATCAAACGCCATATTTGCATGAAAGTTTTGGGGTTGCTAAAGTACAGCATGAGAAGCCATCAATTTTTTGCAGATCCAAAGTTTTTCCAGTTTAAAAGAATTTGTGTTGTAGTGTAGTACAAGGTTTTCTGTGAGATAAGCATTTTGATTCACAAATTGCAATGCAGGTCTAGCCAAAGTTTGCTTTCTGCTGAAAACTCCACATACGAATTTGATTCAATGCAGATTCATAGAAGTTTTGAAGAGCGAATGCCCTGATATTACTTGGATTTTAGATGGACTGAAACTAATTTAGATGCATAGTCATAGTTAATAAATGGCATTCTATGAGGTGTCATGAAATGGAAAAGAACGGAGTATCCACGTGACTGATATAGTAAAGTTAGATCAGCCTAGATATCGACCACTTGGTGGGACTGAGTTTGCAAGAGTGAGTAAACAGGTTGAGGCAAGTTGAAGAAAGGTTTGCTGAAGCATTTTTGTATGGAATGAATGGATTCGCGAACGCGCTATCTTATCGCACCGCAGGGACTAAGCCCATTTTATTCGTGTTTCATTCGCGAAAAGCCCATTTTTAAATGGACTTTCGTGGATATCATTCCATCGCTCACTTCCGCAGACATTAGCCAAACCCATTTCTCATCAAACGTCATTCTTTGCTTTAACAACTTTTCTTCCACTTAACGTCATTCCCCTTTGTCTGGAGTTCCCATGACGATTCCTCTGCAAATCTGAATTCTATCCATTTACCTTCATTCCGGCAGTTTATCCTTTCGTTTTGGGAATCACTATGGTTACTTATCTGCAAAATTGTGCCCATCTTCAATGCAGTACAAAACCTGTACCTTTTGCAGTCTTGTGTGGTTCTAAGGATTGTTAGAAGAGAAGAGTAATCAGAACAAAGAAGCAATCTTTCTTCTAATCTCTGCCTGCAACATATCTTTTATTGCTTTCTTGGAAATTTGCAATTAGTGGATAGGGAAATGCAAAAGATTACTGGGTGTGCATTTGAGTTTGAACTTTCTGATCTACTGAGTTTTGGACTTCCTTCGAGAAGTTGTTGCCATTTCCATTTGCTAAGTTATTTTTGATGGAATTTTTTAACTGTTATCATCATACACCTAGAAGCTATTTTCGATAGGTAAAGAATTACTTCTTTGTTCCTTTTTATGCCATTCAAAATAGGTGTAAAAATATTCCGAACTGTACCTAATCTCATACCAATAATTAGAATATCAGCACGTATTATAGTTCCGTAATGTTGCCGCAAAGGTGAATTGCTATATCACACCCTTTTTTCTAAAATTTTTGGTGTAATAGGCTCGCAGAACTTCTGTGGATCATAAAAACTCTTCGGAGACCGTGGCCGACATCGCGCTTCTTTATTCGGAAGAAATTTATCGCCTGCTTCCCCCCCCCCCCCCTCCCCTTGCAAAAATTTCTCGACTGTGGCTGATTCTGAAAGTACGTATTCTTAAAGCATTCGACCTTTGGTCGCCTAGATTCGATCAAAATTTTTTGGTGCATCATCTTTCCCCCAAAACCATTTATAATCAGGGTCATCAACTTGGCTTTCTTTCGCTTATTGCAGTGTCATGATGTCATTGTCCTCAGTTATACTTGCTATGAGAAAGTGATGTGATTTTCGGAAAATTCGATAACACAAGTGCATTACATGAGGCACATTTATCAAGAGTCGTGAATTACAAGGATTTTCATCCTGCATTCCTGATCAAGTACTTTAGAAACCGGTTATGATAGATCGAGGGCAAAGTCACTTTTAGGGCATAGTTCTACTCGATAAAAATCGTTTTCTGTGCTGATTTCATCGATGAATCGAGCTATTTTATCTTTTCTTACTTCGTCAGTAAAATTTTGCAAATAATGCATTTACACAAAGCGATTCAAGTGAGATGACCGTAATGATTCTGATTTTCCAACACCATGTTGGTCCATTGGTGGCAGTGTACGGGCAAACCCGGGTGCCTAGACTTCTTATGTGGAATTCGGAGGGCCTCAGCAGCGATAAGCCATTGCCTAAGCGACAGTTTATGTGATTCAACTATGGTCAAATTCAAGTTTAAGTGCTCGCCCATACCGTACTTTTTTGAGCGGAACGATTACCAATGGTCGATTTTGAATACGTTATAGGTTTGGTCAAGGAAGTCAGAGTTACAGGTTTAACAAACTCTGCCCAGACCGTATTCTCTACATTCGGTTGATTGGTCCTCGCGGGAAAAGTATGGTTTGGGCGTAGACAAACAACACTGTGTCGCCCAAACCATATTACTTACCCGCAACTAGTCAATTCAATACTTTAGGGAATGCCCTGGGCAAAAGTTTCGAGGGCGTACAGTTCTAACTGACTCACTAACGTACTCGACCGCATTTTCTACCGTATTCACCATGGTTAACTGATCCGCCTGAAAAAAGGATGGTATGGGACGGTATGGACGAGCAATCGAAGTCGGATTTCTCGGCAGCGATTGAGTCATGTGAGCTCTCGCTTAGACAATGGGAGCTGAGGATTCAGTCAGTTTCCAAGCAAGAAACCCGGGAACCATGAAGTTTATCAATTTCCCGATCCGTATCGAGCGTTTCCACTACTATGACCAGGCGCCAGATCGGGTGTTTGCGTTCGTTCATAACAGTGGAACAGCGCTCGATCAAGCTTGGGAAATTGGTAAATGCTCTCCAAATCTGCCTGGACATTACCTTCGAATTTCAAAGATCAACGGTGTTTATTAGAATCCTGATCAAGCGCTGTTTCACCATTGCGGGCGCCCAATCGAGTAATATGCGCTTCCGTTCGTTTTGAGAGTGTAATATCTTTGCAAGTGAGAATTCCTGCCTTACTTTTCCCACTTGAAGGCTGTGAGTGGGTGAGTGGGTGATGTGAACATCCGTTCAAAAGGAACATTTTCCACCGAATTTTTTCCTCCG
The DNA here is from genome assembly GCA_958299035.1 of Cylicocyclus nassatus. Classification (NCBI taxonomy): domain Eukaryota; kingdom Metazoa; phylum Nematoda; class Chromadorea; order Rhabditida; family Strongylidae; genus Cylicocyclus; species Cylicocyclus nassatus. The sequence goes on along the minus strand of CATQJL010000112.1, from coordinate 54,560,241 downwards.
ACTTTACAATGAGACATTCCATTACTATGTTCCTCCCACTGACGAAATGCACTTTTTGCGCCGTTGTGCAACCGCTTTGCTCACTGCGTCGTCGATGCTCGTCGAAGCGTAAGGGGCCAGCAAAAATGCCGAGGCGGAATTGTGTCGAGTCCATTGCTTTTCACCCTCGGAGACATTTCGCTCGACAATATTCGATACAACCATCACTCATTTTGTCGTCCTCTACCTGTCACTAACAAAAAATGAAATGTGTCCGCGGCTGAGAGAAGTGAAATTGATGTAGAAACGAGGGCAGGGAAATTTTGTTATTCAAGAATTTGCTATTTTTATCGTTATTGCAGTCTAACACTCTGATACTTTCGCTTCATCACGAATTGAAATTAGATTTGGACGAGTGCAATTTCTTAGATCGTCTCATTATATGGCAATCTGTACTTTCTATGGAAACGTAATCTGCTCTTTTGACTTCTCATTTTTCAAATCATGAAGGTATGCCTATTTGTTGAAGAAAATAGGCGCATGAATGACTAATCCCTATACGTTCTTATTCTCCATTCCTTAAATTAAAAAAAACCTTCGGCTAGAGTTTAGAAATCATGTTTTCCCTTTTTTCGGAAAAACGAGTTGCGCGTCTGACGATAAAACATCAAGATTATGAATAATCATCAAACATAGGCATATAACCTTTAATTCAACCGGCTTGGCGGCTGAAAGGCGGGGCTTTGTGACTTAAAGGCAGTGTCCGGTCAAAAAGTCGACTTTGAGATTTTGTGCTTACCCTGGCCTATTCGCTATGCTGAACCCGAAAATACACACTGGAGAGCGCAAAAATGGCGAAAAAGTACTCTAATGCAAAAGGGAATTCAGCAGGTGGGCGGGGTCCTCCCCACTGTGAATTCCCGCTGCTGGCTTCCGGAGCGATCTTTTCAGCTTCGCTAGTCGCCTTGACATCTCCACCGGCCATATGCAAAGTTCTGACTCAAATCGGAACCGAGAAGATCGCCCCAGAAGTTAGGAGCGTGAAATCACGGTGGGGAAGACCCCGCCCACCTCTAATTTCCGTCCTGTATTAGAACCATTTTTTGCCGTTTTCGCGCTCTCCCGTATGAATTTTCGGATTCAGCATAGCGAATAGGCCCGAGTAAGCAAAATCTCAAAACCGAAATTTTGCCCGGACACTGCCTTTAAGAAGGCCCGCTCGCGCTCGCGACGCAGTCTGCGTTTCTACTGCGCGCGTGCTCTCTGATCAATCACCTAGCCTTGATTAGGTCACGAAGTCCCGCCTTCCAGCGGCCAAGCCAGTTGAATCAAAGGGTACCCTAATTGTGTATGTATTATAGAATCTCACTGAACGGTTCGGAAACAAGGAATTTGTATGACTAACTTGGATGTCTTTAAAGGCAGTAGATCGGCAGAATGAGACCCGTGACAAAACAAGGTCACAGGGTAGGAGCCCCCCCCCCCCCATATGGAACCTATCGGCCAAAGTCCGATCTTTCTCTGCCACTTCTAACCCTCGAAATTTCAACGCGGAAGCAGCGCTCATCTCCTGTATTCTCTGAAGAATACAGGAGATGAGCGCTGCTTCCGCGTTCAAATTTCGAGGGTTAGAAGTGGCAGAGAAAGATCGGACTTTGGCCGATAGGTTCCATATGGGGGCTCCTACCCTGTGACCTTGTTTTGTCACGGGTCTTATTCTGCCGATCTACTGCCTTTAAAGCTTTTATGAGAGCTGAATATTTACGGAATTTGTAGATGCATTTGTAGCGTCCTCTCTTTTGTAGAAATACCCTATTTTTAGATGTATAAGCCGCACCTGCTTTGTTCTAAACGCGAGTAAACTCAAGCTGCTGCTGCGCATGTCTCTCGCGAAGCGGTCACTTTCTCGCCACATTGCTTTCACTTAATGCGCCCCACGGCAAAAGGAGTCTTTTTGTGTTCTCCTTTAGAGCTATGCGGCTTATACATCTAAATATAGGGTAGATTTTCTTTTTGCTTTTCTCTTGTTCTGCTAGGTTACGGGCAAATACTGCTCGTTTGGATTTGTATCATTTGAAATTGCAACCTGGGTCAAATGTTCTGCTTTGCTCAGAGGGAATACACTATGATGATAAAACACGAATTTTTTGGGGCAAAATGATCGCCCGATCGCTGATTGGGCGCTTTTTACCATTATAAGCGACCTCACATCTCCCGATTGGGTGCATTTTATGGCAGTAAGCTAGCGCGCCCGTCAATGGTTGGGAGATTGATCAACAACGACTTGATTGAATGTAGAAGTAGAAGTTAGCTTAGACTTCTTGAAGGCAGCGACTCGGCAGAATAAGGAATTTGGGATATTCATCGTTCTCGGTTCCACTGGATGAGCTAAGTCCAAGACTTGCCTTGCAGCTTCAAAAGATATCAATAACCCGCTTTTGTAGAAGTGCAAAGTGATATTTGGGCGGACGGCGTATGCCTGTCCTTGAGCGCGATTGGCTCTTAGGTACGGTAGGTACGGTATCTCCACTCACAAGCCAATCGCCCTCTAGAGAGCAGGATACGCGGTCCGCCCAAATAACACTTTTCACGTCTGGAAAAGCGGGTTATTGATTACTTTTGAAGCTGCAAAGCACAGTCTTGGACTTAGCTCGTCTAGGGGAACCGAGAGTGATGAATATCCCAAAGCTGTCATTTTGCCGAGCCGCTGCTTTTAAGCGGACTCTTGGAGGCCTTGTTCAAATCATTACCCAAGCGGCAGCTCATATGAATCTTCTCTGTGGTCAAGAAATCGTACATCAAGTTCTACAAGTTTCAAGTTCTACATCAAGTTCTAGCCTATGCCGTAATCTACCGTACTCGAGAAGCTAATGGTACACCGTACCATTAGCTTCTCGAGATGGATGACGGTGTGGGCTGGGTTTGAAGACGAATTTCTCGATTATGAAAGTACCATCTTAGCAGTCGCTGGGACAATGATTCACATAGGACTTCCCGATCAGTTTCAGAAAAATTTGGTCACGTAGATTTGCCCGGCCTTCAAGACTTTTTTCTATTTCTGAACGCAGTTATATCAGGCTAAGTTCATTTGTTTGTTCTTCTGAATGTCTCATATGCATTAAGTTGTCTAATTGACTAATTCTGAGGTCGTCAGTTACCGAATCGACATAAGAGGGAAGTTGCATTGTTTAGCAGAAGGTTAAGGTTAGTCTTGTTTAATATCACTTGTGGAAGGCTTTACTTTCTGCTGATAGTTTTTGTAAAATGTTTATTCTTATTCTTTTTCGTATAGTAGTTGCAAAGAAACTGGGTAGGATATGTCTTCGTTTTGTTTTTTTTTCACTTCTATTTTTCTTATTGATGTACAAAAATATCAAGATCATTTAGTGTTACAATCAAGAGATTATGAAGACTAAATATGGCACAATCTGATTCGTCTTGCCTCTTATAAATCTAAGGTTTTAATCATAGAAAGGGACAACTTGTACTGTATTAGGTTCGTAACATAAGTCTCCATCAAAAATCCAAAAATTCGCTCAAAAAGGCTCGAGCGACCGTTTTAGTTCGTATAACATTATTTTGTTCGCTGAAGGTATGTATTAATTAATCATGCATGTTATAATTTCAATCTGAATAAGATCAAAATAAAAAAGTTGGAAATTACAAGTTTTATTAGGCCATTCGGAAAGTTTTTTCGTTTTTGCACCTTCAAATTCAAACGAGCACAACTTTCTCCTGACCAACTTTTTTTCCACCAAATAAATTTCATTGTGTTCAGCAAATTTCTGGTAACACCCTCGTAGTGCTCTTATGCTTCTTCTTGCGAAATAATTTCACAGAAATCAATTAAGCTTGAAAAGGCGTTTTTGACTAGCTAATTTCTATTGGGTCTTATTATTTTTTGATAGGCACTGAGAAATTAGAAAGTTGCATTGCGCACAATGATGTTTCCTTGAGTGCTTACACTCGAGACTGAGCTTATTGTTAGAGTATGCATATCGCAAATCGCGTGTTCATATGTAGAATGTAGCCATGTAAACTTCCCTACATAGCGTTTTCTGCAACTTCGGTGGGATTTTCAAATTTTCGAGGATTTTCTCTACATATCCATATATAGCAACCCCTATCAGTCTTAAGGCATCTCTTAAAATATGGCACCGAACCGACATCTAAGGCCTCGGACAGAATTCACGCGATTAGATCGTCGCGATTCAATCGCTACGAGACAACTGTTAAGAGTTCATTGCATACCGATCAGCTTGCATTTTGTTTGTGATTTCCAGCTCGAAATTTTTGAATGTAAAATGAAAATGAATGAAAATCGCGGCGATTAAATCGCGACGATCAAATCGCGTGAACTCTGTCCGAGGTCTAAGGCCCAAAAAGCGAAAAAAACTTCCCGAATGACCTAATGATTGAGTCATCTGATCAGTACGCATAGTCCTTCGTGAAAAATAGAAGAGGGTCATGAAACACAATTCAAAAGTCCTAACATTTTCCGTGACTGAAATTGAAAAAAATTCAACAATAGCTTGTCTTTGTCCGGCTTCATCTCCACTTTATTTCATTCGATCATTCATCACTTCAGATAGTTTCACTGTCTTTGGAGAGCTTACAGATTTCCAAAAAATTTTGGTGCAAGACTTCTGTTACAACCTAGTTCCTTGGACGTTTGCCAATTTTGACATCATCTGTTAAACTTTCTTGCAACATAAATCCATCCGTTGAACATCATTTAGCCGGCTAATCGCTCACGGCATAACCTGCAAAGAGCCCAAGGCCAAAAACTAGCAAAAGCTGGATTACAAGGGGCAAAGAACGTGTCTTGACATTTGCCTTCGGACTTGTTATTAGGGAGAAAGTCGAGGAAACGGTAAGAAGTACTCAATTCCGGAGTTTTACTTGCCGCATGAGCACTGCAATGCTTCTGACGTTGGCTGAAAAAATAGTAGAGGCAATTTTCTCTGCTTTGCTTATCGCTAAGGCTTTAAGCTATTACATTTCTGAATAGAAAATTGATGTTTTTGCCGGGTAACACGTAAGACACATTCGTCACAACGCATATATTGAAGGTCTTTTGTTGTCAACTGCAGATTTCTCTTGCAAAAGCCCTGCAACCATTCACTTCCTTCAAAAAACTAGCGCTGTTCTTCTTGTTTGCTTTTAGAAAAATTGCTTTTGTCATTTTTGAGTAGGAATTTGCAGAATCTCAAAAGTATGCCTAATTGCTTTGTAAGCTTGAGTTTATATATTCGCTTCGAACTAGGAAGAAAATTATTGTTCATAGTTCCTTTCTCTAAGACAGCTTTTAGAATTGTCCATGTGCCGGAGTTGTGTCAGCGCCGTGCCAACACCGTGCCGACGTCAATCGATCAATACGCACAGTTAATATGCATGCACTTCGGTTCCGCTGGCATGGAGCTGCACTGGGCTGTGGACCAGCCTGAGTAAACTATAGATTGCAAGACAAGGTAAAATGCACTAATTAAGAATATGAATTTGCAGAAAATTTTCAGAAAAGTAATAATAGTTATTTTTTCCCCATTTTAAGGTACTACAACGAGGATCAATACCAATTTAACCTCACGCATACTTATCCCAAGCAACGCGAAAAAATATTACAGTAATCCTACAAGAGCGGCAAGAATTAGTAATTCAGAAATTAGGTTCATTACATGCTCTGTAGATCTGTAGATCAAATTCAAACTCACTCCATTACTTCACTGTGAGGCAAATAAGGAACTTCCGTTACTAAGCCCTAGGCCAGACTGTATCCATCTGAGCGGACCAATCAGCACCCTCGAGTACTTTGATTACGGTCTGGGCAAGAACTAAGATTTGTATTTCTTGGCCACTATTGAGACATTTGAAATGCTGTTGGACAGTTCCATATGTTAATGCCTCTCAACTAATTTCACACCTTCCTACCAGCTCCCACGTGAAAAACCAGGGACCGTATTTACCATTCTCTCGTTCTAGGTCGGGCGCTGTTTTACCATTATAACCGAGCACCTATAGCTCCATCGGGCCCTATTATAAGGGTGCTGTTGGTGTGTTGGTTTGTGGTGTGTTTTGCTCATACATTATTGAGTTTCTTTCATTTCTTTTTTTTTTCGAGTGTCTGAGATGATTGCCCCTACTAACATTATTTTATAGTCTAAATGGTGCACCTCGAGTGTAACGATAAAGATAAAGAAAGTTTTGGACACTATTTTTTTAGTATTTATCGACTGTAAAACAGTGGAAGTTGTTGGGACTGTTTTATACACATTTCCCTCTTGGACTTGTGGATACTTAAATTTATCCGTTGGCATTGATTAAGTGTAAATTGTTTATCGTGGTCCTGACTCACTTTATTCACCTAAAATATCTGTGAATGATCATAACTTACTTTTTGATTTGATTTTTCAGGCAGATTTGCGCGCTACATTTCATAATCTGGGAACATAGCAAAAACCTTATGAATCTATATTAAATCTCGCACGAAACTTGGTTTCATTGCGTTATTCTTTTCTGGAAAATCCCTCTAAATGTATAATTTTAGAAAGTTTTGGTTGTTCCACTCTATTTAATCTGATTCCACATTCCATTTATACCTATAAATTAGCTTTGATTCTTTTTTTACGTTTTGATTTCAACGGATATTTTACATTTAGTGAGCTTATTAAATTAGAGACTTTGAGCCATTAGACAAAGCTCAGTCATGCATATCTCGAACATTCCATCCGTCACAAACTCTAATTTTCTTTTCTTGTGCTTGATTGATTTCGCACATGTAACAGGCAATTTTCTTTCGCACTTCGACCATAATCCATTTTCACAGCTGGACAAACGCCGATGTGTTTTCATATTTCATTTGAAATGCTCTGTTGTCACTCATATCGAATGATTCATATTGGTTATCTCTCAGTGTTTTGCTACATTGGAATAATCTCAATTGAATCAATATAATCTTAGATGATAAGAGTAAAGTAGCTGAACCAGAAAGAAAAAGTTGGTGGGAACGTAAATCTTGCACCAAAAATTCTAAAAGAATTCATTCAAGAATGCTTATGCAACAATTTCAATTTGTAAAATATTTTTTTCTATCTTACATATAAAGCTGAATGTCTGTTTGTCTGTCTGTCTGTATGTCTGTACGTATGTTCCGAATAGAAAATTCCATTTCTGAACCGATCCGGACCAAACTTGGCACACATACACTTCGGGCCCCGGCGGGTGTCATAGGCTACTTTTCGTCATCGATCGATATCGATTTTATCGATTTTTTGCAAAATTTGAGCACGGGGCAGTTGGCACAGGTGGGTAATCGAGCATGCTGATTACGAATATAATAATGACAGGGCCCTGCGGAGCCGGGTAAGTCAACTAGTTGTATATAGTCCATGTAGCGTTTTATCGCATAGTGGAAATTCTATTCTATTAGGTTGTCCGGAAATCAATGCCCGTTTTGAATTTCAACCGCAATAACTCATACACTTCTCACTTCTAAGTAGGTTGCAAAGTACCATTCGATAGAGCAAAGCAAGCTCTACAAGAAGGCCATTTTGCTTTTGCAACAGCTCTCATCCACCTCGAGTTTTGAACCAAAAACTAAAAAGACTCAGCAGCCCGAAAAATCGAAAAAAATCGTAACTCAGTTCACAAAAATCCTACAAAAATTTTACTTGCTCACGTAAACACTTACCATATAAGACATCTATATACGCCTTTGCCGTATTTTTCCCTCTATTAGAAACCAAGAAAACGGAAATTTTTGTGCATTTGCCAAAGTGGTGATGTGTCGTCCCCACATAGGTAGTTGTTTACCACAAGCCTCTATAGAAGTACTGACTTAAATTTTTAGCTTTCTACAAGCTTTAGTTCTTGAGAAATACCGAATATAGTTTTCCCTAGTTAGGTGGTCAAAGCTAAAATCCAAATTTCTCGAGAACTAAAGCTTATAGAGGGCTGAGAATTTACATTTGTACTTCTACGGGTTTGTAGTATACAATTACCTATTGGGGACGGCACAGCATCACTTTGGCAAATGCACGAAAATTTCCGTTTTCTTGATTTTTAATAGAGGGAAAAATACGGCAAAGGCGTATATAGATGTCTTATATGGGAAGTGTTTACGTGAGCAAGTAAGAATTTTTGTAGGATTTTTGTGAACTGAGTTACGATTTTTTTCGATTTTTCGGGCTGCTGAGTCTTTTTAGTTTTTGGTTCAAAACTCGAGGTGGATGAGAGCTGTTGCAAAAGCAAAATGGCCTTCTTGTAGAGCTTGCTTTGCTCTATCGAATGGTACTTTGCAACCTACTTAGAAGTGAGAAGTGTATGACTTTTTGCGGTTGAAACTCAAAACGGGCATTAATTTCCGGACAACCTAATAAAACAAAATTTAATGGAAAAAAATTTGTGAATCACAACTTTTCATGGATTGATCCAATTGGCACAAAGTCATCTAATAGTAAAAAAGAGTAGGTTATACTTAATGTAAAAGTAGTAGAGGCTGCTAGACTTTCCACTATTTCTGAAAATTGAGAATCAAAAATATCATAACTTGAGAGTATATGTTTATCAACTTTTAGCGCCGCTACATATCAGGGCTCGGTACAGTGGCTTGTAAGCAAGCTGAATATCGTTTTTGAGACAAAAAGCAAAGAAGGTTCCGTTTTTGGGATCACAAAAAGACTTTTTTTTATGGTCGACGTTTCGTTTTGGAGATTTTTTAGGAATTATGTTGGGGGGGGGGGGTCAAAGGGGACTTCGTTTTTTGCATTCTGAACTAGCCACCTCGTGCCGAGCCCTGCTACATATTAACAAAAAAATTTTTCTAAGCACAAGCAGAAACTGCATGATTTTCTCTTTTTATCTTGTACGGGCTCATTTAATTTGCGGAACTTGTGGATTTTCGAAAAATTTTGGTGCATAACTTTTTTCCAAACTAATAGTCTTATATCAACTTCTGTTTCTTCCTTTCCTTGGAAAAGAAAGCTTTGTTTTTCAGCATAGCTTCAGATTTTTCGGTAGAGAAAAAGGCTGGAACTGAAAAATTTTTATAAAAAGCAGTAAATCTCCTTATAATTTTTCTAGCGTTTCTTTTATGGACATCCTTGGGTTGTTCGTAATGAACTCAACTATACTAATTTTTACTGTGACATCGATTTTAAAGGGAATATCTCACTTTCAAAAAGTCTTTCTTGCAGTCTGAATAGATATGGTTTAGAATTGGGCTCTACGAAGATTTTCTGCACCCACTTGAGTTTTTTGCTCCTGTCCGATAAATTTATTACATGGCCCAAATTGTAAATATTTGGAAAGAACGAATGGTTTTTTTTTACGAAGATGGAAGATATTCCCGAAGAACTTTATACTCAAGTCGGTAATATCGCTTTTTCCTTAAGACATAGTGATGTGGGACAAACCTCGAAATCTGATTTAAATACTTGTGGAGATTGAAATGTCCGCCATCTGAAAAGAGTAGCCTATCCGCGGAGTACTAAAATCTGATTCTCTCAAAGCTGTATTCCGTTATGTCCAACTTCCACTCATTTCTCGATCGAATGGGTAATGTTGGGAGAACTTTTTGACGACTGTTTCAAAAAATGTGGAAATTTACCGAGAATTTTCCACAGTGATGCTTTATTTTCCAATTCATACGTGAAAGCAATGTCTTGACACCGCACTTTCGGATGCAGTTTAGTAGTAATAGCTATTCGACTTTTTTCAAGATCTGCCGGTCCCAAACACAAAAAGTTATTTCCCGCTAACCTAATATCAAGTTGGATCAAATTTCGCATATTTGATGATGATTTCGGGCATTTTATGGTTCGATAAAGTTCCATATAAATCCAATATGGGTTATATGAAACTTTATTATTCTATTATTCGCCGATTTGGGTTTCTGTATATAAGGACCTATCCCAGTGGAACCCTTGGTGGTTTTCTTGCAAAGAATATGGAAAATGATATCGTTCCTGGCGTTCCAAGAATTTCTTGAAGGCCGGTATGGGGGGGGGGGGGGGATAGGATAGGGCTTGTAAAATAGACCCGCTCTCCTAGTTTTCAAATCCTTCAAATTTTTTGTAGGCATGCACCTTGAAAAAATTGTAAAGCAAATGCGACCTTCTCTTTTTAAAGTACAAGAATATCATTTACTTGAAAAAGAAAACAAATGAAATATTATTAGTATGTCTCCTTCTCTAGTGCTGATACTTTGCTTTGTAGAGCTTCATTTCATAGAAATCAATGAACAAAGTCTAAAATCTACCATAAATTAAATGTTTACATTCATTAAGCCTTCTTTCTTTTTGTTTCTCTCCACTTTTTGTTGCGAATGACAACGTCAGACACATAATCTTCAACCCTCGGGTCTTCAAAAGATTATCGGCTTTGCAACGCACTTGATGTGGCGTTCAACCCCCCCCCCCTTCACGCCTTCGTTGAAAACTCTTGATCATTAAGTAAGACCATTCCTTGAATTTAAGAATGTTTTGCAGCTTTTAAAGAACAAAATGACGATATAGGGACGAAAACGTCATGTTTTCCTTACATAACTAATTTTTTTCGAAATATATGCAAGTCTAATCGATCTCATGCCTATTTCCTAAATCGTCCCTATACAAGCAGCTGTAAAAATATTAAACATGATAGAGAGAGAGAAATCGATTCATTTCAATGGCTGAATAAAAAAATAACACCATATTAAGCCACGCTGTCACATTGTGTCGCTGATTGTTATCATAATCCTGCTGAATATGATTTCTTTCATATTAGGAGTTCAGAGTGCTTACCGTCTTTCATTTTAGTTCAAAAAATTCGGAATGGAATTTTCTGGATTATTTTTGACTAGCTGCGTTGCCAAGAGGCCCGGGCGGGACCGGGGAACGCCAAAAGGCCCGTCTGCTTCAAGATGTTTGCTTATCATTCCTCCACTTCCTTCAGATCATATTTTCTCTTCCTCTCCTGCTTCAGCTTCAAGTCAGTTCCAGCACACGTTTAGTATCCGTGGTGAATTTGTCCTCCTTGACCGGCTCGCTTCGTGACGCCGCATCCTCCTCACCGCAAGATGCAAATGATCTCTACCGCCGCTTACTACTCAACTTGGAGAAATGATTGATATGCTTTCAATTAAATATTAGTAAACAAATCAATAAATCGATAGAAAGATTTAGCGAAAAGTCGCGAAAAGTAGCCTATCTTCTGCGCCGTGTTTATTTATAGGGGAACAAAATTCAGCCTTTTCAGTTCACATAGAAAGGAGTCTATAAGCCACAAACATCCTAACAAACAAAGGTACAGTGTTTGAGTTTTATATATATAGATTACTGGAGCAGTTTTTTTAGAACAGACAAAAGAGAGCTGATCGTTTTCTTTGGGGAGTATTTTTTTGTTGAAATGGCAGTAAGTTTTCGGGAAAAGCTCGGAATAAGAGATTGTATTACTCTGTAAACTGTATTGTCAATTTATATTTGATTAAAATTGTCAAATTTATAGACTTTTCATCCTTACTACCCTAATTTCACGCGTATAAGGCGCACTTTTTCGTATTTTCAAGCGAGCCGCTCAGCCGTTTCACTGTATTCCGGAAAGAAATCTTTACATCGCACGATTCTCTCAAGCAATATACAGCACGTTATAGGGTCTGAAGTCCTTTGGCTTGTCTGGGCTGGTCGATTTTGGAAAAAAATCCACCGCGTCTTATACGCGTGAAATTAGGGTACTATAAATTCTTTCATGCCATCTAAGGGTTGAAACGAAATGGAGTTTAATAATTTTTTGATTTTCAGATTCAGCTTTACAATTGCACGTTTTGAAATCACAATGCAAGAAAAACAATAAACGCAACAGTATCAAAAATTGGAAAATTTCTAGCATCGAGTTTTGACGTCAAGATTTTTTAGATGAAGTGTTTTCCAACTATTCTTGATTTTTATGCACCACAATTTTCCTACTACGTAAGTCTAGTTTAGACCATGACTTCTTTTTAATAACAGTGATTTTCGGGAAAAAAATTAGGATTGGAGGATTCATATTATATCGTAAATTCTTTTTGCTAGAGAATTAATCGAATTCAATGTGCAAGGAAAATAGTCTATACTGAAAAATGGAAAGATTTCTGGTCTTCAAATTTGAAATTTTTCGTTGCTATTTAAATTTAGATGTTTTTTCATTTTTCTTCTGATTTTTAGTGCACTTGGTTATAGCTACAATTTTAGTGAAAAACTGGTTTTACGATTCTGTTTTAGAATGAAATGTTTTAACACGAAAAGCTATACTTTTCAGGAAATTGCCAAGAAGTTGAGGAAGCATAACGAATGTGCAATTTTTCAGCGTCGAAAGTGGGAAAACTAATGAAAATTTCAGAACGATGTACAGCGAGTTATTCATCCATGCAAGCCGAGGAGGAGCAAAAGGCACATCGTTGAATTTTGAAAGAGGCGAGCTCAGCTCAAGAGGTGAGCTCAGCTCGTAACTTTTGGGACTTTGTGGGAATAGATCCATTTATGTGTAAATAAATAAAATAGACGATAAACAGAAAAATTCAGCACTTTATTGTAGGGGGGGGGATCCCCATACGGGGCTGCACGAGCGAGGGGATATCGATCTTCCGGCTGTGCTGGGGGTGGCTGAGTGGAGTGGAGCCGGGGTGGTGAGTCTTCTGAACCCTCGAACGATGTGGACGACAACATAATTGACGACGTCGTCTCCTTCGCCCCCCCCCCCTCTTCTCCCCCTTCCTGTCTTTTTGCCGAAATGGTCTATTATGATTTTGCCCCGTTTCCAGTTGAACGGAGCCTTCACCGCCGCTGCGGCAGCGCCACCACTCACTCTCGTCGTCGACGGCACTTTTGCACTTTTGCGCTCGCTGTCACGTGAATAAAAACAGCAATTTTCAAAACGTTTTCCGCGCTTTTCATTCCGTTTTTGATTCAATATCCTTTTGACGATGCGCCTCACAACGCGACAACTCGTCCTTATGGCAACAAGCAGATCCTCAAGAGACGAGTTAAGCGCTTTTCATTCATCACTTGGGTTGGGTATTAAGGCAATGCGTGCATGAGTTCCCGTTTGCATTGCTTCTCATCGAGCACTTTTTTTGGGGAAACGTGGGATTTTTTTTGCATTTTTTCACTGTATAAAATCTTCGGAGTTTTCTTCCTCATTTTATGTCATGCAATAGGAAATTTGAAACTCTTACTGTCTTTGTAAGCCTTGGACTTGCTCTCTCTCGGGTTTCACTTTTTGAGCTTTGGGAAATTGAGCTCCGTTGCAAGTTTTCTATACCGAAGGGTTCAACAAGGGTTAAACTCCGAATCGCCGTCTTTGCATTTTTTTAAACTTTTTTCTCCTATTTTCTTTGATTTTCTTCATAAATTTCATCTATGATCGTCATAAGATATTAAGAGTTGACGAATAACTGCCTTTATTTCCTTTTCAAATTTTAGAAACTCTACAAGCTTTCTAAAAGTTTTAAATTTGCATCATCCATGGGGATGATAAAGTCTACCTAATGGCATGGTCGAAGCCGTAACACTAATTTACAAAGTTTATTTTTTTGAATTTGTCGCCTGTTAAACGTTGTGCTTTTTCTCTTCTATAATTTTTCTAGAATTACTTTTACAAATATATCCCATATCGGACATTTGGTGTCTCTAGGTGTCCCAAGAAGATGTGCACACTGTTTGATTTTGAATAACTCTCTTATTACGAGGTCTTTCAAGAAGCGGTAAGCGCCATTTTGTAAGGCTGGCTTCAACTTAGATTTGCAGTATGGAGAGAGTCACCGATCACTCTTCGTTACTGTAGGATTACGGTAGAAACTTGAAAGAGGGTTTTGGTTAGGAAAGGCCATATTTTGCCTCAGAAGAAATCAAAACAGCCTGAAAACTTTTACACTAGGCCAATTAGAGTTGCTGATTCTAACTGTAAAGTTCCCAACCTATTTTGTGTTTCACTGAAGAGTCATGCGAGGTAAGCAGTAGCGGCCATTTTCTCAATGTTCCTGAAAAGTGAGGTTACACCGTTTAGAAAGTTTCGCAATCTTGAGAATAGTTGAGTATTGAAGTCAGCGTCCCTAAAAACCCTATTACACAAGTTTTCACATCTTTTTGAAAATTTGTGAAATGGCACCTTTTCCACAGTGACACCATATGTTCCAAGTTTCTACCGTATTCCTACAGTAACGAAGAGCGTTCGGTGATTCTCTCTATACTGCAAGTCTAAGTGGGGGGCGGGCGTTAGGTACCCTGCCAAGGTGTGGGCGTTAGGTACCCACCCATCAGTGGTAAATACTAAGCCACGCCCCTTGGTTGTTTTAACAGCGGGTACCTAACGATACGCCAAATCCTAGCTGCTAGAACAGCTTACGTAGCTCGCTAAAGTGCTGGCACTTGCAACCCACAGATAGAAGATAGTAGGAGGAAATTCAAAAAATGCGCGAATGAAGCAAGTTTGTAGGCAACCTTTTTCCATTGCTTCCTTTCAATCAATTTTGAAATCCCATTCGGTGATGAAAGTTAAAACAGGGTAAAGCTTTTGTAAGCTAATCTAACCGATAGTCAGCGGAAATCAAAAAAGTAAACTCTGTAGAACTCCAATGAACCAAAATTCAAAAAACTGCTCCAACTGTATTTTTGACAATGAGAAGTGGAACCGATTGGAAGAAGAGCTTCGACGAGAATTTGTCATCAGGAATAGGAACTTTGAGGAGGACTATGCGACTACCCATTAATTAATGGAAAGGCCACTAGCTCTATCTCAATCAATAAAAATTTTACATTATAGAGCTATGCCAACTTCGGATGAGTGACCAATAGAATGAAATAGGTTGACGAAATCTTTCGCTTCTTAGTGAGTTACAAAAAAATTCATAGCTTTGGTTGGATAAATTGATCTATCTTAGCTGCTAGAAAAGAGAATGACTATGAAACACTGCGATATGAAAGTCCTCCAAAAAACTACAGAAAACACAGGCATGATAAAACACAGTAGCTCAATGAAATTTTCATACGGGATGTGGAATCTCCCGAGATGGAAAGATGTGCTTATCAATGTAATTTCCCACAGATCTGTTGGACTCAGCAATGACCGAATAATAGCGGTAATCTACAACAAGTTCAGTTTTCGTAGTTCACAATCGTGTGGCAATATTGGCGGCGTGGCAGGAGTTCCCAAAGCCAATCCGCTTTTTCTCGCAGGGGTACTTGGCACCTCCAGAAATCCCTTGGAGGACATCACACCTTCTCGGGTCAGAGGGCGGCTCCGCCCATCACTCCTCCCTCTAGGCGCCCTCATTCTATATTGTGTACACGGACGCTAAGACATGCTTCATTGTATATGATAATAATCGAACTGAAATCAAGAAACAAACAAAAAATTCTATGTTTCTATGAGCATACAGAATCCGTAAATAACTGCAGCTAAATTTCAGCATTTCGAGTCATGTTTTAGTCATGTTTTCGGATAAAATGACGCTTTCTTGAACACTTGTAAGTACTCGCGTTTGAGTGAGCTTGTGAAGATATCATATTAGAACAAAGTAAAAATATAAATCATTAATATAAATCAAGCAGAAGTTATGAGTCTTCCAGCTACAGATAAAGAAGCGAAAGCAAACTCACGCACGCTCTAAAATTCATTTAAGAATATACGAATACCATATTTTTCAAATTTAGTGTCATATTTGGAACTCTTAGCCAACTCTTGATCATGCGACGAAGTTTGTTATTCTAGTACATGGATTATAGGGAATACTACACTCGAAAATTTCTGATAATTTGGATCTTATTGATCGTTAGTGTGTAGTTGAGTTGGAATATATGGCAGACGGAAGCAGGAAAGTGTATGTTTTCAAATATCTTAGCTATTACAGAAAACGTTGAGTTGATTATCCGGAAACTTTGATATGCTCCTTTCAAAATAGGTTCTTCTAATTTTGAGAAGGTAATCGGGTTCTTGGCCACTTCTGGTCACCCATTTATCAAAAATTCTTGGTGCTAAATTAGTTCAATCAGATGACCAGTAAGATACAACTGAAGAACTAGATCCTCTGATATTTCGAATGGGCGGGTTTTCTACTCAAAAAACTGTGCAAATTTTCTCTTCTGAGGATAATGTTCATGGTCATTTTTGAAAGGTTGGCGCAGCAGAAGTTTTCTTTCCAGGCCTCCTCACCTGAGGGATGATAACTATGTTTTTCGTTCATCTGTTTTCTCATATTACCTAATAAGTAAATCTATGTTCTCGCTGCTGGCTCACCTCACAATGAGACCAGTAAATGGGTGGAGCAATGGGCGGAGAATGACCTCTGAGGTGCGAAGGTGCTAGAATCCTCCTGGGTGCGAATGCTGGTGCGAAGTTGGTGCGAGGAAAGGTGCTGGGAACTCCTGCACGCCCTCCGGCAATATTGACGCTAATGGGTTACGATTCTTAACTTCACACCTCAAAACGAGGCCGACGACGATATGTGAAAGGAATATTCCATGCAACTTATTTGCAAGTGCAAGTCATCTTTGAAAGTGCGCTTTGCTTCGTCAAAATCATAACCTGATTTATTGGAATTCTACAAAGTTTCCTTTTTTGAAAGTCCAGCTGACATTATCGGTAAGATCAAATTTATTTTTTTTGCAAAACTATGTGAAGTGCTCTTAAAAGTTTACTCTGTTTTTAGAATCACAGAATTTTTTTTCAGTTTACAACTTTCATCACCGAATTTCTGGGTTTTCAAAATTGATAAATAAAAAGAAGCAACGGAAAAGCGTTGTCTACAAACTTGCTTCATTCGCGCATTTTTTAAATTTCCTCCTACTATCTTTTTTCTTTGGGTTGCAAGCGCCAGCACTTTAGCGAGCTACGTAAGCTGTTCTAGCAGCTAGGATTTAGTGTATCGTTAGGTACCCGCTGTTAAAGTGACCAAGGGGCGTGGCTTAGTGCTTACCACTGATGGCTGGGTACCTAACGCCCACACCTCGACTGGGTACCTAACGCCACGCACCCAGTCTAAGTTGAAGCCAGCTCTACAAATGGCGCTTACCGCTTCTCGAAAGACCTCATAAGAGAGTTATTCAAAATCAAACAGTGTGCACATCTTTTTGGGACACCCTGTATAGCCTTGAAAATAAAAGCTGAAAAAATTTGGAAATTTTTTGAAAATTTTCGGGCGTTCTTCAGTTTGGGTGTGGAAGTCTGAAGGCTTAGAAATAATGTTTTGCCATTCTTTTGAAGGAATTTTTGCGTTTAGAATGCTAGTAAATCGTAGTGGTCTGACAAATTTCCGCCAGTCTAACTGTATCCTCGAGTCTTTATAACTCGATATGTGAGTCTGCACACTATGCGCGGCAATCGACGACACCCTTACTAGTAACTCCTCGTTAAACTTTTCTAAGGTAAGCGAACTGTGGAAAAGCGTGCTACTAGCTAACACATTTCCGGTAAGTCAAGAGAAACAAGAAACAAGGAGAAATCATTGGAAATGAGCCTTTTTCAAACTTGCAATTCGTTGAGTAGCGCGCATGGTGTGCAGTATGCGCTTACAAATAATTCGACGACATTTTTTCCAAAATCACTTGAAAACCATATTTCAAATTGCCAAAAAGTCTCGAATGTGGTTCTGACTTCTTCACTTGCTTTGCTGTTTGACTTGCGGTTATTAAAGTGAAAAAACGAGCCATTAAGATTTCGAATGTTCCTGAAGTACCCTTCTGCGCCTGGAACCATTGTCTTTTTTGTTCGCTTTCTTTCTAATCACTTTCGTTCGTCGTCGTTTTCTCGCGTGTTTCGGAAAAACATCCCCACTGTCGCCTCGAAGTGCCCAATCTGTTGTTCCTCAAAGCAGTACGTGGGTACTTACGAGGAATCCAGACTTCATCGATCATTTACACCCCCCCCCCCCCTTACCCCATAGGGCACAATTTTAGATGCATTTAAGATGTTACTGAGTACTCGAATCCCTTCTTAATCTCATTCTGAAGTTTTCTGAAGTCAAAATGTTCAGCGCTCGTTTCAGTACATGTAAAACAATTTGCGCCCTTGTACTATTACTAAATCATCTTTTCTAATATGTAAAACAAAATCAATGCAATTAGAGGCAATGAAATTTCGTTGAATTCGTTGCAAGTACAAGTGTTAGATTGACAAATGCACGTTTAGTAGATTTGACGGTTAATTAATGCAGCGTCAACAGGGCTCGGCACGAGGTGGCTAGATGAAAATGGAAAAAACGAAGTCCCCTTTGACCCTCAACCAAATTTCCTCTAAAAACCTGAAAAATTCCCCAATTCCCCCAAAAAACGAAACGTCGACTAAAAAAAAAAAGGTCACCGTCGCCAATTTTCCGTGTCTCTTCGGTCACAAAAACGAAACCCCCTTTGCTTTTCGTCCCAAAAACGATATCCACCTTGCTTGTAAGCCACCTCGTGCCGAGCCCTGAGCGTCAAATGCGGTGTCCGCAACATCTGCGCGTGAAAAAAATGACAACAGGGCGCGAAACATAAAAATGCTCCTTGGCGGCATTTTTAGGCCCATTTGTTATTAACACCGCTATTAACCGTTATATCCATCAAATTGTATCGCCTTCGAACTGCCAATGATAACAAAGTATGGGCTCTTGAACACTTTAGCACCCATGCGGTGTTCACAACAATTGTGCGTGAAGAAAATACCTACGTGTCGCGGACCTCACACATCCGCATTTTTTACGCATTATTGCTGTCAACACCGCAGGCATACTAGATCGTCAAATCCATCGAATTACAACGCTTTGGACTGTCAGTGAGAAGTACTGTCTAATAGATTTGAGGGTCAATTGCAATCGATGCGGTATCTACAATAATTGTGCGTGAAAAAAATGCCACATCGTGCAAAATGCAAAACTCCGCTTAAGGTATTTTTAGTCGATGTCAACACGGCAGAGACACTTAGTGTCGTGAAATCTATTAAAAAATTGCCTTAGAACCAACATTGAATTGAAATATGGGCTCCAACTCCTGCATTCCACTTTTCAGTAAAATTGGCTGCTAAAAAGCAGCGTTGATGCGGTGCCCACAATGCTTGCGCGTGAAAAATTGCCACATTGCCCAAAAGCTGGGAATCGCGCTTTATGGCGTTTTTTTACGCACAGTAGTTGTCAACTCCGCAAGTACACTATATCAACCGTCATATCTAACAAATTACATGGCCGCCAAACTGCCAGTGAGAATATGTGGGTTCTTGAACTCTTGAACGTCCATGCGGTGTTCACAACATTTGCGCGTAAAAATGGCCATGTGGCGTGATAACCTCAAAAATTCGCGCCTTACGGCTGTTTTTCAACGGACAGTTGTTGTTACTAAACTAACACTATACTAACCGTCAATTCTTTCGCATTGTACTGCTCTTAAACTGCTGGCAAAAATGGAGTATTACCGCTGCCGTTGGCTCATTTTCTCACAACACAATTTCTCTTTTTTTCTTTTTTTTCTTTTAGTAAAGCTACAAAAGAGAGCGCAAGAATTTTGCCCAATGACGCGATTGTCATAGCTCTTCTAAAACACTCAAAAGGTTTTTCTCAGTGCTTCTCACAGCATCTTGCTATTATGGGTCTTCTGCATAAGGATAAGCTATATTATGACGTGATGGGGGAAACCCTCGTAGCTGTGCCAATAATGCCTGATTTTTTGTCTTTAATGATAGGATAAATGCTTCATTTTTGACCTGAGGCGGTTTGAAATATACAGTATCCTCTATGGTTGTAATGAAATTCCTTTGATTTCGGAGTAATCAATAGTACAAACGTGGCATACTACTTATGTTTCGGAATGAACTGTTATCAGTAATTATTCTAATCATAATATTATACATTCCAACTGTAGTCAATTTTTTAAGGCTGTTATATATCGTGTCTTCCACACAAAGTCTCAGATAAATTTTTTTTGTAAAGATTGCTGTACAGGTACCTCCATTACGCACCCTATCATAAGAAAGTTTGATAGTACCAAAATTTTCGCACCGTCCATGCCTCCAAAAAACTATTTTTTAGAAGCTATGCACATTTCTAAAAATTCTTGGAGATTATCTTACTTTCGAAACAGGTTACATTCTACAAGTTGTGCAGACCATTCACAAAAAAAAATTCGCGTTTACCATCTTTGTGAATGTAATGAAAAATGACTTCGTGAATTTTTGTCTGAATTTATATAGTGACAAATTCCAAACAATTTTTTTTCATTTATGTGAACAATGTGAACATAACATTTGTTATTTTCATCATCCAGATTGATCAGTCTAAGTCAGAAGTCTTGTACAACTAACAAGTAAGTAGCTTTTTTTGTTGAGTGTGCAATTGCACACGTTTGAGAGTGAGAGTGAGTTGGCCAACTGGCCCAGATTGTGTTATCTTTATCTTCTTTCTTGGTTTTTTTGTCGCTTAGACGCACTTGTGTTTATGTGATGTAATTCATAAGACTTCACATATTTTGTACCCGAGGAGTCGGCCCATCATCAAAATCTTTGAATTTCTGCAGTTGCACACATTAGAAAAGGAACCTATCTACTACTTATTTATGATAATTTCTCTTCTGGCATGAACCTGTAATGGGATGGTTCTGTGGGATCGCATCTGCAGTCATTTCCTTCAAAGCGAACGCAGAATTTTTAGTATCGTGCATTTTCCAAGTTTTCGTTTGTTCATAAAAAATTGCAAAATTTTCAGTTTCTCTGAGCTTTGCAAAATCTTTTTCAAAATGAACTAACTTTTCGTATACAATTTCATTTCCGCAGAAGTTTTCCAATCTTTCAGTTGCCTAGAAGGTTTGAAACAATTCCAGCATACCTTAGCTCTTTGGATGAATCTTCCAACCTGATCTCTAGCATTATTCACCTGGTAAAAATTAAGCAAACTAAAGTATTGTTTTTTTACTAACGGCTATAGCGGAATATTTAAATCGCTCGACTTCGCAGGTAACCCTTGATTCAACTGGATTGGCTTCATGACCTAATTAAGCCTAGAGAATGATCAGACAGCAGGCGCGCGAGAGAAACGCAGACTGCGTCGCGGAGCTGCCTTAAACAGCTCACAAAGCCCCGCCTTCCAGCCGTCAATCCAACTGAATTAAAGGCAGCGTCCAAGCAGATCTGGACCTATGGGGATTACGTGGAAAGTGCTTTTGGGGCCCTAAGTAAGGCACTGCTCAAGCGGCAGCGCAGGTAGTACTCTAATGGCTCAGACATTCCCCTCGAAACTGGCCCCCGCGGACGTATTCGCATGGATTCATGGCAGTTTCGCGCCAGGACACACGATTTGCGCCATGAATCCATGCGAAATACGATCCCGGGGTCCAGTTTCGAGGGGTATATCTCAGCCGTTACAGCACTACCTGAGCTGCCGGTTTGCCAGTGGCCTAGTTAGGAACCTAAAATTACTATCCATGTGAGATCCCCATGCCAGACTTGCCTGGACGCTGCCTTTAAAGGTTATATATCCAGGAAACTGCATAAACCTCAAAGTAACAGTTCTGCATCTGGCATAAGTTTTCAAATTCTCCGACTGAGAAAAAAATTTGCAAATTTAGCACGTTCCATTTCCATCTCGTGCCAAACTCAGCACCTTCCCTCTATTTTTCGTTCCGCAAAAATGCATTCGATAAATTTTGAAAAATCTGTTTCCAGCTTCTCATTTGTCGTATTTGCATGCTTTCGCCCGTAAAACGAGCGTATTGATGTGTGTGTGTGCTGGTTTCGAGAGGGAGAGTAGGGCTTGCTGCTTGCTTTACCTCGTACATATCCACCACCTATGACATCACCTTGGGCTTTTCATGTCGCAACCACCACATCTCGAGCTCCTTGCCCCACCCCAATTCATACATATCCCTCCATTTTGTCGAGCTTGCACGCTCAGCTCGCAAATTTTCGAAAGTGCTGGAATTTTCTGCTTTACTGCTTTTCATGTTTCATAGAGTTTGGAAATCTCAATGTAAATTTCGTGACCATTTGAGTCTGAAAAATTGGTATAACACAATGATGTTATGTTTTTTAGTCACAGAATCTGGACGCACTTTGCTATAAGCTAAAAACGAAATATCAAATTAACACTTTTCCTACCTTTTGTCATTGAAGACGTCATAAAGCCCCAAAAAATTTGATTTTACTTTCGGTTTTGAATTTTTGATCTCACCTTTCTAATGAGTCATTGCGCATGTTCCACCTAGCAGCATAAGTTTCGATTTTTTTACTCTCCTTTTTCTCGCTATAGTGAAATATTCGAAGTTTTGACATAAGATCCATAAGTTTTGCATAAAAAATATGCAAAATCTCTTCCTTATGCATGGACGTTGCATTCTAGGTACATCTTAGATTTTATCAATAAAATCGAAAAGGTGGATGAAAAATTCTTAAAAACGTAATTTTTGGTAGACACTTCCAATCTGCCCGAGTCTTCCTGGATCAGTTTTTCCCATATGTCTTGCACCACACATTTGAAAAAAATTGTGCGAAAATGAAAACTTTTAACCTTTTGATTTGCTCAAAAATTAGAAGATTCGATTCTCATCACCTCTTATCCAACTTTTACTGTAATTTTTTGGGTTGGAAAGGTTAATTTCTCATAAACCTTGCTTGTGTCGCACTATGTAGAAATTCATAAGCATGGCACCCAAATTATGGAAAATTCTCTTGAAAAAGATCGAAGAAAAATATCTTTTTCAATATATTTTTTCGAGTAAAATGAAAGTTTTATCTTATTATGCATATGAATTTTTATTATAACAGGTAAAAATTGAGAAAAAAATTAGAAAGCACTTGCTTAGGAAGAAATGCCATATGCGCGAAATATTGGTAGGAAAAGGAGATCAAAGAATGAACCGAAAAAAATTAATTTTTCTACTTTCAGAGACAAAGCCACGAAAAATAGGACTTTGATGTTTTCTTTTCAACTTGTTAGCAAATTCGGCGACTTCAAAACATATCATCATCGTTTTTCGGTAATTCATATGCAAATGCTCACGAAATTTACGACAAAAATTCCAAAATCTACGAATGAGACTTTTCTGGACGATTAGACAAAAAACAATGCGCGCGCCTGCAAAGAGAATTCTTTTGGTTTTCAACTACTCGAAAAAACAAACCGACAAGGTTATTGCTCGTTTTTGTTTCTTTGCGAATTCTTGAGTGCCCTTCCAGTTTTTCGTTAAAGAAAAAAAAAGAAAGAAAAAACAATGACATGCTCTTAGCCAAAAAAGGTAAATGAGCAATTTGCAGAGCCTAAAGGCTAGTTTTTTTCCTGAGAACACGCAACATTTGATGTTGCCTATATCTGCTTTCTAAAAAACTTCACGCTTTGGCGAATCTCCAAATCTCTTTATCTCAAGTGAGGGATAGCATGGCTAATCCCTTGAGAGGGTCTCATGTCTTCCTCGTAAATAGCAAAATAAACCTGGTTTTTGTTGTTTGGGGCCTTTTTTCTGAAAATATCACGCATAAATAAAAACATAGCCATGTGATAAACGCAAACAACAGTTTTTCTGGTTTGAGCCTCAGTTTCAGTGTTATCATTCTAATCCGCTTCAGTTCGAATAGAGTTGCTTTTTTGGCTTTTTTGGGTAAAGAAGGTTACCTCTATATTTGTCTTTTCAAAATACGCAAATATAGAAACCGTTAGGACAGACATAAGCGGAGATGAGGGTGATAAAAAAGTATTCAACGTAATTTTTTGGTCGAATTTTGGTATATCCTTTTCACTCAAAAAACTTTAGTACTGTAGTTCGTTTTTTATCTGATCTAATTAAAACACTGTGGTTTTCTTTCTCTACCTTTGCAAAAAAAAATACCTATGGAAATCTGTAAAGTAAAAACCTCCAACTTTGAAACACTGGACAATTTTTGTTGTCTCAAATGACATAGTCATGAGAAAATGAACAGATTTTTTATTAGCCTAGATCAATTTTGGTATTTTTTTTATAATGCAACCAAAAAGCAAAGTCCAAGAGTCGCCACTTGGAGGTGTATCGTCATATAATCACGTCTAAGAGGTCTCAAAAAAGCGTGTGATTTGATTTTGTCTTCGAGACCAAATCCAAGCAATCTGTAATTCGAGATCGTGGGAATAAATTTTTCTAGGACCTAGGACACATTTTTGGTTAGAATTTTGTCAGTTCATCATCGCTTTGATTTCCTCGTTTTTTATTTAATTGATTAGCAAAGATGCAAAATAATCCGGAAACCCGTCTTCGCCGAAAAAAGCCCAAAAGAGCCAAAAACAGCCGGAACGCCTCTTAGCTTTTGGTAGAATTCTGACACTATTTGGATATGCAGACGACAGAAAATGAAGGAAAATGAAATTAACACACATGCCCTAGCGCCAAAACTTGCACAAAGGGGCTTTTTGGCTCTTCCTGGCGCAATTGGGCTTTTGGGGCTTTTTTAAGGGACTTTTTGAGCAGTTTTGCCTTTTTGGGCGCTTTTGGACTTTTTCTGGCGTAGTATGACGGGTGAAATAATATCACCGTAGATAATATTCTTTGTAATATTCCAAAAAATAAACAAAAAATAACAAGGCAGTAGAAAGAAGTGTGAAAAAATTCAAATAGATAAGTAAATGTTCCTTAGATATGGATCTTATAAGATGTATAAGCATAATCTCAAGAAATGAGAATGTAAATTCAAAATAAAAAGAAAAAACATGTGAATCCAAAATGATCCAGAAATTAATTAATAGGATTAAAAAAATAAGTGAATAAATGCAACATTTACACATTATTGTTTCTTAGATTTCTGGGACAAACTGCGAATAAAATCAGCACTATGGCTCCAATTTTTTTCGCAAATCAATTCTCTTCATAGCTTCTTTATTTTTCCATTTGCTTCGTTTTTATCGATTGCTGTCCAGTTACGCTCGTTTAATATGCTTCCATGCACTTTTCATCCCTGGCTGCTTGTCTAATGTACCTTAAATGGCTAACGCACAGCTGTACTCGGAAGAGCTGCTCTTAGCGTAGTTCTGATTCCAAAGGGCAAATGCGCTTTTTGCTAGCAGTCATTGCGAAGCACGTCGCGTAGCGCGTGCGCGCGCGTCAGGTAGTTATTGCGTGGCGCGATAATCGCGCGCGAATTCGCATAATTTGGCGTTCTTATGTCTAATCTCCACTGAAGTGAGCTCAAAAATGACGTAAGCCCCCCTCTCCCTCCCTTATTCTTCACATCATCCTTAGCTTTTGAAAATTTCGCGCAAATCCCAAAATCCCACTATTACCACCTCCCTCGCCGGGTCGTCACGCAAGCCGCTGGAGCTGAGCACGGATAATCCGCGCGTTTTCACTGCAAACCTCATTAGCCTCGATGTTATGAGATTTTCTGCTCGTTTTCCTAGCAGAAAAAAATGCAACACATTGATTGAGCCCAAAGGTTGGTTCCAACCTCAGAAAACAGCACTTTTGCGCGAATTTTTCGCCACCTGCTGGCATTTTTTGTTGTTTTCGACAATAATTTCACGTTCAGCCGTCCATCAAACGCCAAAAATTCGTTGAAGCGAAGACGAATTATCAATTCGCTCTTCTCTCAGCGCCACATGCGATTAATGGATGTTGCTTATTGATTTCGCCAGAAGAAGGTGAAGAGCACAGGCGTTGTGTGTGTGAGTGTGTGGGGTGGGGTGGCCTCATTTGTCCCTCCATTTGCTTCTTTTAGTTCCTCCTCTGAGTCGCCACTCAAACTCGCTTTCGTAAAAGACTATTTTGAGGTTTCGACAACGCCAATCGGAAATCAATGGTTCTTTTCATCAAAGGTAGATTTAGTATAATTTCACATTTTGTATGGGGGGGGGGAGGGGTTAGAATCTGAGAAGGAACGCTGTTTTGTGCATTTATCGCTATTCTAGTATGTTCAACTCCTTGGTTATTCTCATATCCGAAAAAATAAATACTTTTTGATATATTAGGTCCATAAGTACTGCACCAAAACACATTTTGAAAAATCTGTTCCAAAGGTGTTTCAGGCCGTTTAATTTGTATTATGTTTGAAAAGCTTATATTATGTAGGTCGTTCCGAAAGTAATGGCGCTTTTTTCAAATGAACGCCGCATTTCATGGAATCAAGATTTTCAAGAGGTTCTAGGAGCATTTGATGCAGCATTTTATCCTCTTTCTAATGGTTGTAACTTCATTGCATAATATTCAATGACCTCTCGAAAAGTTACCAAAATCTGCAACTCAGAATTTTTGCCATGGTCAAGTTCGGCTATTTTTCTAAATTTTTGTACCTATTCTCAAAAGATGTACAAGTGACAGGTAAATCGAGTAAACCCTATAGGACACAATGTGATTTTTCTTCTTTTCCTTAGCTTGCTTCTTAGAGTTTCTGGAATCAATTTTTCGATGCCATCAAATTCCATATTTGGTCAACTCAAACCTCACAAAACAACAACCGGCAAGCAACTCGGGTGACATTAGACGCAGCTTTTTCTCCTCTTTCTACCAGTTGTTTTTTGTTTCCCGATTCATCAAGTTTCCGGGGATAAAATCGTCATGATTCGGGTTTTCCAGGGCGCCCCAGGCTGTACCCGAAATTTTTGAAAGTTGCTAATTTGAAGCGGTAAATGCTCATTTGGTTTGTAAAATTAGTGTCAAACCATAATCAATCTTTGTAAGTTTCAAAACCCGAAGATTTATTGGTGTTTGTTGCATTTGTGTCTGAGACGAGCGCCAAAATTCAACGGTTTCATCAAAAAATCTATACAAAAATTATGACGAGCTCTGGAAAGTAGAAAAAAATTGTGCTGTTTCCTATAGGGTTTGCCCTATCCATTCATTACTTGGACTCCTTCCGAGGATTGTTATAAAGCTTCAAAAAAATTGTGAAACTTGGCCTTTTCAAAAAGCACGCTCGAAGATTTTGATAATTTTTGACAGGTTATCAAACTTTGTGCAGTGGTTGTATAACCCTTAGAAGGAGAATAAAATGCTGCATCAAATGCTACCAGAATCTCTTACACATCTTTGTTCCACGATATGTACGTTTATGTACGTGGCGTACGTTTGAAAAAAGCGACATTACTTTTGGAACGACCTAATATATAATTTGTATTTGTAACAAACACGTTCCACTCAATGATTCTTCTATCTCCGAAAAATAAAGATCTCTAGATATATTGGGCGGGTATTTGCACAAAACTATTTAACTTATAATGAGTGTTATTGAAAATTATCCTGATTTTCATCTTACCCTTCTTGAAATTTACTTCGAATGTCCCGAAATAAATTTTTTTGCAAGGCTAATTTACACTTTTGAAAAGTTTTAAAAATTATTCTAATTATTCACAAAATAAACAAATCATTTGCACATTTTTATAAACCATGTAACTAAACTTCAAAAATTTCGCGACCCATTCTCGAGGCCCCCCCCCCTCCCGCCCTCCCCCTCAGTCCGCCACTGTAGAGATCCTAATCATTCCAAATGAAATCGAATTGTTAGTAGGGAACATTCAAAAGTCATAATTATCTCTAGAAAGACATCAGCGCACCACAATTTAGAGTAATCTTATTTTTTATGCTTAATTCAGCAACTTTGGTGACTAGAAACTGAAAATTCACCTGTTTTATTTTTTCTTAGTGTCCATGATATGCCAGTAGGAATTTCTGCTCCAAGCACAATTGAAAAGTGCATGATTTTTTTAGTTTTATCAAAAAATCATCGTACGAAATCATCGGAACTAGAAAAAATTACGATTTTTCATGGAGCACTTATGGGTGAATTAGTATGTAGTTTCACTTTATAAACAGTTTTTCTTTCAAATCCGCAATAAACCGCCATTTTTGAGCTCTGTATTGACTATCCGCTTTCCCACAAAATCAAATTCATGTGTTTTTGCCGTGATTGCGACAAACTTGACATATGATCGAGTATTTTCAAAGTCAGACGCACTATAAATCCTCATAATTCCCAGACTTACTGCGCATTCCCATATATCAGGTACAGAAAATCATCGAAAATGTACTTGTCATAAAGTAAACGTCGAACACAACGTCATTTACCGAGAATTCCAAGGCTTTCCGTCATTTTTGCTCAGAATCGTGTGAAATATGACTTCTTAGAGCTTTTTGGAGGATATATCGTGAACTCCTGTCTTTTACACTGTTCTATTTTTTTCTACTCTTTTTCACCTCACTTACCACCTCATATGATCGTCGTTTCTAATAAAATAAGCAGGTACAAAAAAATTGGACTGCGGTAATCTATCAAAACTGAAAAGTTCCAAAAATCAGTTTTTCTTCCTTCGTAAGCAGTTATTTGCTAGCTCCATTTTCTGGAAATTTCAAAACAAAATGTCACCAGAATTTCAGTGGAAAAAATGTAGTTACCATATGTTAAAGGCACCGTCCACCCAAAGCGAGGTTGATGAGATTTCGGTGGCATACTAGTGTGGGCCCCCACACTAGGCAAACCCCCAAGTAGCGAGGCAAAATACTCCTTCCGAAGCGAGAAATCCGCCCCGGAAGGGACGTAACCGGAGGTGGTCACTCCGCCCACTTTGCAGGCGCACCGTTGGAGAGACTACACACACAGCGCAGTACGCTGCCTCGTCGTAGGCGACTAATCGGAGTTTTTCTAGTGTTATTTCGTGTACTTGTATCCTCAACCGTTCGTTTTTTATTCAGTCATGACTAAATCTACGACAAAGTTGTTTTTTCGATTATAGCCACCATCAGCATCCGGCATGGCTGTTTTTCTTGATATGGACACGATCTTTCGTTATAGGTGACGCTTGTGCTCAATAAAACGAGATGAACATGCGACGTGAGTTTTTTCATTGCAATGTACATCAGATTGAAAAACTATTTGTAGTCTAAATAATCGTTGACGCCGTCTACATGACTAATGGATCATCGCACTAAACTATCACGCATTTCTGTGTGCTAAAACACTTGCTTTCACTGCTTTCTGTGTGAATGTGCTAAATACGCGGAACCTGGATCAAGACTGGGGCAAACATTTCCCAATACTCCTAATCGATTGCACAATTGCCCATGACTAGTTTGCTAATGACGCCCTGCGTATATCAGCGCGCCTGCAAAGTGGGCGGAGTGACCACCTCCGGTTACGTCCCTTCCGGAGCGGATTTCTCGCTTCGGAAGGAGTACTTTGCGGCGCTACTTGGAGGTTTGCCTAGTGTGGGGGCCCACACTAGTATGCCACCGAAATCTCATCAACTTCGCTTTGGGTGGACGGTGCCTTTAAGTGGTGCTAGAGCATCTCTACTTAAAAATTTCGCCTCTTGTTTTTGTGCTTTTCAAAAAGTCTCTATCTTTTTATCCTGGTCTTTAACCAAAGATAGTTCTAACTGTCAAAGACAAATAACCATTCTTTTGGCACTCAGGTCCCCAAAGGAGAGCGAAAATTAGGGTAAGCTAAGAAACTTAGAGATGAAAAAAATCATGATTTTGATAGTTAGTAGAAAAGAGCAAGTTCTGAATAGAAATTGATGAATAAGTAGGAATAACATTGAGTACTCAAACTCTCTCTTTATTTCATAATTTTCTTTTTAAATTTGATAGATTGCAAACATGTTCTTCGACCCTGTAGTCACGGCAAGTTCGAACTCAGTTTTTTCTCAATTTGAGAAGTGTTTGCTTTTGCTTTCATGAGCACCTCGAAGGCCAAGGTCTCAAATTACGTGTGAGAATCACGCATGCCACATGCTAGCACTCACAGCATTAGATTCATGTAATCTTATTCGTTCTCAGAGTTGATTTTACCCGAAAAAGAGGCGCGAAAAACATCCGCTGTAAAAAAATTGTATTGCCGCTGAAGCAGTTTAGAGGTTTTAAAGCGCCTGCACGTTATCGTGTGCTTGGTATAGGTTTCATTGGCGTGAAATGTAAAATAAATTTAGATTCACAAAATGAGCTACAGCATTGAGTGTTGAAAGTCCTAGAAAAGATAAGAGTTTTTAATGTGAAAGCGCTGTTAAAAATACGACTTGCTCACCTGTAAAGAACTTCGTATGCTGAATGATTGCCAACAAAGTAGTCTGATATAACATAGTCTGTGCCAAGAATGAATCGTCCCAGGTCCGAACGCAAATTTATGCGAGCGGCTTGCGTCATTTTAGCGAACGACCGCGCGCTGTTGTTTTAGCAGCTTGTCACATCATGTAATGCAACGCACAATGTTTACTGTCTCTTTATTCAATTCTCGCGTGCTCAGGATGGCCCCAGAGTTGCCCGTCCGGAGCGGTGCCGGCGCCGTGCTATAACCGTGCCGGAGCCGCATTCGTGCGCCGCGTACTGATTGATCGACGTGGCGGTACGGCGCTAGAACGGCGCTTGCTCGGCGCTGGTATGCGCAACTTTGTTCGCAGCCTTATGGCACACGCTGTTGATCCATTTGATCCACTTGATCCGCTTCATGTAAAATCCGCCGTCACTAATTTGTCATTTGGCGTCGCATAGGTAAAAAAAATTGAACTGTTGCGCAAATTTGCTATACGCAACACCAAATGACAAATTACTCACGGCGCGTTTTACACGAAGTGGATCAAGCGGATCAACTCGATTAAGTGGAACAAGCGGATCTAGTAGATCAAGGGGATCAACTATGGCGTGTGCTTATGCCGCCAACTTCGTGCCGGAATGGCTCGCAAGATTTGCATAATGTTCCAAGTCTTTATTAGATGAACTTTTCCTATGCAGAAATTTGTTGCGTATCGTTGATTACAGTCCATTTTTATGCCACTGCCTTCACTGCTTATATTCACAAAAATGCAATTCTTCTTGGTCATCTTCGTTCTCGTCATGTATGCCTCCTTTTGTTCATAGTTGGCTGAAAGATTTACGACATAATGTTGTGTTCGACGCGCTGCAACGGACTCTGCGTCACTGTCGCCTCAGTAGTGGCAGATGTGCATCGTCTGCATCTGTATTTGTGTCATTCAAATTCTTCTGCATATTTGGCTGATGGCAAGAGACTTCGGCCTGTTTCCTAATAGCCTAGTAGACTGGACGGCTAATAAGTACCTTGTAGTGCCAACAACACTTGCGCGGAAGAAACGATTTCGTTGCATTGCTGACAACACCTGCGCGTAAAAAAATAACTAAGCGAATTTCTACCAATCCTTGCAGTCATTTCCACGCACAATTGTTGTCGCGAACGCAAGAACACTATCCTAACTGTCATTTAGACTGTAAAGCAGCATTTGCATCGCTTTCTGTTCCGAACAATCTACTGCCTGATAATATCAGAGTTTGGTAGTAGCAGTAGTAGATTAAATAATACTAACAGACGCCTGTGACTGAAAAGAAACGGATAGAATCTGCATGACCGAGCCGCAATTTTGCGTTCTAATTTCATTTCCGCATTTGCACGAAAGACTGAATTTGTCGCCAAATTTACTTGCATTTCCTCTCGCTTCCGATCATCGAGACCATTATTCACCATCATGTTTCTCAAGCTCATTCGCGAGGGTTGTGGTTTTTTCATTTACTGTTTATCACATTCAATTTCTTTGTTTTCATAATCCGCTCGTAACTCGTCGTGAAGGTGAATTCGTGTTGCTCCCGTCTCAAAATTTTTTCTTTGCAGCATGAAATACTTGAATCTGAAGGCTTACGCGACAACTTAAGCAGTTTACTCGAACTCAAGATGGACAAGGCGAAAAAGAAGTTAGTCGGAAACTTTACTTTGTTGCTGTTCCTATCTCATGATGTTTCTTCCAGGTTCGCGTCAGCAATTGACGGTTTGCGATCGCATTCTCGTCTCGACATCGCAGTCGATGAGAAAATCCAGCCTGAACACTGTTGTTTTGAGAAGGTAAGTCTTCACTTCCATCATCCATCTCTTCTTTTTTCACTTCACTAGTGGCTGAACTTTGATTTTTCTTCTTTTTTTTGCTTTGTTACTATAACGCCAACAGTTATAGTGGTCCTCATTCGTAAAGTGTATAAGATCACACCCCAGTTTTTGATAGGAAAGACCTTCTTCCGAAGTAGTTGCAGTGTTTTTTCGCCAGCTTTCTCGGCAATAAGTCACAGCAAGTGCTGCAGTGCTGCTCGACTAATCTCGTTAATCTCTACTACTAAAGTTTGCATGTCCATATAAAGCCGTCTATATAAGAAAGCATAAAACATGTTGACGCCTAGGAAGGACATATTTCATCTGGGGGATTTGGCTTGTGATTCACCTCTGTACAAATAAAAGAATGTGGTTAATCCATGCAACTTGTGTTTCTTTGGCCTCTGAGTTTTTCTTCTTTTATCTCGTCATCAGCTTGAGATTGGGGCGATCCTGGTCCATAGTGGGTTTTTCTGAAATCACGTCATTGTTCAATAGCCATCATTATGGGGATGATTTGTCTTTCTCTCATTTTCGTGTATAGATAAAGCCCTAGGCTTCCCAAATGTTTGTAGAATAGTCTCCATGCGCTAGAGCCTAGAACACAGCAATCCGGTAGTATTTGCTTATCTCGTGTTACCTTTTCACTCCTGAAATATTCCTAAGAAAAATGCCTAGTTCTATGACCTTTGTAAGGTTCAAAGTTTGGAAGGCGCATCCTTGTAACTGTTTTTCCCATCAAATTTTCGAATAGTGTGACATCTCTGTGTATTCCACACGATTAATAAGAATGTTTGAATATGAGAAAAGGTGCAAAGCTCTTAGCGTCTAGCTCAGCACATAGGTTGTCAAAAATGTTGAAAAGCTTGTCCCTTTTCATATTTGGACTCAGTGAACTTTACCTAAAGCAAGTTTCTGTTCCGCATCTCTAATCCTTCTTTGGATGAATTTTCTATGTACGACTTTGATAAATGGCTTAGCATTAACGGCAGAATGCCGCTTCTTTGATGTGGTAATGGAAATCTCCTGAGTTCCAAGCGACAGATAGCCTCCTGTTTTTTCTTTGGAAACCAAAAAAGAGGGCTATGTATTGCTATCACTAAAATTGAGTATTGAGAAGTATTTTGATTTTATCTATTGTTTTGGGACATCTGCAACACGCTTTCAAACTGTTTAAATTGTTAGTTCCTTCTCATTCTTCATATGACACTTTTCTGATCTGTTATGCAGTTACAAAATCACGCTTACAGGATCTTAAGTGATGCTGTATGCGATTCTGCCTCAACTCTCTCATTTCAGTTTTTTTTTCTATTTTGCTTTGGGACATCTACGAATGTTCTTTCCTCATGTTGTTTTTCTAGATTGTTCGGCATGGATTTCCTGATGACGCACGGTGTTTGGCCTACGATCCGGTGCAACGCTTGTTAGCAATCGGAACCGGACATGGATTAGTGCGAATTATAGGTGAGTCTAAGGATACGTCAGCTTGCTTGCATTTATCTGCATGGTTTTTGAATTTCGCATACCTTACGTCTGCGTTTGTCTTTGCTTTTCGGTGTGTCGCAGGGGGGGGGGGGGAAGGATGATTGTTGCTGTTGTTTGAACCATGCTCAGTGTGAATATGCTATTAACTTCTTGAATATGCTGTCACTTTCCAAGAGTGGTAATCAACACTTGCTGTTTTTCTGGTGCTTTCGCAACATTCTTCCTAGCCTTTTTTTGGTTTTGCTTCATTTTGGAGTTCGCTTTTTTTTTCTACGTTAGTCCTAATCTCAGTGTTCAGCAGCGTGCATTTTTACTCAGATCACATACAAAAATACCCCCTTGCTCAAAGCATCTTGTAGTATCTCTAGAGAGTCTGATGTTCTTTCAGGTGACCTAGGAGTAGACTATTTGCTGCGACATGAATCGGATCATGCTGTCAACCATATCCAATTTCTAATTAATGAAGTTGGTGGCCAACATGTCTCTTTTTTGAAGAAACTAAAAAATGATTCCAGGGAGGTTTGATTACGGCGTGCGGCAGTGACCTCATACATCTATGGAATTACCGCCAGAAGATCCCAGAGGTAATTTTTGTAATTTTTTTATTTTCATTTTCCTATTACCACTTATGCATTCCAGATCGTACACAGCTTACAATTGAACAAAGAATCTGTGACATGTATAAATCTTCCCATGGGTGGAAAGTGGTTATATGTAGGCACAGACAAGGTTTGCTATTGCACTGTTTTCTAAAAATGCCTGTTCATACTATCGATTTTTTATACGTTACATTCATACTATCGATTTTTTATACGTTACAAAGATTAACGTCCTAAACATTTAGGGTAACGTGTATTTCGTATCCGTTGGCACTTTCCAGCTGAGCCCTTATGTCATCAACTGGAACAAAGCTATCGATTTGTAAGCCACAATTTTTGGATATCT
This sequence comes from Cylicocyclus nassatus, assembly GCA_958299035.1. Classification (NCBI taxonomy): domain Eukaryota; kingdom Metazoa; phylum Nematoda; class Chromadorea; order Rhabditida; family Strongylidae; genus Cylicocyclus; species Cylicocyclus nassatus. The sequence continues at coordinate 54,526,053 of CATQJL010000112.1, read as the reverse complement.
CTTTTTTTTTGCAGTATTTTCATCTCTTCTCGAACAAATTCACAAACCTGTATGTTATAGGAGTTGCCGGGTACATCCTGGTCATATAAGACAAATTGCCGCGAGCCCCACAGAGCCCACAAAACTGCTCATCGGTTACGACAAGGGTGTCGTGGTACAATGGAACCTTCTGACTAAGGAGATCGATCGGTTTCCCCTCGATCCACCAATCAAGTGTTTCTGGTTAGTTTGCAAACGTATGTTCTTAGACTGATTCTTCGTGCTTTAGCTGGCATTATGATGGAAAGCTAGTGATGACAGGTAATGTTGATGGTTCGATATGCGTGTACAATATGAAGAAGACGAGTAAGTTCTTTTGCTGCGCGAGACAGTTGCGTCGATAATTTTGAAATTTGTAGGTGAGCCGCAGCAGAAGTCTTTTCCACATGGGCAAGGACCTTGCCGACCGATCACCATGATTGATTGGAAGCACAACAACGATAACGACCATTTAGTTATTTTTTCCGGAGGTATGAGATGCTTCTTTGGACAAATGTACCCAGATACCCACTGTTATGTTGATTTTGTGTCTTATTCGTAACTTCATTTCAGGCTTGCCCACCGAAGATGGTTTACCCATGCCTGCGCTAACGTTTTTACGCCCTTCTAAATCCGCCACCGTTCTAGAAATGGATCATCCTATATTGTCATTTGTAACATTGCCACAAGTTAGTTTGCATTTTACAACCAGCTTTTTTATACGTCTATTTCCATTTTTGAGGTTCCCTTTGTTTCGTGCCCACAGCAACCACATGCTTTAGCTGTTTTGTTGAAGGGCGAGTTAATGATGTTTGATTTGATTACATCAGGGTAAGTATTCTTCTCAAAGAAGCTTGCTTGGAAGGAAGCGAACGATTACAGGTATCCCTGTATCGAATCCCCGCATGCTATGGATTTGCATGAAGCTCAGATTACCGCTGTCGCCTATTATGCAGATTGCCCCAGCGACCTAATTGGTGCACTAACTCTTGTAGGCTGTAAGCAAAGGAAGAAAGGCTTCAGTGACAGGGTAGGTCTCAGAGGTTTATGGATCCCATCAGTTTTACGAGCACTTATGAATTATAGCCATGGCCTGTGAATGGCGGAGTTGGAAGGGAGTGTGCAGCTGGCCATCAAGAATTAATCATCACTGGGTAAGTCGAATAACATTAGTCTTACCTATATTATTTCTTTCTTATACTTCCGTTATAACTATGTATGCTACGTGTTGTTAGTGATACCGTTACGACTTTCAGTTTTTCTCGTTTGATCGAATTACCCTGACAAAATTGCACTGTTTGATAAGCACGCGATAAGGAATGTCTAAAATTCTCAGGAAATCTCAAATCTTTCAGGCACAAAGATGGTACGGTTAGATTTTGGCAAGCCTCTGGTGAAAATCTTCAAATTCTTTACCGACTGAAAACTGCACCTCATTTTGAGCGGCTCGAAGAGATGGAAGGATCCGAACTAGTCTCTCATGCTGTGAAATCCATAGAATTATGTGTTGAGGTTTGTGTACCATGAAATCCAGTCCAATTCTTGAATCAACGAACATCTTTTTAGTCACGCCTATTGCTTGTTGCTGGTGTTTCGGGTCAGGTCACTTTGTTCCGGTTTACAAAAGCCGAGAGTATGAATACGATTGCGGTGAGAGAATCATTGCTCAGAAATGAACTTGCGAGCGGAGAATGTAGAGGAATTTCAAGTTTTGCGGTTTCTAGCAAACTAGGCCCACTCTTCCTTTCTTTTCTGTAAAGAGTTTACATCTGCTCTTTAATCTCGTATTGATAGCAATCTTTAAAAAAATCGTCATTCTTGTAATTACTGCTTTTTTAGGTTGTTCAAATACCATTGTTAGGAGCATCTTCAAGCAACGCTGAAGAGCGTGCACCACTACCAGTTAACAAAGAAATGCGGAGACAAAGGAAGGTATGAGACTGTCAGGTTATACTTGAAATGCTAAGCTTTAATATGTTGCTGGCTATTCTGCTGGTCATACCATATGCTTGTCTCGTTCTTCTCAAAGCTATTTAACATTGCAGCTACTCCGGCATCTTGGAAGTCATCATTTCTCGCTGTCTATCTCATTTTCACCGCGGCCTTACCTCGAGTTATAATCTATGGACTTTATCTTTCGACTTTACCAATCCTACGTTTCTTTTCTTTCTTCTGTTATGCATCCTCCCCTGCTATCACGGCTTGCTTCCTTTCTTCAAGTCAATACTGCAGTCTGCAAATGTTGGAACATTTTTAGGTGTTGAGCAGGGAGTCCACACATAGTCCGGACACCAGCGACGCGTCGGGCGATGAACAGATCCTGCCTTTCAAGGTGCGCGGAGCGCCAGTGAAGCGTCCTGCAGGATATCAGGTATTTGGTTTCGTAGTGAATTTCAGATATAGCATCTGCGATGTTTCCTTTGTTATTTTATTGAAAGCTTTTCAAAAGATTGTAGTGTACATTGAGGATAATTAGCTCCGCAGTGACTTATTTTCTTTCATGAGCGGGAAGACTGGAAACGCAAAAACTTGTTTTTGAAAGATCACACTACGCATTCGGAGCTTCGTTTCTCATTCCTTTTCATGAAAAGTTTTTCGTATATATAATAGCCTGACTTGTACCACCTCCAAAAGCCATCAAGTTCAATTTAGCCGGAATTGGCTTGCCTCGTCCCATGGCCCTCCACTTCTCAAGCCGACTCTGTCACAGCAACAGCTCTGAATTCAGCTTTCGGTGTCATAGCTCTGGGTAACGTCTTTGCTTTACTGAATTTTCTGTAAGATGCTCTACAATCATTTAGGAATGACCAATGGCCTCGCGCTAGTGGACATCGCCCAATGTGCGTTGATTTATGCGTGGACCACTTCCGAGCTGTATGGCTCTGACCCTACACCTGCAATACAATTGCAAATGAGTGAAGTTTCCTCCCCGATAGAGGTATGTCATCAGACATCGTTTCTGTTTCGCCTCCCTGCTCTTCCCCACTTTTTCTATATTCTTCGGGTCGCATGTTTAGTGAAAAATCTTCCAAACTTTACGAGGGCTTGCCGTCAAGAGTGATGGACCAGTGACAATATATCATTGTTTTTGTGGATCTTTTCTGTCTGTTGCAGTTTAGCTTATAACAATTCGACGCTTTTACAGCCCCTGGACTTATTAGACGAGAAACCGCTTTTGTGTGCAAGTTTTACTTGAGACGCTTTTCGCTCCTGTATGGCTATGATCATTTGCGGTCGGTTTGTGTTTCTAGGCAGGTCTGTCGCTTTTTGAGGCCTGAATTTAGTAGACAGAATTCAAATAGTGCAACCAAATGCTTGAAGCAGACTAAAAGGAACCGTCCACTCGAAATGAGGGTGTTGTTATTTTGATGTTAAATAGCAGGATAACCAGTTGTGAGTCGCCCAAGTCTCAGAAGATGACTTATTAGACGAGAAACCGCATAGAAAGATGGAAGCGGTCACGCTGGCTCCATCCATCATCTTGGGTGCTCGGAAGATAACAAGTCCAACCTTGGGTTTGTGTAATTGGATTCGTCATAGATCTGCCCTTCAATACGCTCATTAAATCGGCGACATCTCTGTCTACCTTGAAGCCCAAATTCGGACTTGTAATCAAATCACCCAAGTTGATGGGCCAGCGTGTCCTCTCATACTTTCTGGGGTTGTCTCCTGCAGCGAGACGGGTGATTACTTTGTTAGGGTCTCTTCCTTATAAAACGAAATCTCTTTGACCTCACTTTGAGTGGAAGGTGCCTCTAATGGTCATGGTTAGCTGAGCTTAGGCAAATCATAAGTTGAATCGGCTGCTCGGTCCTAGGCCATCACTCTTGACTTTGCAGCTTAACTGCTTACTGTTTGTCGGTGGTTGTCATGGTGGGTGTGTGAAGTTTACAGCAAGACATCAACGAAGACGATGAAGATGACGATCGAACGATAACGAGCAAAGATTCTATGTCACCGCATAAATCACAGTCATCAACTAAACCATCCAGTGCTAACGTTATGTCACTATTTCGACGCAACACTACCGATTTTCCGACGTCTTTACGTGAGCGATATCAAGAACCGCGAAGCGATCATCCGGATCGGCCGGACTTAGATCACGCAGAAAATGCTCTTCAAGCAGAGCATGCAAAAGTACAGCGATGCAAATCCGATCGCCATGCAGGAGGTGGAGCAGGCCTTATGAAACGACTCACGAAGAAGACGGCAAAGGTGACGCGAAGCCTGTCGTTCCACAATTCACACAAAACTGATGAAGAAGGTTAGTGTATGTTGTGTTCGCAGGTTTTTGTTCCATTGGTGTTTTTTATACATGTAAGTTGTGGTGGAGTCTGCACACTAAGGGGTTTTTCTAGTCTTTTTGGTTTTTTTTCTTTCATTTTCTTGCAATTTTTCACATTGACTATCTTGCATCACCCTTTTCTCCACTTTTCGTTTTCCTCATTCATCTGACTTATTCTCATTGTGATAAAGCCAGAATTCTGCACTTGAGCTTAGGGAGAGGTTCTACTTGTATAGCTTTGTGAACGAAATGCAATGTGATGCCGTTTCTAATGGGTACATGGGAATTTATCGGATTTAATACAGAAAATTTCATTCGACGTAATTCTTATTGTCAGATAAATGTTTGCTAGATTTTCATGGGAAAGGTTGCTAGACTCCATGGGTTTCGATCTTTGAAACCTTTATCCGTAGGTAATGTTATTTTTTTCCTCTAGTTTCCCCTCTTCTTCCCATTCCTTCCCCCGAATAGTGTCTGCTGTTACCAGCAACCTCTTTGAGCTCAAGTGCAGTCTGAGAGTCCAACCTTAAACGATATTTTGACTTTCATCTCTAAGTCTCAATCTCTTTCACTCTCATTCTCGCTTACAGTCACCATTAGCTGAGAGAAATCAGTTGACGCGACTGAATACGGAAAATCGCCAGAAGTCCGATCGCCGTCGAGAACTCTTCAAAGCGTATTCGATGGCGGTTACAGCGAATGAACAGTGCAATGGTGGAAATTCTAGAGGTATCATACGCATAGGCTTGCTAAAAACAGCAAGATGTGTGATGTGTGCCGTGCATCTTGGTTCGCTGATGTTGTCTGGGATTGTGGTGCTTTGACTGTGAAGATTGTTGTTGTTGTGCTCAAACTTCACTGTCTTTCAAGGAGTTTCTCTGTCAACAACTTGGAGAGATTTGATTGAAATTTTATGTTTGTCATTATCCCCTCTCGGATCTTCGTTGGGCATCGCTTTTTAGTTTATACTCCAGCGCGAGGTTGAAGATTTGGGTTTGCGGCTATCCGCTTACATGAGGTATCGAGACTAATTTTTGCGTATTAATTTTTACGAACAAGAAGCAGATAGGGTAGCATTGTAATGTATTACTGTGCACATGATAGTGATTTTTTGTTCAGACCGATCCACACAACTTAATCGATTTCACTGTTATTTATAATCTGATGGAAGTCCCAAAAGCCATTCATTTTGTTGACTCCAAAAATGTTGTTAGTCTATGACATCATTTCGGACCATCGCTTTGGGCGTAGCGTCATAAATTATAGTTTCTATCGCCCATAACCGTCGTCTAGAGAGAGGGCGATCGTCGGGGAGATTCACTGAGTTTCATGGCGTAATCTCGCTAATTTTGAAACTGAAGGTAGATAAATGCTGAAGTAGCAAGTTCTCCTTATTCGTTGAAGACACCATCCACTCAAATCTGAAGTTGGTGAGATTTTGATGCGATACATTGGCGAGATCTAGTAACTGATTGCGTTCTGATGCAAAAGTTGAATGAGGAGAGAATATTGTTTGCAATAGAAGCGCAGAGGTCGCCCCGCCTATTAACGTGGTTGGTTTGAGGAATTGAGCGAAACGGTGCCTCAGTGTGCCTAGTGATTGTTGAAAACCCGCGTTTTGCTGTAAAAGCAGGTTTTCGACATATCTATATACCCTGAACCTGCTTTCGGGTTCAAAATCTTTCGACCAACCATGTTGATGGGCGTGGCGACCTTGGCTGCATCTAGCTTCTGGAGCGATTTTCCTGCTTTGATATTCAGCTTTTGCAGTGGGACCTGGGCCGTTGCATCAAAATTTTACTAACCAAGTCGGGATGGACGGCTGTGAATTGATTTATTCGGTTAAAGGCAGCGTCCCGGCAGATTTTGCATTTCCATCTTTTTGCATGTTTTGAGCCTTCTCGACCCGTAGATTCCGAACCTGAGCTTTAAAAGGGGTGAAAAGGCCTTTTCGGGGCGTTTTTTTTCAATTTCCAAAAGGCAGCTCGGACGAGAATTTTCAAAGGAGTCGGGAGGCCCTGGCACGAAGACCCTGCTGCCTAATTTTGGCTTTGTATAGCATGCACAATACGGGAAAGCGGTTGGGGGGTTCCGCGCCATCTAGCGGAGAATACTCGTCCGAACAAGGTGTTAGGGGAGCGAAAGGAGGAAGGGGAGCGGCGCTTGGGCCGCTCCCGTGGTTTGCAGAGTTCACATTTTCGAGCGGAGTTGCTGTTTTGGTTCACTTGGAGGGCCTCCTATCCATCTGTGTCAAAATCTGAGGTAGGTCAATCTGTCGAGCCGCTGCCTTTAAAGGCAGTAGATCGGCAGAATAAGACCCGTGGCAAAACAAGGTCACAGGGTAGGGGCCCCATAATGGAACCTATGGGCCAAATTTCGATCGTTCTCTGCCACTTCTAACCCCGAAATTTTAAAGTGAAAGCAGCGCTCATCTCCTGTCCTCTTCGAACCCGCCCACCACATGGACGAGTGAACGCGAAGCCCGTCATGGCGAAGACGCAGAGTCGTTGCGGGACCTCATGCTTATAGCATTGCGGCTGGCGCTCTGGCCGCGGAAGTCACTCGTCCATGGGGTGGGCGGGATAGGAGAGGACAGGAGATGGGCGCTGCTTTCGCTTTGAAATTTCGGGGGTTAGAAGTGGCAGAAAGATCAAACTTTAGCCCATAGGTTCCATTATGGGGCTCCTACCCTGTGACCATGTTTTGCCACGGGTCTCATTCTGCCGACTTACTGCCTTTAAGCCAGATCATAGTTGACCTTACTAAGTACTTCAGCAATAAAACGTAAACAAAAACTTTTTGAGACTTCCATTGGATTGTCATCTTGAAATGCCTTCTTAATCTATCTGTAGTAGATTTGCGTTGTGGTGTACAGTCTTGGTGTGTTGTGATTCAAGAAAGTGTGAATGTTACATGATTATGTTGCTGTTTTCAGTTGACACCCCTCGTGATTCCCCTACTGCACGAAACAGTGGAGCGGGACCATCACCATCGCTTTCCTCGCAAAGTCTGGATAAACTGACTTTAGGAACACCAGAATTTGTATCATCGCTTACATTCATACAATCATATTCTCGGAGAAACGGTTAGTTTTGAAAACTTGCATATTTCACTATATTTGAGTGATTTCAGATACTCGTACATCTCCATGCTTATGGGTAGGAACAAGTGCGGGTGCTTCGATTGCGTTGAATTTGATTCTTCCTCAGGATCGACTCATATCTACGGTTGTTATAGCACCTTCAGGTCAGCTTTTACAAATTTTTTTGGCTAAGTAGGAAGTGGTTCAGTAAGTTTATCCCCTTCACATATAATGTCCTGTATTTCAGCTGCTGAAGGAAGTAAGTTGCTATTAATGTTAAACCTTTGCGCTAACTCTCCGCTAAAAATTGACACTGCTTTTGTAGCGCGTTGTAAATGGTGTGCTTCACTAACCCTTTGACTTCTCTCAAGCTTACAATAACCTCTCGGTCACTGTGCTTCGAGTGCTTTTGCTTTTCTATACCTGTGTGCTTTATCCTCACTATCTTGGGATGTTTTCGGGACTCTTTGGTCACTTGCAATCTTAAAAATAGTGTCTTCATTGTCTATGTGCTTTCCACCTTCTTTTTTATTTAAACTTTACTGTCTCTGTCATTTAGCCGCGACAAAAATCCAGGCGGTTGTGAAAGGTATGTGTGCTTTTTAGACCCATGTTGTAATATTTCCTTTCTGTTCTGCTAGTTTCAGTTTATGTTTGGCGTGGTGCATGCTTCATTACTTTGTTCTGTTTTCCACAGAACCCTTTCTGGTCACAATGCGCTGAGTAAAATTTTTTTGTCAGTGGAAGTGTTTTTTCTTATTGGACAGTGAGTTTTACACGAAAAAAGATAAAAGTTTTTGATACACCCTCCAGCTTTCTTTTTGCGTTTCTGGTAATTGGAACCATTAAGAATGACTTTTCTGAACATAATCGTTCTTCTTTTGAGGGGTGAATATAAAAATTATCACCACTCGTTTCTCTGCCGTTTCCTTTCTGCCCAAAATCAAGAGGACATATAACATTTGCTTTTTCATCTACCTTTTTTTCGAATCCTCTTTCGCGATATATGGTTTTCACCATGGTGTTTGAGACATTGTAGCAAACGTACTTTTCCTTTGTTTTCTTTTCCCTAAATTGTGGCAAACACGCGCTACCGAATCTTGAGCTTCCAGATCAAATCGGTGTTTTCAGGGGAAAGCTTAGACTTTCTGAGTTTTCCTCAATTTTGCAAAAGAAATTGCTCATTGTTTGCTAAATGGCTCAGCAGTACTGCTTTCATTCGCACATCCCTTTGTTGTAGACACCGTTCTTGCAAATTCTAGGGCCATGAGATTTTTACGATAAACATTAGTGGGGCCCTCAGTTAGGTAGTCGCCGAACCGCTGGAATTGCTCCAGAATGTAGAGGCGGCGATGGTGGACATCGCATATCAACGTGAATGGTCTGAAGATAACGTTTAAAAGTGTTTGATAGGTAGAAAAGTCGAAAATCTTTTAATCATAATGAAGGACTGGTTCACGATTTATATACATTGAGGCCCAATTTGGACTTGGTTCTTCCAGACCATCAACGTTGGTGGGCGGAGCTGCATCAGTCACTTGTATTTTTGGAGCGATTCCCTCGCCTCGCAATCCATCTTTTGCAGCGGAACTTGGACGATTATCTGATTAGAGCCCGCTATTGTAAGCATCGAAATCTCACCACTCCCGATTTTGGCAGGAAGGTGTCTTTAGAGCACTTTTCCTTCCCCAGCTTTCAGAAGTAACCCGCAGTTTTCTTTCAACAAAACCTGAACCTATGTGCTACAGGCCCTTAATTATTGCCGAAAAAGCGCTTAGTATCGGATTGTTAAAAAGCATGTACAGTTGTAGGATCTTAGTAACCATAACCGTAGCTTAGAAGCTAGCGAATGTGTTGCGAACAGTTCACGTCAATCACATACCGTAGTTTGGATATTGCATTAAATTAAGTTACCGTTTACGGTGCAAGATTATCGTGTTTCTGTTTTACCTACACTGAATAGCCTGCAGTGCTAAAGTATTTCATTAGCCGATAATGAACATGGTTTAGGCACGGTTGTGAAGATGAAAGGCCAAATTATTTATCAAACATTTATGGATCACTCATTTTGTCTTATGTCCGGTGGTGCCGAACCGTATAGGGAAACAAGCAAAGAGAGCAAGGACTCTGGCACGCCTGAGAAGTCGATTAGTAATCGGGTAGGTGTTTCTTTCTTTGTTGGAAATTTTTCTATTTATGCGCTTTTTTGTAGGTATTAACTAAATCGAGTTTGGCGCCTACGTACTCGATGTCAGTCGAGATAAATGAAGAAATATCTCAAGTGAGTATCATTCATAGCTTGTTGCAGGGAACGACTGTTCTACAAGCCGAAAAGTCAAGTGCTGAACTCCGTAATTGTGTCCTTTTGTTTTGGACGGTACTGTTCGGGTCCATTCTGAAAGACCTGGGCAAATATGCAAATTTCCAAAATAGGTTGGAACAAAACGAAGCTGCAAAGCATTTTTCTTACAGCGTATGAAATTTACCATTTGCGTCAGACGAGCAGAGAGGAAACAGTGGATTGCTAGGAAATTTATCCGGTAGAACGCTTTAGCAATGCCCTTGAATTCAAATTCAATTGTTATTTTGGGGATTTATTTATTCCCTACTCCATCTTAAGGCGTTTATCAATGGTCTTTTTTGCGAACTAAACTTACCTTCATCAAAAAGTTACGGGGTTTCTTGAGCACAAAGTTGTGACCGGGTAGCTGGACTTCTAGATGGGGGGAGAGAGGAGCGAACAAGAAATAACTAAGAATATAACGTCATATAAGAAGCATAAAGAGGAAAAAGCTGTCGTTGAAAGGGAATCCCGTCGAATACTCGATAGTTGTTTTTTTGGTGCCCCGCAAGTGCACCCTTTTTTAAATGTAAAAATAGGCTGCCAAAAGGAGCTTAATTGACTGTTACGCGTGTCATAGAACATGTACGCTTTACTCTCCATGAACATCTACAGAAATGTGAATAAACCGTATCATAAAGATTTTGATTTCAACCTAGTCTTTGAAAAATCCGCGGAAATGAAATGTTTTCAGACCTTGATCGTTGTCGCCGAATATGAGGTGAAAGCAATAGCGCTGCCACTATTCAGCCAACTCTTCGCTTACAAATGTGATGAAATCCCTTTGGTCAAGGTATCGTAGTTCTTCTATCTATCTTTCTAGTAATATATTCCTTTCTTTTACCAGGCTCAAGCTAGTCATGTTCGAGGTTATCCTGTACTGATGTGCTTGGCAGCCGACGGAAAGGTAGGTTTTCTCCTTTTCATTCCAAACTTACAATAAGAGTCGAGGTTACAGATGGTTGTTCTATCATTGCCATCGCTGCGGGTACTTCATCAATCACCCTTCTTACCCCATTCAGTCGAAATTGACGATGTGTAAGTTTTGCATCCTGCCATACTGATAAGATGCTAAAATTTTTTTCTGTTGTGTAGTTCATTGTTAAAGCTAGGCTGAATGGAATGGTTACTCGGTCCATTCCGGGGTTGTCTTTGTGCTGGGTTGGACTCTTTTCTAAAGATCCATCTAAGTATGATCTTTGCAGGATATGCCAGAGAATGTCATTCTCAGAACATGGTTTGGGAATCTACATGGCAAGCCCATCAGAGGTGAGCGCCATCCTGCTTGCATATTATATTTGCTGAATTTCCCATTCAGGTTGAAAAATATACGATATGTTCTGAGCTAGCGGACCAAGCTGCCGAGTCGTTAGGCGATCTCTTCGTTGCATGTGACCTTCCTGAACCGCCTCGAAACAACAGCTCATTCTTGAAGGTAAGATTGCTCTAAAAGAGTTATAATGAGTGTCCCAAGTCGAAACTTAGGCACGCTGTAACTCTGCGCAAGATATATAGTTTTCCTTTATAATGATAAGCGAGAACAGAGATCATTCTAGCTTGTAGTTGGAAATATTAGATTGACAGCTAAGCTTTGCGTTTTTCCATTGCTAATCTTTTTTAAATGGAAAACTCAAAGTTTGGCATCATGTGCTGTGGTGTGAGCTACAAATATTCCAAACTGTTTGTTTTCTAGGGCAAAGTGTATAAAATTCACTCTCTCTATTCTCCGAAAAATGATGAAAATCGAGGTTCGCAGGTTTCATAGCAAAAATTAAAGGCAGCGTCTAGGCAAAATCTAAGCCCCTCCGATTAGCGTAAATGTATAACCCAGGAAAGGGCATCGCGTTGATCCGATCCTTCAATGTTATCTCTGAATGCCTGGAACCCGCAAAATGCTACCGAGCCACACCCACCCAAGTACTGAAAATTGTCTGTGCCCTCAGAATAGGGGTTTTTAGAAATTGGTTTTGGGGGGGGGGGGGCATTTTGAGCTTCATAACTGGACGTCAGGGACAAAAAGACCCTGGAATGACGAATGGATGACGAAGTTTTTTGACCGTGCCTATGAGCCATGTACGACCTGAATCAGACGCAGGAGCCGAAATTGTAGACAAAGTGTTGGTAGATGTTGACTTCCTAGTTACCTTGGATCAACCAAACTTTGTAAAGGCCTACGGAAATGAGATCATTATCATAGTCTGCATGTCGAATACTCCCCCCTCCCCCCCCCCCTTGATCGAATTTCATCTGAATTCGTCAAATCTGTAATTTAGCTCTTGAATTGCCTACTTCTTGTGACCCTTACAGGCAGGATATTAGTGCGCCAAACTGGAAGAAAAGGTGATGAATAAGTTGCAGAGTTTGTTGCCAATCTGGAAGTTTTGCTGCAAATGTTACAAAAGGTGTTGGCTTATACCTTGCTAAGGAGTTGCACCTTGTGATAGGGGAGCGTCTTGAGAAATGGGGCTAGATGAAAGTGCAAACAGATCCTGTAAGAACACAATAAGTTTTTTGACTGCACATGTACTAAGGGTAAACAATTTTTGCAGCCTTGTCCATTTCCTCTAGTGTCAGCGCTGACAGCACAGACGCTAAGTATTGACCATTGGAAGTTGGACTTCTTTATTCGTTCATTTTTGCTAAAAGGTAGTTGAGTAAATTAATAAAATGTGTAATATCTTATGCGAATTTCAAAATTCGGCCACGTGAAAAAGCAGCTATCGAAGCATTAGTACCTGAGCAGGTAAAAGATATTCTTTGTTCAGGTAGGATGAGCAAGGAACGAATTTCTTTATCATCAAAATCAGTAATCTCTATTTGATACCTCTCCCAAATTTTTTAGATAGGACCACCTAAATATGAGTCCGCCAAAGCTTGGACTTTTCAACTCGAGTTTGATGGTTTCCGCGAGTCTAGAGAGGCCCTATGCTAGCTGTACATCATTCAGAAGCTCTTGAAAAGGTCATTTGAGCTATGTCTGAAAAGATGACGCACAAACCTCACTGTACAAAAAGGGCCAAAAGCGGTAGGGGGACTCTTTCGTGCAGCTGCGTTGTGCTAAAGTAAAGATCTATAAACGCGTGATTAAGGCTAATAATCTTTATCATTGGGAAGAGCTGTTTGGATTGAGTGCAGATATCCTCCTGCAGTTCCTAATAACAGAGGTATCTCAAAAGTTTTAAAATTCGTCTTCTGGTTGTTCTAGACAGCAGTTTTTGGATGTATTTGATTGAGAAGACTAAGGTTGAGAAGTCGATTTTAACCAATGCCTAATCAGCTGTCCATTTAGCTCTGTTGGATTTGGTTATCAGATTGATATCCCCAGAAATTCCTATTTAACAGTGATTCTACAGCACTTTCCTTACCTTCCCACTGTTGAACTTCGTGTATTTTTCCCCAAGCTTTTCGAATTAGCTCTATCAGAAACATAGTGGTGGGGGAAAAGATATTGGAACAACTAAAATGAATATTATGTGGGCTATACACAACTGTTAATCCAGTCATTCCGAATACCAAGATAAGTAATGTTTATATTCAGTTTTCTGACATTCTTGGCCACATATTCGTCACCTAATCTTTGAATAAACAACTTTGCTGCAATTATCTCCTTTTACACTATCACAAGTTAACTGGCACGAAAAAGGCCGTAAATTTTTGCTGAGTGGAGAAACTAGTGTAAAATATAAATATGTGAATAGGATTTGTGGATATACCATAGCTAGCAACACGTATAATAATTTCATAATACCTTGCAAACTATTACGGATTATTTTGAAATCCAGTCTATGAAAAGCTTATTGGATGCGCACGGATATTAGCATGCATTGTTGAAAACTCGATATTGTTAGTTGTTTACTGCAACAGCTAAGGCCAGACCAATCACGCGTTTTTACGAGCTTATGACCAGCCCATATTTTTGAGACTATGCATTGTTGAGTGAGTTGTTCTGTTGAGCTCATCTCATGCCGTTTCAGGGAGTCTCCAGTATGTTCACTGGTACACCTCGGCAAGATTCGTGTGACGTCGATTCTATTCGTGAGTTTTTCTTCGTTTGATTCAGTCTCAGAATCTGTGTCATGAAGGCATAGTAGTTCTGCATGTCTTTGCTGATAGAATAAGAGGACCACTTCAAGTGCTGACGCATGTACATCTATGGAATTAGAACCCGTCAAAGTGCAAGTACTGAAGTACTTGCATCGATTTATCTTCGTTTGACTTCTATCAGGTTATCCGGAAATTAACGCTGATTCCTTACGCGCTGTTGCGGCAGTATAGTCATAAAAATGTGAAAAATATATTCTAGAGAAAAGCAGGCTGTATTGGATGGCATCTAGTTACAAAAAGCTTGACTCACTTAAAGTGTGGAACAAAATCCAAGTATTCTATATGTTTGTCACCCCCCCCCCCCAAAAAAACCCGTGCAAATTTTCATATTGTTCACGTATACAATTCCACATTAGACATCCATATGTATATAGTTCTTAGAGTCTTACAATGGCTACAAGTCGAGAAAACAAAAATTGGCATGCTCTTGCCAAAATAATCTGAAATATACTCCAAACTTTACATGGGTCGAACTTTTTGCCATTGTTCAAATGCAATCTTTTTAGCTTTTTTGCTTTATCGGATAATATGTTTTGTACATTCATATACCTTTTCCGCGGTAATAGCGCGAGGTTGCATTAATTTCCGGACTACCTAATTCGGCGTAAATCGCGGCCAGAACACATTTCATACAACAGCTGTTCAATTTCTCACTGTAACTCAAATTTTTACCTAAATCTAGTCTTAGGTGCTGTTAGATATTTGAAGGGGGAAGCGTTCAAGGAGGCGTATGAATTCCCCAAGTGACTACACCTTCACTCCTAAAGTCCTGACTTTGGAGTCGCTTCTCATGAAGAAGCTGTAAATGTAGAAGAAAGGGTCAGTGGCTTATTTATGTAACGGATTGATTACAAAGCTCGTGAAAATAAAGTTTGAAAGAATGCAATCGAATCAGCGCTATTTTGAAGCATTACCTTTTTTAACCGTTTTGGCTTAAATCATCACATCTCACATCAGTCTCTACAATCACTGCACTTCAACTTTCAAGTGGGCTGGTTTCTTCTAATGCCTTGACTAAATACTCGCACAGACGTAACTCCGAAGAATGTTGGACTGCAATCAGTGTGCCTTTTCAACGCCATTTTTGAGCAGTCAGATACTTTTATGTATTTTGTGCATCAGAACGATGACGGCTCCTATAATAACGACTCGTTTTGTTGCTGAGCTGATTCACCGGAGATCGTTTATTACTCATCATGAAAAACTTCCCATCGTCCTCAGCATTCCGCTGAATGTGTGGAGAGGTTAGAGAGAAATATCGACAGCAGCGCGAACACATGCATACTCATAACAAGACTGGTGCTGGCAGCTGGTTTACGTCATCTTCGAACTTATTCTCCTTAAAATGCCATTGGATAAGAAAGCAAGTAAGAAGACTAAAAAGGCAAAAGGTAAAGCCTATTCGTAATATTTCTTCCAGTTTTTTTTTCTTTCGGGCTGTTTTTGCAGTTTTTCCCCTTTTTATGAGGCAGGACCAGTTTGGAGATTTGTGCATGATGACCTTGAGCTTTGTTTGCTAGAATCAATGTAATAAATTAGGTATCGTGTTTGCTTCCTTTGTTTCCAAGAAATGTATCAGCGCATCTGTGGTCTTCGTCCCAGATCTGGGAGTTTGTCTAATGAAACGTAGTTGAGATAACTAATATTTATTTTAGAAAGCTGCGATGAATGAAACAAATTTGAACATAAAATTTGTTCTATGCCTTTTTCCCAGTGGACCGAGTGAATTTCTTAATTTTATTCTCTAGAAATCTTTTGCCTTGAAGAGGGGCCATTTAGTCTGGGAAAATGGTAGAAGTAATCATGGTTTCACAGATCGCCTCTCGTGATTCATCCATCCAAAGCAAAAATACTCCAAACATGGGTTTCTGGATTCTTCGGAGTGAAAAAATTAGAGTGCAACAAAGCAGATTAATCTAGTAGAAGTGTTTATAGTACAAAATTTCGTAATCTTGACAAGATTTCAAATTGGCTCAATGCCCATGTTTTTAGTTTCGGATCGAGAGAAAACCAGCGGTGGAGTAGGCGGAGGAGCTACACGAACTGTGGGACGAACAATCCCGGGACCATCGGTGAACATGGAAAGAGCTCAAGCTGGTGGAGTATCTGCTGGGCAAGCAGCTGCTATGGCGTTACAAGTAATTTTTGGACAATTGGGAGCAACCTATTTATCAGTTTCCGATCTTAGCGGGTGCTGTTTTACTTTTGAGGACGAGCACACATGGCTTGATCAGGCGTTTGTCCTTGCCTTCAAAGCACCGTCCTCCCAAACTGAGGGTGACGAGGTTTTGATGTTATGTAATAGCGGGGCCCTCTAACTAAGCAGTCGCCAAGTCGCGCTGCAGAAGGTGAATTTCGAAGCGAGAAAATCAGGAAGGTAAAAGCGGCCACGGTAGCACCGCCCAATGTAGCTGGTCTGTGAAGTCTGAAATCGGGCTCCGGGTGGGGGGGGGGGGACAAAAAGCTAGCAAATTCGATGATTAAAGAAAGACAGGGTCTATGACAGTTCTGGATACAAAGAGCCGATGTTTTGGTTTGTTATCTTCAAAATGATGGGCGCAGCTAGCGCGGCCAATTCCAGCTTCTCGGTTTTTTTGCATTGGACCATTTTTTGCAGCGAGGCTTGCGCGATTATCTAATTAGAACCATCGCTATAGTATAGCATCAAAATCTTATCACCTTCAATTTAGATGGACAATGCCGTTAAAAGCAGCGTCCAGGCAAATCTGGACATAAGGGGATTTAATGTGGAAAGTAATTTTGGGGCCCTAAGGCACTGCCCAACCGGCAGCTCAGGAAGGTGCCCTAACGGCTGAGATATTCCCCTGGAAACTGGACCCTAAGATCGTATTTCGTATGGATCCATGGCGCAACGCGTGATGCTCGTGCGAAACTGATGGGTTGCGCCATGAATCCATACGAATACGATCCCGGGGTCTGGTTTCGACAAGAATATCTCAGCCGTTAGAGCACTAATTGAGCTGTCGGTTGAGTAATGCCTTAGTGCCCCAAAATTACTTTCTACGTATAATCCCCCTGTGTCCAGACTTGCCTGGATGCTGCCTTCAACAGTGAGACAACACCCAGTCAGAGATATGGAGACTGATAGATCAAGCCCCTGAATGTATTTCTCAGAATCTGAGCTGATGTGAGCCTATTTCAGGGAATATCAGAACGTGGTGAGAAATTGAACGCAACGGTTGATGCCACCGAAAATCTGCGAAACACTGCAATGAACTTGTCACAGCGAACTGGTAAACTAGTGGAAAAATTGGAGAAGAAAAAATGGTACAACTTTTAATGGCGGTTTTTGCACTTGGTGACGTATCCTTGCGTCAGATGACGCGTAGTATGACTAGATCTATCTATTATTTGTGGGTGGCCCTGATTTTTTACCTTATTTCTTGATTTGCCATAAGAATTGTTGAATCGCTGTCAAGTCTTCCTTGAATTCTCAATAATTCCTTTGGACATATATATGCTATATAGTATTTGCAGTTTTCCATAAGTGAAAACAACACAAACTATAACGGGGCTGAGCTTTTTATTTTTGTTTTCGCTTGTTCCTATTTCTCATTCCATATTCTGTCAATGTGTGTATCATACATTCTTTATCAGGAGGTTAGAGTTTCACGGCTGTGGCACATGCGTTCTAGTACACCCTATTAATGTGATATTTTTTGGTCTATGAGACACAATTCCCACCCCCCCCCCCCCTTGTAGATTTGGCCTCCCTTAGCAGGCTAGGAGGAAGAAGTTTTCCCAGATGACCATCATCGGCACTACCTTTCTATATTATGTTATCGATTCATTCACATAACTACATTATAACAGAGTTTATTACAACTGTATCATTAAAATTTGTACACTGCTTGTTCGACGATAACAGTATGATACAAGAAGGAACATCTAGAGACACAAAACACGACACTTACACACGATAGTATCAAGAAGATGTTCACTACTCTCGATCGATACTGTCTTTGCGAATAAAAGAAAACCAAACACAAAACATGATTACAGGACAGATATATGCCTCAGTAGGTATTTTGTTCAGTGATGTAATAAAAAATAATACAGCTACAATACATATGAAGCAGAAAACCCGGAGGTTTGCGGGGTATGATCTCAAAAGCAGAGAGAATGAGAGACACACGACTGAGAACACGACTGATGTATCTGTATTCCTTCAAAAGCTAAGATCAAGACCATTACTTGTGTGGAGAACCAATATCAAAAGCTTCCAAATTAATCGAAAACAAAGGAATAAAGTAAGCATTGGTCCCGTTGTCCACATTTCTAAGTCAAACAAGAATTACCAAAGCTTTTCGTAAACAGCTCGTAAAACTCTAAGCGATCGTCAAAGGACTTTTCTCGATAGTATCGGCATATGGTGGTGGCTGAGTGTATTCATAGGCGAAGGCCAAGGATGTGGCTTGGAGTTGTTCGCCAATATGTTCCGCTACCTGGAAGAAGAAAGAATAAACTACGGTTCAATCAACACAACCGAAATAATTCTGACCTTCTTATCACCGAGGTAGCAGTAGCAGCGCCAGACGACAGCAACGCACCAGACATGGACGCACATTCCGATAACGTGGCTCAGAAGCTGTGGGCCAGATGAGGCCCCAACACGCGACTGCGAAGCTGCTACGAGATCAGATGACACCTGAAAACAACCTTCCTCGTAGTTTTCAGAATCAAACTTTGATCTCATCACTACTAAAAAAAATCCAAATTATGAAATCATAGTGAACTCTGCATTGTGTGAATACATCTGACAGGCAGATTTGATAACATAAAATAACTGTTTGGAAACAGGTTCATGAAAGAGCGTACTCAATAAATGCTCATACCCTTGTAAGAAAAAAAAACAATGATTTGTTGACTAGGAGATATGAATGCATCGCACACATCTTTAGTTATTATTTTTCAAGATTTTACAAATTTACAAAGACAAACCAAAAAATGTCTCCAATTTGAAGGAGTGGCTGCTTTCGAGATCATACCTAATGGATGATTGTATAAAATAAAGTGTATCTACCATACCTGGATGAATGCGAGGAAGACGGCAAAGGAAGCGAAGATGATGAATGGAAGCAAGAATGATCGTCTCTGAGAGCGAACTCCATGAAGCATCATCAGTACCTAAAAATGAAAAGATGATCAAGGCAAAAAAGAAATCTAACAAACTAAGTAACTTACCAGAGATAATTGGAGGGAAACTGCAGTGAGAAGAGACGTGATATAACGTCCACCAGCATTAGCGAGCCAGTGATCAGCTGGAAGTCCTCCCTGGGAAAAAGGAAGAGTAGAAGTATGCGAAGTGAGAACATTTATATGCCACAAAAGGGAGAACCTACATTCAACTGTTTTCCATAGAAGAAAAGCAGTGTGATAGTGAATAATCCAATGACGAGAAGCTGGCCATATCCGATGAACTGGGTCGCCTGCAAATGCTTGATGAGATTCGTAATTATTGTCAAAAAAAATCAAAATGACACTTTTTTATTAACAAGATGAAATTTGAAATCAAACATCATTGAAACTTGAGAAAATTCAGTCCCGATATCTATAGTCCCCTTGCTATTGTGAAAAGAATGGAACAAACGCAAAATATGCAAGGGATTTTTGATCGTCACAGCAAAAGGTAGGTCCTGGCCGGGATCGAACCGGCGGCCTTCTGCGTGTAAAGCAGACGTGATAACCACTACACCACAGGACCTTACACCACATCGCTTCGAAGCGAATTGCTACAACTAATCAGCAAGGTCATGTCAAAATCTTTTGTATTTCCAAAAAAAACTTAATAATTGTCACTTTCGCTTAACAACAACTCACGTCTCCAAATAAAATGTTTATGTGCCAAGATAATTACGGAGGTTCTCTGTGCAAAAAAAAAAATTCAAAGTTCGCTCTCGAACAAATTATTTACTAACATTTATGATGTAGCCTAAACACATATCACTATGAAAAAACAAACAAAAGCATGACATTTTGCCTCTCTAGCGCCATTGCGCAAAAATATTCCGTATACCATCACATTGTTATCCATTTATTATATCAGAGCTGTTCACATTAGTAGCGACCAATGAAAGGTAAATCGCAGAGCTTCAGCGTAACAAAAATGTCGGTTCAGACAGAAAACCTCGTAAACAAACTAATGTTATACCGACAGACAATAATGCTGGCGCATGTATTGGATTATGCAGAACGCGCAACGATGCTAAAAAATAATGATTTTCCCGCCCAAAAAGTGCAGTTTGGTAAACTCAATGAAAAAAACGGAATAAGTTTAATATAAAAACTGATCCACTCACCCTCATAACATGCACTGATCGACAAGCAACACGATATTTGTCAGCATTGCTGTCCCACAACGCATCCACACGATGGTGACGATGCTGCGATTGTGGTTTTGGCATCGGAATCGGCATCTCGCTTGCTCTGAAAGAAGTGATCGTGTTGCTTATGATGACAATCGAGCGAAGCGGAAAATATGCGAGAACATGCGACCATTCCGATCAAATGATCGATTAAACGATGACGCTAAAGAATTCTGAGGAATTTCAATGATATTCGCTCATTGCATGCAGATTTAATGAAAAGCAGAAAAGCAAAAAAGAAAAACCACTAATAGTTGGACACATGTTCGAAACACGATATATACACAAATCCTGTCTCATAAGACCAGTTTACAATATACAAAGTGCAAGGGCGACTGACTGACCAATAGGAATTGTTTAGTAAAGCATTGTGGGGTCTATAGACTTTTACAATCTTTGTTCAACTTTTACGTCAATTTTTCATCTAGCATAGATTACTAAACAACCAGAATTCCCCCCCCCCCCCCAACCTGACACACGCCATACTTGATCCAGTTGATCCACTACTAAAACTACTCTATTGGTCAGTTCGCTGATTCGAGAAATACCGAAGGATCAACTAGATCAAGTGAATCAAATATAGTATGTGTTTCTGAAAACAAGAGTTGATTCCAAATATATCTATATAAGATCAACGGCAGAAATCTATAGGACCGGCCATACTATTCCTGTGATTCCTGCAATCTCTGCGATTCTCGTGATTGCTGCGGCTCCCGTAACAATGTATATTGCGAAGAAAACAATGTATATGGAATTTCGCAGAGCGATCCGTAGTGCGGCACATCGGCAGCCGAAGAATCATAGGAATTGTAGGATTGACAGGAAACGCAAATCACCTGCTGGGACAGAACAGATTTCGCAGTCGTTGCACCGTTTGCTGCAGTACCCCCACCGCGCCCAACAGGGTGTTCGTGGCGGGACCAGCGTACCTGCGAACTTCAAAATAACCCTAATGCAAAGCAGTTCTTGTCCGAGGTGGGCGTACAAGAACTACAAGGACGTCAGGAGATGAGCAGTTTTTTCGCACCTAACACAGGTTGATGTATCATACAGATTCTGAGTCTATTGGTTTCAAAACCGTTGTCTAAATTGGTATATTCGTAGTTGCTTTGTTTTTTCTCTTACTTTCAGCCCTGGATCATCGTTCTTTTTCTCTTTCAAGGCTTCTACTAGGATAGCGAGCATATCAATGTTTCAATGAAGGCTCCCCAAGACTTATATTCCGGTCACTCCATTCTTCTAGTCTGAGTTTTCGCCATCTTGCGAATGCTGTTTTTTTTTGTTTCAGTCCCTTCAGTTGTGATAAATGAGTGACTAATGAAACGTAAATATGATTATCCATATTTCTCACCTTCATTCACTTCAGTTCCTCAGAGAAACAGAAATCCTATCATAAGCTCTGACACTGACGATGCCAGCTAGTCAGTGTACTACCTACCGGCTACTACTCAGTGAGTGTAACTTGAATCGATGTGTTATATCTACGATCCAGAGGATCAGCAACACATCATATCAACTCCAAGACCACTTTATGCGATTAGTAAGATTAAAGAAAGTAAAAGAGGACACCAACACCTTTTGTAGTCGCAATACGTTTATAATGTAAGTGCTGCAGACAGCATCGCAGGTTCTTTTTGAAGTTCGTGAGTGCGCGATGGTCCTGCCAGCAAATAGCGGCCTTCGCTTTGCTACGAACGCATACACTTTCTAAAGCTGTTGCGTTAGACTTTACTTTGGCATGAGCTCAGCGTCAATGGATGGGAAGACCTCAGCAATAGTTGAATTGTCTCACTATCTTGAGTTCTCAAAGTTATACATGGTGTAAAATCCAAATTCATGTCGTCACTCTTCCATGAACAAGACAATAGGTAAACTATACTAGGTTATATGGTAAAATGTAGCTTTCAACACCTATCAAGGTGATGTTATGCAGCTCAACAACTCATCAAGAAGGGCAAAACTCCGAACATCCTTAGTGCGACATTCATTCTTGGCTTTTACCAGCACCAGTTTCCGCAAGATGCTTCAAATAGAAAATAAACAGAATAACAGCTTTTTTTTGATTTCCGAGAAGTATCACCCACCTAAATAGGTTCTCAGTTTCTATGTATGATATATCGAAACCCTTGACTGATCTAATCCACACTTGATGGGAAAAGACAGTAATTTCCAGTAATCAGTTGAGCTTAGGGCAACTACGGTGAAATGCAAAGTGGTTTGAAATGCGTATTTTCCCTTCTTCAAAATACTTGAAGTATCGATCCTAGTGCTTTGTCGAGTAAACCACAGGTTCAAATCCTTGGCAATAAGTGCGCGCAGTTTAAAATCAAGGACGACGTGACTAACTCGGCTTCGAAGCCAGTGAGTTTAACGCGGTCCCGCCACGAACAACCTGTTGGGCGCGGTAGGGGTCTGTAGCAAACGGCGCAACGACTGCGAAATCTGTTCTGTCCTGCTGGGATAGTATGGGCCGGTCTCTATGCTGACACGAAGAGCTAAAAAGAACGACTCAAAGATGAATCATGAATAATGACTTCTCTAAATCGGTCTGATTTTTACAAAGAACGACAGCATCAGATCTAATGTATTACTACTTCACGTAACTGACCTGATGCAAGTGCAATCACCAGTGCAAAATGAATCTTTCCTGCTGATGGTACAGTTCTCAAATAGACATTTCAGTCTGATCAAAGGCTTTCGTTGAGGAAAACATGATTTTAAGTGTAAAAACACATCATCTTTGTTTCTTTCACTGTGTTTGAACCATGAACAATGGAAAAACTAGATCATCAGCGAAAACTGGTAAGTTTACGTATGTCTGCATGCGCAGTTATTACAAATCACAGACGGAAATCAAACACGGACTCCATGTGAAGCCAAATTATAATCAATGGTTCTATCACTCCCGAGAACAAAATTCGAACACTCGAGCATTCACTTGATTAAAAAGCATACTAACGCGAACAACGAAGGATAAACGTTCAGTGAGGGAGATGATTAGCAACCAAACGACCGCTGCTTCCCCATGTAAATTCTTATGTAAGCATAAAGAAATGTAGAATCCGATAACCCACCAGTACAACAGAATGTGATCGAATTTCAGCAGTATAGAAAGAGCCGACCTGCCGAGGAGTCGGAATGAATTCGAATGGCGAGGAAAGAGAATTTGCATGAATGCGCAGATTACGACTAGAGCGCGAAATTGAACGCGGCGAGGTAAATGCAAAAACAACACTAGTGTAACATGAGAAAAGCAAAACAAAACATAGTTCCATAGCACTGGATCACGACTAGCTGGTTCTGTGGAAGTAGTTAGATAAGTTGGTTGAAGCATTACTTGTTAGAGAGAATGAATTAGTGAAAAGATTTGCAAGAAAATTTGTGCGAGTAAATGATATGCAAGTAAGCTATTACCATTTTCGACGACTTTTGCATAAATAGATGAATCAAATAAATAAAAAGCGGCACTTTACAATTCCACGATGGGCTGCAGAGAAGCTCTAGCTGGCAATGAATTCAAAGGCCTTAAAATGACTTGAACCATTGCAAATACAATGTTCACATCAAAATATGCAGTGTTTTCAAACAAATCTTTGAAAAGTCGCACACGTCATGTGATAAACACGAAGTGTGAAATTGATCAGCACGGGGGAGGGGAAAGTGACGACGGGTGAGAGGGCGAGCGAGTCCCATCCCATTCAACGCATTCATAATGCGAAAAGCGGAAGCGAACCGCGCCGGACCATCTGCGTCGCGTTTACTACGCTGGGAACAAATGATGAATGGACCGTCTCAGATCGATGAGAAAACTGCCCGTCTGGCGATGTTCAAAAACAAAAGATCATCTCTGGTCTTGTGTAAAAAAAATGGACTGCTGCTGTGGCAAGGGGGACCGACTCACCATCGAAATTACGAGCACAAGGAGTACGATGAAAGTGCATTCTTACCTCACCTTACCTGGCCTCAGCCCAATTAAATAGAAATGACATGATTACTCATGCACTAAATTTGGAATGTCCTATTGAACTGCCATGCCTCTTACAGACTACATTCTCATCAATGCTATGATGTGTAATTGCGACCGAGATGACGTCATCAAAAATGTGCAGAATTCCGTGGGCCTACGCCAAGACTAAGAGAATTAAGAGAATTACGAAGGACATTTGTTCATTTATCTCGTACTGATAAATTACTATAATACAATGACGTGGCACTTGGCCCAGTATCAAAGAACGCCTACTAACAAAATTTTGTTTCATATATTGAATGCTAGACCTGCTCAAAAACTCTATTATTCAATGACAGTAAAATAATCTCTATTGTGAAATTCATATAATTGATTTACACAGCTGAGCCAGATATCATCTATTCTGTGATTTATTACTCAAAGCGCTGTTGCACACGTTGTCTAACAAGAACATGTTCTCTTGATTTTAAGTAGTTAATTATGCAGAACGCGTTGAAGCGCAAGTATAAACTCGTTCTTATTTTTAAATCGAAGATGACTGTTTGAGTTAGCTCGATCGAAACCTTATGACGATAGAGACTTTTAGTCATTAGTGCAACCTAAGAGTTGAGCACGGGTTTTCGAAAGGCTCTTAAGATTCGAGTCAAGAAAGACCAATAAAAACTACATGCTTGAATGTGGAAAGGTAAGTGGCATTATTCGAGAGTTCAAACAAAAAAACTTTGGTAAATATGGTCATGTATATCAAGTGAGCAAACAAGCAAGAAAAGGAGAGATCGCTCTCACTCAATTTTTCATAAAGAGAAAACATTCGACACGTAATCTTAATTGACTCTAAGTACTTGAGCCTGCAGGAAAAACCGTTTCTTATAATCAGCACGCAAAATTGCACATTTGCGCATGCAAGCAGAGCATATGAGCCTGCCGAATAGAATAAGGATGTGTTGTTGCTCCGTTCTTTTGATCAATGTCAAGCGCAAAAAGAATGAAAGGCAGGGCGTCAAACAGAGGGCGCTGATATACGAAACTGTTCGTAACTGTGCAAATGCACAAATCGAGAAACAGATGTCTAGACTATAAATGCAGCCAGATAATGACACGCTCTGTCCAGAGTGCGAGCATCCCAGATGTCCCAAAACAAATCGAAAATTGAGGCAGGGTTATTTACACAGTTTATATCTACACATCGTATAGTATGAGCAAACAAGCAATTGCTGCCAGCCAGCTCAGCTGTGCTATCCACACACTAACAATCGATACCGCGCGCAAGGTGTGAATAGATAAATTGACTTCAGCAACTGGGTCCATTATATACGAGAACAATGAGGGTGAGAACGATCGCCAGATGTCATGTCGGACGAGGTCAGCTGGAGTGCTGAATAGCGTGCTGGGACTGGTTCTCAGTACGACGATCTACGGTCCAGAAAAGGCGATTTATCGGGGAGGGGCAAGGGGATTAATGCTAGCTAGCGCGAATTTGCAGCAAAACTGTCAATCAACCATTTTTTCAATATCACAACTATACGATTTCGTAGTCATGCAGTTAAACTCAGCGGCCCTCTTTCCAGCACCAGATTTGTGTAACTGCACTAGGTTGAAGAGTTCTATTCTGTGACTAGGATGGTTGAGAACGCGGTTGCACACAATGTTCATCAAGCGCGAACGTTTTTTAAATGAAACTCATAAGGGTCGAGCATACTTCACGCGATTTCAGTCGCGACGCGATTTGGCATTTTGCCAGAAGTCTTCATACTCAATACTAGCAAACTGCACATGCCCAGTGTGTATAATTCACGTATTGATAAATTGCCCCATCTCCTGTACATTTGAAATGTTCTTACAGTGAGTTATGGACAACTGGAATCTTGCCAAATCGCGTCGCCACCGAAACCCCTGAAGTATGCCCGGCCCTATACGCAAATAATCCAAAAGACACAGGTATAAACCCGTTAAATGGACGACATAAAGCGTTTTCGAATATCCTAGTTTCAAAATATTTAATACTATCAATTTTTAAGAACTAAAGAAATGAAAAAAAAGCAATTTGAAAACTCTATAAAAGTGGAAAAACGCACCGGGTCAAATTCCAGAAGACAGTGCAATCACGTAGATGACAGCTGAAATGAATACTACCGTAGGTAGCTAAAACGCAACGAAGTACATCGTCTATGACCACCCACTTCTCATTTGATGGTTACAACAAGGTCTTATTTACAAGTGTCATTATAACTGCTAAAAGAGATGTTACAGTTTTGCCACAAAGAATTATTGTTAGGCTACAAATGGTCACAGAGTGTCATGTTATCGTGACCTTGACGGCAGATTAATGACCCTTTATTTGAACATGGGTCGTATTAGCCACGACTGAAAGCATCACCATCTGTTGGTGGACATAAGATGTCACAAATGAATGAAAGCAGCGGAAAAGACATCAATAATTTCTTAGATACTGAGAAAAAGGAGAAAGAGACATGCATGAATGGATGTGAATCCAAAGATTGATGTTCAAGTATTAGGCGTGCGTATAGTGTGATGGTTGGTGATTATAATAGTAACCCATCGATAACACTTAAATGCAAAAAATTGCCATGACAATGGCCGACAACACTTGAGCTCAAAGAACGGCCATTCATTGTTTCGTGAACATTTTTTGCACTCTAGAGATTTTAACGCGCAAGTTTTTGAACAAAATTGACACGATATACAGCGTCAAGTTTGCTATAAATAGTATGCAGATCTAGCAATCTTATATATAAAGCTGAATGTCTGTTTGTCTGTCTGTATGTCTGTCTGTCTGTCTGTCTGTACGTATGTTCCGAATAGAAAATTCCATTTCTGAACCGATCCGGACCAAACTTGGCACACATACACTTCGAGCCCCGGCGGGTGCCATAGGCTACTTTTCATCATCGATCGATATCGATTTTATCGATTTTTTGCAAAATGTGAGCTACGGGGCTGGGAGTTGGCACAGGGGGGTAATCGAGCATGCTGATTACGAATATAATAATGACAGGGCCGGGCGGAGCCGGGTAAGTTAACTAGTTGTTTAGTATAGTGGCCCTTCGACAATATTAGTGTAGAAAACTGTTATGCTTGTATAACAATATTAGCAGGTAAAAAATGGCTATTGAGCCTACAATGACGCCCAAAAATCATTTTTTCAAGAAGTGTTGTAAACCATCACAGTACACTACATGAATTGTAAAAATTACTAGGATATATTTGATTGAAATTTATTGTTCTTGCATAAAAACCAAAGCAAGATTTGATAATTCTTCGGGCAAATTTGAATCGCTCTTTTTTAAACTCCTCTTGCCTTAATCTGCTGAATACAATCTTGCAAATGTTAGATTGATTTGAATGTTCCGCGCACACGTGTGTTTTGTGCAATTGCACAAATGACTGTTAGGATCCAGTCAACTATATATGACAGCAAAAAGCCCGGAACCTGTATAACTTTGGGGGAATTTTATACAATAGCCAATGACAATCTTTCTCCAACATCACAAAAGATATGAGCAGTAGATGTACATGAGGGCGCTATGGCGCTCAAGAGCAAATTCCATGTCGTTTTTGTTGTAAATATGATACACGGTGTCAACAGAACAAAGAAATTCGGTCAACATGCTCAGAAAGCGTGAAGCTCGAGGCTTGCATTAGGCTTTGCTTCGATCGAAGAGGGAAAACTGAGCCAACATCATGCAAAGATGCACCATAGATGATGCTAATTGCTGGCTGTATATTCGCTCCAACTTTACTTATACGGAAATAGGACGAAGAGAAGAACTACTTCGCTCCTACTTATAGGAACGCATAAACTTATTGAAGGCAGCGTTCGGGCAAAATCTATGCTCCCCGATTACTACTACACCCACAAGACGGCCCTAGAAAAATAGGGCATCTGCGTTGGTCCGTCCGCTAATGTGGCCTAGAAATGGAAAAAATAGACTGAAAACCCGCGAAAGTGCCATCAAGCCACGCCCGCCCTATCAAACTCCGCCCACCCAGGTGCTCTAAGTAGCCCGTGCCTTCAGGATAAGAAGAAACAGAAACGGGATTTTTTTGGGGCTTTGAACATTTTCCACTTCATTCTAATCAAGGCCACAGAATGGCCACGGAATGAGAAAAACATGGAAGACGAACATTTGAGTGCATGCCGCCTCTGAGGAAAATTAAGTTAAGCAATCGTTGTTCTTTGATGATAAGATCATCAAAAAGAAGGAAAATGTAGTAAATCCAGAAAACAGAATGTTTCGAATGATCCCAGTCGAATCTATATCAAGTGCTTCAGTTTGATACTGACACCAGCGATACGTAACCCATTGAACAGCTGTGCAATCGACGTCAGTTCATATCAAAATTGAATCACATGATTGAATCTATTGTTATGTCCCTAAAACTTCATTCACCTATACAACGGAACTTATTATAGTCATGTCAAAGGTTCAATGAATACTGTATTCCAAGAAAACTTCTATTCAGAAAAGAACAGAAATAAAAGGTGAAAGAATAAAGAATTGAAGTATATGTAAACACGATACGAAGTGATAGGGATCGGCCATACTATTCCTGCTATTCCTACGACTCCTGCGATTCCTGCGACTCCTGTGAGTCCCGCACAGTTTAGACGCCGCTTAAATGAGCGCGTGTTGCGTAAAATAACACGTAACACGCAACACGCGCTCATTTGAGCGGCGTATAAAGGATATTCGTTGACGACAGCCCCGTTTCGTGCAATTACACCACCACGGGCGTGCCTTTTTGAAGCCTTTCCAGCTTTACAGTAGGCTGCAGCTGCGCGGGGTATTCGCATCTCACAGCGTGCCCGTCCTTTAAACTCTTTTTGTTGTTTGAGTATTTCACATCGTTTTTCTCCTTAATTTTCATTTTAGGCAGTTACACATTCTCATAAACGCAAAATCATTGTTCCGGAAAGAATCGGAAGGAATAATGAGGTTTATTCAAAGCTGCAATGGCGGATATCGTGGCTATTTTTGGGAATGCAATGTTTCTTCAGTGTTTCATAATAATTTGCCTTTTTTTATTAAGAGAGACTGCTGAAGTGGCTGTTTCAGCACTTCTACATCAAGGAAACATGTAGGCGTGCTAAAATAAACATTTCAGTGGTCTCATTTGAGGAGAAGGCATGATAGCCATCACTGCTCATGAAGAAAGCAAATTCTTTCCCCTAACTATGCAGGGACGATAGTTTACAATTCTAAAAATGTTTGTATGATATGTAAAAAGGAGCATGAACTCAATAACTGTACCAAAACTTTTTCTCCTGCTCTTTCAGTATCCATCAAAGCAGAATCTGTAGAATGCTCGACCGAGACAACTTTAAAGAAAAGGAGAATGAGTAACTGACGAGCAAGTGCCTGAACTGAAGATAAAAAAGGAAAAAAAAAAGATGAGAAATGCGGAAGAGGTTAAAGGACAGGGGTGCTGCGAGCTGCGAATTCCCTGCGCGCTATAGCATACTGTAAAGCTGGAAAGGCTTCAAAAAAGCACGCCCGCGGTGGTGTAAATGCACCAAACGGGGCTGTCGTCAACGAATATCCTTTAAACTGTGCGGGACTCACAGGAATCGCAGGAATCGCAGGAGTCGTAGGAATAGCAGGAATAGTATGGCCGATCCCATAAATAATAGCGAAATCAATAAAAAATGAGAAAAAAGATATGTAGGCCAATTTAGACGACCGTAATGCAGTTCAAGCATTTCCATATAGGACCTAGTTGCGCGCGACACTATGCGGTGGCGAAAAATGAGACAAGAAAGCTTGCCGAGCTCTGACGAGTTGAAACCAGTCAAGTGAAATGACTGTCCTCAAAATCAGGCTAAAATGTGAATGTAAACAACATGTACGGCTGGTATTACGTAACATAAATTTATTGCGAACGGAAAAAGCATTCATGCGGACGCATCATCACCCACTTCTTGTGATATTTAACCAATTTCCTAATAAACATAAGAGATAAATACGCAGATAAAATAATCACGAGATAAAAAGAGTCATAAGACCTCCATGTAAATTTACATTACACATAGTCAAACCTGCCTGTATCACTCGGCTCGACTAAAATCAAGGTCGAAACGCAATGATGCGTGCTTCAGAATGCGTCTCTGTGAGAATGGTAAATACCGCTAGGAATCAGGAAAATTTATGGTTACGTTGGAAGATTGTCGGAGAATTCTTACGAAAGACGTTACACCGAACACGAATCCCTTTGTAGTACGGTTACGATTATTTACAACCTAAAGATGGAGAAGTTTTTCGTAGATGCAAAACAAAAAATTATAGTTGAGTCATGTGCATCCCAATATGTGCAATTGCAGTCCTTATCTTCGCATTGCGCGTGAAATCTTGGTACTATAGTCACAAGGACGAAGTCTTAAGATGGAGTACTTTTTTCTATTTCTTAGTTTTTGTTTGTTTCAAGGAGATGAATAACAATTGAAGATTTCCTTAAAAGTCAATCTATTCGTGGCTAGGAGGCTCGACACGCTTTGCATACAGTTTAACAAGCGTTAACATGTTTTCTCGCGGATTCCAAGTACTAATCAGTCCAAAACACGTAAAAGTGCAAGTATGAGCCCTTCATGAAATCGCGGCGACGAAATTGACCTTCGCGCCCGCCCAGACCTCATAAGAAGTAAAGATACTCAAATATCAGCTATCACTTAATTGCTGAACTCAGCCAATAAAAGTATCCAACAGCTACATGATACATACAAAAAAAATAATTTGAATAGAGGTAAAAGCCAAGAACATTTGAGCCGAAACTGGGAACCTTTGATTCACCTGGATTGACGGCTGAGAGGCGGGGCTTTGTGACCTAATTAATGCCGCTCGCGCTCGCGACGCAGTCTACGTCTCTCTCGCGCGCGTGCTCTCTGATCATTTAGCCCTGACTAGGTTACGAAGCCCCGCCTTCCAGCAGCCATTCCAGTCGAATCAAATGATACGCAACGCGCCCGATTGCCGCCATCTTCACGATTCTGTGAATGCCCTATATGAACTGTTAAACGTAACGCTGAGACTTACGCAAAACGATTCTTTACATTAAACGACTCACGATCCCTGGATTTGACGAGCAGTGCGAACGATTGTGCATTTACACATCTATCGGCTAAGAAGTGCTTGACTACTGAAGTCACTTTTTACTTAATAGTTAATGTCTGTGCAAAAGTCATGGTAGTCCATACTTTTCCTTTGCTGTCTCTTGTAAACCGCAAGAACCGTTTATTTCTGCTGCGACCAACCCACCAACATTGTGCAACTGCACAAAAAAAAGAAAAATGTGAGAAATGCTATCTCATCCCATCCCATCGAATAAATCCTAACTGCTGGCAATATGTTACAAGTTCGGGCGCCCCACGCCACTCTCATCGAAGTGCTTTCGTTGGAAAAAGTACACACACTCGATGGGAACCAGAGTACATTCACTGCACGCAATCGTATCTTGTTGGTGGTTTGGTAAATCTGATTAGAATTTTACACAGGGGAAAGTGCGGACCGATGACATCTGGATTTACACAGCGAAAGGTTGCAAGAAAGAAGATTTGGGGAATAAAAAGTTTGCAGGAGTATCTATAAAGTGCATAAGTGCATTCAAGTGTCTTTATAGCGCGGCTATAACTTATCTTAATTGCTTTTATTGCTGCAATTTCTATGAGATCAAGCAGCAAGCCAAAGAATCCTGGATGAGAGGAATGCGAAGTGAATTACACTTTGCTTCGACCAGACAGCGGCTGGAAGGCGGGGCTTCATGATCTAGAAGGCGGCTGCTGACGTCCGCGACGCAGTCTGCGCCTCCCTCGCGGACATGCTCTCTAATCATTTCCTAGCCTTAATTAGGTCGCGGAGCCCCGCCTTCCAACCGCCGATCTGGTTGAAGCAAGGATAACACAGTCGAATAGCTCTAAACATGTGTGAATTCGCACATTGTATGCGCCATTTCACGACTTTTTACTATTCAAAAGTTACTGAAATCACTTTAGTTTTTGGAAATGGTAAGTTACTATTACTGATAAACATAAAGCAATCCCTAAAATCTGCAAGCACAGAAGTCGTACGATACTGCGCGTGCACTTCACATATCAAGTTGAAGATAGGAGCCAGACTTATCCACCTAGCCGGTTCGTGATTGATTGAATTACTGAATTGACCAATTATGAACCGAATGAAGCGGGAGCCTGCTAGATGACGAAAGACGTATTGTAAACTCATCTGATTCTAATATACACGCATGCACACACTGCACACATTGGGCGTCCCATCATGACTCACGTCAACAAAAGATTATTCCTAGTGAGCAAAAGCTTTTTCTGCGGCTTTTATTTGAATGTCGTGCCTTGGCATAGGAAAACATTCATTGAAATTTTTCAGAAGATGTAGGCAAATGGTCACGGAATCCAGGATGTGATGACGGGCGTTGTACGCAATATGTGCATTTGCACATATTAGGGTGACTCGACTATAAACGTACAGTCGAACGACATGGCAAATTTTTTTGCTCAGTTGATTGACTAGGCGGATTGCCGTTTTTCTACACAATGTTTTTTTTTGTAAAGAGCGTGTGTCTCTTTATCGCTAATCTATTTATGGATGTAGGATTTGTAAATGCCTACGATAAGTTTTATAAGCCTACCCAAACTGTGTAAATCTCGTCTTCCTAAATTTTATCACAAAAATATCTCAAGAGATATTTCTTCGAGCACCTCGTATGCATTTGTGCGAAAGTCAACGCTAAGAAATGGTTTTATGATCTTTTGTCCCCGTTGGATGCTAGCTATTTCATGCTTCTGCAGAACTCAAATCTTTCCCAGCGGCACAATTGTGTGCTGTAGCTTTTTCTCAAAGAGCGCAAACTCTGGCATGACTTTGAGAAAAAAGATAGGGGAAGAGTTGAGCTGTGCAAATATCATGCGCTTGAGCGCAGATTTCATGAAACATTCGCTACTGCAGACGGGGAAAAGAGAGATTTTGCCCAGAAATATCAGTGTATAGGGGAGGAGGAGGGGAGGGTTATAGAATTTTGATTTGTGGTCTTCGAAATTTATAGTAAGTCAATCCGACCTATGCAATCGCTCAAAAAGCGCCGTGCCAGCACCGTCGTCGATCGATAGGAGGCGCATCCGTGACGCCGGCACGGCACTAGCACGGGACTGGCACATGGGTGATTCTGAACGCATTTTGGACTACAGCAGCGAGAACTTAAGACAGGACAAGACATGTTCGTTCAACAAAAACAGTTTTATGGTAATATTTGCCGACGAGACAATTCCGTAGAAATATGGCATTGGACTAAGAAAAAAGGTTGTATTTTGGCCGACAAACGAATCGAACCATAAAAAAAGTCGTCTGCTGCGCTAATGGGTTAAAAGCATCGACTTAAGCATTTGCGCTGACAAAAGGCACATGAAAAGACGCCGTTCATGACGCAGACATTGCACACAATACCTATAATAGGGTAAAACTTCGTGTTGCCAAGGTAACGGCTGCTTAGCCTGCTCTTTGTGAGCGCTGAAAACACGTCTCAATAGCTTAGAATAACAGGACAACCATTACGATGATGGATTGACATGTCGGAGAAGTGGCTAGTCATAACAGATGTTAAGACGATGACGGAAAAAGTTAGTCAGCTGCGCATTTCCCGGAAGTTTTTCCAGTGGCGTTAGAAAAACTCCGTCAGCAGATGTTTCGCAAAAATCAACTTTAAGGTTGGAAATGAACCATTACAGTTGGCGAGAGTGGCCAGAGGTAGAAGTGTAGATAAGCGCCATTTTATCAAAAGGTAATAAAGACATCCGCTCTTTGGTGCCTAAATCAAAGCAAAGTGATAAGAGAGAGAACATTAGGACATCTACATGGTATCCTGTTGTCCATAGTACACTACCGATAAAATGCCCTTACAAAAGAAATCAGCTTGAAATGTTACCATTTGTGTCTAACAATAAGAAGAAAATTTCACTGTAAATGTCATAGGAATGAGAAAAGAGCGCTTTGAGCAAATAAATGTAGGTAGCAGTACCTCCATACAAATAGGGTTTTCCCAAAAACAATGTAATCAAATTATGTTCTCGATATCTTCTAATTCGGAAATTTTCATTAATATTCATCTTTTAGCTAGCAGTATGCTTTTTATTCGTAAAAGAGAACACTAATTGCTTTTTATTCGTAAAAGAGAACACTAAAAAACGATAAAGCAAGCATACAAAAGAGAACAAATAGATTAGGAGAAGCAAAAAAAATAGCGGAAAACTCAGCGCAGTTTCAGAGTGAGCAGATGAAAACTCAATTTTTTAACAAAAATAAGATACTTATAAAAGCGATAGTTTGCTATAGCCAAGACAAAATCTGAATGACCTTCATTTATTCTGTAGATTATGCGTAGAAAAAGCTGACAGGAATAATAACAAAATGGAATCAGTGGAAAAAACAAAATAACCAGCCAATATGAGATAGCTTTTTCTGGCCAAAAAACGTGAACTTGATACAAAACAACTTCAGTTATCAATTCGAATGACATCCCAGGAAAGACTGCATACCTGAAAATTCGATTTCTATGAATTCGAAAATCTGATGGTAAACATTTTGTGAGATGCGAACAAATGATGTATTATGGCTTGACTCAGATCCTCTGAATATTGATGAAATAAAGATTCAGATCAGTTCGGCTACTAGGTTTAGCAACATTTTCAGCAGGACTATCTAATTCATGGGGTATACGTCGCTACAAAAGCAGTCGCTAAATTTGAGGTCAAGAAGTGGGAAGAGTTTTACTAACAAAAAATCGAGAATTTTTTATTGTGCTTTGAAAAATGCAAGAAAAAGAAATCTGAAGTGCAAAATTTCTGTCACCCGACTAGGAGACAGCGCCATGTATCTGTTCCCATAAAAAGAGCGTTATCATTCGTACAAATGGCGTCGAAAGAATCACTTCAAAAGAAGCCGCCATGGCTGGCTGATTCCCTCTTGACCTCGTCGAAGCGGACGCGCAGCGCAGCGAGACGACGGAAGAGAAACCCGTTACTTCGAAGCAGACCTCGAGTGCTTTGAGTGGGTGGAACCAGCACGGGGAAGCAAATATAATCAAAACAGAAACGCTTCCCCCCCCCTCTTCGGCCTGACAGGGTGCGGGGGTGGCCGGGAGGACAGTACTGATAACGACTAGTCGGGTACCATAGAATGTTCGGAGCGAAAATCGAACGAGGTTGAGATCGATGGGGGGAAGGGGGAAGGGGAAAAGTGATCGGCGTGGAGCAAAACAAATATTGCGCGTAGATGTAGGGCCAAACATCGGGCCAATATGGATCGTATCAATACGCAGAGACCCACTAACATTTGGAATTCCACTATCGAAAAGAGAAGTGTTGGGGGGGGGGGGAAATTAGAATTTTTCATGAAGAGTGACGTGTTCTGAAAACATGTGGTGACCATATTTGCATATTTTTCGAACCATATACAAGGAGAGGCTTATGTGCAATGGAAATGTGTATTGACTTCTTTAGTTTTTAGACCTTAAAATATTCTCACACTTTTGTCTGCATTATTTTTTAAAGAAAATGCGTTAAGCTTTGAATTTTTCAACAATTCAATTTTCCGGAACATAAAATATTCTCATATTTTCTGCATTATTTCTTAAAAAAATGCCTGTGCTTTACAATTTATTTCAACATATAACATATACAAACCCATAATCCCAAAAATGTTCGTATGATGCTTGAGCTTCAAATTCTTCCTGCGATTCTTGGAGGGAATCAGCTTTTTTTTAAATAAAGTTTTTTTTTCAGTTTTCTTAGCGCAATGTTGGCCAGAACATTCCTTCCCTTTTCACCTACTCACAATTTATTCGTCGTTCTCCCCATATGCAGTTTTATGGCCTTTGTATCCAGTTCTCATAAATAATTCAAGATTTATGAATCCAATAAAAGGCCTACCACAGAGAATAAATCGCCACACATGAATATAGAAAGGAAGTAATACGCAGGCGAATGGATATTGTAAAAAAATTAAATTCCACGATAAAATAAATACTGCAATGGAAGTAGAGAATTATGAGAACGAAATCTTAGAATTTACATAGAAAACGCTGCCAGAGAAAACACAAATAAACTCTCAGCTTTCCAGAAAGATTAAAGAAATCAGAACAAAAATAAGCGACAGTTTTTCTGCTTCATATTGTATATTGTATATGTGGAAGGGATAAAGTGCTACCGTAGTTGAGTAAATAATGAGCTATAGACTATCATCTCACGATGAAATTTGATATCTTCAGCCGATGATGATGGGTAAAATGAGCACCTGCATGAGATGACAAAATGCGGAATTTCTGCAAGTTGTGGCTTGGTTATGTTTCAAACATCAAAATTCATGAAATATCACAAAAAAGAAAAGAATGCGGAAGGGAAAGAGGAGGGGGGAAGAGGTGAAAAAGAGGGAAACGCGCTTTGCTATATGGTAAAATTATACTAACAGATTTGATGAGCTAAACAGAATGTAGTGCTTTTGCACTGCCGACAACGTTTGCGCGTAAAAAAAGGACATGACAAGCAAAAATGAAAATATGCGCTCTACGGCCATTTTTAAGCGCAAATGTTCCCAGAGATTCAAAATTATGAAAGCAGCATCTATTTCGATTCTTGAGATACGGTAAGGTGACTGTAGTCATCCGTCAAGAAGTCAACACCATACTTTTCGTGCAGAATTCTACTTTGGAGTTGTGCCAGGTGCTGTTCTTTAATACAACATCACAATAAAACAGAACAGCATTCTATTTAATAGACTACTATGTAGGAATACGGTAGCAGTACGGTAGAACTGTCGCAAATTTAGAAATCCATAAAAAAGTCAATGCAATCCCGAAACTATCAACCGTCAAATCTACGGAACAACGCAAAAGTGATATTCTGTAAGACTTAACAAGCACACCCATTCTCGATCCCCCTCTATATCTTCTGCTCTCTTCCTTTATCCGTACTAGCATAGAAAGCCGGAATAGCTAGCCTCTAAAGCGGCCTTGTCCTCCGATAAATCAACAGCGAAATGGGAAGCTTTAGAGCTTTAGGGATTTGAAGAGCTCTAGTCCGGTTTTTTAAGCGCGCATTTAGTTATGAAATGTATGGATGTCATTTCGCTAATGGAATGGCTAGTCCGCATGAGCATAAAAAGCGCCTAAGCAAATGCTCTTATTAATTACACAGGACACAAAAAGCTGTTCGGCCGCAAAAAAAATGGAATTTGCGCGCACGACTGACTCTCGCGATTCTCTCAATGGAGTTGTCAAGGCGATAGACAGCGGGGGCAAAAAATGATGTGAAAAACTCCAAAAAAAACTCCGCGGAAATGTTTGGTGCAGACGAGGACGAAGTGATTGATGTAAAAAGGACACAATTGCCATGAAGTGAAGAAAAGGACAAGTACATCTTCCCCACTCAAAAACGATTCGTAGAACAACAGCGCTAGGTTTTCAAAGTTGCCGTACGATGTTTTCTACGAAGACTAAGGACATTCCGCTTAGAAAGTTCAGGAGGGAGTGGAGGAGGGAAAGGCACAAACTGCTGATTGCTCGTTATGTTTGACGAAGGACATTGGAAAGTTCAGCGTTCTGGGAAAAAAGGAGACTGAGCATAAAGAAACTGTTGAAATGTTCGGGTATTCCACACCCTATACCGATAACTAAATGTGCAGGAGTTGAGAAAGCAGTTTCCAGAATTTTACATGACAGAGTCGATTTTTCTAGGTTACGGTAGGTGAAAGATTAAAGGTAAATATCAAAATCTGCTGTAACTCTGCAGAGAGGGTTTATTTGACAAGTTGATCAAAAATATCAAACCTTTTCATTGGAAAAAACCCTCTGCAGGAGCTCAAGTGGGATCCATACCATATACCTATCGTAACTACGCCACCAAAGAATTTCTGAACTTATACCGTATATACCTACCGTAACCCACGAATTCGGCCTCACCCGCAACGCGATTTCAGAATAAAAATCAGTATGTCACATAACCCTCATGTGGGATGCTCCAACAAAATCTGAGATTCTGAGTTTTTGATTTCTGTGAAATAGGATAGTGTCGATTTCTGCACTAAAGTCACATGCATGGAATGAAGCAGAAAAGCGAGCAAATCCACGCCATACTGCAGACTTAACCGCGAAAAAGTGGTTAAGTTTGATCAAAGAATAATACTGAAGTGTTCACTACAGGAAGAATGTATGGCTTGCGAAACTCAAAAAATTCGATTCCACTAAAAATCTATGGCTTACAAGTTAACAAACTTCGAATCCTAATTAAGCGAAGGCTGTTCGATTATAAAAAAAAATTGTATCAATGACCTAAAGCTAGAAAATAATGTAAAATCTACCAAATGATGCATATCTTATATGAACTTGACTTCTTTCTCTTCAGGATTGTAGACAATGACGTGAAAATTGTGCTTTTCCGCTCCCTGTACTTTTCCCAATCAACAAAGGAGTGCAGCACTATTCTAGAACTGCACTTTTGGATATACTTATAGTATCCCTTAGGTCAAATATGTAGCAATACCTATATCATTTACTGCAAGTAATATCTCCCATGTGTGGTCTTTCCCACATACTCCTAAGAAACCCCTCAAGGTTGATTGAAGCTATTTTTGAGCAGTAATTGAGTTTTCTATGGTAACTCAAGGCAAAAGAAAAGCGTAAACATCTAGACTGTGCCAAGTAGACAAGATGAAAGCAACTAAATCTGATTTTCAACAACGTGATTTCCCGGTACATTCAGTAACTCTAAGATTCTGTGAAACGAAATCTATTTATTTTTGCTCAAATAAGTTTTAAATTTTTTAAATAAACAAGTTGACAAATTGATGAAATTACAAAACACGATGTTTGTAAAGGACTTGAACTTGAAAAAAATTCAAAGCAAGGTCATGATATTTTCGTGTTTTGTGAAAAAGTTTTAAAATAAACTCAAACTAAATTCAAGCTTTGTTCGTGTCTTGAAAATATGTGCTAAAATGCCATTATTTCACCGAATAAATATATGTGAAATATATGGATTTACACAAAAAAGCAAACCTTTACTTATGATCGGATTTGAGGGTAGTAAATTTCATTTTACGCCCTTATTTATTCCATTTCTTACGTATTCCTTGAATTCTTTGACGTGGTAAGCAAATTGAGGTGATAAATAAATCAAAAACGGAAAGATATCCTTTTAGAAGAGACAGAAATCAGAAACATTAAAAATGTTTCGAGACAATAATGATAATAGTAGATGATAAACATAAATAATCAATATCGACGATAATGATTTATTTACTTCTTATGAATATAAATGTTATAGAGATGGGAAGAAGTCATTGATGTAGAGGTGTAAATATTTTATGCTTGTAAATGAAGGTTTTTCAGAAGAGCAAACAAAACAGATGAGATTTGAAGGCTGTTACAAAGATTATAAAAATTATGAAAGCCATACATTTGGTGAAAAAAATAGTGCATGACAGAGGGTTGCACCCTAAAAGCCTATTAAACATGTGGATGACGTTTACAGCGTAGAAATTTTATAGAATGAATGGCTTGGCATTGTCGGACGGACGAAAGTTCGAGCGCATAACAATGGCACGAGGTTTGCCCCCCCCCCCCCGTCGTTTGCGCCCCGTCGTTCACCTCCCCTCCCCGCGGGCAATCGATGAAGCCCTTGGCAAGTAGGGTTTATCCGGTGAAAGATATTACGCAACCGAAGGGGTTCATAAATGTCTGTAATAACATTAGGGGCAGTGCAGGTAGAGTTTAGTGGGTCTGATTAGGGCATTCGTACACACCGGTTGATGTAATTGAGTGTGACTGATGGGAAAAGTTCTTGATGAAGTGTTGTGGTTGCGCTTTGGCGGTCAAAGTGTAAGGGTAAATAGTTGCTGTAGCTAAGAAACGAATATAGATAGAGAATCTGAGTTAATCTGAAGCCTGAAATCTATAGTATTGAAATTAGGAAGGGCAATGGGTAATACTAGAATAAGTCTTGCTCCACAGATTTTGAGAAGATTTTGTACTTTTTCTAATTTTGATTTTCCATGTATCTTAAAATGGAAAACTAGGAACTAGGTGGAGTTCGCTAAGCCGTTTTCGTAGCTAAGAATGTTGAAAGATGGTATGAAAACTGATTCACTCACTTTAATTAAGATTTTACCAAGTAAAGTTTTAGAGAAGCATATCGTGTTGATTGGATAGCTCTACAAAAAAGTTGTGATTCCATTGTTTTTTTACTCGACATTTGTTTTCATGTTCAGGGATCTCTGGAAAGCATAGAAATCAAATATTTACTGTGCAATATTTACTGGAAAATTTTTAATTTTTGTTGCGAAACTTATGGACCAATCTTAGACAATGACAAATATTATAAAAAAGTTGAGCACTTAAGAGCACGGCACAATTTCCAAATTTTGTTCCCTTTCCACGCTAATGTTTTTGATATCAGAATTGTGCTTGAGCAAAATATTAGCGAATGACGTTAAGATGTCAAAGAAAATGAAAAGCTTTTTATTAGCAAAATTCCAAAGCCAAAAGAGCTAAAAATAATATGGCGAAATGAAACTTCATCGAGGTGAAACAGTTCACAAAATTCTAATCGCGATCATAACTATGAAAGTTAATCTTGGAATTGTTAACGTAATTCATAGGAAAGACCACATGAAAAAAAATTAGAAGGTAAAACATGGGAGGCCTAAAACCCTATGAGATTAAACCATCAATGTTTCACTTTTACGTAATCTTTAATGGGGTTTTGAACTAAGCTGCTGAACAATCTGAGGTCTAATTAGAGTCACATGTGCTCGCAGAAAGTTCGTGTTGACGAAATGGCGCAGCGCTTGAATGGTGTTGTTCTTGAAGGACCAAACGCCATGGAACTTTCTGGACCTTTCCCAGGAATTCGAAGTACATAAGGCAGAAAACAAAGACATTTATAACTGAGGTGTTCTTTGGCGGAAGTTTCGAATAAAGGTTTTCATTGATTTCTTTTTTCGGAGTTGAAACAATAGATCATAAGCCGCTTTCTGAAAACATGGGCATTTCAAGTTTACATGTGCGTCTTGCAGTAAAAAATTCATTTGGGTAAAATAGTCTCCATAGTTGTCCAGTGTACCGGAACCGCGTCAGAACCGTGCCAGCGCCGTGTCAGCGCGTTCCACACTCATGAGCATGCGCCTAAAATCCAAGATTCGGCAAGCTACAGGCAAGGTATAATGACGCGTTGACAGATTTTCTAAACGATTTCATGGAGCCCATATATCCCCAGAAAAAAAAGGCAAATTATCAAGATCCACATTAGAAAAAACCTACAGAAAATTCGAAGAAGCACGTTCGCTTGATTCCAACTCTTTTATGTCCCACATTGTTTCTTTCCAAAAAAAAAATCTTTTGTTCAAGTCTCGTGATTTTTACCTTGATTCACGAAGTAGCGGTTTGTTCGCTCATGCATATGCTGGAAGAACGAAGCGGAACTCGGGAAGGCAATTTTTCTGCCACAACAAGGAACCGCTGGTCGAATGATTGATGTTCTATTGTGCAATAACATGGCAAATTATGTAGAGTTTTCGTTACATCGCTGGAATATTGCAGGGGAGGCCGGGGAGGGGAGGGGGAGGGTAAATTGGAAATTAGGTGATTTTCAAGCTGTCCGTTCAATGCTATTCACCTTTGAAATTTTACAATAACGATGAATCTCAAAATTTCCAATAGCTACTTTTGAAGAACCTCTTGCGCTTTTCTTATTTTGCAATTTTTTGATAATCTAAAGAAATGAAAGAATGACCAAATAATCTGGGAGTAAAAGAATCGCATAAATCCATGGCTGAACTTTATTTCTCATTTGGTGTTTAGAAAAACTCAAAAATTTGAAAATTTTGCAGTTTTACTCGTGACAGGCGGAAAGTTATAACTGCAGATATCCGCAACTTGAAGAAACTTCAAAAGCATACTTCCTGACTTAGGTAACCTGAAATTTCGACAAATATGTTGAAAAAATTCACTAAACTCTCATAATATGAAAATTTTGCGCACAAGTAAGTAGCTTTCGTGAGGAAAAAGTAAACACGGGCCAATCAGCCATTTTTGAAAAACGCCAACTGGGAAACGTATGACATCATCTATTAATATGAGAAATGTAACCAGAAATTCTGCATATAAATGAATGCCCAGCGTAACATAATTCCATTCTGGCAGTTATGTAGCGGGTAAAAATGACGCAACTACCGAGAGAGACACTGGAGAGCATTGTTTATTCAACTTGACATTGCGAAGCCTACGATTTCAACATTGCGATTTCCGCTTTCGCCGTCGATGATGTGGATGACTCATGCTTTAGGAATGATTCATACATTCTCATGAAGGTCGACGATGTTACATCGGGATGCCTGCATGCCTTTTGTCATCATCCTTTTATACCTAGAAAAAGTTTTCCATAAATAGAGTCCATAAGCCAGTTGATTCGTTCAGGAAGTTGACATGCCCATCAAGGGCAAAACTCGATTACACGACGAGCAAAAAAGAAAGATGATGATGATGATGATGATGATTGCATTTAGAAATGCTGAAGTTGAACTTCAAAAAGGAAGTGAAGATGTGAAAAGTAGGAAAGATGTTTTCTTAGTATACCCTTTGATTCAACGGTCTTGGCGGCTGCAAGGTGGGGCTTCGTGACCTAATTAAGGCTAGACAATGATCAGAGAGCATGCGTGCGAGAGAGACGCAGACAGCGTCGCGGGCGCGAGCGGCCTTAACTGGGTCACAAAACCCCGCCTTTCAGCCGCCAAGCCAGTTGAATCAAAGGTTACGTAATGTGGAAAATGCATCAGTATTGAATGGGATTGATGAAATCGACCTATTAGGCTATCCATGAGTCTAGCACTAAAGAATATTAAAAATCTTCTCAAATTCGGATGCATCTCATATTGAAGGTCTCCGAATTTTTTTTCTAACAATTCGATTTCTTTGCTTTCAGTATATCTAATGTAATAGTAAAATAGAACCTGTTGTAGGAACAAGAATAGTTTTGTATAAGAACTTTTTTTTATAAAGCGCTTTCGTTTACAAAAAACCCTAGCCACAAAAAAAACAAAATCGAATTTTGTTCAACATTTCCGTTTTTTGTAATTCTGAAAAAGTAGGCTTTGACTGTTCTGTATCACCCCATCTCCGTGATACGCCAGTACCATTTATGGATGCATAATTTTCTCGTTTTAAGCTACATTCAATCAAAAGAATTTACTGAGATTGGACAGGATTACGATTCTTACAAAAACTTTGGTGCGAAATTTATGGACGACCTACCCGAGACCATAATTATCACTAAAATCTAGTAACAATGTTTATGTTATGGTTATGTTCTTGCCAGTCTTATAGTGCATATTGCAAACACATCAATACATTTTTACTACCAAAAGTTAGCTCAGATTATTCCATATTCATTTACTGCAGCAATAAAGTTCATGCTTTGTTACAACAGCACCAATAAAATCGGACTAAACGAGTCAATTTCTAGATCGTTCCACTCAGTGATAGCAGAAGTGCATAAACAGAATAAAAACTTTGT
Source organism: Cylicocyclus nassatus (assembly GCA_958299035.1). NCBI lineage: Eukaryota > Metazoa > Nematoda > Chromadorea > Rhabditida > Strongylidae > Cylicocyclus > Cylicocyclus nassatus. The sequence goes on along the minus strand of CATQJL010000112.1, from coordinate 54,482,288 downwards.
TTTCTTAGATTACGAAGATACCTATTCTGCTCATCTAATTTCACGCTTGAATAATTCGTGGAACTTTGGTGTTTTTCATTGGCGCCACAGTGATGAGCACTTCGTGAGAGAAGAACGTTAGCTGTTTTTAAGACTATGATATTCTCTCAAAAATTTTTTGGCTGGTAGGAAAAATATGTTGTTGGCAATGATGTTGTAAACAAGTTGGATTATTCAGCCAGAAAACAGTAGAAGAAAGGGAGTTCTTACTGCTTTTCCGCGCAAATTTTATTTATGGGTTTTGTGCCGATAGAATCGGCACCTCTTTCACCTCCTCTGATGATTACCATGAAGGTCATGCATAAGCATGACCTGCTGTGATATGAGCACCGTTACTGCCCAAATATGTTAACTTACTTCGCCACGCCTATAATCGGCAGCATTCTACTACTGCACTAATACGTGCACGTCATCTGTTCATAAATCTACATTACATGTGTTCTGTATAACACAGGAGTCAAAGACTCCCAATTAGGCGCTAATTCGCCTCAGGCCACAGTACGGCCACGGAACCACCGATACATTTGGTGCATCGGCCAAATCAACAAGGCCGATAATCTTCTACTTCGCTGCAAAATGATTCCACTTCTCCACATAGAAGAGCTGCGAGGATCTACCAAGGATCTTGCGAAGCTAATGCAGAAGCACGCTTTTCACGGTAAGAAAAGCAAATTTCCAGAAGATGAGCAGGAACGACAGGAGATGTGTGTCCGCAACCTGGAGGTGCTGGCGATTTGTGTCAAGGAAATCAAAAGAGGAACACATTCGCTACAATCAAAAATCGATGCACTAGAGGAGCTCTACACAAGCGAGAGCTCGAAAGCACTGAAGAAACTAATGCTGAAGGAACTGGAAGCATATGAGAAAGAGATAAGCTTTTTTCGTACTATTGGTGATGCTGAAACTTTCCTCTTCACCTTAAAAGATTATATGATGGAATGTGAGATACAACTAGCGCTAATGAAGGACAGGAAGAATTTCGCTTCGTTACTGAGGAACAAAAACAAAGAGCAAACTTCCACCACAGATCATTCGACTAAAGAAGAGCCTAATGCTGATTCCAGGAGTAATTCCAATGCTGAGAACAGCATAATATACGCTCAGGACAAAAAACAAAAGAAGTTCTCGGAACCAGCCATTCTAAACCTTGATGATGGCTACTGTGCAACGAAAATAGAAGTAAAAAATTTTCCGCAGAGCAATTCGGCAGAGGATAAGACAAAAGGACGCAAAAAGTCGAATAGCAGTGATGATCGATACAGTGAGAAGGTCTACTCTGCCCATAACGAGGAGCCTTTCCAGGTCATGACGCCCCTGGTTACCAGTGAAGAAACAGCTGTCTCCAAAAATGAGAATTCACTAGCTCCGCTTTCAAACAAGAAGATCGCTCCCACTGAATATATTTCAGAGTTTAACTCCATATTATCCTGTCATATTCAATTCACTAATCACATCATCTTTATTGAAGTCTATTCTCTACAATCATTTGCCTCGTGCCGGCGCCACGTCCGCTCATACTTCGCGGATCTCAACACAGTCAAAGCACTACGTACCGGCCACCAGCGACCACTCCTCTATCCAGATAAGAAGAAGAATTTGCGAAAAGGAGTAGATTATTCGATTGTGTTTTTATCACGTGCTGTCTCTCTTTTCTGCTTCATGCCTGGCAGGCGGCAGTGTGCCGATAGAATCGGCACCTCTTTCACCTCCTCTGATGATTACCATGAAGGTCATGCATAAGCATGACCTGCTGTGATATGAGCACCGTTACTGCCCAAATATGTTAACTTACTTCGCCACGCCTATAATCGGCAGCATTCTACTACTGCACTAATACGTGCACGTCATCTGTTCATAAATCTACATTACATGTGTTCTGTATAACACAGGAGTCAAAGACTCCCAATTAGGCGCTAATTCGCCTCAGGCCACAGTACGGCCACGGAACCACCGATACAGGTTTGAAATCAAAGTGATTTTTCAGGAAATTTGAGATGTTCTGAGAATTCTACAAAAATACTCTGCCACTATATGCTGACGCTATTAAATGCTCAAAAATATTTCGTGCAATTCAAAATAATTGTTCATATCGATCGGCTGCTTTCTACTTCTTGCACACAAAATTCATAGCAGTCTCAGTGTCGCAATTTTTGACTCTTTGCACTTTTGCTTTTTTCATCATGCTTGACGTCAGTCAAGCATGATGGAAAAAATGTAGTCTCATATTTCTGCAAAAGTTTACATAGAATGGATGTCACAGAATTTTCTCATCGGAAGCGTGGAAAAAAGGAGATGGAACGAGTTGCCCGGATGATGATGTTTAGTGTGGAGGAACATATTTTCAGAAAATTTCAGAAAAATATTACCGTTGAACATTGCCTAGTTTTACAGAATAGATGACAGTTTTCAAATTCACAAACGCTGTAAAATTGTAAAATGAGATATTTGGAAAAACATGGAAAAAAATAGCAGAGTTTGCAGAAATTCTCACATATCCTGCATTAATACTACCTTTGTTTTTAGAGCAGAGATTTTCATAAGGCAATGATCAATATGTTCGTAAGTTTGAATTTACACAAATTTCTCTCCCTAGAATTTTGCGTATAAGTTTTTCCTGGATTTTTCCTGGAATATTGGATTTCCGAATGCAATTATTACAGTGTCAATAAAACAGCAAAAGAGGTTTTTGTTAAATATTCATGAGCCCATGAAAGGCTATTTCCGAAAGTGTACAAGTTGTTGATCAAATCCCATTTTCAATTTTTGTTTTTGGTATTCATCATCTTCTTTGAACTTCAGCATTGTTTCCAAGAGAAGAACCAAGAGCTTAGGTATTCTAGCTTGACTTTCCACAAAATTCTTGTCTCGTTACTGGGTTTTTGTGATATCAATAAAATTGCAAAAATCTTAGATTTTTAACTTGAGTTATTGAGTGACAAAAAATAAACTGTATTCTTTTTCTGCTTTTTAGTTCAGTGCGATCCATGTATAGTTTGAATCTTTGAATGCCATTAAAAAACTCATCAGCGGCTGGAATCATTAGATCTAATAGCCTGCAGCTGTAAAGGTTTTGAGCCGTTTCTGAGAGTAATTGTCTTTTTCATAGACACAATTTCTTGATAATTGCCTTTGTGTCGGCTAATGTTTCGCCTTGAGCGACTCTAAGCGGATTCTACTGCTTAAGGAATGGGGCCGAAGCACTCGAAAAGTGGATGAAAAGGCCGTGCGACGAAAAGCACCTCACTTGGGAGAGATTTGTCTAGCGAAAGCAAAAAGCAAAACCACCACACAGCGCGATCGTTGATTTGTTAGGAAACGCAGCAGCTAAAGTGCTCGTCGCAGATTGCATAAACACTTCATACATAGGGGATGAGGGTAAGTAAGGAGAACTTTACAGCAGCACGAGGATTTTTGTTTTTTGGGTTAGAGTTTACAGGAATTACTGCAGCAGTTTGTGAGTAAGAGGTTTAAATTGAGGGACAGTAGATATATTTCAGTCCATCATGACTTACAATAACGGGCTAAGGGTTGTTTACGTCTTTTTGTCTGTGTGTGTGTCTGTTCGTTACGAAATTCGTAGAGCGTGTTTCAGCCAATGTCCTGAGTCCAAATCTTACACGGCGTATGCTACCAGCATGGGAGTTCACTATGCAAAAGCACGAGCGGATCCGTTGAATGGATCCCTCAAAAATTGCGTTTCAAACGGATCCACTTAACTTCTGGCCAGCAAAATTGTGCATGTAGCAGCACTTTTTGCAAAGTCATGCGTACATCTGACAAGCTAATGTGCAGGCCATGGACTTTAGCCCAAAAAAGTGAACAAAAGTTACCTGTTACCTGATCATTTGTGAAAATTTTTGCACAGAGATGTGGCGCACGGTGATCACTGTCCTCAAGGCAACTACCAAGCCATGAAAAATTCAAAAACCGATTCAAATTTGCATTTGTTCTTCTGGAAAAAGTTTCATTCACGGGAAATTACCGATCTCACATGAAAATGTTTTAGAAATGAGTAGTTGTTTACGAATCATTCATGATAGTCTGCATAGCGCAGTGGGTTTTCAATGTCATTATTGCGGGAATGAGTAAGGCATACAGATAGTGAGACCAGTGCTAGCCTCTGCGAAGCAGAGGTGACGCACTGGTATATACAGTGACCGCCAAAAAGTTGCGGACAAGCCGCCTTCCTTTTTTCATCGCTCATTTTCGGATGGAAAACAAAGATGAAAAAATGATTGAATTGCATGATGTGATAGAGCTCTTCAAGAGCTACAACCCACACATTGCGCTTTTTGAAAAATATTTATTATAGAAATTTTAAAAATCTTTTCCTAAAAAAAGTCCGAAAATGGCCGCGTCACAATGTCGCGGACATTAATTTCTCGAACGCGAAAAATTTCTTTGAGGTCTTTTCTTAAGGCAAAAACAGAAGTTTTCCGGACAGGTAAGCATAATATCTTGTAGAGCTCATCAAGGACAACAATCGGGTAGTGGTTACTTCCAAAAAAACCCAAGCTTGAATTTTATTTTGCTTTTTTTTTCAAAAATAACTTCTAATTCCCTTTTTAAGCCAAATTCCTTTACATGGGAACCTATTCAAGATATCCCAACAAGGCTAATTGGATAAAATAAATGCTTTTTGACATCTTCTATGCATTCGACGTGTGCTGTTGAGTTTCTTTGCTGAAAATGGCTCTTGACAGTGAGTGCACATGACCCCACCTGCACCTCACCACTGACTTGCACCGCTTTGCAGGCTTGTAACTCGGCCGGCAGTCAATCTACGAGCCTGCACATAGGCTCATTCGAAAGAGCGTGAGTTCCTCGACACGATGGTATGCAAATTAGATGGGTTTTGAGAAATCCCGAAAATTTGACGGATGGGGTGATAAAGCGCAGCTTCAGTTGTAGGCTGAGGATTTTTCAGTTGAAGTTGAGCAAAGCTTCTTTCGCCACCAGTTCTATCCTGGAAGTTCAAAACTTTTAACTTTTTTGTAATAGACCCATTTCGGAGCTCTAAGACTGTTCTGGTGTTGATAAGAGCGTTCACTCCATTCGCCTCGAAGGCTGCGCTTTGGCACCCCATTCGTCAAATCTTCGGGATTTCTCAAACCCATCTCATTTGCATACCATCGTGTCGAGGAACTCACGCTCTTTCGAATGAGGCTATGTGCAGGCTCGCAGATTGACTGGCAGCCGAGCTACAAGCCTGCAAACGGTGCAAGTCGGTGGTGAGGTGCAGGTGGGGTCATGTGCACTCACTGTCAAGAGCCATTTTCAGCAAAGAAACTCAACAGCACACGTTGGATGCATAGGAAGATGTCAAAAGGCATCCATTTCATCCAATTAGCTTTGTTGGGATATCTTGAATAGGTTACTATGTGAAGAAGTTTGGCTTAAAAAGGGGAATTACAAGTTATTTTTGAAAAAAAGCAAAATAAAATTCATGCTTGGGTTTTTTGGAAGTGACCACTACCCGATTGTTGTCCTCGATGAGCTTTATAATGTAGTATGCTTACCTATTCGGATTATTTGTGTTTGAACTTGAAAATAGGACCCAAAAGGAGATTTTCGCGTTCGAAGAATTATTGTCCGCGACATTGTGACGCGGCCATTTTCGGACTTTTTTTAGGAAAAGATTTTTAAAATTTTTATAATAAACATTTTTCAGAAAGCGCAATGTGCGGGTTGTAGCTCTTGAAGAGCTCTATCACCTCATGCAATTCATTCATTTTTTCATCTTTGTTTTCCATCCGAAAATGAGCGATGAAAAAAGAAAGGCGGCTTGTCCGCAACTTTTTGGCGGTCACTGTATATATAAAACTCAAACACTGTGCCTTTGTTTAATAATCGGTGTGTGTCTTATAAGCGGCGTAGCAGGAAGAACCAAAGGCTCTGCCGCCATATCCGCAGGAGGCAATCAAGAGCGCAGGCACTGTGGGGAGGATTTGGCAAGGATCCAAAACACTTAGCAAAGAAACTTGAAGGAGACCATATGAAAACGTATTTCATAACTCTGCTTGGAAAAAAGCACGAGGAATACGAGTAAAAGTTTTAAAATCCACTTTTCATGGCTCTTAATGAAATAACTGTCATTCGAAAAACTCGTCATAAAGAATTTTCACGATTCCAGTTGGAAAATGGAGGGGAAGGTAAACTTAAAATTAGCAGTCCAAGATGAAACCTTTGAATTGATAAATCAAATGATTGCAAAATTGTGTTTGAACCAAATTGCAAAATTTCAGAAATTGAGAATTTGCATCACATTGACGTAAAATTTTCTGTAAATTGTAGATTTACCATTATGGTTTTCAGATGGTTCACGATTTGAATTCGAATAAGATTTCGCGAACAATTTCTTAATCTTCAATTTTCTACTACCGATTTTCAGCGTCACGATTTGACGAGTTCGGTTTCTTGACATTCAATAATTCTTGAAAACCTTGAAACTTGAGAGTAAGTACTTCGACGTAGCTAATGTTTTTCTGGGGATATTCATATTCAAATATTGAATGTAAATGAAATGTGAATTCCGCTTTCTCTCCTATAAATGCGGCTGAAAACGCAGATTACAAAACCGCCCCACTTATTTCTCTAGCGTTTTTCCCAGCGAAGTTACGAGGTAAGTTTTCTTACGAACATTTATGGATTCCTGCCAAGTTTTCTTGGATCCGGGCCAAATCTCGGGCGCAGTGTTCGCGCTTCTAACTATCTCCTGCGGACACTGCCGGCTAGACCTTTAGTTCCTCCTGCGCGTCCACCGTCTTATAGACTCCTTTGTAGATACACCAACGAGGCTAAATTTTGTTTCCCTATAAATGAGACACGGCGCAAAAGATGGGCTACTTTTTACGACAGTTCGCTGGGTCCTTCTATCGATTTATTGATGTATCGCAGTCTCAGTGGGGAAACGAAGCTTATCAGCAAGAATTGCCAAACCATTCCTACAGTTATGTAAACAAGAGCATTACGTTCCATTGTGAACTTTCGTCATCAAAGAAAGGTCGAAAGCGTTCAAATGTAGGTCCTACATATTCTGTCTAAGTCTGCGAAATGCATCTTCTTTGCGGTGCGAGGTGTTAATGTTGTTAACGCAAGCCGAAAACAACTTTTGATGCAGGTGTGAGCCAATGGCTAAGTTACAAGCTGTCTCAACTTGCGTGCCATAACTTCAGCGGCTAGGACCTCGGGCATGACTTCTAGCCGCACGAGCGTGACTCTCAATCTTAAAGCCTCTACATCAAAATTTGGTTCATTGACTAAAGTTTTTGAGTTTCTTTTTCATTAATGTGCCATCCGAAGTCAAGTTGTAAATTACATATTTTTTACATGATAAAGTGGCTGTCGCTGGGGCTGTAAAGATATCCGCTTACAAAGCAAGGAGAGTCAAGGAAGTACTCACTTTTGCCGTAGGACGGGAGAGAAGGGAAGGGTGCCGGAGCTAAAGCAGAATAACCGGTTAGCGGCAAAGCACTAGAAAAAATGATCCTCAGGATAGCAGTGGGATCTACATTATCCAGTCGTTCTATTATCCACCTATACCGCAATGTTTGCTCTTCAAGGTTTTGCACGTCTTCCATGTTTCAAAAAGAAAAAGAGACAATGCTGTTAAGTAAAAGTGAACACATTTTTTACTTTTTAAACAGTTACTACAATGCCGCCTAAGAGATCACATATCGGAAGCGTCGATCCCAGAGCGAAGAGAATGAGGGAAATTCGATATCTATATTTGATATCTACAAAGGCGGTGAACCCGAAGTGATTTTCTCCGGGCAAGACCGGGTACGCCAGCTAGTACTTGATAGCGATTAAAACTCTGGAAAATTATCTGCATTGAGATTGTTTTCACCAGAACAACAGTAATAAATTTGGGGAAAAACATTAGAAACCTCTGCAACTTGAATGAAAAAATATCTACACATTTTCAAAAATCAACATTTCAAAGGCATTTCCAACCTTGCCTATCGCTCGAGTAGGTGGTCGCAACAGCCATTTTTACGCTCTAATGTTGTTGGAGCTGCAGGGGTACAAGATTAATTCTCAGATTTATTTAGTTATATACGAATTTATTTATTCATTCCCGGAATCCATTACGGTGCTAAAATTCTATGGTATTTGAATAGAATGCTTAGTCGATCAGCAATTGAACTGCCAATGAGCATCCATTTCTGTCGGATTAACTTAAAATCTGCGCAAACAACTTCAAAACTTATCTATCTAGGTACTTTGTGTAGGACAAGATATAAAGAAGTTTCTGAGTTAACAGCATGTTCAACAATCTTTTTATTTCTTGGAAATGCAGCGCAGAATTTTCTATCTGGGCTCATTGGTCAGGAAAAGTCTCGTCGTCTATGAGACATCAAATGTATCATCCAAACCCTCATACAACACTTTTACCAAAATTTGAAAAATCAAGAAATCTCACATTCATCGTGACCCCTATAAAATGAAGAATGTAGAAAAACTTTTATAAATAAACATATGCCGTATCAATACCGGGTTTATTGCTTTCATATTTGTGTGTTGACTTCATTTTATTCAGAGTGTCGTATCAATGATATTAGCCATAAAATCAACTCAATGCAAATCGATAAATTTATTCAATTCCATCAAATCAATTGCGATGATGTGAAAAAAGACGTAAACCTCTATCGTATGGTTACGTTCCCATACCCTGGTCCATCATATGCATAATGTCAGCGTTCATCGCATATAAATGATCTTATTTCCTTTGCCCTGAAATTCCGTCAGCAGGTCAATTAGAGCGCAAAAACACTCAACGCTCATCCGTTAATTGTTTCCACTAGAGCGTGGGAAACCTAGCAAATGTGTGGGAAGGAACATAGAATAGTTGGGATCTATGAGCAAATTGCAAAAATATCAGAATCCGCTTCAAATTTTCTTTTCCATCAACGGAAAATTTCTGGATTTCGCGCTATTAAGTAATCGTGGTAAGTGAGCAAAAGCTAACTCCTTATTGTTAATCCATCCAAATGTTTTTGACTAGAGAAAATCCAAGAGTAAGGTACTGGCGTGCACCAAGCGGGAAAAAGTTTTGCAAGTAAATTTTCCAGATTATTTTCTCCGAAAATTTTTCTTCTTAGAAAACGCTGTGTTTTACAATGGCTCGTTTCTCGCCTGATCAGTTGCGGGTTTGCTAGGTTTGTTGAGATTCTGTGGATCTTCAAGAGGGAGCATCAAACGGTTTCAATCCACTACTTTAGAAAACAAAAATCAACACTCAGCAATACTGAGTGGGTGTATAACATCTTCTACTCGTTTCACTACCTTCACATGCGACAAAGCCGAATAAAACTGGCCTGCTGGAAAAGAACATTTTCTAAGTAGCTCAGCATTTGTTGGTTTCACCTTTACCAGCGTATTCACTTCCTTTAAAGAGTTTGGCTCTCGTGTTATTACAAGCACAAGCACAATAGGGAATGCGTATTCGACACTTCGTTAAATATTATTCGAGCATGCTTTGCGTACATCTGAATCACAAGTTTATGTAAGTATTAACGCGTTCTGTTTTATTACTATTTGGGATTCTCAAAAACATGTTCGAGCTCGTTGAACAACGCAAGCCGAACATGTTCCTTCTCGAATTCTCAATAGTAAATGGATTGGGTGAATAGTAAATGGATTGGGTGAAACGCGTTAAAAAGCATTCATAATCTTGTTGAATAGAAGTACGCAAATCGTGCTCGTGTTTTTTTGATCAGGAATGAACGACAGCTTAAATTTTGAGTTCTAGCTAAAAAGATCGGTTGCATTAAATCGGAAGAAGACTCAGTTCATGAAGAACGCCCTTTGCGAAGGTGCAGAAGTGAACTGGAAGGCACCTCTATCAAGGAGACGTCTTCTTACGTGTATCTCGGACATTAGATGAACATGGAGATTAACAGGAAAAGAAAAGCACGGACCGCCTTTGCGCCTCTAAGGAAACCACTGAGACGGACCCGAAGCTTCGAGCCCACCTTTCAACTCAATCGTTCATCCGGCCCTCTGCCGCTCTGAGGCTTGGCCTCACTGTAGGCACGTCGAAAGCTCCACACCACCACAAATAGCATCTTGTCGGACTTCGCTGTGCGGATATGAAAAAAATGTCCCGCGTCTTCGTGGCTCAGAATATGTTGCGAAAGTGGAGTATCGATGGGCCGGTCACATCGCGAGAAGAACAAACGACAGGTGCATATTAAGAACATCGGAGTGGATTCCCCTCGAAGCAAAACGACACTGAGGAAGACGTCCAATGAGATGGACACACGTGTTTGTGCTACGGATGGACCAGTGAGAAATTATCTGAATACTTTCGCACCTGGAACTCGTGGACGCAGCCACTGACGACAACAAAGAAGACTGTGGATGTCTGAAGTGAGAGACAGGGACCACTAGAAGCCTGTGTGGGCACGCATGACATGTGTAGACGAACCATCTATCGTAAGTATCTAAGTAAGTAGCTAGAAACTGCTCGATTCCATATTCTGATAAACTGCCACATGATGCAGTCACGCAGCATCTGCACACAATTTCAAAATCAAGAATGTCACTTTATTCGATGAAGGAGAGATGACAGACGCATGCGATTGTGTCGGTAGCATTGATGTAACCATGTAAATTGAACAAGCTTTTCTCAAGTTACAAAGAATAAGTTTGACCACAACCCATTATCATCACGCTCGGAATCAGGGTGATGTGAATGGTGATGTATATTTTGAAAGCAACATTCTCGCTGTACGCAAAATATGTAGCAGCACAACTGATATGAGACCTAAAAGTCAATCTTCTTTCCAGCTGGGAAATTAGAAGCACAAGACGGATAACATAGAAAGCGAAGTAAGAAAAGACAAAGAAAGCAGATGAAGCAAAAGCCACAGCTTATTTCAAGCTCGCATAGTCGCCTTCTCCATAACGATGAGCAAATCCATTGCATGTAACAGCGGCTAAAGTTTTTCGCGGTTATTTTATGGCTTCTAGCCAGAAATTTCTTGAAGTAATCTCCACGTATTATCATGATTGAACTTAGACACTTTCGTAAGTGTCGAATACCCATGCCGAGCAGGCTGTTAGATGGTACGTTATTCGTCAATCTGTGGATTGATTTTTTTACATTTTATTCTTTATCAGATGCCTGAATGGCCTAAAGTTTCATTTGCGACTCCCTATCAAACGTCTCCACTAGTCTCTGTAGTTCTCGGCTCTTTCTCCAGTTTAGTGGCATGACAAAAAACCACCAGATTTAGATATCCGTGCGGATGTAGATTGTCGTGAAGAGCGGTTATGAATAACACTCATTTTCGCTTCCATTTCTGATACTTTCTCGAAGGGGTTGTCTAATTTTTCACACACTTTCTAGATACATCAAGCTATTTGTGCAGGAAGTGAACTCAATGTCAGCAGCGGTACAAAATTATCAGGTCGTTTCTAAGTTCGTAGAGTTTTCATTCTCCCTCATACAGGGTGTCCCAAAAGTATGTATAGGCTGTATCACCCACCGTCTGTCGCGGGGATCCAAGGGATGAGGCTGCGCGCGCGCGTCGAATGCGTAGAAAATTTACTCGAGCGCGACTGATCGCACCAAAAGCATGCGCAGTTGTTCCTTCAGGCTGTTTTTCTCTTCGTTTCAGCTTTTCGCCGCGCCCTTCCTGTCCTTCTGCGTGCTTGCGTCAACTATGGCTCATTTTGGATGTTGAGGTGTCGCTCGAAGAAGCCCCAAACAGAAAACTCATTGAGAAATGCTATCATTTACTCTTGAACTATCAAAAGACTGGAAAACATGATGCGCACTTGTGAAAACAGATCAAAACATTCGCATCTTTTCATTTAGCGAGAACTAGCCACTTCACATGCCAACAACAAAAGTTTGAGCACGAAATCAACGTGTGCAATGCGTTTTTAAGCGGCCTAGCCTTAGAATGAGTTTTTGAATAGTTTCATATTGATTCTGAAGTGAGATTACACAGAAATACAATGATATCTTTTTCACCATGATAGGAAAGAAATTTCCTGAGTGATGGTCCATGCTGCGCTATCTTGAAGCACTGCAACATATAAAATACGCACGCACATGAATGAAAACTAATGTAGGAATGTAAAGCAAAGATAGATAAAGAAATATCAAAAGAAGCAGAGCCAGTTGATCCGTCCAAATCTGAATGCAGGCAAATATTGCGCGCGAGTACCAAATTCCTAAGTATGCGGCGCGCGCGCGGAGACTCATCCCGTGGTTCCTCGCGACCGATGGTGGGTGATATGGCCTATATACACTGTTTGATCGTTAATAACTCTCTTCCCAGAAAGTCTTTTGTCTTGCTTCAGATAATGTTTTGTAGAGCTGGCTTCAACTTAGATTTACAGTACGAAGCGAATCACCGAGCGCTCTTCGTTACTGTAGGATTACAGTATGAACTTTCGCATGGCCATTAGGAAATGGGCTTCTGATGAAAAAAAATTTCAAAAATCTGGAATTTCGTGTAGCGGGGTTTTTTGGGCGTGCTGATTCCACTACAGAACTTAACGAGCTTTTTCAATGGTGTTGCACTTCTGACAAACATCGGGAAAACAGATTTTAACTGAAACCTGGAATAATTTGTAAAAGAAGCATTACAATGGAATGCAAACGTATATTTAGAATTAGCAACTTCGACTAGTCCAGTACAAGAGTTCTTGGCTTTTTGGTTTTCATTCTGGGACAAAAATTGCTTTTAATTTTCAAAAATCCTTCGCAAAGTTCCTACCGTAATTGTATAGTAACGAAGAAAGCTCAATGATTTTCTCCATACAATAAATCTAAGTTGAAGCCAGCTCTACGAAACGGTACCTGAAGCAAGGCAAAAGACTGCTTGGGACGAGAGATATTAACGATCAAACAGTGTATACATACTTTTGGGACACCCTGTATTTTGAAAAGCAGTCGACTTGCGGCAAAATGCGCATATATTCAAGAAGAGCGGAGCATGCTCTTTTCGATAAACTTATCGCAGTTGATAGAAAGCTGATTTGCTTAAATTTTTTAGCTTCCAGATATGGAAATCTTGGGAGGCGAAAAGAGAGTTTTCGACACTTGCCCGTTGTTTTTGTATAAAAAGAAGTGTTTTTGCATAGATCTTTTGCCGCTTTTGAAGAATGGCGCGCACATGAATATCAGACCTGGGCACGTAGTAAAGCTCGTTCAGGGGAGATGATCTCCTCTGAGGCCCTCATATAAGGCTCCGTTAGGTGAAATGAGGACTGCCCACTTTTCCGTGCTGTAAGTATGCATGGTCACCTTACAGGTGAACTTTAGATGAAGCCCGGCAGAAAGATCAGCTCCCGACCGAGTCAAGATGAGCCGGGCCATGACATGAGGTAAATACCGTGCTAAAGAAGAGAGCACAGAGAAAACGCCTGTAGGTTGCTCCCGAGTAACTTACGAAACACGTCAGCTTGGCTAAAACCGCAGAGAGACTTAGCGCGAAAATGCACACTTTTTTACTACTGAGGATTTGCACGAAATTGGATCTTCAACTTCTTGTTTTTTATGCTGCTGTATTCTGCATCAGTGAGCGTTATGCGTTGGCAAGTACGTCCAAAAAAGGGAATACAAGATGCACTTGGTTTTTCTTCTTCGGCTTTGGCCATACTTTGCCCGTGTTGCCGATGTTTCCAGTGTTGCCAGTGTTGAAAGTGTTGCCGGTGTTGAAAGTGTTGAAAGTGTTGAAAGTATTGAAGGTGTTGCCGGTGTGAGAGTGTTTCTCATGTTACTCGTGTTTCTAGTGTTACCGCCTTAATTGCTGTTGATTTTTGAAATGATCGCCAGTACAGCTTCATTCTTGAACGTAGTCTCACTGAGTGGTGAGTGTACAGGATCTGAGGCGATCATACTTCAATAATAATACCATGCTATAAATTGCATCAAAAAAGTTTTTGTGACGAAAATATAACCATATTTTGTTCTTTCTTCTCGAGCCATACACTAGCCATACACAGCCAGCTTTACTATCATGCCAAAATTTATTGAAAGTCGCACTATTCTATCACAATTATATTGTTTGAAATGTAGCACAATGAGCTTTAACGTACTCGCCAACGTTTTGGACGCCTTGATCGAACTCCAAGAAACTTTGTCTTCGGACGTGTCATCATTTTCGCGGCCATATGTGAGAAGGGAGCACATTCCCTTCTTAGAGACAAGATTTCGACTTTTCGATGAATATCTCATAACAAGAAGGCCAATTGCATTCCTTGAATTCATCAGGCAAAAGCCTGATGAGTTCGAAGATTTATACGAACGAATTGGCAGCAGATTGGAACATCTCAGAACGCATGCTGGCCCAATTTCTGGCCGTCATCGTCTAATGATTTATTTAAGGTACTAGTCAACTTATAAAAATCATAAATGAATCCAGCCATGAATTTTTGCACAGATTTGTGGCACAGAGGATGTCTTTTCGAGCTTATGCTTTGGATCTGGGCATGGGAAAGAGTACAGTTTCCAATATTGTGAAGCAAGTTACAGAAGCTATCATCTGTGGTAGCTATAGATTAAATGAAAATCAAATAGAAAATAATCTATACTTTAGTGCTTCATAATCAGGCGTTTCCGCCTTTGACGCATGAAAAATTTGAAGATGTTGCCACTAAAACTCAAGAACGGTTCGATTATCCACGAGCCGTGGGGTTTATAGACGGCAAACATATTAATATTCAGGTTTTACGCCCTATCAAAGTTGTTGAAACACGTCCTGATGATCCACTTATTCAGAAACCTGCGCGTTCAGGCAGTGTGTTCTGGAATTATAAGCATTATTATTCTATAATACTGCTGGCGATCGCAGATGCCGATTATCGAATAATGGCTTATGACATTGGGGCCGCCGGTCGCGCTGGCGACGCGGGGGCATTCCGATTATCTAAGATCAAGGCATAATATTTTGAATAGAAAAGAAAACATGGGTTAGTAGCTTTAGGGGTTCTTGGAGCATCGTGATGACCTATTTCCGCCAACAACAGAACTTGCGGATGTGGGGGGTGTTCAGTATCATATACTAGTTGATGGCGGCTTTGGCCAACAAAATTACCGTTTTATAAGGCCCTATAGGCAAAGAGAGGCAGATTCTGCGGACAAAAGAATATTCAATACTAAACTTTCCGGGTAAAATTTTTTCTCAACTTGCATTCAAAGTCTCTTCATTATCATTGAAGTGCTCGACGTGTTATTGAGTCCACTTTTGGATTACTATCCCAAAGATTCCAAGTACTAATGACACGTATAGATCTGCAGCCAGACACAGTTCGTACGCTCGTCGTATCGTTAATGGTTAGTGTTCCGATTTAGTTTTTCTTGAAACGCTAGAGATCAAAAGAAAACTCTCGCAGATTCTCCATAATTTAATACCCATTCGGCGAAATAGTCTAGCAGGAGTGCAGAGTTTCAAGCCGCTTCAAATGGATATCACCCCCTCCAGGTAGAACCGCAAGAGATGGGTCCGGATCTAGCAAATATTGCAAGGGAACGAATAACAAGATATTATGCCCAAAGACATGAACATGCTCACTGACAGTAAAGATTGTCTCTTTAGGTAAATCACATTGATAATTACGCCTCATTCTGAATTCTGAGCTCCTTCCCTAACGTAAAAGTCAATATAATACATAGTTCATAGTCAGCAGATTTGAGCGGATGAGATAATGCTAGTATGTGTTGTGTTTTGTGTTGTTTGTTTTCTTGTTGTTATGTTGTTGTTTTTAGTTGTATATATTAATCTATATATCTGAACAGGTAAAATACAAAAATAAAATAAAATACGAAATCGTATAAATATCAATTATCAACAATATCAATTATCATCATTATCATCATCGATTATATAATATAAATATATATATAATATAAATAATATAAATATAATATAAATCAATACGAAAATCCGTCAAATAAAATACGCTAATGGTGAATATCAGTCCTATTGAGATCCAATCGCAGTCAAATAATTCGCAGGCTTTTCGCTTACAAAAGATCCCTGTTCAGTCTTTTTATGTGTAATCATGGTTGTTTGAATGAGAAGATTAACTCTAGTTGACAGGACGTATTTCAGATTTGAGTCGGTTCTGCGAAATTTCTATCTTCGTTATTGTACGGGAAGGAAATAGAATTGTCTTTTGGAGAAAACACAATTGTTGCATCACTTTCTTACCTGTATTCATCGAGATATTGCTCTGTCTAAAAAGTTTTGTTTTTGTTTTTTATTGTACAAAGAGTCAAAACTTGATGTTCATTACTCGAGCAAAGCAACAACAAATCAAGATTCTCTTAGAGGTTGCTCGAAGAGAATATCGAAAAAATAACAAAAGGAATGATTTTGAAAGAAAAAGAAAATAGAAACAGAAGCGTCTTTTCCAAAAATACTCTAAGATGACGCATCGGAAGCGTTTTGTTGCATCCCTTCATAGTCTACGTATTGGATCTTTGAAATAAGCGTTGTCATTATAACGTTTATTTTTTCGTCGGAAGCGTCATCAGGCATACCACGCAGAGTTTCCGCCACAAAGTTACCTTAAAGTCCGATACTTCTTTTATAGTTAATTTTTAAATTTTAGCAAGCTCACCAAAGTGCGTGTATTTGTCCATGCTTTGAATATTAGCTACCTGTTTTTTGACGGCGTCTACGGCTTCGAAAATGGCACTTTGCTCCTAAAAGTGAAATGACATATTGTGCCACATAAAACCGATTTCACCTTCAATGCCGGTTCGGATTTTTTTCGCGGGCGTTCTTTTTTCATACAAAGGTCTCTTCCCGAGCAACTGTACAGGAGCCCCAGACTGATTTTCTTGTGATCTTCTTTCATAGCTTTGTACCAGAACTTAGTTTATTATCACCGCTTATACGCGCTTAAGTCTAGCGAAAAGTTACCATTCTCATCACCATCTTCTTCTAAGTCTACATTTGTCATTCGCACGCTGAATTGCAGAATTTGATGGAGATATTTGTATTTTGAAACATTCTGAGAAATGTAGACTATACCTCTGACAATTCGCAACATCTAGATATGACAATAGCTTATAAATCCCTTTAGGTTTAACTGCGGGAGAACCCGTGCGTAGATTTTGGAAGCGCTTATGTGCGCTTCGCATTGATTTCCACTTGACTTTCAAATCTTCTACTGAACAGATACTTGCAGCTCATTTCAACCCTTTTCATCCACTCACCATCGCAGGCATAACCTCTTTCCAAAAGGTTGTCATTTATGTCTGACCATGCTTGGTTTCTCGCAGCGTTGTCGTGGTATGAATCGGAAGTTGGATCCCAGAGGTATGATTTTTTTCTACTTGCATTGCCAACGCTTCGCGGAAGGTAAAACTCATTTTGACTAAAATACAGTCATGTCTCAAAAGCAAATGAATCACGCAAAAAATTAGTACAGTCAAGGCGTAGGGTCCTACCATGACGCCGTGTCTTGAAGGCAACGTCCACCCTAAGTTGAGGGTCTTGAGCTTTTGGCAGCTTACGATAGTAGGGTCCTTCAACAAGGTGATGCCCAAGTCGCGGCGCAAAATGTCACTTCGGAAGCGAGAAGACGGCTTAGAAATAGCGAAGAGGCATGAGGACCCCAAATGGCACCGCCCTCCCTAACCATGCCCGTGCATTCGTGCGCGCCCATCTAATCACCGTTCCAAAATGCCGGCCTATGTTTTCTCCGGAAGGGGAATTGTCGGAGTTTTCACGGATTCCCAACTTCATATTCGGGATCAGGGACATGAGAAGCCCCCTGAATCGACAAAATTGTGAAGGACAAGAATGTGTGGACGATGCCTTCAAACGGGCTGCCCTCGGACAACTACTGCAGCGGCTCTTGCCCAATTACGCTTGGCTATTGAGTGTGGCGTCTAAACATCAGCGGAAGTGCATCAGGCGAGCCTCGCCCATGGGTCTGTCACTAACGGTGGTCGGACGCCTATATGGTCTCACAATTTCAGCGGCGGCTTGCGCACCTATACAGACGATTGGTAAATCAACACCGGCCCGCTCATTTCCATGAATTAAGAAACATTGCAGGTGATCATGCTCACCAGCCGGTGAGGTCGGTCGAAAAAAAAATGAGAAACACTCTCACACCGGCAACACCTTCAACACTTTCAACACTTTCAACACTTTCAACACCGGCAACACTTTCAACACTTTCAACACCGGTAACACCTTCAACACTCGGTAACACTTTTAACACTTTCAACACTTTCAACACTTTCAACACTTTCAACACCGGCAACACTTTCAACACTGGCAACACTGGAAACATCGGCAACACGGGCAAAGTATGGCCAAAGCCTTCATTTGCAATCAAAAGCTTTATGAAGACCTAGGGATGCATACATCACCTGGGGTGGAATCTACCCTGCCTGCCGGCAGGTCTTGCCCTCCCTCAACTCGTCGCGATCTCGTCCTCATGTCATGGAAAGCAACGCCCTTTTGAGCTTCCCCAAAGCAATCATTTTGGCACCCTTCATGTCTGACTGCCCAGCTTAGAGCTGAGCACCAGATGGAGATCTTAAAAAATCCGAAAAATCTCGACAACTTCAAATTTTGGGCTTACAAGATTGACCTGCCGGCAATCTCATGAGCTATTTTGTCGAGATTTATGCCGGCATCTCGCCCTCAACCTGCCGGCATCTCGCCCTCATGTGCAGAGAAAGGAAAATATGCATATTGAGGAGTGCAACCTGCCGGCATCTCGTCGTGTCCCTACCACGTCCAGATGCCAGCAGCTTCATGACATAGCTGTGATTTTGTGTGGATTTTCGGATTTTTCGGACAATTTCTTTATTCAATAATTTCCATGTTCCGTTTTCTTTAAACCTGGGCATTGCTTATAATCTTCAACTGTTTTAGGATCCTCAACCAACAGTCGCAATACATCCGGCTTACTCGCGAAAAACCACGAGAAGGGTGGCTGCCTTACCTAAACACGCTGGTCAAGTTAAGCAATGGCATCGTAACAATGAAGTGGTATCGCAAGAATAGTTGTAAAAACATCCTCATTAATGCAAAGTCTGCACACCCCATGAGCACTAAACTAGCTGTGATCGGCAATATGTTTGAAACAGCGACGATGGTGTGCACCGGAGAGGATGAACGCCCCGAAGCGCGATATCTAACCTCACAGATCGCCCGCAGTAATGGCTATGCAATTTCGGCGCAAACGCAACGTCACAATCGTCAACAGCGTTCACGCAAGGACCGCACTCGAATCGAAAACAAACTCGCACTCTGCCTCCCGTTTATTTCAGATAAAGTCAGCTCTGCCTTCCAACAATGCATTTCGCGGGCACAGCTACTAGACGATGTTGTTTTGGTTAACATACCGAACGACAACCTTAAAAAGCAGCTTGTCCGTAATCGCCTTTACGATCGACAATGTATAACGGAGAATTGCATGGTGTGTCCATACAGCAGAGAAGGTGACTACGCCAGGGTGGGAGAAGTATACCAACTCGAATGCCTCGAATGCAAAGCAAAATATATTGGCGAAACTGGTAGAGTGTTAAGCGTACGCTTTAAAGAACATCTGGCAGGCAGGAGACGGAAGAGTTTAGTAAGCCTATTGGGCAAACACAGGAGTGACGCGCATGAGGGAAATGATTTTGCAGTCAAATGCAAAATTTTGGCTTTTGAAACAGATATTACGGCTAGGAAGATTCTAGAGGTTTTCTGGATATCCGCAAAGACTCCAGAACTGAATAATAAGAATGATTGCCTGTCTATAACCGCCGAGTTTCTGCCGTATATGCCACTGTGTGAGTTGCAGATAGTGGATAGCGTCTTGATGCGCATTCTACTGTATCACTCACTTGTCCGTCAACTTTTGTCACATTCAGTCGTACGGACATTTCGAATAGCGATGGTGCGAGGGTGAATATATCTGTCTTGAGAGTTTTTGCGACGCGAAGTCGGAATGAAGTCGAAACTGGCTGAGTTAGAGGAGATATCTGGTGGTCTGGTATTACGGATGATGCCTTGAGCCGTTTTCAGGCCTCTGAGGACGACGAAAGCGTCGAAACGTTAGGCCAGTATTAATAAATCTGCCACCATAACAAACCTGTAAGGCACAACAGAGTTGAAGATTATAAGCAATTTCTTTATTTTTATGACTTCTTCTTTGTAGTCCAGGCATGCTTATGACCCGAAACGCATAATAAATATAGAAAATTGTTGGGACGATAAGCTTTGCTCGGTTGCTGAGACAAACAACGTTCATAGGTTTTTCTATTCACGACTCCGGCCTTCGTTTTTGCGTGTCATATCAATGTATGTGCCAGTCTGTAGCGAGTTTTTTTTTGAAGGTTCTTCCATGTTTATTGCTTTCTTATGTCAGTCGGTACGCTGTTCACAGATCCATCTCATCTATTTGATAAAGGAGTTCACTCTCAATTCGCTTTTTCTGCATCTAACCTCCCACATATTTATGTCTAAGTTATGTGCGAAAGAGACGGAACACCGATGTTTCTCTCTAACTTTTGCATTTCAGGCTTGTGGAAGTCTGGCTTGGAAAATGAGCTTTGTGTCATCTTGACGATCTAAGTACCGGTAAATTGATCTTAAAAAAGTAAGTTGCTTTTTCAGGCTTTGAGTTGCCTCTTTCAGAGACTTTCATATCGCGCCAGCAGCCGCCGCTAGCCGTCTGCAGCCGTTGTTGAGCACTATTTCAACATTCGGGCTTCAAAACCGAAACCATGGCCTTGGGACACTGAGGTAAGGAGCTGCTACAGGAGGCTAGTGCCGGCGAGTTTTGAAAGCACACTCAAGTTTCAATCAGCTGATAGAGTACTTAAGAAATATCAGAGAATGACGAACAAACACACCTCGCGCAAAATTCTTTTGTCCGAAACCAAATAGCCCCTACTTTTCAAGAAATTTCTGCCTTTGTTCCAGCTATGCGCAGAGTCTTTTCATTTCTATACAGTTGCACGTTGCTGTTCATGTTTTCATCAGCATATGAATTTCTCAAGTTTATCACCATGTTTCGATTATTCTCTTGTCGGCTCAGATTCTTCTATAGATTCGATTCATGGTATTCTACTATAGCATCACATCACCATAGGTTGGAAAAATGGCTGTGATTGATGACTTGCGATTCGGCCAATTCGCCACTTTCACGCGACTTGGCGATTTGCCAGATTTCTACAAATTTATCGTGCGCGCTTTTCGGACGCATATTTGGGTAGCTTGTGTAAGTTGTTGCAAACCGAGCAAGTTCAGACCAAAGGCAGCGCATTAACGACGAATTATGGAGAGTCGCTTTTGTGCCGAATCGCGCAGCGACCGGAATCGCTCGAGGTATGCCTTAGGCCTAACAGCATGTGAGCTTCTTTCTTGTTCCATTAGGCGGCTTGTTAGGCGGGTTGATAGGGTTCCGGCGCGGTCTGAACGTTCCCTAAGTGTCACAGATCTACCAACTCGGACCTCCTGCCTTGTGCTCAAAGGCCCCATTTAAATCTACACAGTCGGCTGCGCGGGCGGTCGCGTCGCGCGCGCAGCTTTTGTCACCGGGTCGCGCTTGGTGGGTCACATCATGATGACACTCATGCCAGAAAACCACTTCATGCTTTCTTCGAGAAATTCACTCTAGCGGTGAGAATAATAGTGCTGCATTCTTATATTTGACACTGTCACCGACTTGAAGAAGAGTGTGAAGAGTTTATACATCTGCAAGCAAAATGGAGTGATAGTGGACCGAGCTCTCGGCCGACATCTGTGTGATTTTGTTCTTGTTTTCTTTGTTAAGTTATTTGCTCATCTAAGTTTAGGCTATGCCAACGAGATCAGATAGCATGTTTCAAGAGTCAAGAATGAATGTTTGGCATGCCCAATTTGCTTTTGAGATCTACGCTACCCAGACGAACTTTTTTCATGTCAAAAACCATAGGAGGAAGGGTTGATTAGTTTTGTCTTTTTTGCTCCATTTTAAGGAAGCTCCTCTGGTCATGTTAGCGTTGCTTAGGTTGCTGGGACGCTAATGATGGGGTCATCGTGTTTTGCGTTTGACTCTGGTACAACGTGCACATTCCTGAAGTTATCACGTTTTGTGTCGAAGATATAAGTATAATCTATTCTGAAAAGGAAACTCGAGTACGCTTTGCACATTGTCTCAACAAGCTTTTTTACTTGGTACTTGTTACTTGTATAGTTAGGTACTTGTTCTTCCCTAGTTCAGAGTAGTAAACAGATAGTTAGATCACAAGTATAATCACACAGTCGAGCTTGTTTAGACAGTGTGTGCAAAGCGTGCTAGAGTCTTTTAGTCTCAGAATGTATGATCATCTTCTCTGTGAATGAAATAGTCAGGAATACGGTCGCATGTTTCTGACAGCTGATGAACTATGTCTTTCGAGTTCCAAGTACAGTGATTCGGAGGACGTGCAGGGGAAGAGTGATGGGCGGAGCCGCCCTATGTCCCCGAGTAAGTGTGATGTCCTTCAAGGGATTTCTGTGGCCGTATTTATCAACGAACCCAGTGGGTTCCGGCCCACTGGGTTAGTCTTTTGATGAATATTTGATAAATATCGATTCTACCCTGGAGTAGAATCGATATTTATCAAAAGCACTAACCCAATGGATTCCGGAACCCATTGGGTTCGTTGATGAATACGGCCACTGGAGGTACAAAGTGCCCCTGCGAGGAAAAGCGGCTAGGCTTTGGGAACTCCTGCCACGCCCAGTGATTCAAAGGGAGATGAAGCACATGTACTAACTCTTTAGTTAGACGTGTGCAAAGCATAGTCGTCATCCAAGTCCCAGAATGGACGATAGCATAGCAAACATTTCCAAGCAAAAAGCAAATGGAAACAAACTCAGATCCTAACAGATTAGTTGGCTAGGTGAATGCAATTGAAAACTTTCAGTGAATATGCGCTCATATGGAAACAGCAGAAAACTTCTTGATACTAAAGTTTCAAATGCTTTGATCCTCTTAGACATCGCGCTAATCCAGTCTTCGGATCCGATTCGACACTTCTCCGCACTTCAGTTGTCATGTGCATGCCTAGTCAAATTGAGGCGTCACACCCTGAACCCAAGATCCTGCACAGGTTCAAGTAATCGAGAGGTTAAAAGGTGAATATAAAGAAGGTGCAAGTGCAGTAAGGGAAATCAAACTCGGAATGAAAAGCATTCACTCCTGAATGAATTCTATCCTGAATGACACTGAGATGTTCTTTCCTAAGCGCGACCTGAACAAGCGTGACCCAAGCACACAAAGTAGGTGCGCGACGCGACCGCCCGCGCAGCCGACTGTGTAGATTTAAATGGGGCCGTACTCAAACGCGACGTAAGAGAGCTAGGCGGGCGAAGGCCGCTAGAGCTTTGGCACTAATATGGAGATAATTGTAAGTTTTCTAAGGGAGTGGTCATAGTTCGCTGACAACTGTTGCTAGGGTTGTCGGTGTGCCGCGGTTGCTGGTGTGCGACTCTCATAGTACACTGAATTATACGCTCTCTGAGCGGCAACTCCAGAAACTTCGACAAACCGGCAACAGTTGTCACTCACGGTGGCTTCCTGAGTATTCGTTCGATCCGCTCGCCCAAAATGCTCTGCTGGTATCACCCAACGGAATCGTTAGCTGAATCACAGATTCTATCCCACCCTTGTAAAGTGCGGTTCATAATCAGAACACCCCAAATTTTAGAAGTTTTGGACTTTTTGGAAGAAACTCAGAAAGCCGTTGGTACCACATGAAAGAGCGCAGCCGAAAACGGTATATGGCCCAGAAGAATAGGAATCGATGTCAATCTTAGGCGTGTTTTTGCGATGCGAATTTTTAGCGGTTCATAATTATATGGACATCTCAAACAAAGGTCCATTTTTCATTCAAGATTGCAATCTTTTGCGTCCAAATTTTAGAGTTACAGTAACAGAGTCTGAATTATCTGCTACACACTGAACCCACTGCAGTTCAAAAAGAAAAGGGTTACTTTTTTTCAGATCGCTCTAAATGATTTTGGAGTCGCTGCGCTCCAAAACCGTCTGTTCTCCTGTGATTTAAGCACTTTAATCAGCTTCTACCAAGGTTATGAGATAAAATAAGCTAATTCGATAGATATTTTTCTTGGCACTTGAAAAATCTTTGCATTTTCGTGCCTTTTTTCCAGCCAAGTTCCAACATAACCTCAGGGTTAGCACAATTTCGAGCCTCAAAACTCAGCTTCTCTCCCACGCAAACATTTGATATGAAGCAGCTGCATTGTTCGCATGATGATGTATCTGTGCCAAAGTTTTTGGGTTTTTTGCAGAACTACTCGTGAAGCTATGGAGGCAAAACCAAATAAAGGTGTGATTGCAATAGTAAAACAGTGGTTTCGGTGAAATGACGCTTGCGTGGCCAAAACAAAGGCTCAACGCTGCTATTTTTTCTAGCCAATACACAGTCTTGTGAACTTCTACATACTATGTGCTTACTTTATTGCAGGGCTTCAGAAGCTGAGTTTTGATGCTCGAAATTGTACTAAATCTAGAGTAAGGTTGGAACCACGAAAACGCAAGGATTTTCCAAGCGTCAAACAAAATATTTATCGAAACAGCTTATTTTATCTCATAGCCTTAGTAGAAGCTGATTAGAGTGCGCAAACCACAGAAGAACAGACGTTTTAAGAGCGCAACGGCTCCAAAATCATTTAGAGCGATCTAAAAAAAGTAACCCTTTCCTTTCTGAACTGCAGTGGGTTCAGTGTGTAGCAGATATTTCAGACTCTGTTACTGTAACTCTACAAAAGATTTGGACGCGAAAGATTGCATCTTGAATGAAAAATGGACCTTTGTTTGAGGTGTTCATATAAGTATGAACCGCTAAAAATTCGCATCAGTCACAAAAACACTCCTAAGATTGACATCGATTCCTATTCTTCTGGGCCATATACCGTTTTCGGCTGTGCTCTTTCACATGCTACTAACGGCTTTCTGAGTTCCTTCCAAAAAGTCCAGAAACTTCTAAAATTTGGGGTGTTCATATAATTATGAACCGCTCTTTATGCAGCAGAAGTGGCGATATGATCAAGGTATGCTGGTAATATGCCATTCTTTTTCTGGATGGACAAATTCGGTATTTTTAGAGCACGACTACTTGTAATTGCTCTGTAGGGAATAGCGACTCCTAATCCTGCGATTTACAAAGCACTGTCAGCCTTATTGACGATTACATCTGGATTTTTTGAAATTGAGTAAGCATAGTAGGCTTTTTTCTGCTAATTGGTTTACATTGCTGCTAATGACTTCAGCAATTTCTTCATTCCATTTGTTATCCCCCTCTTTGACGGAAATTTTGTCACAATACATGCTTTCTAGAAGTTCTTGCTCATCCTCAAGTGCGGCTGTCTACTAACTAACGCATTTTAGATTTGTCGTCAGTCACTTTTTTGTTGGCTGCCATTTTTGATCGTAACAGGATTAACCATTGGCTTACTATTGCCATGCCATTCTTGCTTTCGATAATGGAGCACTTTGAGAGGTAAGGATCACTTCCTACTAATTCTTAGTACTTTGCACTTTTAGTGCTTTTTTCCTACTACTTTTAGTACTTTTCACTACTACTTTTCATAGCATGCATAATTTTAGCCACTTTACTTTGGGTCAATTTACCGTTGACGCTGCTCAAATAAGTCACTCACATGCCGCTGTCCACTCTCGGGACAGCATACTGCTGGCCCATTTAAATCTACACAGTCAGCTGCGAGGGCGGTCGCGTCGCGCGCGCAGCCTTTATCATTAGGTCACGTATGCCGCGTGCGCAGCCGACTTTGTGGATTTGTATGCTCAATCAGCTCATTATGTGATTTTCGGTTTCTTATTAGCAAGATTGACGGTTTTCGTGACAGTCTGTAAATGTGTTTGGTAGCATTGACACTGCATCGTTTTCCTTCAAACTGATTTTGTATCGCTTCTTGGATCACCCATCCACTAGGATGTTTTTGTGTTGATGGTCCGATTTGGCTTATCTTTCACTACAACTGTGATGCCTTTTCTGCGTGTAAATCTATTGGATCTCATGTTCACATCATTTGTGTGTAGTTTTCTCTATGCACTGGTAAATTTTTTTATGAATCTCACTTGCAATATTCATACTTTGCGAAATGGACTGCACAGTTTCTTTCGCCTTTCTTCATCAGTCGCGATCTTGCTGGATTTCCTCATTAATATGTGCTTTCTATCGCTCATGCTTACAACGAGAATGGTGTTTTCAGTCTGTACACTCGTCATTTTGCTCTCACTTGCAACCGTCTCTCCCAAGAAGACGTAAAAAGTAATCCCTTTAGTTTTGGAAGTTGTGCATTGGTGCGTAGATTGTTTCAGGAGTTGGAACTTCTCAAATGTAGTGTTTTTATGGTCGCCTTTCTATGGTCGTCTTGAGGGCTGCTTCGACTATTCTTTCCGCAAAAGTAAGTTTTCCCTTATTCTTATCGATATCCGGAACGAAGTTCCAAGTTTGGCCAAATCAGTATGGAAATCATAATTGATGTTTTGTCGTGGAGTAATCTAAGCCTTTAAGTTAACCGATTCTGTTCAACCGGCCTCTTACGACCAACCGAACATAAGATCTGTTTGAAATTACGCGACAGTTTCCTAAGCTAATTTCATTCATCATGTCATCGTCGTCCCCGAAGCTGTCGGATTGCCCAAAGTGCACGAAGATCACGCTCTGCAAGAATTTGTTTTCACATCCGGAGTTGTACATAAACTCTCAGATAATATCGAATTCAGTGAGTTGAAAACAGCCGTAACTTGTCAAGGGTCCGCTAGTGCTGATATTCCGGTGCTTTCTTGCCCAGTTTGTGGCGAATGCTGTAAAGGCTATATGGCTTTCGCATATCATCGCCATGATATGCATAGCAGTGACAGGGCAAATGGTGAACCGCAGGATTATAGCATTTTCTCGCTGCTTCGGAAACGACGATCAGTTCAAAGTAAGGCTTCAATATCCCTGCATGAGCACTAAGATAGCTTAGGCGATTCTGGTTTTTTAAGTGGAGAGGGGGGGGGGGGAGAGGTGGGTAGAAGAGAATGGTAATAAGGGCTTTCAAGGAGGTGATTGAAGATTAGCTACATTTTCTAAGCATGTAGAGTGCCATTGGTTTGAAACCTTATTACCCTCCCTTTGCTTCATCAAAAAGTTTGGAAGATTAAAAGCGTGGGCGGGTGCACTCAAAGTAGTAAGAATCTGATGATTTTGCGCTTCTATGACAAAAGCGGCCAGCGGCGGCTAGGGCTGTGGGGCTGCTACGGGCTGCTCGGGCTGCTGGCGGCTGCTACGGAATGTTACGAGCTGCTAGCGGCGGCCGCCGGCGGGGTATGAAGGCACCCTTACAAATGTGGTCAGAAATCGAAGTGGCCAATTCGAGAGAGCTGCAAACCATTAGATGCAGCATAACACGCTGATTCTAATTGTCTTCCTTATCTGCTCATCGCTTTTGTGGATGAAGCCATAAGCCATTGAATGCTATTATTTTATTAAGAAATTATGCGTGAAAGCAAAAACTTGCCCGTACAGATCCACGCTCGTCTTGGTGCTAGGCTGAAACATGCAGCCAGGTTACTTCGTATGGCCCATACCTAGAGATGAGCTGGGAGGGTAATTATGTGCTCAATTTCGCAGTTTTTATGTAGGTTTCTCCCGCAACAAAATTGCTTAGAGCCTCGTCCACAAAAACGATGAACAGATAAGAAGGACAGATTCGAAATCAGCGTTTCGTGCTGAATCAAATCGTATGCAGCCTTGATTTGGCCACTTCGATTTCTGACCGTTCCCTTGACAGATTTGCAGTATGGAGCGAATCGTTGATCGCTCTCTAACTG
Source organism: Cylicocyclus nassatus (assembly GCA_958299035.1). NCBI lineage: Eukaryota > Metazoa > Nematoda > Chromadorea > Rhabditida > Strongylidae > Cylicocyclus > Cylicocyclus nassatus. The sequence goes on along the minus strand of CATQJL010000112.1, from coordinate 54,454,433 downwards.
TAGGATTACATTAACAGCTTCTGGCATTTGGCGCCACTAGGAAAGAACTTGTGTAATAAGGTTTTCATGGATGCTGTATTCAATACTTGACTTTGTACTCGTGAAATTTTCTAAACGGTACCAACGTTTCTTAGAAGCATCGGAAAACAGCTACTTCTGCTTACTTGATATGAATTTTCAAGGAAGCATTGTGTTGAGATGCACACTTCATTATTAGGATCAGAATAACTAGCTTAGTGCGAGAATTTTTAGGACGTTTTCTTTCCTTTGACAACATATGGCAACATGGCCCTCCATGTCTCAAACCCCTTTCAAAGTCCCTACCGTAATGGACAGTAACGAAAAGCGATCGGTGGTTTGCTTCATACTGTAAACCCAAGTTAAAGCCATCTACGAGATGGTATCTAAATCCTTACTAATAACTTCATGGCAAGGGAGTTATTAGCGACAAACGATCTGGTGAGGTTTGCGGTGAGGTTTGCGGCCGGTGAGGTTTGCGGCCATGGCGCCGCGCATGCATAACGTCGCAGATGGTAAGCCGCTATCGGCTCGGAGCTGATTAGTTTTCAAAATGTGAAACCCATTTACCACCTGAAAACGAAAAAACGCGTAAAACGTAAACAAAAGAAGAAACTCGGATTGTTAACACTTCATTGACTTCAGCAGATTGGTGGCACGCAGAGCAGTAACCGCAAACCTTCACTTTCGAGCTCCCGCGAGCCCTATACTTCCCCTTCATTTTCGTGCACAGCCTTACCTTATTATGTTGAGTCAAAATGCAACAAGCAATATTTTCTTTATCCTACAAAATACACGCACTATACCATGGCGGCAGTAATAACATACTGATATGTAATATAAAGAGAAATAACCATGAATGCTTGAGAAGACCGCTTCTGAAACACCTTATAAGGTGAAAAATATGGAGTACATATAATCAGCAGTAAGGCAGTAAAACTCGTAAGGCAGTAGGAGGGATACGGCGCGTAAATGCAAACAATGTGGTCGATTTTGAGAATACGTAGGCAATTAGCTAATGAATACAGATATAAAAAAGCAATCATTGATCGTCGTTTTCCAATTCTTCCTTTAAAAGTGGACGTGGAGGAGGAAGGCGTCTGAAAAACGAGACATCGCTGGATATTGAGAAAAAGGCTAATTTCCAATGATTGAAGGCGGTGACTCGGCAGACCTGAAAATTCTGGAACTTTGGTGTAAGAGGCTGTCCCCTCCCAATATCTTCATCAGGTTATGCAGCACGGAATTTAGCAGGAAACGTTGTTTCCAAGTCGGCTCACGCAATCTAGTTTTGCTGAGCTCAACTAAGTTTCCGATTTCTCTTACAAGGGAAGGGTGTTTGGTCGAAGTGGCGCTTCCTATGAAGGTATACAGTCTTATAAAGCGCGTAACGCTAATTTCAAATTTGCTTCTGGTATCTGCAAAGCGCTTCTGGGAGGGATGTTGTGGAAATTTGAAATTTTTCACACAAACACTGTTTAAGCTCGTTCTTGCAGTTTCCGTGCGCTCCAGACTAGATTTGTGATTGCTATTGAATCACCCAAGTAACTACAAATTTTTTAAATTGAGTTACTGCTTATCAGTTAGGAAACTCACGCAGGGTATTGTGACACCTCGCCGCTTTCATTCATCTCGGCCTGCGGTTCAAACGGCGGATCGGCTTCCGGGATCTGAATCTGAAATATTTCCAATAAGTTTTGTTCATATGAATATATAGAGTGATTCTCTCAAAGCAGACATAGACAAGTTACAACGGCAGCTGGTTGCGCTCAAAAGTTGGCTAAGCGAAGCTTGACGCACTCCACGGACACATAATTACACGATCGTTAAGAGAAGTGAAAAAGAGTATTCGTTATACATCAGCTGATTATAGATAAAAATTTCGCAAAAAATTTAATTTTCGCTCTCACCAAATATCCTTCGCATTTTGACAAAACACCGGTCACGATGATTTTATACAGTAAAAAGACGAGGTTAGAGAAAAGAAACGGTTTGGAGGTTGTGTAGTTGTAAATATCATGGTGAAAACGAGCAATTTGTGAAATAAGCGAACTTATGCTGAAATCTCAGGGAGCACACCCAATTTGCGCACGTTTGACAAAGCAAAACTATGCTAAGTTTTTAGAGTTTTAGGAAAGAAAGCCTTCATCGACTGCTCCAGATAGCTCATTATATGGTTAAACAAAAGCTTACGTTGACAACATGCGACTAACATAATGAATATCCTTTTGATTACGTATGCAAGTATGATATGCGAAAGGTAGTAAATAGCAGTTCAGTAGATTCTTGTTAATACACAATTTCTGCAGTGCCGACAACGCGAGCGCCGGAAAAATGACCATGGAGCACACATTGAAAAGCTTTGTGTCATACTTTTTTTGAGCGCAATTTTGTCTGCACTGCAATTTGGCAACGATTCAAATCATTCTTTTGTGGAGTAGGGTGCATCTAAATCTTGGTAACTTGAGGGGATGCGAGATGGAAGAGATTTTTCGGAAATGCTTCTCTGGTGCCGAACTATCAAAAACCAAACCAATATTTGAATACAAAGTTTGAAACCTTGCCGTAACAGGAAAGGGCTTCCTATTGCATATACGCATATTTCTGCTTAGGATTAGGCTATACTGCGCAACGTACACTGCGCACTTGAGCATGCTCAACCAGAACGTATGCCGCATACGCTACGCAGGCCCAGTTAATCAGACTTCTTTCTTTATGTTGTTTATCGCAATAGATACATAGGTTCTTTGCAAATCAGAGTGCGTAAAGTTATTTTGCTGTTATGATAAACGAACTAGTAAGTTTTTCAAACAAAATTCACTTGTTAGAAGCTGAAGCGTGAATCTGTCAAGCACAGATTAGAATCTGCGAATAGCATAAATCTGTCAGCAAATGCTTACAGATACCGTCGCTGTTGTTCTGGAGTCAAAATGCTTAGATATCGATAAAATCTGGGGTCCTAGAAAAGCAAAATGCAAGGTTACGGTTGAAAAACAATCATCTGCAAAAGTAATCAGATCATTGAGTTTTATGATGAGAAATGAGGTCCAAAAAACTTGTCACTGAGGCAGAAGACGTCTAATAAGAGCAAGAAAAATTCAAAAACTCGGTTACCTCTGGTTTAAGTAGCTGCGGCAAGTCACGTTCGTCATATTCTTGTCGTTCTCCTGAAAATGTGGAATTAATGTTATCCAAGGAATTTAGTTTTCAAGAATCAAAAAGCGGGTTTGGTTTGCAAACCTTGACGGGCAAGTTCAGCTCGACGCCTTTCCTCTTCCGCTCGACGACGTTGGGCTTCTTGCTGTAATTACATGCTTCATGTATTTTGTATCGCAATAGTCCATTGAAAAAGTTTACCTTTCTCTGTTCCAGCGATCTAGTATACTCCTCATAATACGCCTTTCTTCGTGCTTCGTAGTCACTTAAACAAACGCATTTCAGTCTACTTTTTCAAAGTGAATGTAAGAATGTGAGTGCCTTTCAATTACTATTGATCTATAAAATTCTACGAGGTCATCTCATATATACAGTTAAGTTAGGATAACTTTAGATAATGTGTCACCCATAATTTCCCAAATCTTGCAATGTGCTAATACGTTAAAAATAGCGAAGTTTAATGTTCCATTAAGTACTCGTGCTTATTAGTTTATTAGTTGTGGGTTACTTGCGTAGGTGTCATAAAATGGACGTACCCGCCGTACCGACATGACCTACGTGGGTAATGCCTAAAATAAGTTGAGGAAATTCAGAAAACTAGGTAATTGGAAGAACTACGAATGAGAGATGAAAGTTAGTTGATCACATATTCTTTGAGCAGGCTGCTGCAGGAAAAGACACGATGCTTCTTACTATTAGGTCGTTCCGAAAGTTCCTTCCGTTTTTTCAACATATCATAAAAACACGTGGAATAAAGATAGGGAAACGCTTTAGGACTGCCCGACGCAACTTTTCTTCCTCTTTTCAACTGTCATATTCCTGTGCCGCTTGCTCTAGCGATCAGTGAGATAATGGCCGAAATTTCGGACCTATGGTTTTTACCATGTCCAACTTTGGCAATTTTTCACTATCTTCTTTCTTAACTTTTGGAGAAGCTATGAAAGCAGTCAGATAGAGTGAACAAAGTGCAATGCAATGGAATTTTTTTTGGCAATTTCAGCCGGCTTCTCATTATTTTTTTAGATAACTTTTTCAGAAGTCTTCACTTTTTCGAAGTCACAGAACACACAAACGCTCTGAACATCAACAAATCTTCGGTTTTCGAAACTTTCAAAAGTCGTTTATGATTGTACACTATTTTTACAAAGTAACTGAGCGTTTACCGCTTCGAAATATAAGATTTTACATTGCACGGATACATCATGAGGCGGGTTCAAAATCAAGATTTACGGAAATTTTATCGCCAAAGACCCCACAAACTAATAAGAGAAAGTACTCATCAGAAAGAGGAGAAAAAGCTGCATCGAATGACACCTTAGTTGTGCGCCTTTTTATGTTCTGTGGCTTTTGGCATCCCCAAAAGTGGAATTTGATAGCACCAGAAAAATAATTCTAGAGAATTTTTGAGCCTAGCTATAAATGCCAAAAAATTGCATTAAAGTGCACTTTGTTTACTCTATCTGATGGCTATCAAAGCTTTTCCAAAAGTCAAAAAAGAAGATTTTGAAAAATTGCCAAAGTTGGACATGGTAAAAACCATGGGTTCGAAATTTCAGCCATTATCTCACTGATCGCAAGAGCAAGCGGCACAGGAATATGGCACTTGAAAAGAGGAAGAAAAGCTGCGTCAGAGAGTGCCTGAAGCGTTTTCCTTCCTTCATTCCACGTGTTTTTATGATAGGTTGAAAAAACGGAAAGAACTTTCGGAACGACCTAATATTATTTCAATCCACTTATTTCCAGTGGTTCTATTCCCTATTTCAGTGTAAGTGCAGCAGTTTGCAGTCAACAATAGTGCAGACTGATGGCGGTTCCCACATCAACATCAAGATTCGAAAAACAGTTAAAACCATGAATGGCACGAAGACGTAGAATAATGTCTCTACTCTCGGCAAAGGCAAAGCACGTTCAAAAGTTCTGCGATAACAAGCAAGTATTGAAATGGAAACTATGTACTGTCGTTGTCTTATTCTTCCTACCAAGAGACCAAGTAAAGAGATTGAAGTATTTTGGTGGTAAGTAGTTGCGAGGACGCATATTTTGTCCTTGTGTGAATAAAATCAGTACCCGTATTTAGCAACGCTTGAGTTTGAATTCTACCTTGAAGATTATCACTGCATACCGTAATTACAACGATCGTATTCCAAAAGACTTGCTTTAAGGTAGATTTTATTTCGAATTAGCTTAAGGTAGATTTCAACCTTAAGGTGTATTGATGATTACGACCATAGGACTTGATTTGTTCTTGATTCAAAACGGCATGCGTTAACATCCTCCACACTATACTTTGGAATATTCGAAATTTTTAGTATAATCGAATAATCGAATATATTCGAATCAAAATTATCGAATAATCGAATTTCGAATATTTTCGAAAACAAAAATGTCGTATATCCGAATATCGAATATTTTCGAAAACCAAAAATTCCGAATAATCGAATATCGAATATTCTTGAAATTCGAAAATTGTCGAATAATCATCTTATATATAAAGTTGAATGTCTGTTTGTCTGTCTGTATGTCTGTCTGTCTGTCTGTACGTATGTTCCGAATAGAAAATTCCATTTCTGAACCGATCGGGACCAAACTTGGCACACATACACTTCGGGCCCCGGCGGGTGTCATAGGCTACTTTTCGTCATCGATCGATATCGATTTTATCGATTTTTTCCAAAATTTGAGCTACGGGGCTGGGAGTTGGCACAGGGGGGTAAGTGAGCATGGGGATTCCGAATACAATATTAGTTTTTGCAATCGTGCATTACTTTTATCGATTTTATCGATTTTTTTGCAAAGTTTGAGCTACGGGGCTGGGATTTGGCACAGGGGGGTAATCGAGCATGCTGATCACCCCCGTGGGGGCCCGAAGGGTATGTGTGCCAAGTTTGGTCATCGGTTAAGAAATGGAATTTTCTATTCGGAACATACGGCGGAGCCGGGTAAGCCAGCTAGTATCAAATATTTTCGAAATAAAATTCTAAATGATCGAATGTATTCAAAAAATTAAATAAACGATCACTTTGCATCGATTATGTAAAATGTTCATACAAATCTGAATCAAAATAGCACAATGAAGTGGGCAACTTGAACAACAAGCGATATTTGCTGATGTAGCAATCAAAATGTGACTGTCATGTAGATATTCGATTACATGAAAATGTCGAATAATTGAATAACGATTGGAAATAGGTATTCGAATGTTCGAATATATTCGGTAATCAAAAATTTCGAATAGCCGAATAATCGAATAAATCAAAATTGACAAATTTCGAATAAGCGAGTATCGAATATGTTCGAGACTTTGAAATTTTCAAATAATCGCATTTCGAATAAATTTTATTCGAATACTTTATTCGAACACTCGAATATTTATTCAATTCGGTCCAAAGTTCCACACCCACTCCCCCCCCCCCCTTCCCCCGCCCCCTCCCTTGTGCAAGTCATCCTAAGACTGACTTTACACTGTATAAACTCTACTCGCAGCTGCATCATACTTTTGATTTCCAAGATACTGCAGAAATTTATGTGAACAAGATAGTCGCTTATGGCTGGGAACATGCTTGTAGCTATCTACCAGATTACAGATGGTGAGGGCAAATATAAAGTTGCGTACATTTTCTGACAAACGTATACACATTCTCCTTTTTAGCTGACTTACCTCTGTGACTCCCGTTGTGGTGGATACTGGCCCAAATCTTGTTGCTGTGACCTTTGATCTTGATGTTGCTTCATGTGCTCCCCTTGAGATGCTGGATGTTGTCTTGAACCGTGCTGTTGCGCTTGGTAGTCGTGTTCCTGTCTTGATTGCTCATTCTGTGGTGAATACTGTCTCGAATCTTGCTGCTGCGTCTGCCTATAGTCTTGCTCTTGTCTCGAACGTTCATCTTGTGATGGATACCGTTGTGCATCTTGCTGTTGCGGCTGATTGTAATTCTGCTGCTGCCTTGAACGATCGTCTTGTGCCGACTGTCTCGTATCTTGCTGCGTCTGTCTGGGGTCCTGCTCTTGCCCTTGTTTCGGTTCTTGATGATGATGATGATGCCTATGCGCGTGATGTCGCCTTGCGTGCTGCTCTTGTGTGTACCTTGAGTCTTGCTGTTGTTCCTGTTTTTCGCCATTTTGTTTCCTTGAACGATCTTTTTCATCTGCTCGTCTTGAATCCTCCGGTTGTTCTCGCGTCTCAACCTGCTGTTGTGTTCGTTCTTGTTGACCTGAATACTGTCTTGAATCTTGCTGCTGCGACTGCATATCATCCTGCTGCTGTCTTGGATCTTCCTGACCTGAGTACTGTCTTGGGTCCTGCTGTTGCTCCCGCCCCTGCTGTTGTCTTTGATCTTGCTGACCTCGATACTGCCTTGGATCTTGCTGTTGCGACCTTGGGTCACTTGGGTGCTGTCTTAAGTCCTGCTGTTGGTTCCACCTTTCACCCTGCTGTTGTCTCTGATCTTGCTGATCTGAATACTGTCTTGAATCTTGCTGCTGCGACTGCATGTTATTCTGCTGTTGTCTTGGATCACCTGGGTGTCTTGAATCTTGCTGTTGTCCTCTTCTCTCACCCTGTCGCTGTGTTGGATCTTGTTGACCTGAATACTGGTTTGGGTCTTGCTGCTGCTGCTGCACATCGTGCTGTTGTCTTGCACCTTCCTGACCTGGATATTGTCTTGGATCTTGCGGTTGTTCTTGTCCAGCTTGTTGCTGTCTTTCACGATGTTCTTGGCTTGGATGCTGTCTCGGATCATGCTGCTGTTGCATCGACTGCTCTCCTTGAGCTGACTGTTGTCCTTGATCTTGTGAGTGCGGTTGTTGTCCCTGATGTCCCGGAATTCCGTACTGCTGCGTCTGATCATGTACTGCTTCAGGGTATGTGCGCCACTTTTTATCGGGCTGCTGCCGTTCATCTGTTGGTCTGCTCAAAACGGACTGTTCAGAAATTTGGAAATTAATAGCATTGCACACTAAACCATACCTTCTTCCTGACGCGTCTTGCCCATGGTCCTCGGCGTAGTAGTAAGTCTGTCTGAAAAAACATCTCCTCCGACTGAGTAAAATTCATTGTAAAATCATCTACCCATTTTCCGTTTTTGTTCGGTAGCGTCTACCATGCTGATCCGTCACAATGACAGGTGGTCTAATATAGCGAACTCGCACCTCCTCTCTGAAAACAAAAGGCAACTTGGAAAACTTCCAAATCAGTGTCAAAGCAAGTTTCATTCATCAGTTTACCGTGGTTCTTCTCCCGGCGCAGCTTCACCTTGCCGCTCTCGATTTGCGGAGTCCCAGCCGGGTTGTTGTTGGCCAGCATCACTGTCTGGATAAGGGCGAGCGTCCTGCGCAGATCCTGGATAGTCTTCTCGTTGCGGAACTGCTTGACTTTGTGCATCTGACTCACGCCAATCCGGTCGAGCGCCCTCAACTCCCTCACCGACGTCAGGTTCAGGCTGACCCTAAAAAAGAGCGTTTAGGATGAATCGAGACTATCCCACCACACCCAGAAGGTAAAGAGCTCAAGCCATGCAAATCTTAAAAGAGCCAAGAAAGAAAAACAGATGCGTCACAACACTGCTTACAGTGCCTCCCATTTCACCATCTGATACACTCTGAAAATTTGTTCATCCACATTAAATTGAAGAAGATCAACTCTAACTCGATAATCTGGGTTCAATAGTACTTCTTTGTGGTAAAAGTACCCGGTGAGACCAATCCGAATAAATGTCGTTTTCATCGGTTGTCGTTTCCATTCGCTGTCGAAGAATAACGCCTCTTCTCGCCTTAAGGGGACCTAGCGATTTATTTTTGTTCTTATACAAGCACCTTAGTGCTGATTGACAAACAAAGTTCTCGAGCATTTTTGTTTGTCTTTTAACCCCATCTTTCCGCATTACCTGAGTGCCAGGTTGAGGCCAGCTAGGTTGAGCTCCTTGTCCCACTCCAGAAGGTTGATTGTTTGCTCTTTCTTCTTCTCCAGCCTATAAGTGGGGAAATGCAGTTTTTGAAATCGGTAGGTCGACAGCTCAATTTCAATGCCGTCCTAAATTCTCTCCACAGAAGCTAATGCGGCTATGAAGGCTCGCGCTTGCGGGCATAGAAATTAAGCATATGCATAAAAAGCAAAGCTTCAATAACTACAGCCCTTGCATTCTATGAAGAATCTACTGCAATATCCGAATTCCTCCTCTTTCTTTTAGCTTCCGCACTGTGTTCATAAACTCTTATGCTGTAAGTCAAAAAACTAAATCTAAGAAATTGCAATTTAAATTCTTATGCTAGGTGGATGCTACATTAGATTGAGAGAGGTTTCTATGCTGGGTTTGTTTATCGAAAGAACTTTAGGTTGGTTGATAATGCAAGTTCGAAACTTAACTCTGAAAAACTTTTGACTATTTTTTTGAACAATTTAAACGCAAAAAGGACTAGAGATCTGCAGTTGTACTGTATAGGAAATGATGCCCATACCTCAAAATTGACTTGGTAAAAGAATCTTTGGAGTACACGAAGATCCAACCTTGTTCAATCTTTTAGCATTTAGAAGTTTCGAAGTTTCTTGACTTGTGCTTTGAAATTTGGTTTCAAGCACTCAGGTCAAGGTTACGCCTGACTCGCCGCACCTGGGGGGGGGGGGGGGTGTTGTTATCGAAGTCGATGTTAGCGCTAATATGTTATTTGTTAAGAATGTCAGATAGTAGGCCCATCATGCAAAATATCAGCACATTGATGATCTGGCCCACCATCGTATGCGTACAGCAAGCATAATAAAAGAACTCTAAAAGCATAAAAGCATCAACTTCGTAATTAGCATGTCAAAGAACTCCTGTGGGTCTAGTTTCAGCGAACTTTGAGGTTTCCAGATATTGGATGAGGCGGTCATTTTCAAACTGTTAACTTCGTTCTAAAAATGAGTAACTACTTCTTTTGCACTTAATAAAGTACTGATACTTTTTTGCTCACGTTAGGAATTTTATTAAAAATAACTTCTAAACTATGAAATTAAGAGCGAGCCAAATCTTGTCTCATTTTTGTCTTCTAATATCTTAGAGTAGAAAAGACCAATTAGGCTCAAATCACTTTTGTGAAAATGTGGTTTAGGCTACGATCGAGTACATTTATCCTTGCCACCTTCCCTAGCGATTCACGTGTACCATAAAAGGACGGATACTTGAATGCTTTGAAGGTAAGTTAATGGGATGTGACACTACCCCTAAAAAGGTGTGGCAGCCACAGCTTTTCTGGAGTTGTGTCACACCCCATCAACTTACTTCCAAAGAGAAATTTAGCGAACGAAATATATATACAGGGTGCCCCAAAAAATGTACTCACGTAAATTCTCTTGTAATGAAGTGTTCCGGGGATCTTTAGGTACCATTTTGTAGAGCGAGGTTCAGCTTAGATTTACAATATAGAGCGAGTCACCCATCTCTCTTCATTACTGGAGGATTACGTGGAAATCTCAAAAAGGGTTTTGAGCCATGAAAGGCCAGATTTTGCCTCAGAAGAGGAAAAAAACAGCCTGAAAACTTTTACACTAGGCTAATTGGGGTTGCTGATTCTAACGTAAAGTTCCGCAACTTAGCATGATGTTTCTTTGAAGAGTTATGCCAGATAAGAGGTAGCGGCCATTTTTTCAATGCTCCTAAAAAGTGCGGTTACACGTTGAGAAAGCTTTGCAATCTTGTGAATAGTCGAGTATTGAACTCAGCGTCCATAAAAACCCTATTGCACAAGTCTTTCCTTTTTTTTGAAAAATTTTGAAACGGCAGCTTTTTCCACATTGACACCACATGTTTCAAGTTTCTACCGTAATGCTGCAGTAATGAAGAGAGATGGGTGATTCGCTCTATACCGTAAATCTAAGAACCTCGCTCTACAAAATGGTACCTAAAGCTTTCCAAAACACTTCACTACAAGAGAGTTATTTACAATCAAACAGTGTGTACATTTTTGGGACACCCTGTGTACATATACTTCGGTAGAAAAATCCCGTGGATTTTATAGAAATGATTAGAGCTGAATTTGCTTTCTTTCGTTTGAGCAGCAGTCGCTGGAAGCACAACCACTTTAAGCGAAAAATGGAGCAGATGAGATTTCGGCTGGCTCCCAGCTCCACAGGTTAAAGTTGTTTGGAGCAGGATTCATGGTATCAGCAAATAGGGAGAAGTGTTGTTCTTTATCAAACACAAAAAGAACTACCTGAATTACTTCGAAATAAGTTAACCATGTTAATGACGGCTTTACTTGCGTAGTCCAATATTGGAAACTCAAATTTCGCTTTATCTTGACCCAAAATCTGACGGGGTTATTTGACGTGAGAACTACGAGAATGTCACTAATCATGCATGGTAGGAGGGGCTCGGCACGACAGCCTTTATGTCATGCCAACAGGCAAGCGATAATCTGGGGGAGTGGAGGGGAGAGGTAGGGGGCCGTATCAGGCGGTCGTGTGCCACACCTGCTGCTCAACCCTTCTCAAATCTTTAAAGGCAGTGGACGGCAAATTGGACCTCCATCAGCTCTGGTAGTGCCAGGTAATAGGCCGCCCAAGTACACCGCACTCCAACTCCACCCTCCAAATCATCGCTAATTCCTGTAAAGAAGTTCAAAAATCTACCAGCCCCGCCCACTTCCATTAAGTGGGCGTTATTGGTGGATGTTTGAAGCGGCTTTTTGAGACTTAACGCATGAAATGGAGGGTGGAGTTGGGGCTACGGTGTACATGGGAGGCCTATTACCTAACACTATCAAAATCTGACAAGGGTCGATTTCGCCGATCCACTGCCTTTAACACCCTCAGTGCGTTGACATAAAGAGGGAGTACAACGAAGGTAGAGGGGATATGTCACCAAAGGGATCCTTTGCAGGCAGCTGACACGAGCTGCAGCTACATACGTCTGTGGCCCAACGAGGTTCCCTTGGGTGCCACGCTCGCACCTCAGTTGCCTTTCACCACATTTGACATGTCTACTCCAGCGTATTCGAGGTTACCTCAGAGGAACTTTTTGAAACGAAGGAAAAGCAGCGAGATGGGTATGCCTTGATGGTTCCCATAGGAATCTTACTATAATAGAAAACAAGCGATGTATATGTGGAGGCGGGCGACCTTCCCATTCAGAATTTATTACCTATACACGTAGGAGTAGGAAGAAGATTTTTTGTGAGATAAAATTTTTTGAAACAACCGATAGTATCTTGGGTAGCATTCATATTCGATTTCAGAAAATTTGCGCTCGATATCAAAATCTTTACTAAGCCGGTTGACACACCATTGTTGATCAGAATGTACCAACATTCTGATCAACATTGGTGTGTTGTGTATACGAGGATGTTTTGAAATTTGAGGTTTAATAGGGCATTACATACCTGAGCAGAAGTTTTGGGAGGCCAATCTTGGGCTCCACCTCCAACTGCGGGCAAACCACGTGACCCAGCTTCGTCTCCCCTGAAGAAAAAGATAAAGTATCAGTTAATTACAACTATATAAGTGATAGCATACCTTGGGAAACTCGGGCCGTAATCCTGCGGATATCTTCGACCCTGAAAATGATGCAATCTATTATAGGTGGATTTAAGACTAGCTTAGATCACTTACTTCTTCCACTCTTTCATTTAATAAACTTTACACAGCTTACCTCGCTTCTGCTGGGGTAGAAGGGATATTGTGCTTCTATAGCCGCTGCAACCTGGAAAATTGAGGCCTAGGTTCCCATAAGAATTCGGATTGAATACATGGAAGAACTGCACAGGGAACGATGGGGAAACATGCACAACATACACCTCAAGTATCTGTCCCCTTTTCTGAGAACATACCAAACGGCGCTTATGTCTTCACATCCGTAAAAGATTTTCTTCCACATGTGGGTAAGGCTGCGCTCATACTGATCCGGAAGTTCGGGAACACTTCCAGCACAGCGCTTAGTTCGAGCGCAGTGTTGGAACTTCGGGATCAGTATGAACGCAGTTTAGGACAACGCTCCTCTGTGAAAGTACACCCAAAGTACGCTACATGTGCTTACACCTAGTCCAGAGTACAGCAAGTTCCAATTGAGATTAGGCTAAATCCGGCAACACAGCAACCTGGCAAATTTGCCTTCGCAACGATATGGCTTGCGCTGCATATGCGTACAGACAAAGAAGCTAGCTGTGCGACGCGAAACCCTCTATAACTCGCTTCAGAATGTGCGTCGCAGGTAGTAATAGCATGCTTGAAATTAGCAGTTGAAGCTGATTCAAAGTATGTATGTCTCTTACTAAAAGTAAGTTAGTTGCCTTCCCTTGTGATATGGAAAAAAATGTTGTGGTCTTTCCGACGCTTGAAAGAACTAGACTAGCATAAGTTATTGAAGTGGAGGTGTTCACTGCATAATGCGTTCTAGTAGTAATTGTGGCTTCATCGGAGCTCACAGACTAAAGTTTTGGAAGACTTTATTGTAGCAGGAATCTTCGTTCGAATAATTCCCATAACTTCCCTTCCAGAAGCGTTTGGCAAATATCGGAATCAGATTTGGAATGAGCGTTCCATGCTTATATGGCACATGTAATATGTGCTCTATGACGAAGGCGGTCGCCCAATAGGTTGAAGGCATGCAGGATTGACGCACACGCGCCGGCAATTGTCACCATGGGGCGCGCACACAGTCGCTCAGCAGCCATGCCCCATGGTTGACACCCCCGCGCCGCGTGCGCGTCAAACTATGCTTTCAACCTATTTGGGCGACCGTCTTCGTCATGGAGCATATATTACATTTGATGTGGAAGTACCACTTCAACCACGTATCCTTCCCTTGTCAGATAAATGCCAGTGTATGTTGTTTGCTTTGAGTTGTTTGCATTGCATTCTTTCCATATGCATCATTCTTGCATCATATGTATCATGTTTTCATACCATAAAAATTTGCCGCGGTTAAACTCATTGCTTACAATTTGAACCTTCTTCTCGCTTTAGTCCGCTTGAGAAAGAGATCTCTAATTTTATAAATTCTATAATGATCACTTCCTTTCTCCAACGCAAGTAGCTGTTAACCTTAGTTAGCCAGCAATTCTTTACTTGTTTTCATGAATAGCTAAGGTATTGGTATCGAATTTCCTTCTTAAATTGTTTAAAAGTCGACGTGTAATATTTGAGTAGTAGTTTTTTATTTTGATGTTCTTCTGGGCTTGACAGAGTACGCGTCAAATTGGGTCATGACTGACATGCTCCAACGTGTCATATTAAAAGTGGAAAAATGCTGTGTGACATTGAATTTGGTTATAATGCACAAACTCTCCAATTGAATGTTTCTGCGAGTTTGAATACTATCTCAACACGTTCACGACAGTACGACCCACGGTGGGTCGTGTGCGCCCTGTTATTTCGGGCAATGAGACTCATCTGTGGATCGTATGTTTTCCGAAGTGTAACACTGCCAGCGCCTTGAAACTTCTTAGGATTTTGACACTTGAGAATAAATGTTTCCAAAATTTGTACAAGAGGAGTTCAAAATACATGTTTCAAAATTCTCAGAAGAGCACTACCTAGTCAGCTCATATCCCATTGATGGGTCGTCTCAGCCTTGCAAAGTGACTTTAGTCCGAAATGGCAGAAATTGAAAAAAAAACGCTGATCAGGATCATTACGTTCCCATCGATCAATCTGAAGGGCTACACCCAAACTCTATACATAGTAAGGAATTTTGTTTCGGTCGTGTTCGGTTTAAGGCTAACAGCTTTCCATCTTTTCTAATGTAAAAAGCCTTGAGCGTGTTTGATGAAAACGAAATTGAAATACCGTTTCAGCAACGATCAAGATTTGCAACAATTCTTTATTTGCTAACGTTTCGGTGATTTCGCCTCCGTCTGAACCTTTGAACCTGATACCTTATCACGCAAGACCTTTGAGGGGTTTTGGATATACGCGGAAAATCCAAAAATAAACGCTAAGGAAGAGTACATTGCTATCACGCAGGAGCTGTCGTGCTATCGATCCTTATGCGGATTTGATAAAGAATCAGCACATATAAAAAGAGCGGAGGAATGAACTTATCAGAACGTGTTCATTGCGGCTTTCAAGCTGTCTTTCGAGGTTGGTATCAACTACCGTAATTCGCGTTGTTACTCGCCCCGAAGTGCAAGGTTGGTCCGGATAGGTTTAGAAATAATAATTTTCAATGCAAACAGACATTCAGCTTTGTACATAAGATTGTCAGCTACGGTAATATTGATGCCGTAATGGAAATAGGCATTTCGAGTAGCGTGCGGTAATCCTGCTCCATTTCGGAGAAAAGTGTAAAAGCTCATATTAAAACTTTCTTCTTCAATACGCATTCTTATTCGAAAATAACATTCGGGTTTACTACTTTTGTTCACATAAGTATGTGACACTAAAGTTTTTCGAGCTGTACATCACGTACTTCTTTCTCCAAATTTCAAATGCCCTTCCCCAACAAAAGCTAACCTGAGTCATAGCGAAGTTAGCGGTCTCGTTTGTTTCTAAATTTTTCCGTTTTTTACTCACTCACTCGACTTCTTACAGTGTGAGCGTGAAATTAGTAAAAATTCCCAGAACCTGATCGAAATGGTGACTAGTCCATACGATACGTTCCGCTGCTGTACTTGCAAGGCTTGTATCAATAGTTAGGTATTGCAAATACGCCTGAGCAGAAAAAATTGTGAAGCCTTGATTGCTTTGAGTGCGTTTTGGGAAGAAAACATGGAAAGGTTGCAAGAAAATGCGAAATGGTTATTCTAGCTCGGCACATCGGTTTCGCGTGGATCCTCGCGCGAAAGCGCCACGAATCCATGCAAATACGATCACGGGGCATAGTTTGGAGCCCAATATCTTAGCCGTAAGTGCGCTATCTGAGCTGCCGCTTGGGCAGAGTCTCATTTAGGGCCTCAAGATTATTTTCCACGTAAGACCCCAAAGGTCCAGATTTGCCTGGACGCTGCCTTTAAGCACTTGTAGCAGTGATTGAGCTATCAGAATGGCAGTATTGAACAATTTTGAGAGAGGACAGTTGTCGAGCTTGAAGGCAGTATTCGGGCAAAAACTCGATTTTGAGAATTTCTGCTTAAACGGGCTTATTCGCCATGCTGAATCCGAAAATCCACATTGGAAAGCGCGAAAACGGCGAAAAGGGCTCTAATATAGGAGGGAAATCAGCAGGTGGGCGGGGCTTCCCCCAGTGCGATTTCACGCTCCCAGCCCCCGGAGCGATTTTCTCGATTCCGCTAGCCGTTCTAACATCGCTACCGACCAAGTGCGAATGATTGACTTGAAACCGGAAGCGAGAAGGTCGCTCCGGAAGCCGGGAACGTGAATTCGCAGTGGGGAGGACCCCGCCCACCTGCCCATTTCCCTCCTGTGTTAGAGCCGTTTTTCGCCATTTTCGCGCTCTACAATGTGCATTTTCGGATTCAGCGTAGCGAATAGGCCCAAGTAAGCACAAAATCTCAAAATCGAGTTTTTGCCCGGACACTGCCTTTAAGATTGGGGCCCTCCTCTACTTGATTTTCCTTCTAGAACTTTCATCTTCACCGTATTTCAGTTGTGCCAGGTTCTGCCTCAAGCCTTCTTTAGTGAATGAATCAAAAGTTCTACTATTTGTCCTTCTAACAAAGGGTATCTCAGTGAAATCGGGAATGAGAGAGGGAAGGGTGTACAACCATGATGAACAACCATAAACCTACACTTTCTGTTATCGTCCTCACAGTTGCGCTTTGCTTACGACAGCATAATTAGCTAGTTCGACGAGTCTTTTCTGCATTATAAACAGACTTCAAATTTTAGGAAAGGACTGATACCTTTTCCATCCTTACGAATTTGTAATGTCCAAAAAATGTTTAGCACTATCATAATATATCCACAGCAGAATTTTGCGACGTTTTAATGGGTTTTAAGAAAAAAAAAACAGCTTCGCAAATCAGCTATCCCAGGATCCGCAAGGGGACAAAACAATGGAAAACACTTATATGGCAATGTGCTACTACATTCAACCTCGCTTTTTGCTTCATCTTAAGAAAGATGAAGGAGGGCCTTTTACATGGACGATGGAAAAACTTCAAATCAATTTTAGCAACAGGATGGAAATGTCCTCAGGCGTTATTCCAACCTTCGTGTATAACCTTCGTGTTTTTGAATCCTGAGAAAATGCGCACAATGTGAAATTTTTGAAAACAAAGGTCATTTGCAAAACAAATAAAAGTACTGCAATTCATATTCCGCCTTTCGTTAGTGAGAACAGCAAAATAAGTAGCTACAAATTTATGAAACTACCCAACAACATCAAAGCCATTGCGTGGTCCTCTCAGGGACACTAGGACAAATGCAAAATTGGTCCATATTCGATGATTACCTAAGCGTGTTAAGGTATTGTATGTCGTTACTTTATTGTTTATTATTGTTACTGTTATTGTTTCCTATTGTATGTCGCCTAATATTAACGTTCTCTATTCGAGGTATGAAAAATAGTAATAAGACCTTGCCACTGAAGTTGTGATGAACCCGCTAATCAATTTCAATGTTCCTTCATAGTGTGTTGGTCTACTCGCGTCGAATTACTGCAAATGTTTGGTCGAACTGATCACTACACTTGCACACAATAAAATAAAATGCTTACTTCACCTATAAAATTTGGTAGTTAAAACAGGATAACAGACACCTCAATGAATTTTCTCATCCTCTTCACACCTTTTATTCTCTTTGCATTTTTTCAATAAAAACATATGGAGCATATATATACTTTAGATGAATTGAAAATGTTTTTCTTTACTCCTTCACTTATCATCAGTATTATCAATCTGACTTGCAATCTGTAAGAAGCTAGAAGAACATGCAGCAATCGAAAGGAACAGTGACAAGACATGGGTTTTATTTCACCTTGTTCAAGGGCGACTTGCACATTAGGGAGAGGATAACGAAGACAAAGAAATGACAATGACATGCCTATACAAATGACTGATGTGAATTTGGCAGTAACTTCGGCATGCACTAAATCTAGAGAATAAATCTTCTCACTACAAGGAGTTGTAAATTCAGGATCATTAATCATCAGGCAGGCAAGATTGGTGCAGAAAATGCAGTTGATAGATTATGCAGCCATAGATCAGAAGTACAAATGGACAAATTAGAGACCTTGAAGGTCATAAGTAAGAGAACACACTAGGAAATCAATCCGTTAAAGCACAAAGGAGTGTTAGGAAAGGTTTAGCACACTCATATAATCTGTGAAATACAAAGGGTAGAGGCAAATGGGGACACTCTAGTTAAGACGAGCTCTTGGATATAGAACTGCACTTACTTCTGGCTTTCTTCGGAGAACCCAAATATTTCTGACAAACATGTTCGGATCTAATAGCTGAAAAGGTTTGGTTGGTTACTTATACCTAATAACTAAAGGAGTAATTCAAAAGACCAAGACCTCAACAAATATCATCGCATTTGGTGGTACTCCACGGAACGTCCTTTCTCTCAAGTTCGCATCACCGTAGTAAGCCTTGAGCGAGTCATGTGGTATAAATGGATCAAAAAGAAGGAAGTTACTTACATCATTTGGAGATTCCTCATTCTTCGCTATGCGATGATGATGAAAACCGATGGCTTCTCGAGGTCTTACATAAGCGGCTTGGACCCACTCAAAACTGAAAACAGACGTTGCGACACTTTACGGTCATTCAAAGCGTGCTGATTCTAAATTTTTGCATTTTTCGCCACATGAAGCTAAATCTGTTACAAAGAAGTAAGTCGTAGGAATGGCAATCGTGCTTTGAGACACATATTGACTGCCTTTATAGATTGATTAAATTCATTTTCTCCCTCGATTCCCAAAATTGTTGCGCAGAGGCTCTTCAATTAGGGTAAAACCAGTCGTGATGTTTTTCCTAGCTCTAAAATGGAGCAGTGTTTGACGTCAGGGCACAGCGTGCAATAAATACTCTTAGGTCAAATTTCTTTACTCGCAGATGCCTCGTTTGAGCTAGGGCTTTGACTGATTTTATCATCGCTCATTCAATTTTTTGCACATACAAAACCTCATACCTCCTCGCAGGCGAGGAAGGCAAATTCGGAATTAGGTTTTATCCCTCTCTCCCCCCCCCCCCCAAGATGGTATGCATCACGTCTCAAAGCACCACGAAGAAACACTCTTCCCTTGTTAGATGGGTATTGCGAACAGATCAAAATAGTGATTTTCATGAATTATTGGGCCAGACCGCGCCGCGCATGCCAAATGTTACGCACCGTGTAATACGTAGGGGAACGCTGAATCTCACGCCGGCACAGCCATATGAGTTGTCTCCTACGTGGTCCCGAGAAGAAATCGAGTTGAAAACGAGTTAGCAGTGCCGTTTGCCTGTCTGCAATTTCGGAAGCGTCCTACGATTGCGCAGACCCGTGAAAGGGACAAACGATCCGTTGTTCTCCCCCCCCCCCCTCTTCTATCTCCATCCCTTTCATCCGAGGAAGCTCACAGATGTGAAATAGATTCTATAGATTCAAACACTGCGAAAGTAAAATTGCGTTAGAAATTAGTTTTGCGCCTAAAAAGAAAGCCGCATCAATGAGATTTACGCCGCGAACAACTGCAGAGTTAGTCTATAATACAGGGATTAAGGCATTCTAAAGTTGAAATAGATGGCCAAATTGAGACTAACAAGGGAAATCAGCAACTTAGATTCGCGTTTTGAGATGAACACATATGTTTGGAATCCAAACGCTGATTCCAAGTACTAGAATAATATCAGATTGAGTCTTTTGTCATTGACATGAAACTCATGGTGATACCGTAATGCAAGTAGGTCAAAGATTAAGCATATTTTGTACAAAAAATTGATTACTCGATCCAGAAGGATGTGCAGCTAGGAACAGTATTTGGGATCAGCGTTCGAAGCTGATCCCAAACACAGGGTGTCTGTAAAGTATGTATGCACTGTTTGATCGTTAATATCTTTCTTTCCAACAAGTCTTTTGCCTTGCTTCAGGTACCATTTTGTAGAGCTGGCTTCAGCTTAGACTCGCAGTATAGATCGAATCACCCATCTCTCTTCATTACTGTAAGATTACGGTAGAACTTCAAAGAGGGTTTTGAGCCATGAAAGGCCATATTTTGCCTCAGAAAGTAAACAAAACAGCCTGAAAGCTCCTACACTAGGGTAATCAGAGTTGTTGATTCTAACTGTAGAGTTCCCAACTTGTTATGATGCTTCATTGAAGAGTTATGGCGAGTAAGAGGTAGCGGCCATTTTTTCAATGTTCCTAAAAAGTGCGGCTACACCGTTTAGAAAGCTTCGCAATCTCGTGAATAGTTGAGTATTAAACTCAGCGTTCATAAAAACCCTATTAAACAAGTTTTCACATTTTTTTGAAAAGTTTTGAGACGGCAGCTTTTTCCACATTGACATATGTTTTCTATATGTTTTTTTCTATATGTTTCAAGTTTCTACCATAATCCTACAGTAATGAAGAGCGATCGGTGATTTGCTCCATACTGTAAATCTAAGTTAAGGCCAGCTCTACAAAACGGTACCTGAAGCAAGGCAAAAGACTTGTTGAGAAGAAAGATATTAACGATCAAACAGTGTATACATACTTTACGGACACCCTGTATATGTGTCCCACCTCAAAAGCAATTTTAAATGACCTGACTTCCCTTGCAAGTTTCTGTGACACAGTAGCTTCCCATTACGGAAACGGATTGGCAGTGGCGCAACCAGGATTTTCGTTCGGTGGGAGGGGGGGGGGGAGAGGAGGGGGAGGGAGAAAAATTTTATTCGAATGAAGGTGGTAGTGCACAAGATATCACAATACCAACTGCGAGAAAAGGTTACTGGGTTACTGCTTGATTTTTCATCAAAAAACAATCATCTTTTTTTCATAATTTTTTATATACATAATTGCTACAAGCTATTGCTTAATTATTTCATTCGAAAAAACAAAATCACCACAGAATAGATATTTTTTCCATCTGCCTTACTCAAGGCGGTCCTTTTGCGGCGAGATAAACTAACTGAGGTACAGTCTGCTCCAATCGAAATCAGGCCAAATCGCCGGCGCAGACTTGCGCTCTCGCAGCGCTAGCAGTCTGCGCTGCATATGCACGCTCGCAGAGAGCCAAAAGATTTAGGAGAGAGCAAAGAATCAGGCCCTGGCCGTGGCCGCGAAACCTAGCGATGGGACTCCCGCCGTGCCAATTTTGGCTTGGTTAGGATTGGGGCAGACTGTATTTACTAGAGCTAAATGGATTTGGAATGAGTTTTTGAGCTAGAAAGCGTGTCGGAACGCAGCTACTACTCAACAGCTGCTCACGATGGAAGTTGGCTTAAGATAGCGAGCCTCTGACAGTGACCTTTGCGTCCGGCAGGAGCCGGTGCCCTCTTCCCCCTTTCTATTTCCCCTTTTACATAGTTTGTATAATAAAGATTATAGTAAGACTAATGCAATTTCGGCTACACATGAGGTAAAGGCAAGGCCACCCTTTATCCTGACAAGCGCGATCAAAAGAAATAAAAGTTAATATCGTATATTTTATGGGGAAATTAACGAGTAAACTGCCGTTCCATGATTTTGTCTTGTAGCCCTTCTCATCACATTGTCTTGTAGCCCTTCTCATCATTTTGTCCAATATGTGTTTTTTGATGATTATGGGTTGCATGATCTCCGAATAAGACGGAGGTATTCAGTGCGACATACAAATCCAATTCTTTTGAATGATGTTAGGCCTTTGCGCTGAAATATGATTTCAAAATCTGACCGATCATTTTTTATGCATATGCACTTTATGATAATAATTAGGTGATTTCAACTAAATGTTCGCATTATTCAGCATTTTTTGCTCTTTCTGCAAGAGTTCATGTTTTCCATATTTCCATTTTCCATAAGTTCATGTTTTGAAGTTCGCGGGTTTTGAATGCAAACTAGAAGATAATGCAAGTTACGTTATGAAAGATATTTAGTCTTAGATGAGACTTTCGATCAATATTGTTTTGCTTTCAGAAATCTCTGATTGAAGTATGTTTCTACAACAACAGTGGAACTAATGGACAATTCACTTGATTCGTGGATGATGAAGGAATTTATGACGCAAGCAGAAATTGTTAAGCCGTAATGTTGCATTACTTTCAATCAGCCCCTACATTCTGAATCCTCTAAATAAAAATCACAAGTTCTTGAAAACAAGCGGGGGAAACCAGTTGAACCATACGGATGCCCGAAATGCGATTTGTGGAAAGGTAAGGCAACATAATAGCCGTAATCATAACTTGTAATGACTATGATTTGTCGCAGTCTTTGAAAACTGGTTTCAAACGGGAGATTGTAGATATGTACGAGAAGTTTTTATTTATGCAGGTGATGCATAAGTCTATTTTTGAAATTGTCCAATCTTCTCTAACATCGATGAAATCTTTGAATTGGTACATAACACCAAGTTGTCCCAAAAGTGAACTCTATTTTTGAATAATTTAAGCGGTTTTTGTTTTCCCAAATGACTTAGGGTACCATTCGATAGAGCGGAGCAAATTCTACAATGAGACCAACAAAATCCACCTAATTCGTAATCCAGGTAAAATTTGGAGCCAAAAATCGAAATTTTTCAGCTACCCTAAAAATCGGATCTCTTTCCAGAAAGTTTTTACGGACAATCAGTCTGGTCTTTATATAGTAGAGCATAGTAGTACCCAAAAATGGATTTGATAGATTTTTTTTTCGGTGCTCAAAATTGAGAAAGAAAGATGGTTTGAAAATGCCAAAATGCCACTTTTTTGAGTTCTTCATGTAAAACTTGGTATTCCTCAATTATAAGAGCACATACAGGGGTAAAGTTTTAAGACTATACTTAGTAAGGCTTGTAGTATACAATGACGTTTGTAGAAGGAGCTGGGGGCGGAGTTTGCCATTCTTGAATTATCTTTTTTCCTCGCTTTCTATGTGCGGGAAAAAACCCTGTAAACGCATATTTGAGTACTATTATGTGCCTGCTATATAATGATCAAGTTGGAGGTCCGTAGGACTTTTCATCCAAATTTTAGGTGACAAAATTTTTC
This sequence comes from Cylicocyclus nassatus, assembly GCA_958299035.1. Classification (NCBI taxonomy): domain Eukaryota; kingdom Metazoa; phylum Nematoda; class Chromadorea; order Rhabditida; family Strongylidae; genus Cylicocyclus; species Cylicocyclus nassatus. Next base: position 54,431,255 of record CATQJL010000112.1, on the reverse strand, counting down.
TTCGATTTTGACTAGTTTACGTGGGATGCGATCTAGGCGGATCTTGGATTTTTCTACGAATAGTTATGATTTTGAATTTTTTATTCAAGTTTTCTGATTCTGAGAGTTTTCTCTATATACAAGGATACAACAGTATTAGCGATTATAAAAAGTATTCAATTATATCATAATTTGGCATTTTTGAGCAATTTTAGCGATTTTTCCTTTGTTTTTGAAGCGAGACCATCCTATCGGGGGGGGGGGGGACTTGTAGGTAGTGAAATAATTCATAAAACTGTGGAATGAAAGACACTCTTCAAAGGGTGGCTAAAATCCTTACGAAAAATGGTCACTGCAAGATTTGCAGAGAAAATTATGACGGCCACTGCCATACCCCTTCATTTGAGAATGATTCCCCCTCCCTCCTTAAAAAAACTCCGAATTTGTGAACAACTCACATAATATTTTGGAAAAGGTTAACCAATTCTCCTTTTCCCGCGCTTTCCAATCTTTAGATCCGCAAGAATGATGCATGGATCATTGAATTTGTATGTTTACGGTGCCAAATAACAGCTTTGCCCTTTTTGTGCACTCGACCCGTCGGAAAGGTGTTTCGGAGCGAAAGAAAGTGTTGAAAGAAGAATTTTAGGAGAGTTTTACGATACACGTGATAAGATGATGAATGGTTTCCAGCTGTATGGGTGGTCTTGCGCCAAAAAGGATTTTTGAGAAGGAAACTTGAAGAAATTGTCGTAGAAAATTGCTTTCCCGCTTAGTGAAGGGAAATAGCGCAAACTTTCACAGGAATTTTCAGCATAGAGTTTTTCTAGTTCTTTCTCCGCAACTGGGACAATTGAAAACAGGGTTTGAGAGCGCTTGACTTCCCTTACAAGTGCCCATTTAGAACGCAAAAAAAGTTTAAACGACATTTGTAAAACTTTTTTACTTCTGGTCAACAGCAAAAGACGTAATTGCGAATCAGTGTCCTCATCGTACGAGCATCATCAATCACATGACACACAATTAGTTAGCGTCCTTGTGAACAGACCGTTAATCAAAAAAACTTTCTGTGGTGTTCTCAATTATTTTTCCCCCTAGATAGCTATGTAGGAAAACCGGTCCCATAAATTTATTGCGGGAAAGAAGAAGGTTTTTGTCAATTTTTTCCAAAAATGACCCCTAAATATTTGCTCCCTATACTCATCCTAAATTGACTCGCCATCAAAATCCGACAGCAACCGACTGTCAGCGCATTGCCATCTGGCAGTTCAGCTGGATATTTTGATCGAGTTGACCCCCCATCGTGCCCCCATGTGAATTTACAAATGGCTTGAACACCACACTCACGGGCATTCTTCGCTTGGATTGAAGCGATTTCGCGACAAAACTCGGAATCCCTCGCAAAGCTCGATGGCATCGCGATCTCGTCCAGCAAATCGGGCGCAGATGCGTCCATCCGGGCGAAGATAGGCATGTCCGAAGATTTCATAGTGTACACCTGGACCATATCGGTCTTTGGTGATCCTGAAACGATTTAGTTTTGGAACTGCATGCCATTACTTCATATAAAATTCTCAAAACTTTGCAGTCTATTAAAAATTTTCAAAATCCCTGAAAACTTATTGTGCTTAGGGATAACCTTTCAAGATAATTTATTTATGTAAGTTTATGAATCACTAGAAGATTACGCTGTTAAAATCTTGAAATTCTCGTAATTCTACCATAAATAATCTTCAAAAATCCAAAATTTCTGAAAAAATAGGAAAAATTCCTGAAACACAATGCTAACAGTATAATTCCTAAAAAATCTTCTCTTTTGTCATGGTAATGTAAATCTACGAATAATTTCAAGAATGCTTTAACATAAGAGAATCCGTAGGAGCGCAAAAAACGCAAGCGAAATTTTTTGGAAGCTTTTTAGTAGCCTAAAAATTCGCACAATTGTTGGAATTGAGCTATGAGGTTGAACAAGCTAAATTTCAAATTTTCCAAAAATTCAAGATACAAATGATTTTTAGAGACCATTTTGATTCAAAAACTTATTTCCCTCCTCAGAGGCGAAAATTACATATATGATGTGCATCAGAAATTTTAATTGGGATTTCTAAGTTGATTCTAATTGTTAGTATCTTTTAAGTATGTTACTTTTTCCCTATCTTTCAACATTTTTTCGGTAAAACTAGTTTTCCAAGTTCCTTTTGATTATCACAAGATAATCTACATGGCTTGCTTGATAGAAATCTTTATTTCAACTATAATTTTTCAAACTTTAGCATTATTTTGCAAGCGAAACTGTGCAAAACGAGTTTGTGATTTTTGAAAGCTGGAGCTTTTATTTCGAGCAGCGTGTATTTAAAAACTGCAGTTTTCTGCTTGTTTTTTTTTGAGAATCAAGATACATTATGTTTGTTCTAGTGAGTCTGGTATTTAATCTTCTTCATTCTGGTTACGCCATGTTGCAAAAATACCAACTTATGTCCTATACGTGATCAGTGAACTTATTTTAGTAGCTAAAAGCTAGCTAAACGATTCTTTCGACCGTCGCTAGCCCTGCGGATGCTTTGTTTATCTGAGTGCAACAAAATATTGCTAGTTTATGTTATGTTTTCAAGATAAGGGCATCATAACCGTCTGCCAAAAGTTGCTTTACGATGCTCAGTGCTCTACCCTTAGAAAAATATCAGTTTTTTTTTCAAAATGTACTAAATATGTGACCTTCCAGTCACACTTATCAGGTAAAAACAGTGGCCGCATGGTACAGATGAGTCATAGTTTTCTCTATTTGACAGGAAAAAGAGTTTTTTTGACCTAAAAAACTTGAACTCTGGGTTTAAGGAAGTGGATTCGCCAAAGTCGCGTGCCTACGACAATTTGAGCGGTAATCAATTCATGGAATGGTTTTTGGCACTGATCCAATTAGAATAAGTAGAATGGAAAAAGAGAACCACTAATGCACATTTCACTTATGAGCGTCGTCGATCTGGAAACAAACGTGAAAAAAATTCTTCTGTTTTTGAGATTCGTGTAATTCACAGTGAAGAGGAAGTTTTTTATTGAGAAGAAGAAAAACAAGAATTTTTGAACTCTTTTTCAAACCAAAGTTTCTAATTCCACAAATATTTCCTGAAATAAACATTCTAAAAACCAGACCTTAATCTGTAGAAATTTTTCTTCAACAAAATTATTGACTTTTCTTTTCAAGAAAAAGCCTTTTTTGGCATAGGTTTTTTGCAGATATTATGGAGCAAAGCTAAAGAACAAATATAAATTCAACTTTTCGAAATAAATTGTCTTTCAATAAGTCCTATAACAGTAATCAAAAGTGACTTCAAACAGAACATTCTGAGGTTTCCAGAGCTTTCCAGAGTTTTTTAACAGTTTTTGAGATCTACTGATAAGTTTTTCAAAAAACAAAAGTTTCACGAAGTAAATAGAACTCTGTTCTGTAGATATTTTTACCAAAAGTGTAGAACTGAAGACTGAATAAGTAGATTAAGTGAAAGACTACAGGTGAATACAAAATATCAAAACAAGTTCTTCGTCTTGTTCAGTCACACTAATCATACAATAAGACAAAATACTCATATCAGAGAAACCAGCTTCCAACAATTTTCAATGTTTTTTTTCAGGAATACAAAAATTCCCGGACTGCTCGGCATTTCAAATTCAAAAACAAGTTTCATTTAAAGGACTGCAGAAACTTACCAATAAGCCACCCAACCTTCGCGTACTTGTCCGCCACCCGTATGAGGAACTGTGAGAAAATCGCCTGTGGTCCGTCCTTCCCTTAATTTCACAAAAATTACGGTAGGTCCTTTAATAATCCGTAATCCCATGCTACCTTAATCTTCCATCATAGCCAACAGATGACCAGTACTCTTCTCCTGCCAATGATACTCGTCCACGGCAGTTTCGAGAGATTCTTGGCTGCCTTATTACTTGTTCCTGAAGAATGGATTACTGTAGATACGAGAGGCCCTTAATTTATAGCAAAAAACCTACATTAACTCTGCTTTCACGATATCGCCATTTACAACGACCCGCTAAGGAAAGGCAAGAGATCGCTGAGAGAAAGAATAGAATCCGCAAAGACATTTACTGAAATGACAAAATTGTGAAGGGCAGTCGGGCAAATGATGATTAACTGATCATACAGAACTAGTCTGTTTTCAATCGGAATAGAGATTTATAGGGAATAAATTCAATCATCATGGAGAACAAAGGCACCCAAAAAATAATTGGCAATTTCAGGTGGACGAAGATTCAAGTTTTATTCGTAACTGGAAGAAAAAGCGGACATTGATTGTCATAGAAATATCAATAAATCTTATTTATGAGTTTTTGATTTATTTCCTTTGAACTCTGACCTTCACTGGAAACCAGGGCCACCTGCTCGAATAATGACTCTTTTCACTTTTTCCACTAATTTCACTCCTCCCTTCGTCTTCTCTCTCACTTTCGCATAAACAACCAGATTTTTTTAATGAAGAATATGCTTTATGCTGCACACTGACTTCATAATCGAAGACTGCTTTCTCAAAGATCCGCATATGTGCTATAATTTTTAATCTGAAAATTAAAAATGTGGGAACGTACGTCACCATTTGATGGCCCTTGTTCCTCAAAATATGCAAGCAGCTTTTGCATAAATTTGCATTGTAATTTTGAGTTGTATATTCAATGCACCTGCTTTCTACATTCTCGTAAAATATGCATCTATAAAAAAAGTAAAAGGTTTAAATCAAATTGTAATAGAAGATTGGTGGATTTGAAAACATGGGATTGACTTGAGCCTGAAGAAATGCGTGAAAATTTAAAACGTACTGATTAGGAATAGCAGAAATTTTTTTCATTTGATTAACCAGGACCAAAGAGAGAAACAAAGAAAAAGGGAAAGGAGTCTTCCTCCTTTACTAAGGAAACATTTCTTGTGTTGAACATTTTAAGCTCCTTTATTGTTCGGATTATGAAGACCATCAGATTTGTATTGAAACCATGGCCATAAACGATACCTTTCCTTATTCTGTGGTGTCATCCAAAATGATAACATTCATTTTTTTGACCATAAGATTATGTGGACCACAAGGTTCAAAATAATCATTGTCCAGGAATAGGACTGGCAAACCAATCGTTTTTCAGGCTGTCATGACAACTCATTAAGAACTCAGAGGAAGGGCAGTGGTGATGAGGGGGGGGGGGAGGGGGAACGGGGGGAGGAGACGGACTGGTTTGTCGAAATTCAAATGACGCTCCAAACCACCAAATATCATAATTTACCTTTGACATGATTTAAGGTCCTATTATTTTTCTACGCTATTCGAGCAGTTTCAAACTTCAATTAGAAAAAGGGATTCAGTAACCAAGGGAGGGGGGGGGGGGGGAGGGAGAGAGAGAGTTATAGGGCCTTTTCACACTGACATAGATATATGCCTAGCAACAATTTTCTCGTACTGTATTTGTCAATTTGAGATTTGTTGTCTAATTTAAGACTTCTATGCTTTGCGTCCTAGAAACTTTTCAGAATCCTTAATTTTGATTCGGAACGAGGAGATTGGAAAGAAGTGCAACTTTATTACTGACAGTAAAAAAATATTGTACTAGTAACACATCTTATATATAAAGCTGAATGTCTGTTTGTATGTCTGTATGTCTGTCTGTATGTCTGTATGTACGTATGTTCCGAATAGAAAATTCCATTTCTGAACCGATCGGGACCAAACTTGGCACACATACACTTTGGGCCCCGGCGAGTGTCATAGGCTACTTTTCGTCATCGATCGATATCGATTTTATCGATTTTTATCGATTTTTTTTGCTGAGTTCACCTACGGGGCTGGGAGTTGGCACAGGGGGGTAATCGAGCATGGGGATTCCGAATACAATATTGGTTTTCAGGATTATCGATTACTTTTATCGATTTTATCGATTTTTTTGCAAAGTTTGAGCTACGGGGGTGGGAGTTGGCACAGGGGGGTAATCGAGCATGGGGATTCCGAATACAATATTGGTTTTCAGGATTATCGATTACTTTTATCGATTTTATCGATTTTTTTGCAAAGTTTGAGCTACGGGGCTGAGAGTTCGCACAGGGGGGTAGTCGAGCATGGGGATTCCGAATACAATATTGGTTTTCGGGATTATCGGTTACTTTTATCGATTTTATCGATTTTTTTGCAAAGTTTGAGCTAGGGGGCTGGGAGTTGGCGCAGGGGGGTAATCGAGCATGCTGATCATCCCCAAGGGGGGTGATCAGCATGCTCGATTACACCCCTGTGCCAAATTCCAGCCCCCTAGCTCAAATTTTCAAAAAATCGATAAAATCGATAAAAGTAATGGACGATCTTGAAAACTAATATTGTATTCGTAATCTGCATGCTCGATTACTCCCCTGTGCAAACTCCCAGCCCCGCAGGTCAAACTTTACAAAAAAAATCGATAAAATCGATAAAAGTAATGGACGATCCTGAAAACTAATATTGTGTTCGTAATCAGCATGCTCGATTACCCCCCTGTGCAAACTCCCAGCCCCGCAGGTCAAAATTTACAAAAAAATCGATAAAATCAATAAAAGTAATCGATAATTCTGAAAACTAATATTGTGTTCGGAATCCCCATGCTCACTTCCCCCCTGTGCCAACTCCTAGCCCTGTAGGTGAACTCTGCAAAAAAGATCGATAAAAATCGGTATAATCGACATCGATCGATAACGAAAAGTGGACTGTGACACCCGCCGGGGCCCGAAGTGTATGTGTGCAAAGTTTGGTCCGGATCGGTTCAGAAATGGAATTTTCTATTTGGAACATACGTACACGGGTCTAGCTGGCAGGCCCGGCGGAGCCGGGCAAGCCAGCTAGTATAGAAATAATTTTAAATTTGTGAACCTTTTTCCCAAATTAAGGATGGTGCTACTCTTTTGCGAAAATCTAGAGAAATTAAAGGTTTTAGGTCTTCCTTTCATCTAGAAGACACTGAAACTCAGAATTAAATAAAAGGGATTGGCACGTTTACAAGATTCTCAAAATAGGAGCACAGGTTCTCACAGGCGTAGAGAGATTGAGGATAGGTGTTACGGTACTAAAAATAGAAGATCGCGATCGCGTGAAAATAAGCCGAGAGAGCAAAGCAGCGAAGAGCTGATTCGCTCTGCGCCATGTGAAGAGACTACGTGCTAGCCGTATCTATTTATTGAAATTGTAACGCATGGAATGATCGAAATTGTGCGGCTGACACATAGCAGAACTATGTCGGGGCGTAAGAGATCGCGCCGAGCCGCGATCGCCGCGATTTTTTCGACCGTCGACGACGAAGCGCGCTGAGGTCATCGCGACTGGCATTTCGAGTCGCTTCGTCGTCGCGTTCGGCTCCCCACCGAACATTCCACCCGAGCATTCAAATCAAGACCCTCTCCCCCCCCCCCCCCGTCGCCAGAGCTGGATGCCACTACTGCATCAGCGCGCCCGGTGCATAGCGGTGCCAAAGGTCGACCGGATGACTCCTCCGCGCACAAACATGGAACGACCACTCTCGTCTGGTCACAAATCATAGCTCTCTGCCATTTGCTGCACTCTACGAATTCCGCTCTACAGATGAGAGTATCGGGTGACGCATCCGCGTCTCGACGCAACATTCAAGCATGGCAATGAAACTTGCACTATCATCGTGTGAGAGACAGCGTCGGGGAGGGGGGGGGGGGAGGCGCACGAAAAAATACGGAAAAGTTCATTGAGGAAAAATTCGCAAATACTTTACCTCAAAAATATATACAGGCAACTCATCACACGCGGAGATTGGATGCCTTTGCGTCTGATCAAGATAGTACGTATTTGGGAGAGACAGCAGGCCGCTGGAGGTACGAAAGAGCGTTTGATTTGGGAGACGCCGACAATGTCCGCAGTAGCGCCCTGTCTCTGCATGCCATAAATCGACTATAGATAGAACTTTGAGCAAACTTAGATACCTTAATGTAATTGCACAACTACTGATTGTACAATACCGCTCACAGAATGTGCAAAATTTCCGTGAATGTCGCAGAATTCCGGGAATTCCGCGAAGGTTCGCGAAATTCCGGGAATTTCGCGACATTCCCGAAATTTCGCGACATTCATGTAAATCACGCAAATTACGCAGGGCCATAACTTCGTTCCGAATGAGTATATTCAAAATCCGAAAACAGCATTGTATTCAGCTCGTCAAGGCGAATCTTTTGGTATACAGGGTGTCTCCAATATCCTGTTTTCAATAATCTTGAATTGCATGCGGACGCCTCTTCGCATGGGTGTAACGCAACGAGCATCACACATAGGAGACTGCCTTGGGCAATCTTCGATAGTACTCTTTCAGTAGATTATTCTGCGCTAAACAGCAGCCGAAGACTCTTTTAAAGGAGATAGAAGAGCTGATAAACTCTCGAAAAATTAAGCTGTTCCAAGTTCTACCAGCCGTAACTTCCTTCAAGATGAACATTTTCGAAATCCGAAAGCAGAATTGTGTTCAGCTCGTCAAGGCGAATCTTTCGATATACAGCATGTCTTTGAAATTTTGTTTCCAATTTTTTCAAACTTTTCTGCGCGCGTATATTCGCAAGGTCGCAACGCAGCGCACATCAAACATAAAAGACTCCAATAAGCACTATTGGATTGTGCTGCTTCCGCGGATTACCGAGCGCTAAAAACGAACCTTGGAATCTTTTTCAGAAAACATAGAAGAGCTGGTGAATTCTGAAAGAATCGTGTTCTCTCAAATTTTGCCCACTGTAACCCTAAAATCAGAAGCTCTACTGCTAAGCAGATGTGATTTTCGTAATCAGCAGGTCAGATAACCTCTTTGAGCGAGGTTTCCTTATAATCCAAGATAATCGACATTTTGACCAAAACCCATCGGCGAGCTTCAGGGCGTAGAACGAGAAAAAATCAAATCACCCGAATTTCTTTGAAAACTTGCTCAAAGAGGTTATCTGACCTGCTGATTACGAAAATCACATCTGCTTAGCAGTAGAGCTTCTGATTTTAGGGTTACAGTGGGCAAAATTTGAGAGAACACGATTCTTTCAGAATTCACCAGCTCTTCTATGTTTTCTGAAAAAGATTCCAAGGTTCGTTTTTAGCGCTCGGTAATCCGCGGAAGCAGCACAATCCAATAGTGCTTATTGGAGTCTTTTATGTTTGATGTGCGCTGCGTTGCGACCTTGCGAATATACGCGCGCAGAAAAGTTTGAAAAAATTGGAAACAAAATTTCAAAGACATGCTGTATATCGGAAGATTCGCCTTGACGAGCTGAACACAATTCTGCTTTCGGATTTCGAAAATGTTCATCTTGAAGGAAGTTACGGCTGGTAGAACTTGGAACAGCTCAATTTTTCGAGAGTTTATCAGCTCTTCTATCTCCTTTAAAAGAGTCTTCGGCTGCTGTTTAGCGCAGAATAATCTACTGAAAGAGTACTATCGAAGATTGCCCAAGGCAGTCTCCTATGTGTGATGCTCGTTGCGTTACACCCATGCGAAGAGGCGTCCGCATGCAAATTCAAGATTATTGAAAACAGGATATTGGAGACACCCTGTATAGCAAAAGATTCGCCTTGACAAGCTGAATACAATGCTGTTTTCGGATTTTGAATACACTCATTCGGAAAGAAGTTATGGCCCTGCGTAATTTGCGTGATTTACATGAATGTCGCGAATTTTCGGGAATGTCGCGAAATTCCCGGAATTTCGCGAACCTTCGCGGAATTCCCGGAATTCTGCGACATTCACGGAAATTTTGCACATTCTGTGAGCGGTATTGTACTTGTTCCAATCTGGATTAGGCAGAGTGACGCGCATCGCTTTAAAATCGCGTCGCGCGCTATAGTTTGCTACAGGAAATCGCGGTGACCCAACAAGCGTGCCCCTGTCGTGCAAACCTTTAGCGCTACGAGAGCCATTTCCATGTTTTGGCCTTCCATATTGGAACAGACTCTAAGATCTTTGTAAACGCACTGAATTCTGACAAGGCGGTTTGATGTTTACTACGATCACGCCTAGGATTGCCGGATCCTAAGGAACGAGTGAGATGCGCTCTGGGTTTACGCAATTTTGCACGGATTCGTTATCTTGGTTATTTTCTATATGGATCTCTGGAAAATAACCAAGATAAAGAGTCGTGTTTTGGCATAAAAATGAACTCAAAAAAGGATTATATTTATCCGGCAAAAATCAGTCAGGTATTAAAATGGATGTCACTTGTAATGCTACTGAACTTACGTAATAAGGCAGAAATTGAAATTTCTTGAAATAAAATTTTTGATTAGTTTGCTCACTAACTACAGATTATTCTGTGGCGAAACACACCAGTCCTTTTCTCTCGCAAACTTTTTTTTCTGCTGAACTCAAATCATTTGATTTCAAAAAAGAACAACAGAAAATTTGATTTTGTTGCTATTCGGTAGCAGAACTACACATACATGCCTAACTGTAACTTTGAATAACAACTCCTGAATATCGAACTTCTTTATTCAATTCATGTTCTTTATTTTGGATGACTTTATTCTTGTAGATGCAGTCAGCACATCTGCTAGTCTACTTAATAGTCTAACTCTTAAAAAACTCCCGAAAATTTTGTAGTAAAAAATCAAAAACTTGTCGGCTGGTTATTTCGAAACATCTATCGAGGCACAAAATCAGCAGAACAGTTTTGTATACTATATATTACTCAATCATTTCGAAACTTTTGTTTATTTCTGAGACTTGTAGCTTCCGTACGCTTCATTATGATTCACTTTAGATTATTTCGAAATAAAAATTTGATGACTATTAAGCCTAGAAGCACATTCCAGTAATATTTTTCAAAACTTACGCCAACAGCAGCAGCCGAGCGCAGATTCAGCGACGCAGCGTTTTCGTGGAAACGACAAATGGAGTGGTATTAAGCGTCTAAAATAGCGTAATCAGATGACGTGAGCACAATCCGATAAACAAACACAATCAAAGCAGAAATTTGAGAGCGGTTGATACGAAGTGGAACGATGGAAGCACATAAAAAGTCTGAAGAGGTGGGGGGAGGGGGAATTATCGCGAAAAAAAGATAACGGTGGAAAGCGAAAGTTAAGCTGATGAGACGTAGCTGTGAGAGTTTTTGGCTCAGTGGCAAGAATGTTTGAAGATTTTAGCTTCTTAACTTTTTTGCTTTTTCAGTTGAGCTAAAAAAATTTCTTATGATGCCTTTTGCATTAAGGAGCTTCAATTTCTCAAGCGGACCAATCAGAGTCTTTGGGTACGGCAAAAAGTGCGGTATGGGCGAGGGTTTAGAGTTGAGTTTTTTGGCTACAAATGAAACATATGAGCTGACGCTTAGGCTATGGCTCAGACAAAACTTTTCAAATAGTCCCACTAGAGAAACTCGGATGCCCAGACTGTCTTAGACATTAATTTTGGATTAGTTAGATAATGTCCTTTTAGCACTTTCAAAGCTTCTAGCTCCATTTAGAAAAGTCTTCGCATCTTAAGAATGAGCGAGAAATAAACAATTTGCACACTTTCTTCCCTCATTCTCTGGCTGGGCGGGGAAGGAATCAAGTGGGCGTGGCTCGTACTAGAAAACAAATAAGTGATAAAACAAAAAAAACGAAATGTTAGCAGTATCAGATTGCATATCTGCCTGAGATAGACAAATGACTGAAAAAGGTTTACTAGGCGGAAATTGCAGAAATTTTCATTTTCCCATCTTTTTTATGAGTGGAGATGACAAAGTAATATCTCAGTGTAAATGGGAAAAATAGGCTTATCTGGGCATTTGTGATAGGGCAAGTTCTATATTTTTTGCCGAGTATCAAATTATCAAATTTGTTGGAATTTTGCTTGATACTGCCAAAAAATAAAAATCAAAAGAAAAGCGAAGGGTCAAAGGCAGCGATAGGCTGATTTAGCCGTTCTCACCTAGAAAAGACATCAAAACGGTGACTGCGATATCACTGTGGGAAGAAGACACTTATACAAATCGTTAAACGAGGAATTTGATGAGTTTGCGGAAACATTTTTTACTCTATTTCCGGAAAACATTTGAAAAGAAAATTGCTGCTTTACCTCAGAAAATAATCATAAATGAATTTATAGGGCCGAAAACGACAGAAATCAAATGTTGCAAAGCGGTCTTTCAGCAAAAGACAGGTTTTTTTTTCAATTTGCGTAGGAATCAACTAATTAAATGAGAAAAGCCAAAAATTATGTTATCACAACGCGTATATTGCTTTTCACATTATGTTAATCACCTTTTTACTTTCATCTTTGGCTGTTATCTTTCAGTAACTTTGACAGTTTTTTCCGGTAATTTCTCTAGAATTAAGGACACCGCTTATTTTTAGAATACAACGTTTTCCCAAATTTTGTGAAAGAGAGAAATTTCAAAAAGGATTGTTTTTCATAACTTCATTATTATTAAGCTTGGTTTGTGGTGCTATTTATAAGGAAAGTTATCTTCAAATTTTTATAATTTCTATTAGAGGCACCTAGCGAAACTTATGAAAGCTCTGAAAGCACTGTTTGCGGCTTCATGGCTGTTATTCCGGCACAGGGATAATGTAGGGGAGGGGAGGGGGATTAACTGGTTACAGTTTAGTGAGGAAGAAAAATTTGGAGACATTTATTCCCACGTATTTTCATGACGTCATACAGAATTTTATATTTATAATACAATTATTCAAGATATCTTCACAGAAGACAAACGTATGCAGAAAGAAATAATTTTTGCTAGATTCTTGTGTTGGTTTTGAATTTGTGATATTTTGAACTCAAAATGGGTGAGGCCTATTTTAAAAACTACTAAACATTCTCAAAAATCTGTCGCAATCTCTTCTAAATTGCTTGGCATTTAGGGAGATAAATGACCCGACCCATCTAAGAGCGTACATTCGCTCATCTACTTATTTAGAAGAGAATGTGCTCCTTTACAGGATATGCGGTCCTTGTTAACGTTTGCAATTGCACAATTTTCAGGATGATAGAGGAACGCAGCGCTATCCTTTAAGGTAAAAACTTCATGGACTACGACCACTGTACCCTGGTACTCGGTTGTACATCAATATGTAAGCAAGCGCAAGAGACCATTTGTGGCTATTTTGGCCCTGATTCTAGTTACGCAACTGCACACATTACCAAGTGTGCTACTTGACTATAGCTACAAGCGATGAACCAGAATGATTTTGCTGAATAAGGTAAACAGAAGAGTTGAGAAGCGGATGAAGATCGTACGGAACACAGTGCTGGTTTGTTCCAGACATCTTCGATCTATAGCTGATTCAGCGTTTTTTTCTTATCATGAAAAAAAGCAAGTCGTAAAACGGTCCGCTGACAGCTTACTTCCACCCATATCCAATGATCACATATATGATTGTTTTTCGCTCTTAGACGATTAAAAAATGGCTGCAGAAAAAAGAGAGTAAAAACTAGATCAGCTATGAAAAAAGCTGATCCGATGTTATTCATACCAAAGCTTGGATAAAAGCCAGACACAAGCCAAACATCAGGACCAAGCGTACAAGAATGAAGTAAATTCACCGTTTTTATTGACTCTCACTCAAGGTGGGACCGACCCTATCAACAAGAAGCGGCTTCTTTGAGAGGAGGCGGAATCTTTTATCAAAACGCGAATCTGTATCAGCATTGGAAAAACAAGTGAGCTATTCCAGCTTAAGAAATCAAATAAACAATGGCATCTGCAGAAAAAATAGATTGGAATGTGGGCTGAAACTGATGGAGTTTTTGAAGAGTAAATAGGTGCATAAAAGAAAGAAAAATTATGTAGGCGTGATGAATCAGACATAGATATTGTATACAATTCAAACATTTTCAAGCTTCCGAAAAATTATTTCCTCCCAAAATATTCATAGAAATTGTGTCTCTGAAAGGAGTGTAAGGACCGCTAAAACGGAGAGTATCAAAGACATGACTTTTATTGATACTATTATTACGTAAAGTTATATTATTATCACCAATTGATTATTTATTATACCCGTAAAATTTCATCAAGGATGCACATATATTCGAGCTCAAATAAACCTAAGAAATGTAATATAATGATGAAATGTAATACTTTCATATTCGTAAGCATGCTTGCTTACAGGTACCACCAACAGTTCCAACTCTATCCGGAACTGTTGACAAAGTTAATTTACGTGTAAAATAAATAGAAGTTTCTATGGAAGTTATTGAGATTCTGCCTCATTTAGCAGCAAAAATTTCTGATTTCTAATCTACAGCATCAGAATTGGTGTGCACTTTTTCATCATCATGTTTTTTGAGCAAATGTCCCTATTGACCTTAATACGACATTTTAGGGCTGGCTTTGGGTTAGTTTGTAGCACGTCTTCGCTACCGTAAGATTACGGTAGGAAACAGCGGTGAGATTACAAGACTAGAGAGATCTTTTGAATTTAGCAAAGGTACCAGAGTGGAACGTTCGGCTAAACTACAGTGATCAGGCTATATTCGTCCTTTTCCAACACTAGAAAATGCCTAGACTGATCGTAAAACACTCTTGCTAGGTTCTAGTACTATAAAACTTCAGATTACTTAACCGTACGGTATTGTACAAACTCCAACGGTAAAATCAACGTGTCTTAAAGCTAGATACGCAAGTTCTAGGTTCTCAATGATTTTACGACGGCAAATTTATTGTGACTGTCGCCGATCCGCTGTGCAGGGCAGCTCCTCGGACAAGGTGCCGGGAGCGCTGTATGCCGCATTACCTGTCGCGCCTTATGTGGTCGCTGCAGGACCGCTCCGATCGGAAACGCGGCCAAGTGGAGGAGTACATAAGGGTCTTTCTCACTTTTGTCTTGATTGATCGTTCAGCAGTTTCCGCAGAAGCGGATTTGACGTTGAACGTTTAGCTTCTTGATGGTAAGCGGATTTTACGTTGAGCGTTTGAGCTTTTTGATTGTGTACCAACGCGCAGTAGTTTGAGAAAGATTTATATAGCTGGGAAGTGCACCATTGCAGTTGAATGGGGTCTCAATCGGCTGATCCTGATGGAGGAACCCAAATCCCCTTGTATGTATTGAGCCTGTAGCACATCGGCAGCACGGGCGACGTGGCTCGCCCCGTGTTATTGTTGTTGGTACTTGTTTTAACAGCCGTAATGGTTTATGGTTTCAGTATATCCTTTGTTGGTATTGTAGTTCAGGAAAATCTAGCAAATTAGACGCGCGTTGTTTCTTGGGTTGTTTGATGGATGATCGCATCGAAAATACGCGAGGTGCACTTCGGTAGCGGGCGAGTAATCTAGGGTGTAGAGCTAGCGTGCGGACGTCGAGCATAAGGTAGGGGAACGAAGTCCGCCAGTTTGACCCGCCTTTCGCGGCTAATTGGTCCTTTTGCAATGTTATTGCATGCCATTCCAGGAGCAGTAGTCCGCGGAGGCGGCTCAAACTAGCGACCTTCGTTCCCTTACTCAAATAGTGCATACGGCTAAAGCTGCTGGGCTCACCTTACCGCAGCGATGACTTTGATTTGGGAATTCTCATCGTAATCTTACAATCAAGAGTAGTTGGCTCGCTGCATATTGTAAATCTAGGCTGAAGCCAACCCTACAATCTGCTGCTTTGAGAATCTTGAGAAAAAACTTGCCAAAAGAGATATGAACTAAATGAGAAAACCGTACATGCTTCTGGGAGCCGTGTATTTAAGACTATGCCTTTAATCCAATTAAGAAGATTTCGCTATCTTGAACAATTTCTGTGACAGTAGGAACAATTAAGAGTGCGCTTTCTTCATTCATAGAGCTCACTATCAGAGTCCTAGAGTAGTTCTTGACTACCGTTTCAGGTTAAGCCTCTGAAGAAGTAGACATTTTGTCATTGTAGTCTCTTAGCGATGTTTTTGACTTACACAACGTAGTGGCGCCATACGGCAGCGACATCTTGGAGTCACATGAGTGATATTTGTGGTGTTTGAAATTATTCAAAACGCTGTAAGTACTCCATCACCTCTCCCCCCCCCCACAGAATAGATCGCGAAGTTCTTGAAATTAACTTACATGGGTTTTAAAAAGTGACTTGTTTGTTCTTGCAAACAATTTTTGAAATTTTTCAAAATTCAAATTAGGCTTGTAAAAATGGCTGCCGTCACGTCCCCTTCTTCTAAATTTTAGGAGTTATGGACCCGCAAAAATTCTGAGAAGCACCCCAAAATTTTTTCGCAGTGCGTGGCTAAAGCCACGCACCTTCATTTGAAAAAGACTTTTGCCCCCCCCCCCCCCCCCTGCCGACGGAAATTCTGCGACCGCCACTGTTACATCACTATAATCTACCTATGAATCATTTGGAAAGAAGCTTATGGATCCAAGACGAATCTTAGAATTATTGGGGAAAGATTGTTTAATTACTAGTCGTGGCATGATGTTGTATACAGTGGCGTAACGAGGGGGGGGGGGGGCGCGCCCCCCCCCCCGAGAATGGGTCGCGAAATTTTTGAAAGTTACTTTCATGAGTTATAAAAATGTGCAAAAGACTTATTTATACTTGTAAGTAATTAAAATAATTTTTAAAAATTTTTAAAAATTCAATTTAGCTATATAAAAAAGTTTTTTTCGGAGGCGTGCCCGCGAAAATTTTGCGAAGCGTACCATGAATTTTTTCTGAGTGCGTGGCTAACGCCACGCACCTTCATTAGAAAATTTTTTTTGTCGGGCTCCCCCCCCCCCCCCCGAGCCGAAATCTTGGGTACGCCACTGGTTGTATAGGATAAATATACATGATCTTAATGTACAAGACTGAAAGCTTTTTGAAGAAATGACTGAATGGTCGTAGTTCCATGAATGCCTGACATTCTTTGTGCTTATACAGGCTTTGCAATGAGGAGGTGGAATACCTATTTATTTGCATATTTCAGATTCCAAACTGAACGAACAATAATCTTTAAATGGATGTAAAAACATCCACCAAAAGTTATGTTACAAACAACTATTCTTACCATACAGAACATCCCAAAGTATGTACACACTTCCTGATAACTAACGTCTCTTTTTCCATGGAGTCTTTTGCAAACTTCAGGTATAAGTCTGTAGAACCCCGACTTAGATTTACAGTCAGAAGACTTTAGGGTTGCGGTGGAAACCTTCAAATTACAGCACTTGTAAACTAGGCTGTTCACACCTCTAAATGGTGTCATCACAATTTTGATACATGCAGTTACAGTATGCTTGGCTTAATTATTATAGAGGCACAACACAGAAGTGGGAATTTCATGTCCGAAGTCGACTGTGATTACCCCGACCTGGGAGTTTTTGGATTTTTTCTGAGGCAGAATAGGACGTAAATGGCTCAAAACTTTTTTACTTCAAACGTTCCTACCATAATTTTTACAGTAATGAAAGCTAGGTGAATCGCCACACTAAATACAAATCTAACTCGTAGCGGGGCTGTACACTATTATCCGAAGTTCGGTAAAAGACTTTGTGGGAAGAGAGATGTTGGCAATCGAACATTGTGTACATAACTTCTGTGATGCTTTGCCACACAGGTTTATTATGAATTTTATTTATTCAGCCTGATCTTCGGCAATAATGCCTTCCTCAGAGGTCTCAAAGATAGTCTCGCTCAGCATTCGATGCTTTATTCGAAGCCTTTTTCCCCTTACTTTTGCATGAAGTGTGTACTTATAACAAACCTGTATGGCAAAGCATTTCACAAGGGAAGGATACGACATAATCTGGCAAACCAAGAAGAAATGTATATCAATAGACGCAACTTCAAACGCTGATTCCGAATCTGCTTACCGTTTCTGCGGAACAACTCTCCAATAAAATACGAGCGTTTTCATGTCCAATTTTGTCGGAGTGTAAGTGGCTTAAAATCAGCTCAAGGCTCATAACAACACCTGTGCCAATTTCCACTTGATTTATTCCTTCCTCATAGTTATTATACTTAATACAGAAATGATAGCCTACTTTCAAGTATTTTTGTACAGATTCCGCTAATTTTATGCCACCTAAGAATTTGGACTTTCAAACGCTCATAACTTTTTTCAGAGAATTGTCCGCAAAAACGGAAAGCAGATTTGGAATCAGCTTTAAAGATGCGTCTATCGGTACAACCTTTTTGATTTGCCAGATTATGCTGGTTCCTTCCCTTGTTAGGAGATAGTACTACTATAATACAATGCCCAGGCTTTACAAACACAGGACATATGAATTTTTGAATAAAGTATAGGTACTTTAAGATACTCTGCTAGACGTGAGAATTTCTGTTTCATTCATTTAACATATTGACGACCGCTTGACACACATGGTGTGTCAAGCAATGACTACCGCGTGGGACCGCTTGACACACCATGTGTGTCAAGGCCTGAATTTTGTAAAAATAACTACTATCCAGAGATAAACTCACTCCATGAGCTTTCTTTTGCACTGAATTTAGAGATAACTTCTACCTTTTTTTATCAGTCTTTTAGATTTACTGTAGGTGTGATGTAGATGGCAGCATGCGTGATTCTAGTTGAAAAGTACGGGCTGGTCCGTAAAAGCTCTTGGTCCCAGAAGGCAGACAATTAAAAATCTGCGGGTCGTCAATGTGTTAAGAAAATTCCCATGTCCCTTTGAAACCTCAAATTAATCCCTTACTTGAGGCATGACGAGGTCTAACCGATTTGTTGCCACAAAGCACAGATTCGTTATGTTATGACAGTTTTGTTAACATTATATTAGTGTCAGTTTTGTTCAAATTTTCCGCTCTTTCTTTGATTCCTGTACTTGTGCATTCTCTCTTTCATATTTTTGCAGAACATTTTCGGCACTGTCTCTCTTACCCTTAAAAATGGGAGGTGAATGAAAATCAAAAAATTCAAAAATTCCAAAAGTTTTCTAAGATGTATCGGGTAGGAATTGTTACGCAGAATTGGAAACATTATTCGGGATCCCTTCAAAGAAGTCTTCATAGTTAGAGTGCTTAAAAATGTGAAGCTGTGACAAAAACTAATCGTCAAACCGATAGATGTCAAAGTTCAGGCCCTTATTTTGTCAAAAAGCTGTTCTAAGCAATTCCCAAACAAATCAAAAATTTACACCGTACTTTGAAAGCTGTCGAAAAACAAGGATTCGTAAGTTGAAATAAGTCCGAAAAAGAGTACAGAGATGTGTGGAGTGGTCACTTGCAAGAGGCTACTAACCCTCTCCATCAAGGACCACCCTTAGGGACTTGAAACTGCCCCGATAGCTGCCCAAGGGTCAGCGCCCTCGATCTGCACTTGCTCTCTTCAGGCTCTCTCTGTTTCGACAAATGTTTTTTTTTTGCGATTTTCGGTCGTGAGCCGGGATAGACAATCGCCTTCTCACATTACTGTGTACATAGTCGTGTAAAATACAAAGCACAAGTAGAAACACACTCCTATGCTTCAATTGTTCAATGGTAGCCGCATATTTACAATGTGTCTAGTCTGAAGTGTGTTTCACTTTCGGCTTTAGAGATTTTGAAAAGAAAGACAGCGATTTTGATCCGTTCGGTGAGGGTTTCGGGGGTTCAGAAAAAGCAAACAATTCAGAGGGGAGCCGTGAGAGATCACTTGAGGAGAAAAGTGGGAGCTCGAAGAATTTGATACCTGGCTGTCAACAGAGGATGCTGGAGAAGTGAAGAATATCGTAAGTAAAACAAACTAACAATAACCGTTAAATGGGGCCGAAGCAAGTGAGCATTAGCCAAAGCTTTGTATAATCTCCTTTTGACAGTTCCAGGGAAAAGGAGAAGCATTATACCGATAAGCAACGGTATTAATTCAAAAAGGGTTAAGATGATTTTCTATTTTGATTTTCCATACGGCGATTTGACGAGTATATTCAAATGTCTATAAAAAGTTATTTTGCTTGTTCTAGACTAGTAATAAGAAAAAAAATTTGTGTGATCTTAAGTCAGTTTAACCAACATTAGTATCAAGTCAATATGTATAATTGCAAATATTTTCATCTCACTGAAGAGATTCGAAAAAGCGCTAGAATTTTTTACATAAACTCCGTTTAGGGAATGAAGTTCGAAAGAGTTTGGAACTGTTTTGCTTTTTGGGGAAGAAGTTTCGAGGCTCCTTGACGAAGAAGATGGAAACTAGAACTTCCAGACTCCTCACTAACAAGGAAAGGAAGGTTGGTCGAAGTGGCCTTTTGAGATGAGGTGTATACCGCCTTGTAGAGCTTGGAACGCTGATTCCAAATCTACCTTTGCAATCTGCTGCGGGCTTCTGGGCGAGGAGTTATGAAGGTTTTTGTGAGTAAAAATGTGAATGCAAAAATACGGTAAAATCAGTTGTAACCTTTTCCCAATGTTTAAATGTGGCAGCAGCGAATTGGTATGTTTGGATCAAGAATATTTGTTGCACCAAGTCCGACTACTAATTAAACCCAATAAAAAATGTTGCGACTGATTTTAGCCTACTCTTGTATTCAGATTTTTACTCACAAAAACCTTCATAACTCCTCGCCCAGAAGACCGCAGCCGATAGCAAAGGTAGATTTGGAATCAGCGTTCTAAGCTCTACAAGGCAGTGTACATCTCATTTCAAAAGGCCACTTCGACCAACCTTCCTTTCCTTGTAAGAAGAAAGAATCCAAAATAATCGCTAAACGAAAATAAATTGCCCTTCTATCTTTTTGGCATTCTTTCCGTTGATGATTTTTCTGGACTGCACGTTGTGCGATAGTCTTCAATATTTATGTTCGCATCTTGCATAAAATTGGTTTTTTTTTTCAAGCTGTTTCCTCCTCGATGTTGTTCGAGGTGTCCAGACATATTTCAAAGCAAAAGGATTGCATGAACTTCTCCCTTATCCATGATTTTGCTATTAAACACGCTTTTTTTTAAAAAGTCGGTTGCTGCACACCTATTAGCCGAAGACAGCACTTCTTGATTTATCGGACTGACATGTAACGATATGACTTATCTAACAGCAGAAGAAGAAGGCTTAGGTACTCAAGAAAATTCTGCGGTCTTGAGCCTTGCACTTACTTCTTTCCAGCAATGTCTGTCATATTCGTTGGGATAATACACTTTTGCCTTCAAGATAATACACTTTCAAATGTGAAGGAATCATAGGATGGCATAATCTTCTTGGAACAGAACCTTCACCAGCACAGCTATTCACTGGATAAATGATTTGATGGAAATCTTCCACCGAATACATATAGACCAAATTTGCAGATCATTCTGAAGGGGGAGAGGGAGTGTTGAAGTAGTGCTATCTGTTGGAGGGAGAGGGGGAGGGGGGGGGGGGGGAGAAAATAGCGACAAAAGCTTCTTTAAACGAAGGAATGTGACCAAGCAGCCACGACACTATCCCAAGTTTTGGGCTGCTTTTCTGCGGCTTTATAGTTATGAAATTGGTTGTAGAATCAGTCACCTCGAACTTTCTTACGAGCGCTTGAATATACACAGATTTCATAAGCTTCTGGTAAAGCACACAGGTTAGCTCTGCAAATTCGTTCCCCACTCTCTATGCTCCCTCCACCCCCTCTAGTTCCCTTGCTGTCTAAGAAGGGCTCATCAGAACTATTACGGGGTTATACACATCTAATGAGAGGGTAAAGGAATTTGCCATGACCGGGCGCTGATTGATTAGTGGTAAATTAGCGTTATGGCGAGAGCAGTTGCAGAGAGAAAGGTTTCTGTTTACTGTGTAGAAAACTTAAACAAAAAAAAACAAGACTATATGACAGAGAATGAACCACTTAGGACCGCACCCGTATCGTCGTGGGTTCAGGTGAGGAAATTAGTTAGATGGGAATTCCACTGAAACTGAATTCAAAAATGGAAGCGAAAGATCCAAATGTGAGAGTAATGACCAGGACCAGACTTATATGTGGCTGTGTTTCATACCAGAAGCTCTCACAGCTGGTTAAGTTATCCAAAACACTGACATCAGTGTTGCCATTTCGTTCCAAAGATAAGTTTTTTTCCTCTTGCGAATGTGCAGCGAAGTCCTTTCTTCAGAAGATTCCGCTATTCCATGGAAATGCCATCGTGATGGTATGCGAAATTCTGTTTGTGAAGACCAGAAAATAGATGGTTGGAGAGTTGCAAAGGAAGAGAAATGAGAGAAGGAAGATGGGGGGGGGGGGGAGAGAGAAGAAGTTTCGTTATGGAAAACCTTCGCTTTTTTAGGTTGGAACATAAGTCTTTCACCAAAAATTCTAAAAATAACTCACTTAAAAATGGTACGTGGTCGTTACAATCCGCGTAGCACTCTCTTTGTTTCTTAACGTATTTGATACCCCATTAAATGAAAGAATTCTTATTTTAAAGGAATCAAGATTTGAAAAAGGAAACTTGCAAATAATCGTATGTCCGCAGAGTACGATTTTATCATGTAGTTTTTGAAGCAAGATCGAAATTTGAATGAAGAAATTTGCAATTATGTGAAATATGCTACTTTTCAGAGCAAGAATTTTTTCACGATAACTCCAAAAAATGGATCTTAAAGCTCAAACCCGAAGGCAAATTATGGGTGTCAAGCCTGAGCACTTTTGGCGACCGAAATTTAAGAAAAAAAGTACAACTTTGAGTGTTTGTTTCCATCATCATGGAAGCATGATTCTTTTCTCTAATTTTTTTTTGTCAGACGGTCTCACTAGAAGGGGTTTAAGATGTTTCAGAAAGAGAGAGCAAGGCTTATGTCCTAACGTGATATTTTCTGAATGAAGGAATTTGATGGATAAATCTGTTGGTGAAGGTTTTGTTCCAAGAAGATTATGCCATCGCTATGATTCCTTCACATTCGAAAGTGTATTATCTTGGAGGCAATCTTACCGAATATGACAGACATAGCTGGAAAGAAGTAAGTGCAAGGCTCAAGACCTCAGAATTTTCTTGAGTAAGCCTCTAACTTTTGCTGCTTGATAAGTCATATCATTCCAATAATTCGACAAATCAAGCCGTGCTGTCTTCTATTCATGACAGCAGCACAGCAAGAGCCTCAAAAACGATTCGGTTGTTCCAATGGCAACTGATTTGCAGCAGAAGATCACGGCATGCTCAAGAAAGTCAAGAAATGACTATTTTGATTATGCCATTCTACGTTGATAGCGATTCGGTTATTTCGGACGATGTAGTGCATAAGATTGTCAGAATCATGGCAACACCGATGGAGGAGTAATATCCTTTAGAGCTACCTGTTTTTATGGAAATCACGAGCATAACTTGAGTTTATAGAATATGAGTTATGTAGTATTCCTACAGTTACTCAATTAATATTCAAAACGATAATTGCTAAAAAGGAAAGGATAAAAAGAAAAGCCATCTAACTTAAGCTTGATTTAACGAAGTAAGTTTTGACTTCTGCTCTTTGATTTGAACGCCATAGATAGTCGTATTCTTCAATGAACGGTATAAGCTTTGCTGACACGCCGTTTTAAACTCCGATTGGTGTGTAAGGATTTGGAAAACATTTCCTATCGATTCTTTTTCATAGCTTTTGCTGTTAAAAGAAATAAAAATCCAAATTTCCTGAATGTAAAAAGTTGAAAAATCTTTAATCGGTTTGTTATACCAGTGGCCAATTACCTATAAATAATTCTGAGTAAAATCGGTATAACGGGATTCCTTAAAACTTTTTTCTTTTCGAAGATTATTGACAAAGAAATATTGAGCGGATTCTAAGTTTGATTTCTTTCGCTATAATTGTGAGTATACATAATATATACTAACACTATGGTATTCCTGCCGGAGTAGGATATATTTCAACACCACGCTGATGGACTCAAATCAAACAAATTGCTTGTTCTTAGCGGTATGGATGTGAGATAACTTTGTTCCAGCTTGGGCTTTTGAGAATTTGTGCTGCAAAAGACTGTTTCTTTGGTTTATACATTTGTTGGCAGGGAAGTAAAACCTGTAGAGTTGTTTGTCGATGAAAAACCTTATTGCAAGGATCTAAGAAAAGGTAGATATGTCAAATCCAGATTATTCAAAAAGTGCCGTTGACCACAGGTGGGTCATATCGCCAGCAGCTGAGGGAATCACGAGATTCAAAAAGTTACTGGAAAAGATTAGAAAAGAAACCCCGAGAGCGAAAAAATGCAGAACTGATACCTCTAAAGTCAATTTCTAGAGAAGAGGTGTATTCAGATGAGCTAGAAGCTCAAGGATTCTTGCTAAAAGTGTGATTTTTTTTCATGAATACTGATTGGAATGCTCTTGTCAGTTTAAGAACTCATAATTTTATTCCTACAAACTGCGTAATTTATAGAGAAATTATTTTAGAATAAAAAAGCCAATACTGGATGAAGACTACATATTCGACACCTCAGCTTGTCCTTTCCCAGCTATTCACCCTCTTCAGCCTGTCATGTTTACACAGCTACAGAAAATGATATCACATAAGCAATGAACGGTATCTGAGCACAAGAGAAAGAGATTCCACGGATGATTCAGTGAATCAGAGAAGGTGCCGAGAGTGAAAAACTCGTGAACGATAGCGCGTGAGCGCAGAAACCACCGCCACCGCAGCGGCGGTGGCGGAATCCGCGCGCATGTTTGCAAAGCTGTTGTAGAGCACAACTCGGGGGGTGAGTGCGGGTTGTGAGGTAGAAAAAATGGCTACTCTCAAGAGGTGAAGGTGAGAGAGTGGATTTTGTGGAATGCGCTGGGTCAGCGCCCAAGTGACTACGAGAGATTCACTACTGTACACACAAAATGTTAGGAATGTACAGCAGACGCGAGCGCGACGACGAAAATTCCGAAGAGCCTAGCGAAAATATTCTTGTGTCGAATGGCCGAAAACAAACACTGAGCGCTACAGTGGGAGAAAAGGGGGCTCACGCTCCGACGCAGCAAGCGCAAGCATCTTTGACATGCACTTCGGATGTGTAGCACTTTTGACGGAGAGACAGGCTGATTTTTTTCTGCGCTGCAATGAAGCTGAGAGACCGCTTGAAGAACCGTATAGATCAGGAAAGAGTCAGGGTTGGCGGGTCATTTTTGTTGCATCTTCACCTTCAGTCTTTGGAAAATGTCAAAGGCCTACCAATCTGTTCGAGGCAAGAAGGTATAAAGATCTACACAACTATACCATCGCATCTCCGGTCCTTGCGAAAAACACCCGCTTTAGGCGAAAAGTTCATTGTGGTCATTTTTATCAATAAATTGGTTCCCCTCCAAAATGAACAAAAGACCGACAAAGCTATAATCTAAAAGAGCCCCCAAGATTAAGTGACCGGTTTGTTATTGTAAATAATCAAAATAATTTTCTCAATTTCTAAAGAATTTGAATTAGCCTTGTTAAAAATTTTTCGGGGGAGGGGATGAAGGACCTGCAAAAATTATGAAGAATCCCAAAAACTTCATTATTGCGTAGCAAGAGAAATAACCTTTACACCTTTACGTGAACCGTAAAATGTCAACGTGTGTCACCCTTGCACCGAAAATTTAGCCAGAAAAACCTTTCCGAAAATTTTTAAAGTCACTTCACAAGATTTTTGTGCTGATTTGTGCACGAAGCACAAGCAAAGAACATTTTTGAAAAATTTTGAGTTTTTGACATTTTTGCACCTCTCGTTTTCACTAGAGGCATCAGAGTAGAGTGTAAAAAATATTTCAAAAAATCCTAGAAAAAAAACCACGACTAGACTTAAAGAGGAAATAGAGCAAAAATATTAAGAATGTCTAGGAAATTGTCGTAACCTTTTGGTTTTCTTTGTGCATTCACAACATCAGTTAAGCCTATAGGTAGACTCTTATGTCTTGAATATAAATAATCTGAAGTTTTCTGGAAGTTTTGGGATTCCAGAATAAAAGGAAAAGGCGTAGCACCATTATAAAAGGAGAAGCGTGAAATTATATCTTGAAAAAATTATAGATGAAGAAAGAGAGGAATAGACGCAGACAAAAATTTTTGAAAATGTCTACGTAAACTGACGTGAGCCTGCTGATTTTGTGCATTCGCATCAGTAGCCATAGTCATGCAGATGGATAGAGCCTATTATGCCCTATGACGCAAATTTCAAGAATACAGGGGCTTACTGGAAAAAAATGAAAAAGAAAAAAGTGGCAGAAATTATCCGCCAGTCGGATTTGAAGCAGTTTCACTAAAACGCTGCAAGAAGATTATTTAGCAAAGATCTAGCGCTATCAGTTACGCAATACAAAGCTCTTGAGCAAATTGCTGAGATTGGCGATATTTGTCAATAGCGCAACGAAATTGTTCGGCTTATCATCAAGCGAAATATGAAAATCGCTCGCGATGAACGCAACAACGAGCCGAAGTGTAGCGATAAGAGTTCTTCTGTGCTGTTACGACGCGATAAAAAGCCACTCACAATGGTTGTGCACTGACTGCTGAAATAAGTGATAGAAGCTATGGAAAAAAAGCATAACAGGTGGGGTGAAATCGGATACTACTAGAAAAAAACTGTGAGAGAAAAAAAAGAAAAAAGTGGAGAATGCAAACGGTGATGAATGGTAGTGGGTGCAAGAAACATTGTTGAGTCTGGGCTACATTAGTAGCTGATTTGAATCGAGAAGGCGGAGTGGGAGGAGGGGAGGGGGGGGGGGAGCCGAGGTGGAGACATTTGAATCCCAAGCGGAGCGGGGGTACGGAGCGAGGTTGACATATGAAACATGGAGACGAATCGCATCGCATCGCTTCGGGCCCGCCCCCTCACCCCTGAAAATCATACAAAAAGATGGCGATAGGCACTCATACTTGATCCGCTTTATTTGCTTGATCCGCTTGGACCATTTGATCTACTTCTGTTCACTTCTACTGATCTACTCATTTGATCCACATTTGATCTACATTTGATCTTTGATCAACTGTTCAAATCACTGTACTGACCAATAGCTAAGCGAATGTCCAGTTGATCCACTTCGCTCTTGGTGAGTACACTGATTTGACCAACAGTGAAATGGATCAAGCGGATTAAGTGCATCAAGTGGATCAAGTATGGCGTGGTCATGAGAGCTGACTGGCAATAACCATCTTCTTCCCCCCCCCCCTCCTTCCCTCCCGTAAATGGTCAGTTAGCATTGGGGATTTGGTGATAAATTGTCAAAGCTGCAACAA
This sequence comes from Cylicocyclus nassatus, assembly GCA_958299035.1. NCBI lineage: Eukaryota > Metazoa > Nematoda > Chromadorea > Rhabditida > Strongylidae > Cylicocyclus > Cylicocyclus nassatus. The sequence goes on along the minus strand of CATQJL010000112.1, from coordinate 54,404,270 downwards.
AAAGGCTTCGCATTAATCGCCTAGCCGTGCCTGATTAACGCGACCCCCGGGCCCCGCGCCGCGCTGACGGGACCCATACAATTCATGCGCGCTTGGCCCATTCAGCTTCTTCGCCTCCTTCGGGAGCGCCCCCCGATTGCCCATGAATATGCATTACGAGCATTTTTACTGCTTTCGCTACGTCTTGCGCCTCGTCTTCATCACGCCACACATTTTTATGCGCTCACGATACAGCTTGTATAACTACCATCGTCACGACGTAGTCATCATATTCATGACTTCGCGAATGAACTGAAGGATGTTGGGGGAAGGGGGAGGGGGGGGGGGGGGAGAGAGAAAAGAAGCGAGTGTGATCAACACTATCACTGCCGAAGATCTACGAGCTTTGTAAGCATACGCGTACGAGAATCCGTGCTGCTCTGAAAAAACGTCGGCGAACCTGTACGATGTGAGAAAATAGCAATTTTCAGAGATTGTACATGGTATCCTATTTAGACCCTCTAAAAATGAGGCAAGTCTTCGAAGCCAGGAAAAAAATTAATTTTTTACGTTATACTTTGGTTTGACTGAAGAGGTTAATATGACAATAAAGATGATTATAAACTTTCAACATAAGTCTTGCCCCGGAACTTTTAAAATCTTATTCTCCTCTGCGCAAAGCGAATTCTTTTGGTTCACTATATTTGAGAAAAAAAATGCGTTTATCAGTAGTGATGGAAAAAAGACATGACTGGCGTATTGCCAAAAAAAGCAAACTGATGAAAGTAAACGCTGAAATTGTATGTAGTATTTAGCGCTAAAAGGTCTTACAACTTCTATCTTTACTTTTGATCTAGGTTTTACGACCTACTCTTTTTGACTAACCGATCTCTTCCACTAGGTTTGATGTCATATTTCCATTACAAACTCCTATTTTATATGAAATAAAATTTCTGATGTATTTGACAAATTGCTAGCACGTATAGTTTATCCAGTTACACTTATTTTAAATACTGTAACCATGTGGCCTTTTGAATCTAGACAACATCTATAATTTGTTTGTGCAACACTTACAAGTATTCGATAAATTTTTCTGGATTTTTGTGCAAGACTTATGTTCTCAATAGAAAAAATACGGCATAATTATTATTCAGCCTTGCATCAAAATTTACCACAATTTTTTTTTCTTCGCTTTCTTATACGAATACGTTTGCTCCAGTGGCGTACCCAGGATTTCGGCTCGGGGGGGGGGGGCGCGACAAAAATTTTTTTCTAATGAAGGTGCGTGGCGTTAGCCACGCACTCCGAAAAATTTTTTGGGGTGCTTCCCAAAATTTTTGCGGGTCCCCAACCCCTAAAATCTGGAAATTTTAATTGAAAAAATTTTTTCGGGGGCGTCAGCCACGCCCCCGAAAAAATTTTTTTATAAAGCTAAAATGAATTTTTAAAAAATTTTAAAAATTATTTTAATTATTTACAAGTGCAGACAAGTCATCTGCACGATTTTATAAACCATTCAAGTAACTTTAAAAAATTTCGCGACCCGTTCTCGGGGGGGGGGGGTGGCGCGCCCCCCCCCCCCGCCCCCCCCCCCCCTCGGTACGCCACTGGTTTGCTCCGATGCACTAGGTCGTCAGGGCTTGGCACAGGTGGCTTACAAGCAAGCTGGGAATCGTTTTTGGGACAAAAAGCAAAGGAGGTTTCATTTCTGTGGTCGAAAATACACAAAATTTGCGACGTTTTTTTAGTCGACTTTCGTTTTTTGGATAACGGCTAAGGCTCGAAGGGGACTTCGTAAAAAAATCGTTTTTTGCATTTTCAAACTAGCCACCACGTACCGAGCCCTGGTCATCTCTATCGTTTTCGGTAACGAAACTCAAAGACTCTAACCATTAGGCCATCTAACCAATTTCTTGTCTATTCTGATAACTCGTTTCATTCTAATGTATGCAACCTTTCTCCAAAGAATCGTATGCTATGCGCGATAGCATGTGATATTTTGAAAATTCAAGCGTTTTTTATAGAAACAATATGCTCACAGTTATGGAACGGTGAACTGAAGCTTCTGTTTTCGCTTACTCCGTTGTGTTGCAAATTACGATTGAAGTTTCCAATCATTATGGTTGCGAGAGGAGATTATTTTTGAAAACATGTTAGGTGTACCAAAAAAATCCAAAAATTTGATGTGAAACGACTCAACTTGGATATCCTGCGAAAGTGATGCATAGTGAAAATTAGGCTGCAATTGCCAAGAGGGACCTTTCAACTTATATTTTGCAGTCTTGTGGTTTTACAAGAATCAGATTTCCAAAAAAATATTTCGTAAAATTTAAACCGCCAAATGGGGTAAATTGAAAAGCATAGCTCGACGTTTTCTATTTATCTGATATCTATTTTTCCTATTTTTCTAGTGTCTAGAGCATAAGCTTTGATGAACTGAGCAGGTAATAATGAAGAACTCTGACAAACTGAGAGCATTCTAAAGACTTTGGCTCAGAAGCATAATCGTTAGAAGGAAAATAAAGAGCTGCATCAAATGCATGTTTAAGTGCTTTTCAGTCTCAACTATGCCAGATCTTATGACGGTTATGAAAAACAGACATAACTTCTAGGAAAGCTTAGTGATGTGGAAAGAGCAGTGCATTATTTGTTTAAAGACTACTGGTGGCATATTGTTTTACTAACAGCCTGATAAAAAAGAGTAAACTACTCTGGAATTAAGGTGGCTAGAAATGCTGATAAGTGCAGTGTAAACATTTTGGGTGGCTATGATTCAATCTACTCTTCTCGCTAAGAGAATTCCTGTAAGCTGAATCTTTCTGCAAACAACTATGATAATTGAATATTTGAATGCCTGAGCAACCTTTTGGTTTCGTTCAAACAAAACATGTAATTCATTTAACTGAATACATACAACATCTGTTATGCCACAATGTCTGAAAATGTCTGTGTGTATCAAAGATAATAATTAATGTCAAAAATTTTGAGAAAGTCAAAGATAAAGCTAAAAGTTGAAAGGTTAAAAATCAGAAAGCTGTGAAAATGGCCTTTTAAGACTTCTGAAATTCTAGAAAGCCAGAATTTTACGCTAGTGGAATAGTGAAACTTGCCTCTCGTTCTGGAAAAGGTGTAGAATTTAATGGCTCTTATCTTGAATGTATATCTTTTGAATGAGTCGAGTTATGTTCTTTTGAAGTTGCGGTATACAAACGGACATTATTTTTGCACCAACCTAATAATCCAATCAATTCGTGGTAGTAACATATGGATCAGCCTACCACTGGGAAACAATGACAAAGATTTATGACGAAAAATAATTCTAGGGAAGGAAATAATGGGCACGAATAGTTTTAGCGCCAATTACAAACCGCCTGTATAATGTATATGTAGATACAAAATTTACTGGGTCACGTCTAAAAATACGTCGTGTACGATGGAAGAACTGAGCATTACTCCCATTCTGTTTTTTTTTTCGTTTGATGCAATTTCACGCTTCACAGATACCGAACAGTCCATATCAATCTCTTTCAAAAAGATAGAACCTAATTTCATTACACAACAAGAATCTGTTTCGATAGCTTTTTGTACATTCAATGGGCCGTAATTTTACTAAAAGTTCAATTGGTAGCGCAAAAATACTGCATAAAACGACGAGTTATTTCAATAAGTTTTTAGATTGATGCATACTGTGGTCAGCATCAACTTCGACTTTGGGGTAAAGGGGGGGGGGGGGGAAGGGGTCCCAGATGAAAAAATTGCTGAAAATCAAGGTAAAAAGTGCTGAAACCCTCACCATGCATCATTCATTTTCTGCTTGCTTCTGCTTCTTTCTTGTCTTCCATTGCTTAACAGATTGAAGTATAAGATCTGGGACTTGAGATTAGGTGGTTTGGAATTTACTGATAACTATCCTGAGACAAAATTCGATATGTATGAGGTTTATAGTATTATGCCAACTTCTATAAAAATCACTCTAAAGTTTTCATGAATGCTCGTATCATGCAAAATGCTAATGTACGAGATTACCTTCTCAAAAAACCTAACTATGTGAAATGCATTCGATCAGCACGAAATCTGCTCATTTAGATGGTCTAGGTTCGAAACTTGCGCTATCAAAAAATCCATGTTTTTAACGTTCTAGCATTTTTGCTATACTTAGCATCGAGGTCTCCTTCTTCCTATTTTATCTTTGGCTGTACTCAATAAGGAGCTTCCCATTCGCTATAAAATAAATTATTCTTATTTTTGCTGAAATTAACGCAGATCAAATTCATCGCAATAGAAGAAAGTCAAGATTTTATCAGAATGGTGCGAAAACTTTCCAAATCGTCCTAACAATAGTCTCAAAGAACATACACCTACTTAATCGGTTGATTAGTTATCGCTTCTGCATTAGCGGCTTTATATGTGTTTTTTGAGTAGTATAGATAAGTCAATCTGTCTGTCAAAAAAGTCACTTTATCAAGTGATGATAACACCGCAGAGTGACATATTCAGTTCCCATCACAACAGCATATAAAACTACTACGTAAGAAAACTCCCTTTCAGAACAAGCAAAGAGAAGAACCTTATTTGTAATCATTGAGCTTGAGGAAAACTAACCTGTTAAGATCCGAATTTATGAGACTCTTCTGACTCAACCAGTAGATTTCATTTTATGGTTTATAGATGCAAAATTCCAGATATATATAGGGGAGAAGAAGGATGCGCAAACTACGATGAGTTTCTTGTAGAAATCTGGTCATTGATAAACGTTTGGGCTAGATCTCTTAGGCTGCTGTGGGCTAGATCTCTTAGGTTGCTGTATTCAGTTAAAGAAACATTTAGCAAGAAATGCCGAGAATGCTTTAGAACTTGTTTGTTTGGATAACAAATCTCATATTGTCATTGGGGCTTGTTTTTGCTCTTCGAATTTATGAGTCTTCGAGTTTACAAAAAATTTCTTTAGTATGAAAAATACCTTTTTAAGTCCCACATCGAGTGTTAAAATTACCTTTTTGAGTGCTCTATACGGGTAGTGCTGGAGCAACATTGTTTCTGGTTATGAGTGAACAAAAAAGAGATGCAAAATGTTCAATCCATTCGGGATGCTGTATGCTGTTTCATTGTTAGAAAGAAAAAACGATGGATTATTCAGGTGTTTAACGGAAAATAAATGTGACAGTTTTTGGTCAAAAAGTATACAGAGGTCCCAAAAAATGTGCACACTCTTTGATTGTAATTAACTCTTTAGTGGTGAAGTGTTTCGAAAAGCTTTAAGTACCATTTTGTAGAGCGAGGTTCAACTTAGATTTACAGTGTAGAGCGGATCGCCGATCTCTCATTCTTACTGTAGGATTACGGTAGTAACTTTGAAGAGGGTTTTGAGCCATGAAAGGCCATATTTTGTTCCAAAAAGAAACAAAACAACCTGAAAACTCTCACACTGGGCTAACTAGAGCTGCTGATTCTAAATGTAAAGTTCGCAACTCTTCGTAATGCTTCATTAAAAAATTATGCGAGGTAAGCAGCAGCAAACGTTTTTTAAGTCTTCCTAAAAAGTGCGATTACACCGTTTAGAAAGCTTCTCAACCTTGTAAAGAGTTGGGTATTGAACTCAGGGTCCATAAAAACCTTATTACACAAATTTCCACATTTTTCCTTGAAAATTTTTGAAACGGTCGCTTTTTTCACAGTGACACCATATGTTTGAAGTTTCTACCGTACTCCTACAGTAAGAATGAGAGACCAGCGATTCGCTCTACATTTTAAATCTAAGTTGACCTCGCTCTACAAAATGGTACTTAATGCTTCTCGAAACACTTCACTACAAGAGAGTTATTTACAATCAAACAGTGTGCACATTTTTTGGGAGACCCTGTACATATATACGTGAGTGAAAGAAGAAAGAAATGCTTGAGATCACCATGTGCTAAGGTTTGATCCGAAACAGTTTTCAATTACTACATAATTGTTCTTCTGAGCTAGTTTTCTAGTATTGCGTTCATTTACGTACATAACTAAATTAACGAAATCTTGGTTGTTGAAAAATCAAGGTTAGGTTTGTAAAGGTTCGAAAATTTGTGCTGCTGTACCTGTAGATACTTCTTAATAACTTAGTTAAGGATAACCAAGAACCGGAAGACTCAGTATTCTTTTTATACTTCCCTCAACTCACTTCAAACGTCAACTAACAAACAGCATTTACTTTTCAGCTTTATTTCTTTTCCTTGAACAGGCACACTACGGCGGCTTTACTGTTTACTTCAGGAGCTATAACTTCAAATAACTTCCTCAAACCTTGGTTGCAAAAATTATTTTGCCAATTTCTGTAAATGAGGGGTGTTATATGGCAAATTAGCTGCGACAAACTTAGGTAAAGCAAACTTGTGATATGAAAATTGTTCAAAGACTTGCTAGTCTCAAGATCACGGAAATGTGCTTAGTTGGTGAATTAAAGAAAATGTGACTCTAGGCAGGTTATTCAAATGCAGGTCTATAGGGCCTTGGCCAGACTTCGCTCAAAAGCGCCCAAAAGCGCCCAAACTTTTTCTCTAACTTCTCCTCACTCCCTCTCACTTCTCCTCACACCAGAAAGTGAAGAGACACGAGAGAAATTTGGGCGCTTTTGGGCGCTTTTGAGCGAAGTCTGGCCAGGGCTTAACTTGGCACAACATTATTACTGCTGGACCGTCACTGAGTAGAACCAAATACTCGCCGACACGGGTTTGGAAAAAAGAACTACATGCAAAGGGATGAATCTGAAATTTAGTAATACGAGACATATGGTTCATTTACAACACCCGGGCTATGATATGACACCGGATTTTATTTACATATACATTATGGCATTACGAAAAAACCCGTGAAGATCATATGACGCGATAATTGTTCTCGAATTAGTTTGACATGTGTCACACCAAAGTCAAATTGCGTTTGACATGAGCATATCTCAATCGTATAATTTTATGAAATTTTGTGGCAAAGAACTCTTGCGCGATTATTATTGCTCCTAGTGAAAGAACAGTTTTGAAGCTAAATTCACTCCATGCTATTATGAGTGCGCAGAATAGCTTCAATAGCCATCGCAAACTTAACAGTGGTGCTTTTCTGCCTTGTCATTTCTCTGATGATCAGTTTTTTTCGTCTTTTTTTGATACTAAATTGTGGTGCCATATCGTATAAGAACTATTGACATTTATTCAGATTTTTTTAGTTGATTTTTCATGACGAATTACAGTTAGATCACTATTATTGCGAGAACCGAGAATGACTATCTCGTTTTCTTTCATGAAGTTAACTTTTACATTCCAAATTAACAATTTAAACCGTCAAAAAACTGTCAAATGCTTCCTGGAAATCTCGTAGCCGAGGTGACGAAAGAAGTTGTAAATAACTGCAGATGTCCCCAAGAGTTTTAGATTTCTCTTAGAATTCCTTATTACATATATGTAGAGAATGTTATTTGTTCCTAATGCTTATTTTACTACGGAAATAAAAAAGTATGTATGAGAAAGGGATCAAAATCCAACGAAGGCGACTATAGTAAGAAGAAGCAGTAAAACACGAGACAAAGACGGCGTTAACTGAGTATTCCGAGTATCTTCTGATAAGGCACTGATAAAACACACGCTGTTTGCAACAGTTGCAATAAAACTATACAAAACTTCAGAATTTACGATGAGTCTAAATTTCTCTATCTATGAAACTTTAAAACTAGACATCAAGCTGTGATTAGTGAAAAAAACATGGGGCACAATCTTGGAGTAGAGCAACCCATGTTAAATGATACCAAGATCATACCCAATCAATTTTTCTGAATGGAAACGGAGAAACTTGGAAACATAAAAATTTGCCATATTTACACTTCCACTTGCCAAAACTCTATGACCCTCATCTGTGCCGTACGGGAAAGTTTTCTAGTGGGATGTGGGAGAAATGAGAAGAGAGCAGGGGGAGGAAGCGTCAAGAGGTTTTCTTCGGATAAAGGCTCATGGCTTTAGCTACATTCTCCAAAAAGCTGTTTAAACTTTATTTTCAACGTGGGAAAGCGCAAATTTCAAAAAAGGGGCGTGAAGGGAGCCGGTTCTCGGATCTTCCATAGAGTTAACTTGATTTTTGAAACAAGCCGGTTGTACATTTTTATAAATCATGTAAGCCACTTTCAAAGATCTTTCGAGGGGGGGGGGACTCATTTTTGGTCCGTCGCTGACCCTCACTTAAGCTAGTGGGCATTCAATCAAATGTATGCACACTCTTCATAGATTATTCGTTAATAAGAAAACGAGGCAACTAAAAAGTGGCAAACTCCGCCCCTGTAGATCTAAGCCCTCCTTACGCGTTTAAGCATATCCTAAATTTATGTGAAAGTACAATTGCACATTTTCGTATATCTCAAGGCATCTGCGGTGAAATAGCACTTTTAAAGTGCATATGCTCACAAAAAAACAAGCACTAAATCGGTTTGGACCATGGGTTCGCGATTCTAATTTATTCGAGCAACCATCAAAGAACTTGGAACAAAAGATTCAGGGTTTGAAAGAGGAAGATTTTCTGCATCGAACACCGTTTAGAGCATGCCTAACATTATTTTGAACGATTTGAGGATAGGTGTAAAAAAACGGCACGAACTTTCAGACCAACCCAATATTTGGAAACCGACTACTGTTTGGATTCATATACATATGGGTCGTTCCATAATTTCATTGCGTCTTCTTCTCGTCCTTACTCTGAAAAGCAGTTTATTTGCGGCAATATGCGTATATCTTTGAAAAGAGTTAGTTATATTTTTTATAACGGATCCACTGATTTTGATGGAAAGCTATTCCACTTCGATTTTTCAACTTCCGAAGGTAATTTTTGAAAAATAAAAGAAACATTTCGACATCTGCCCATTTTTTTCTTGCAGAAAAGATGTTTTGCATAGATTTTCAACGAGTTTGAAGACAGGCGTTTGCACATCAATTAAGACCCAAAAGAACTGGATTGCTTTAAAGACCGAGTGTTGAACGGTGTGTCCCTTAAATAAGACATTTCCTGGAATAGGCGCGACGTCCTGCGCTGGAAAATGCGGGACGAGAACAAAACAGTCTACCATAACGTACGCAACCCAACTGCACCTTTTAAAGATTCCTACTGTGGAAATGACTCAAAAGACACGCCCAGTGAGTTTTTCTGCATGACAAAATATGGCTCCGTACTGCAAAATCGTCAAAACTGTCTTGCAAGACTTGACTGGAGACGTTTTGTCCCGCTCTCTCGCAAACCGTAAGAACGCTTGTTCACATTCCAGAGACAATCTTAAGCGCTGGTCAGACGACTTTCTCAGGGCCAGATCTTTTGAATTTTGAGAAAACGGTGTTGAAAACTGGGGGCAAGGTGGCAGAGCGTTGTTCGTTTCTGGTAAGCATAGAAAATTATCGATAAAATCAACAAAATTTATTGCTGAAAAACAAGCTTCAAACTTGAATAACATCCCGGTCGTTATCTCTAGGCGAAATTTGCTTTTGAGCGATCAAAGCTGCACGTGTTTGTGCGTTCCTTTGATGTCGAGTTGGAAAATGTTTGAGCATGCCAGCACGCATCTGTTTGATATCAAAACAGTAGCGCAAATCTCTCAAAAAACATGTTCACCAAAGCGCAGCTGACGTTCGACTGTGAGGGATGATCAAGTAGATGTGCAGTCAGTAAAAGTCGTAACTATCAATAAGAGAGCAAAAACGAGATCTGCTCAGTATTAGGCCTGTATGCACGCACACTCGCTGAGGAGGGGAGAGAACGGATTGGATGCGTCATATCTCGCTATCTGAATATCTGTATTATTCTTTCTCGTGAAGTTCTCAGACCATAATATCTGGGTATAATGGATAACAGAATCTGCCATGCAAGCTGAGATTTTCACAGTTTCGTGTGACCTCCGCGGTGATCCCCAGTGGATCACCTCTTGTTTTCAAAGTCATTTATTTCCCAAAAACCCGATGAAAACGTTGTAAAGATTTATAATACTTACGATATACTATGACCAGTTAAACATGTTCAAAGCAGAAATATGCGAAATTTTAGGATATCGATATCCTTGGTGAACCGTGTTTGCGAGCTGAGGTTTATCGAAAAGTCCACAACTTGCACAACCCATTTGTTCTGTCAACATTCCTAGCAGTGTCTTTCTCAAAAAGCAAACTACTTTTTAAGCAAGAGGTGGTCACATCTCCAGAAGACCAAGCAACACAGTGAAAATCTCAGCTTGTATGGCAATGTTTTGTCATCCATTATACTCAGTATCAGGCTGCTGCATAAGTTCTGTCCAATTTAAATTTTTTGAGTTCAAAATGTCATAACTTCTTCAAAAATCAACTTTTTTCCATCTTATTTTCTATGGAGCAGTTCCTTGGCTATCAGACACATATCGAAACTTGCGAAAATCCTTGTTAAAAACATCGTCCACCCAAAGTGGGGGTTCACGAGATTCGATGGCATACAAATGTGCCCTCCCCCCCCCCCCCACACTAGGCTAACCCCTAATTCCCACCCAAAAGGTTGCTTCCCAGAGCTGGTCATTCCGCCCAGCTGAACACTCCAAAGTCGAGAATTTGGGTGGACGGTGCCTTTAAAGGCAGTGGATCGGCAAAACTTAACCAACGCAGGATTTTAACGCAGTAGGTTCCTTATCGCCCAAGTATGAAAACAGTGCAATCCCGGTTGCACAGCATGCCTTCCGTGCCCAAAAAACTGCTCTCAAGCTCACACGCGCCCTGACGAGTTGGCAACTTCCTTCCCACCATTGGAGGCTGCCCGCCGCAATGCTATAACCACTGGGTCCTGCAACGATTCAGGCCTTCATTCATCAGCCTTGCTCCATTCGTCCAACTTCAAAGGGAAGGGCATTCAAAAACGCATGTTTTCGCCGTTTTCAAGCTCTTTAAAGTGGATTTTCTGGATCAGCGTACTAAATAACCCAGGTAAGCAAAAATTTGACTAGGTTGCGATTTGCCGAGCCTCTGCCTTTAAGGAAGAAGCACGAACTCAAAAACTTTGTAGCGTTTTTCTTCAGACCTGTCTTTTTTGAGATGGCAATGCTCCCTTACAAGAATTGTAGGCGTCTTATCTAACAATGGGTAGATAGGGAAGTTTTCGTGGATTAATTTGCAATAAAAGAGCCCATAGGGTCCTCGTTGCCGAGAGAGTTTTTTGACCTAGCAAAAAAGAAGCCATTTTTTAACCTCGCTTCAGCACATGTGCATGCCTATCTAAAAATTACGAAAATTTTACAATTGACGTGAGCGCCGAAAAGGAATTGGTGGGTGGGCCCTGTTAGCTCTTGCTTTACCCTAGCACCTTCAACTTTGAACCCATCTACTTCTATTTGCAGGAAGTTTTTGCTTGTAAAACATTTATACAAAAAATTAATGTCCGACAAGAAATTTCACTAGCAAGGCGTTTTCTTCATGAAATTGAGCTTTTACTTTTACATATACTGGCCTTTTACACCCTTATTCCGCAATCAATGAAAGAACTTGACTTGAAGGGCGCATTGTAGAAATTTCTAGCAGCAGCATATTTTTTAGGGTGAAAATGTTCTATCGGTTGATACCAGGGCCCGGCACTCGTTGGTTTGGAGGTTTTTAGGAAACGAAGTCCCCCATGACTTCGCGAAAATTTACGAAGTCCCTCTTGACGTGAAAATTAGTAGGGAAACCCTTATTCAACCAAAATAGCAACAAAAAAGCGAAAAAGCGCATTCCTACATAAGTGTTCATTATAAAAAAGAAGCAAAAAGAAACATTCTGAGTTGATTAAAGACTCTGTCACTGAGTATGGTACTACTTCGGTGCTCAGAATGTCGAAAACCTCTCAGTCTATCCAAATTTGTAGCCTCAACAATCTGGCAATGCAATTTTCGCCATACAATTTGAAGGACACCGCATGTGATTGGAGCGCGATATCTATCAACGCGTAGTTTTACACTATTTTTGCCTCGAAAAAAGAGGAGAGGCAATGGTTTCGCTATCTTCGCTCTATGATAGATTTTCAAGCGTTTTAATCGTCCAAATCAAAAAGGTCCAAAACTTATGTGAACTCTCCGATATTTATGCTCCGAACCAACCCAGTTGGTTCGGTGTTGGTCTAGAAACCAACAGATTCGGGAACGGGTATTAGAACACACAGGTTTCTGAGACTTTTTACATAATTCAGTTTGGAGTAATATTGTATACACATAGCTCAAATTCGGAGCCATGTGATTGTTTGTGCGCTGTAAACAAGCCATTTGTTTGTTTGAGTCTTGCATTTGAAATTCGTGCGCTTGCGAAAGATTACGTTCAACTCGTGAAACCTGACATGTTCATGTCGTGTTTTTTGGCGCTTCCTCCAGACCTCATAAAAACGATGTCCCCGTTGCTTCTAACTCCAAAAACGAAGCTCAGTTTGACCCCAAACCATCGGTGGCGGGCCCTGGTTGATACCCCAATTACTTACTTCCGTGCTCACCCTGCCGCGATACTGCATGTTAAAACACGATGCGACATTATTTTCCGGACAACCTAAACATTAAAATCACCTTCCATTTCTTCATAGCTGATAGAAATTCTGTTGGATAAGCTTTGATAAGATATTCTACTGAGATGTAGGACTAGCAAACTTGATGCCAGTCACGATTTGGCATTCTCTGAAAAGCCAAAAACAAACTTCTAACGGAAAATTTGCTACAAATGAAGAGTCTGAACACTTGCCTATGTTTGCTCATGCTATCCTAGAATCATTACACATTTTTAGAACAGTAGGCACTTTTACTTTCTGACACCTAATTCGAAAACGATGACGGTTGGACTCGGACCAAGACAAATAGGAATGAATATGTCTCAAATCAAGCCAAAAAGGACTTGAGCACTTTCTGCGAATGTGCACCTTGTGAAGATGGTGAAGATTCCCTGTGAAAGTAGAACTTTGAAAGAAAAACGTTAGACTTACTTGTCATGTATATCAAAAGCATCCATACACAGACAATTATGGCGACCACCCGCGGAATGGCGCCGCCCGAGTTTCATCCATGCCGCGGGTGGTAGAATAAACGCACGCCAAGCTCCCGAAATCTACTCGAAGATGCGAAAATAAGTGCCTAAATGAAACCCGCGGATGTCCCGGCAATCAAACGATGAATATTCAATACAAAGATCGTTCCGCTGGCAACGAGGGGGCATGGGTCCCATCTCCTTGGAGTTATAACCAGGGTAAAGCGGGGGGTGCGGCACGCCGCAGGGGGGGGGGGGGGGGTCGTTAGGGGGGGGGGGGGGGGTGGGTAGGGGGGGGTCGTATCGACCCAAGGTCAAAAGCACTCGTACAAGCTGTGTGACTAAATTGACTTGATGAGAGCGCTGTTGAAATCCTGCAAAATTCAAGTTCAACGACACAAACTTGCAGATACCGTATGCCTACCGTAACCTACCGTACCTCTAATCAAGCATAATTGTCGTAATCCGCGTGTCGAATAACCCCTATGCGCCAAGTTTCAGCGAACTCTGAGGTCTCCGAGCAGTAAACAACCTTGTATAAAGCAGTAATTTAAAACATGATTAACTTCATCTTAGCGGTGAGTAAGCTACCTCTTCTTGCACTCAATACAAAGCACTACTCCTTCTTTGTCCACCTCAGGAATCCCGCTCCAGAAGACCTCCAAACTATTGAATTAGAAGCCAACCAAAATCTCGTTTTTCCCATTTTTCGCTTTTGATCGCTGTGCTTTCACCAAATATTACTCAGAGCTAAGAAGACGAATCAGGCTCAAAACATCCCTATGGAATCTACGAGGTTTAGGCTATTAATTCATGTAAATATTGTCCGCTAAAAATGTTTTTTTGATATAGTTAATGGCCTGCGGCACCCCCCCCCTCAAAACCTGCGGCTGCCGCAGGTTTTGAGGGGGGGTGCCGCAGGCCATTAACTATATCAAAAAAACATTTTTAGCGGACAGTATTTATATGGATCGATAGCCTAGATCACCTAGTTTTCACAGGAGTGATTTGAGCCTGATTCGTCTTCTTAGCTCTGAGTAATATTTGGTGAAAGCACAGCGATCAAATGCGAAAAATGGGAAAAACGAGATTTTGGTTGGCTTCTAATTCCACAGTTTGGAGGTCTTCTGAAGCGGGATTCCTGAGGTGGACAAAGAAGGAGTAGTGCTTTGTCTTGAGTGCGAAAACGGGTAGCTAATTCACCTTTGAAACAAAGTTAACCATGTTGGGAATTTGACCATTTCACTTAGGTAGCCTAGTATCTTGAATCTTCAGAATTCGCTCAAACTTTGTCTACAGGGGTTAATTGACATGCTCATTATGGATATGCTGCCCATTATGTTTGACAGGGCCTCCAAGTAATGCTATCTTAAGGGTATAGTCCAGGGGGGGGTCTTATTAAGACAGCAATCAGGGGGGGGGGGGTCGTAACCAGCGATCGTGTGCCACACCCCTTGCTTGACCCTGGTTATAACTTTTGGAGTTATGAGTATCAATGCCTATCAATGCCTACATCTTTATAAATATTTAGCTATTAGCTTATCAACATATTCAACGCAAGCCGTTTCGTCTTTCTTATTATATTAGTCTGACTAGGATTAGGCTTGGACTGATATGATGATGTCTGCATTCGTTTATCGCCTATTCCGCTGTATTAAACTTCTCGATGTGTGTTTTGTGTTTTTTTTATTTTGTATTGGAACGCCTTGAGCGTACAAATGAAAATGAAAATGAAATGAAAATGAATGCGCGATATGCGTCCGCGGGTGGTCCCATATGCACCAGCAAACGCGAAAATATTTTTATAGAAATCTATAAACTCGTGTTCTTATTCTTCTAACCCCCGCATAGAGGTCACGATCTACATCAAAATTTGGGCGAGGGCCCTATTGCAGACCGACTTCGTTGCTAGCCATAAGCTGACTTATATAAACAAAGACTAAAGCGTCTAGGGTACCTCAACCACCGCGACGTATCTCACGCGAGCAACGTTTTGCTTTTAGCGTGTAAGAATTGTGGCGTCCAGCAGGGCCAGGGCTCCGACGGTAGGGGCCCGGATGCTCGCAATAATTGTCTGAATAGGATAAAATTTATAGGCGATTCACAGCACGCAAAGAATGCGAGCGTAACAGCGTCTCTCTGTTTCTTTTCTCTTACCATCTGCTGTTCCTTCCGTACACGAACTGTTCTGGCCGGACGAAACGGCGCTCAGTGTTTGCGTGTCACGAATCGTGTATAACTACTCCTTGCACCATGACGATTGAGTCGAACTATGCATATTAGCGAAGTCAGCTATGTTCTGCAATAGTCGTCACGCGAAATGGCAACCTGCCAAATCTTTTCTCTCTTGTACAACTTCCGCAGGCCGATAAATTGCTCCTTACTTTGATTGCTCAGAATGCGCTTAGAATGAGTTGAACAGCTGGAGTATTGCCAAATCCCAACGAGGCTGAGATCGCGCGAGGAATCCTTGGGATTTTGAAAAAAGAGCTAATATTTTCCTTATGAGCTAATTGACAACTTTGAATAAGAATAGTCAAACGCGCATTTGATATGCGATTCGCAAAAATAGATTGTTTTGTATGTGCTAGATTCACCGCTACCCGAGTTGTCCAGAAAAGAGTAGAGTCCTCTCTGCATCCCTTTCCACACATATTATAGTCAACAGCAGGGCCCGGCACAGATCGTCTGGAAGCAGGCTGGACTTCGTTTTTGGAGCAAAAGCAAAGGGGATTTCGTTTTTGACGACTCGGGGCCGAGAGCTTTTCGAACAGGTTATCACATGATCGACATGCTCTATCCTGCATGGCGAAAAGTGCACGCGATTTGAAAGCAAGGCTAAAATAAACAAATTACTTGTTTGCAGCGCACACAGAATCATATGACACCAAGATAGAACTACATACTTAGAAAATTATTTGCGGAAGGATTATGTAAAAAGATTTGGAAGCTTATGTGAAGTAATACCTTTTCCAAATTAGATCGTCTCCGAACGGCCACCAGACGCTCTGAGATCGTTTGGAGCATATATTTTCGTCACTTCACATGAGTTTTGGATCTTTTTGGCGTGGACGGGTGCCCCTGCCAAAATCTATCCCTGCGCATAAAAACATTTTCATATCACCCCTGTCCGTCGTTTTTTATACTCTTTTTTCGAAAGTCGCCTTATTAGATATCGCGCCCCGCGTCAACCTTTCTGCATCCCCTTCTTTTGAATTTTCATTTTCTCTAGTTTTTTCTTCAATATTTTGATCATTTCTTCCCTTTTCTTTCTTTTTTTCTTCTTTCTTCAGCTCTTGGTCTATATCGTTCTGTGACCATGTAGGACTTTATGAAGCAAAATTTTATGGATTTTGTGGTTTTCTTTGTGAGTTTGACCTGAAATGGCGAGATTCGCAGCTCGCAGCAGGTAAATGGTTTTGTCAAGAACTAAGTGCAAGGATCCACCAAAGATCGGAGGGGGGGGTAGATCAAGGGTCAAAGGGGACTTCGTGAAATTTTCAAAAGTCAGGGGGGGACTTCGTGATAGCGCGGTTTTGCCTTTTGTCTGCAAAATTATCACTCTCGTTTCGCAGTGGGAGGAGGTCATATGGTCACTTTAAACGAATAATCGCGAAATTTTTAATGTATGGCTCATTTCAATGTCAATAGCTATAACTTATGGCTTATCTTAATGTCAGTAGCTATAACTATCACCTTCTTATCATTGTCGCTGGTATTCGTCAACCGCCTTTCGCCGATTGCATGTCACTTTGTTTTTTCGGCAGTTGTTACAGGGGACCCCGCAATACACAAAACGCCTCACCAATGGCGAGGTACTCTCTTTTTCAACCCGGAGAAGGCATACATTCCAAGCGGAGCAGCGCGTCCGCACCGCCACTGGCTCAGCGAGTTAGATAGAATGAAGAGACGCAGACTGCAGAACGGCGCGAATCGTTGCGAAGCGGACTCCCGCCATTCCAATTTCCATCTGAACTGAGTGAAAGTTACTATAGAACAAGACGTTGTCAAGTTTCAGCACATACTGTACATATTCACTTGACCATCTTTTGCTACCACTTATTACTCTTTTCCTTTTTTTCATTGAACGATGTCTTAACATCTCAGAACAAACACAACACATAGAACAGTGTTTACAGCAATAACACAGGCTAATACATTGATTATGGAATCATAAAATTTGGAATTAACACTGATTGCACCCAACAATCAGTATGCTAACAGAACCTACGAACTACACCTTTAACGTTCAATTACTACCGCAACATTATTGTGAATGCGGAACGACAACCTATGGATGACTGCACAACTGACATTGCTGGGAAGGTGTCGAAAACGCGTAGCTAGTTACCATCGAGTAGGCCGATGATACTAGATACCGTAGTTCCTATGCACCGAGATCAGCACACCTGACAGGAAGCCAACTAGTGGTTTCCCGTCACTTCGGGCTCAAATCATATTGATTGTACATATCGATCGATCACGAGTTTGGTTGGTTTTAAGTTTTGTTTTGCAGGTCATCGTCACTCTGGGCTTCTCATTTTTACTCTCTACCTTGAGAGCCCCCCCCCCAACAACTACCCTTTATTTTGGTCAGTCTTAATCAACTTTATCACTCGACTAAACAAAAAAATTTTTATTATGCTTTTACGATTATGCTTTCTAGTGTTCTATATTCTAAATACTGTGTCCAATCGGAGATCTATTTGTGCAATAGCAGGAGCAAAAAGAAGTCGCAAGCAAGCGTCAGAAACGGATTCGGTCACTCACTTGGATTCCTTTTGTATATGAAACAACAAATCGGCAAGATTGTATTTTGTAGCTATCATTGCGGTTCGTCTTGCCTTATCGTCACATTGTGAATCTGTGCTAACGACGTCTACCATTGCAGCGGTAATCCAGCTTCGTGCACTTCTCAACATCGATATAGCGGAGAAGCTTTGTGTTATTTGGCAGGTTTTCATAGCAGTAAAATCAACGATACAGGACGATAAACCTGCATGGGAATCTCCGTCAAACCGACGACTTCGCTTCCGCTCAGCGCAAGTGGATAACACATATGTCGGGATATCATGATGGTCGCATGCGCTACAAATTCTACCATAATCAATTAGATCAAAATCTCTTTGGACAGCAAAGAGGTGGAACATCGTGCTGAGGAGAACCACAACTGCAAAAATGGCAAAGATCAAGTTTTGAGTGTGCCCTTGCAGATCAACGCTTTCCCATTGAAAACGTGAGGGTCGAAAGACCTACTCATGCAATATTTCTCCGTCACACTACCTCATTTTGAATGAGCTTCTCAAATAGCTTCTTCATGTTGATAGACTTGTCAAACCGCCTAAACAAGTTTATCAACTCTACTCTGAAAATTGATGCTGCTGCTCAAGCAGCCTGTTTGAATTTAAAATGGCGAACCTCAGAAATGGGAACAGGCACAACGCTTGGCAACTTCACGTATATTTCTCTGTCAGAAAATGTAGATGAGCTTGTGTACCGGTTTCATCGACATAAAAGCCCTGATATCCTCAAAAGATCGATAATTCGAGGTTGGGGTTAAGGGCAGCGGCTCGGAAGATTGACCTACCTCAGATTTTGACACAAATGGATAAGAAGCCTCTCAAGTGAATCAAAACAGCAACTCCGCGCCGAAAATGTGAACTCTGCAAAGCAAGGGGGCGGCCCAAGCGCCGCTCCCCTTCCTCCCTTCGCTCCCTTAACACTTGTTCGGACGAGTATTCTCCGCTAGACGGCGCGGGACCCCCCAACCGCTTTCCCGCATTGTGCATGCTACACAAAGCCAAATTTACAGGCAGCAGGGTCTTCGTGCCAGGGCCTCCCGACTTTCCTTTGAAAATTCTCGTCCGAGCTGCCTTTTGGAAATTGAGAAAAACACCCCGGAAAAGGCCTTTTCACCCCTTTTAAAGCTCAGATTCGGCATCTACGGGTCGAGAAGGCCAAAAACATGCAAACAGATGGAAATGCAAAATCTGCTTGAACGCTGCCTTCAAGAACATTCATCTGACGGAGTTGGCCTCAAAATTTTAAGTATTTGCAGAGGGCTTACATACATGGTACGTGTGTCTGTGCTGCCGGAGCGGAGGTTTAGCAGTCCATCTTCGAGCGCTTATATGCACGTCGTTAACACCCTTCTTTTTTTCAGCTTCTCCAGAAAGTCCGCCGTTTAAGTACTTTCTATAATGCATGCCTACCTTGCAATCAATTTTATTTAAGGTTGCGGAAAGTATACGTTATGTTATGCGTTCGTAAATTTACGAATGACACTGATAGAGTCGGATTTCATTGGGTTCTTAGACGACATGAAATTGACGGTACATTGACTCGCACCCGCCAAGGTATGTTATTTCTCATGTGAGATCACGATTGCTGAGAAGATTCAACTGCCAGAGAAGCATCATACAATGGGCCAAGAGCCATTTAGTAGTCTTTGCTGCCGAACTATATCTACCACTCACAGTATAATTTTTTTTCCATATTTAGATTTTCTTTTTCAATCATACGACTTAACACCACCCAGAATGGAAAATGGGTACTTTGGTTATTGGAGAAGTGTACGAAATTGCAAACATGCCAACATTTCCACTGTCGAGCCAGCAGACGGTCGTCATCTGCTGCCATTGCTCTGCCACAACTGAGCCAGCCTTTTCTACGGCGGTGATCTTATTCACGAATAAAGTTGAAGTTAATGTCTCAAGGAGACATCTGCCTGCAGCGGCGTCTTGCGGCATCATGCCACAGAGCAAAGAAAGTTCTACAAGGTAGCACCAAAAGTTTGCTCGAAGCTCGTTCTACATAAAATCAGAAGACGACATCTAAGAGAATCTAAATGCTGAACAAGTCGGGAAAAAAATTTTAACTCCTTTCAAAAAAATTACAAACTTCCTACTTACATAGGCAATGAACTCTCTTCCACAACGAGTTATTGTCTGTGATTTGCTAAAGCTGCGCTGGGCTGCCCTCTCGCAGGTGAATCTACAGTATGAACATTTCAAAGTAGAACTATGATTTTTTTTTGGGCTTTCACAGGCAATAGTTTTTAAGACGTATCAAATTTAGCGCAAAAAGTCACGAAAAAGACGACTTTTCTGTATTTCTGGCCTATTTTGGTGTAAGTTTGTTTTAAAGTTTTAGCCAAAGAAAAAGTAAGTAATACAGGTAAATATCAGATGCAGAGAGTAGAAGCAGATATGATTTTTTTTCTCGACATTTTCGGCATATAGGCTATCATAGATTTCGGCTTCGAACTTTATGTAGAACAAACTTTGGGCATATACTTGGTGCTATCTTATAGGGCTTACTTTGTTTTGTCATGAGCACTGCAGAACTTATTTGAAACCAGAAGAATATAAGTTGTTGTGGTAGAAGGTAAAAAAGGTAAAAAAGATTATGGGACATCCTGATTATTGAAAAAAGTGAGAAAATCGCCGCTCAGTAAGAGTTTTCTTCCACTTATCTTACGTTACTTATCCAAGTACGTATAATTGGAGCAGTCATATATGTAAAATATGCAAAGTTTGCGTCACATTTCCTTGTTGTCCAACTGTTAAGTCAAAGCCACAGCTACAATCTTAGGATGAAAGTTTAGTGGAGGTTAGGCAGAATTGAATATACTAAAGTAAGTCTTCGTTCTGTTCGATTGAAAGATACAGAACTAGAGTTTCGTGATTGAAAACTCAAGAACATTTTGAGCCTATCATATTCCAGCTTGTGTATGACATAATCAACTGCACTCTAGAAATTTCATACATTCATCGACATGAGCATTTGACAAATAAAATTTGAGGCAGGAATGAAGCTAGCATCTATGAAACAATGCACACTGCGGATAAGGCAATAGATTAAGGCACACACAAATAAAGCCAGTAGAACGTTTGCTTGGAAGAGTAGGTGGTGCATAGAAATTTCCACTAAAAAGCGAGACTTAGGCCCGTATGCGCGTACATCCCCGCTGGGGAGGGGATCTAAGAGGGGATGCGTCATATCTCGCTACTTTACGATTCTTTCTTCTCTTCCTCTATCTTGCTTTTGAAGTTTCTCATACTCTTATACCTGCGCATAATGAATGTCAGGTTATTGCCATACAAGATTGGTTTTTGCCATTTTGTGTGATTCTCTGGGGATCCCATGGGAATCCCTAAAGGAGCACCTTTCATTTTCAAAGTGATTTATCCTGAGAAGTCAATGAAAAAGCTGTAAAATTGTACTGAGGATATACTACGGCACTGCTAAGCATATTTTCGACAGAAGAGATGACTGGCTCGCGAGCTAGAGATTACCGAAGAATTTGATATTCTGAGATTTTACTTAGTTCTACTATAATCATCATCATTTCTATTATAATCATCTGATCCCCTGGGGATCCCCAGGGGTTCACCTCATATTTTCAAAGTCATTTATCTTCGTGAAAACTCAATGAAAATGCTGCAAAATTGTACTGAGGATATACTGCGGGACTGCTAAACATCTTTATAGTAGAAATAAGTAAAATGTCAGGATATCGAAATTTTCGATGAACCTCGCGAGCTAGGGAATATCGAAAAATTCACAATCTTCAGATTCCATTTTTCCTGTCGAAAACATGCTTAGCAGTGCCTATCCTCGGTACAATCTTGCATGTTTCATTGACTTCTCAGGGAGGATAAATCACTTTGTAAATGAGATGATCCCCTGGAGATTCCCAGGGAATTCCCAGGGGATCACACAAAATGGCAAAAAAACCGATCTTGTATGGCAGTAACCTGGCATTCATTACGCGCAGGAATAAGAGTATGAGAACCTTCATAATCAAGACAGAGAAGAAAGAAGAAATATACCTAGAATAGCGAGATATCTTAGAACACCTCCCCTCCCCAGCGGGGATGTACTGCATAAGTCCTGAGAACAAAATCATAGAAAGGACGCGATTTTTCAAATGCACTATGGTCCCGCTTTTTTATGAGTGTTTTTGCTGAAAGCCTTTGATTTTCTATCTAATAAGTCACAACCAAGCTTTTGAAAGATGTGCAGCAATCTCTTCCATCCTCTCTCAGAAGCGATTTCAGTGATAAAAAGGTGTGGGTGCAGCAGAAAACGTCAGAAAAACATGAGCAATAAGAGACCCGTGACGATTTCAAGTCCAAGTGAAGCAAGGGTAGCGGCAGGCTGAAGTTCCCTGAGAATTAGAGGCGTTGAGAATTTGCTTAGAGAGTGACATCGTTTTTTGAGCTGAATTCGCTGCTTATTTCTTCGATAAGGTCTTGTAACTGAAAAAGCAAAAATAGCGCAAGATTTTTTTTCCAGAGCTTCTTACTATTTCTTTGGCATTGGAGCTGGTTTCAGCTATAGTCGACAATCGTTTCATTGGACCTCCTCCGCTGCTGCTACTGCTGGAGGGATCGCCAAGACCCTGAAAGAATATTTTGAGATGCTCTGAATGAAGACTTTGAGAAACACAACCACAGTAACGCTATTTTCCATTGATGTGTCTGCCTCAAAAACTCGCGAGGAGGAAATTATGTTGCAATTTGACCTCTAGTAATATCTTGTTTTTATGTCTAAATGACATAATAATATCACCAAAAATGCTCCATGTTTTTACCGTGGCTCGGCATACAGGCGAGGTGGACATTGTTTTGGGAGTACAAATGTTGTTACACGTTGTCCTTTGCACAGTTTAAAAAAATTTGTTCTACCAAGTATAGCGAATAAGAAGGTGTAATATAAAAATCAAATGAATGATGTAGATTAAGGGCTTAGGCAGTGTGAATCTGCTACGACTAATAAAGAAAGCTTTTTGCGAATTCCACTCCATTAAATTCAGCCCCAAAAACTTTAAATAGTGGAGCAATTCAGCTCCCAGCGCGCAGCAGTGTGCTGAAGACAACATGCAGCCACTGCAACAGTGCTATTATTATTTCTGTCGAATGTGTTTTCAGCGTTGTTTAGTATTCAGTTGTAATTTTACCTATTTTTGTTTTTTCCCTATACCACAAGAGCATGTCGTAACTTTTTCCTTTGCAAAATCATTGCGCATTTCTTCTTCAAAATCCTGGTGCCACGTCTCCTATCCCTGATTATAAGGCAAAAATTCGCCGCCAGATGTTATGATAGTACAAAAACTCCTACCTGCTCCAGCCTATCTCCCTGATTTTCTTCCTCCTCGTCTTCAATTCCATCCGTCACCCATGCCATTCCTCTCCATACCTAGAATAGTGGAGATTTGTGCACTCATGCAATGAAATAAAGTGTTTACCATTAGTTTCAATGATTGCAAAACGATCTTTGTTTTGGAAAGTCTACATATGCTTTCGTTTTTTGTAGAATACAAGGGGTTAGAGTTGGAGGCGGCGTAAGTACGTTGCGTTCGCATACGGGCTAACATATGGAGCGTATGCTGCGTACGTCGCCTACACCGCCTGCGCCGCGCACTCTATCTCGAACCTCAAAACTTTCCTTCAGACAACAAAAGTTCTAGCAAGTATTAGCGTTTTGTTCTGTAAAGACAATCTATCCACAATGCACTGGCTAATATCGGTAACCAAATAGTGTCTGCCACTTGTGATGCTGAAGCGTGGCACTTTTACTCAATAGTCCTTGGACCATAAGGTGCATTTCTAGTTCGATTAAACTTTTACCCCAAATTTTTCATCTTCATTTATAAAATAGCTCTTGTGAATTATACGTATGATAAATGTTTCTTATGCTTCTCCAGCAAAAATCAAACTTCCTACACTGTAAATGAAGACAGATGTATCAAATTGAAGGTATGGCGGCTGGAGAGTATCAAATGAATGATATCAGGAAAAAAGAACAGAACTGCTGCTATTTTGAGGAAAGAAGTGCTAAGATTAAAATAAAAGGAAAAAGCGGAAAAATATCTGGCGCTTAGACGTCCAACGACTTTTATACACATAGTTTTGTAACAAGGAAAAAACTCTTTGAGCACGCGAGCTATATTACACTAAGCACATGGAGACATGGGAAATTATTAGCGATATAATGAAAACAGACAAGATTAGCTTGTACCTGATGCATGATATGCACAGCTGGAGCGAGCATTGCGACTGTAGCTCGTGATTCGGCCCTGTAAAGAATATCTTTCATCGCAGTAATTTGATGTTTCAAAGGAACTTGACAAAATTTTCAGTTCCCCTCGCTTATATGGAACCTTAAAAAATTGCTACATCACTGCTACCGCGGCAGGTGGGTGCCAAACAGTTTTTGGGACTTCGTCCAAAAAGATTCAAAAGTTTCAAAGAGAGAATCCAAATTACATGGTTTAACCTGTTCCTATTGAGTTAGGGGTCAAATTTTAGAAGTCGATTACATTTTCACATGAGAAATATCTAACCAAAAGATTGAAGAGTCCCTCATTCGTATAATAAACTTTAAAATAAACATGAATACAGTTGTAAATTCGTTTTAAGTTAGGGGTCAAGAGGTGGGCTAATTGCATTGATTGATTGCTAAGGTTGCAAAATCCTCGTTTTCTTCAATGTTGTTTTTAAGAGTCTGTTATTTTTTCTACTATGACGCAGCGAATAACTTCTGTGTTAGCGACTGATCAGTCGATCAGTTGTCATAGTGTAATCTGCGATCCAATGGTCGAATATAATTGTCATTAAGCCGGAATCGAGCGCTATAAAATATGTTCACTTTTTAGCCATTTTCATGTTCACTCAGTTTGCCACATAACCTATCATTATGGTAGACAACCTAATTATACGAACAGTATGAAACCGTCACGTTCCATCTTTACTCGTGAGAGCAAGTTTCCCTAAGGTGTGCACCCTGCACTAATGATTGCTGAATTACATTAGTATAGCCAAATTACCTCAATGGCAATCGTTGTGATCCATCTTCAGCCTGCTGAGCAGCTAATGTCTGAGCATGCTGTTGCATCCGAGCTCTTAGTCCACTCATCTTTGGACTTGAGGGGCCATCGTTTTGCACTGGAGGATACATTTCCTGAATAAATGTCCATTTACTCCTCGTCGACGTCTACTTCCCAGAACTCGCTCACACATTGAGCGCACTAATGTTGATCAGGCGTATATGTGGGATTGAAAACATTTATTCCCAGTCCGCGCCCGCGTTCTCAACTAGAAGCATAGACTTGGGGCCGCAGTGATTTTGAATGCAGTAGTTCTGGGAGTCAATGGATGCCTAACTAGCTCTTGCTCTAATTGCTCGTCATTAGGAGTCCGATGCCACACATTGAGCGTCGTCGACAAACACAACTTATCGGCCGTAGCTAATTGTAACAAAAAGCCTTGGAACTTGTTTGAAAGACCATGTAAAGTGAGAATCAATCAAGCCATCAAAACTTGAAAAAACTTACGTGCAAGTGAAGGCATAAGTTTGTATACCACTCCGGATTCGGACACGCTTGTGGATTTGCTATACAAAGTGCACACGCTAGCATCGTACCTGTAAATTCTTATGGATAATTCTTTGCTTTCCAAAGAAGATCATTGTATTCAAAGTAGAAAATTTGCTAAACGCTCGCAGTCGACACATAATCTGGACTGCAGCGTGTACCTCTGCCACCTTGCGGTCAGTTTTTCAATGGTGTCTTCCCAAAGATCAGCGCGGCAGGTTCGAAAAGTTCTTTAGCCTGCATCTACTGCATCTGTTTAAGAGATCGCTTCAGAATCGATACAAATCGAGTACCGTTTGCAAAAGGTGACATATAAGCTGGTGGGGTGAATAGTACATCAAATATGCAATGTACCTCCCGGTCAAGTCTTGCTGGACAGTCTGACAACAGTTTTTTTATGTTGGAAAACTCAATCTTCTTTACTAGATTTTTTCTGCAATAAAGGTTTGCTCAAACGTTTGGGATGCTTGCGGCATGTCCAACCGTTTTCTTCTTATCCAGCAATTTTCAGAGCAGCACGTACAGTGCCCGTCTCACCAAAAGTCTTGTCTTCGTAAGATGGGCAGGAGTCTCATATTGACTTGCAACCATTTTCTATAGTCGGCAGTAACTCTATGCAGGAACGCTTCTTCTCGTGATTAGCATGTGCTAAAAATGCATCTTTTAGCCTTTTCAAAATTCATTGCTGGAAAGTTGAAAATCGCAGAAGATCAGCTTTCCAGCGAAAGAAAGTTTATTTTAAAAAGCATGATTAGCCAATGGTATATGAATCTTGCCACAGTTTAGCTCTCCTTACAGAAGTGATGACAAGATGAAAACGACTCAAGTTGTAAGAATTTCTGCCGTATCCAATTAACTATTCATTATTTTACGTAATAAAAGCGCATTAAAAATATAGACGAAAAAGGAACAGAAAACACTTGAGCTTGGGTTACAATCTGATGAATTAGGTCGCTCCCCATCTCCAAAAAGTGAGTGGTCTCCACCGGGATCCTTTCCCCTTATCGGAACGCATGCTAGTGTAATAAATTCATTTGGTATTTAGGGTCGCTCCCCATCCTGGTAATTTATTAAGGGACTGGCCGATCAACTTAACCCTAATCGGAAGAATCAGTAAGGGACCCTGGGCGCGTAAGTAGGGGTTACCGCAAGGTAATACTTTCTGGAACCCTAAAAGGACTGTATACTGTAAGATGGTTTGTTAACATTGAAAAACAGTCGAAAACTTCACATTCTTCCAAAATTAGGTCACACCTTTTAGAAATTGACTCGATATGCATGGCTTGATCTCTGCACTAAGAATGTAGAGCTGGCAGATTCAATCGCTTATCTGTCTACGAAGAGTAAATGATAAAAGGGACATGGGCTACCAAGAGCGAGGACAGCCACCAGCAAATCCACCACACATTATTATTTAATGTTTACTTTGATTGGCAGTGTTCATTAACTTAAAAAGATAGCACCGGAAGATGCACAGTCGCAGCTTTGCGCATTGTATGCGTTGAGGACGCGTTCAAAGAATTTTCCCAATCCGCTCAATCACAGCGTGATTTTCAAATAGTGTATAGATCCATGAATGAATAGATGTACTCATAAAAACACTCAATCTTACTTTGCTTTCTTCAAACAGCCTTCAAAAGCCCTGGCATTCCACTGCGCTTTCAATCCCTATTGCTTCCCCGGCTCTGCTGCATATTTCATTTGAGTGCAATGTTTCGTGTCGATTTGGATTGGCGCGTGTGTTGTTTGTAACACACGAGGCAATAAAAACGCGTCTATCCCCGGCGCTAATTTCAGTTGCGAGCTTCGCAATTCGCAACGTTGCTATTGATGCGCGATGAGTAAGTTCACATGAGAGATGAGAAAATCGCTCAGCATAGGAGTTAAAGGCAGTGTCCGCAGATTCGCTCTCTGGGCGATATAGGTGTGCTGGGGTTCCTGGTCACCCCACTGACCTCCACTCGAGTACTTTTCCGTTATCCGGACCTTTTTTTTTCCAAAGAAAGATATTGCTTCTATCTTTGTACCAAATCCAGGGCCCGGCACAGATCGTCTGGAAGCAGGCTGGACTTCGTTTTTGAAGCAAACAGCAAAGGGGAGATATCGTTTTTGACGAGTCGGTACCGAGCACCAAGGATAAGCGCCATTTAGTCGAACACAAGCTTTTCGGAAAGGTCATTACACGATTGACGTGCTCTATCGTGTATGGCGAAAAGTGCGCGCGATTTGAAAGCAAGGCTTAAATAAACAAATTGCTTGTTTACACCGCACACAGAAGCATATGACACCAAAATCAAACTGTATGTACAGAAAATTATTTGCGAAAGTATTATGTAAAAGGAACTTATGTGAAGTAATACCTTTTCCAAAATTAGATCGTCTCCAGACGGCCACCAGACAATTTGGATCGTCTGGAGCAAATATTTTCGTCACTTCACATAAGTTTCGGATCATTTTAGCATAAACCGATTCCCCGGTCAAAACTACCCCTGAGCATGAAGACATTTGCATATCATTGCCTTTCCTTTGTTTTTTGCCTTCATTTCTTCTCGCTTTGTCAAATATCGCGCTCTAATGCCAAAGTCTTGTGCATGCGTAGTATTCAGCTCCAATTTAGATTTTCACTCTTACCTTACGTCTTTTCTTTCAGACTAGTAAATCTTTCTTGTTTTCATCTTCTTCTAAGCAGGTAGGTCAAAGGGGACTTCGTAAAACTTCTGAAAGTCAAGGGAGACTTCGTTTTCAGAAACCCTAGAAACCGACTCGTGCCGGGCCCTGACCATATCCCAGCTCCACAGGAAGGAGTGTTTACTAGGTTTAACAAGAGTTGGTGTCACCCCACACCTAGCGACGTAAATTCAATCTCTTTTTTGATAAGTTTGACCTCATTTCGATTAAACATTTCAAAAGTGAATGTCATAATAATAACATCATCAATGAACAGATTAGACTTGCTCAGTATAGAGAAGTGGGCTAGGATTCCGTCATTTGAGGCGAATTTAGCAGCCAAGTACTTCAGGCTATCATTTGTAAATTTTTCGGCAAAATTCGCATGGCGAAAAGAGTATGAAGAGAAATACATTTTTGAATTACTGCTAGAGCAAGCAAGATGTTCTAAAATAAGTTCATGATTGTTTTGTGCTTATGTAAAACAGTTAAACAACTTTAAAATGATTACAAATTCTCTTTTTATCTCACCGGAACTGATATCGAGAAAAAAACATGTCAGAATGGACCAAGACGTGTCAATTTTTTCATGACACGTGGCAAGGAGGCAGTCATCGTAGAATCTATGAAAAATTATTCTTAGACTAAAAAACGTATAATAGGAGAGCCTTTTGAATGGGTCCGGATAACGGAAAAGTAACCTAAAAGTTCCCACCGTAACCCTACATTAATGAAGGGCGATGGGTAATTCGCTCCATACTGTAACTCTAAGTTGAAGCCTCCTCTACCGAATGGTAATTGAAGCTAAGGGAAAGACTCAGCAGGGAGAGAGTTATTAACGATCAAAAAGTGTGTACTTACTTTTGCGACAACCTGTGTACCTTTTTTCTCAAGCCATCACATTTTTTTGAGTTTTCCAATATACACTGTATCTTGATTATGTACATAAAGGCATATGATATTGAAATAGGATCGAGATTATTTGTAATGTTATATGCCTTAAATGAAAGCACGACTTGGAAAGAATTTTAGAACTTTTTGTAATACTTTTGAAAAATCTTAAAAATACTGGTGTATGTACATTTGTGCGTGAAAGTACTCAGTGAAAAACAGATTACAAAAAACACCGGTAAAACTTTTTTTGGACGTCGCTGCTCAAAGTGTGGACTGCGTCCCTGCTGATTCTCAAATCAGGTGACCCGCAAGTTTTATAGAAACTAAAAATTCGTTTTAGGAATGTGAGGAAAGTTTTGAATATGCAGTGAAATTTTATTCTAAATGATAGATATTCAACATTACTGTACAGGGTGTCCCAAAAATGTGCCTACTGTTTGTTTGTTAATAACTCTCTTGTCATGAAGTTTTTCGAGAAGCATAGGGTTTTGTAGAGCTGGTTTCATGTTATAAAGAAACGATAAGAACGATACTTGGTGATCTTGGTTTGGCCTTGGAAATCAAACTTGAACTATTAAAAGGCAGTGGCATTCCCCAATGCCACTCACCTGACCTCCCTCAACTAAATAGAATTTCCTCTTCTTAATCACCTGAGGTAGTCTTTATTTACTGTTTGTTTGCTTCGGCGGTGGCAGGCTAGAAGACTATCTTACCCTAGCAATGTTCTCGTTAATCACATTGATTTTGGCACAAGTTTACGTGTATGAGATAAAGATAAAAGATAGAGATAAATGCATCATGAAGCGCTGATTCCCAGATCTGCTCGGTATCTGCTCTACGCTCTTCCAAAAAAATTTATGAACATTTCTTGCCACCAGAATTTGTACTGTTTTGATGACAGAAACCACCAATATCGTTAGAATGGTCTCTGCATAAGAAAATTGCAATAAAATAAAGTTACCTTAAGCTAGAGAAAACTGTCTCCGGTATATTCGAGTCTACAAAGTTTGGATACTGACGATTCTTACTATCCAGATTTTATAAAATTAATGTGGTAAAGATTCTTTGATTTCGTTCAGTGGGTCGCACTGCAGGTAGCGGATATAGATTTAGAATCAGAGTTTTAAGGCGCACCTCCTGGTATACATCTTACTGTAAGACCACGGTCACCAAGTATCTTACCCTTGTTAAATTCACAGTATAGAGCAAGTCACCGACCGCTCTTTATTACTATAGGATTACGGTAGGAACTTTCGGCATATGAAAATATGAACCTAAAAACTCAAGTGAAAGGGTTTTTATGGAAGCTGAATTTGATGCACAACTTTGTACAAGATTTTGATCTTTTCTGAACGGAACATTTTTTAGAAGCATTAAAACGGCAAAAGACTGGTTCACCAAACCGAAACCAGTTAAATCAAACTTTGGTGGTCTTTTTGAACTTTTCGAAGACAAATTCATCTGAAAAAAATGTGATGTCAGTTCTTTTTTATAAGGAGTAATATACCAGCGCTGTACTAACAGAAACATTGCATTAGACACCAAGGTTAATTTTCTTATTGAAATCACCGAAGACTGCAAACTTAAAAAAGTACAGTATTTCGAAATCCATGAGGCACAGCTTATGAATCAACTTAAAATTTTGCTGCATTTAGTATAAGTCAAAGTTTTCCTTCCCTCTCAAACGTTTCAGATTCCCCCAAATTAGGTAATGTTGTCTTAATGAGAGAGAAGCCCCTGTGCAGCATGATTCTGCGCGCATCTGATACCCTCGCTGTATTTTTTTTTGTTCCCCGACGAACATGTGATCAAATTAGTTTCATGAGTTCGTATTTATGCGTGCAGCGGACGCTTCTCTCTTCTCGCAATGAAATTAGCACTAAGGAGAGGCGACGGCTATGCAGAACTTGCAACATGAACGTTTTGCTGGTTCGATCTCCCTTCGCCTTGAAAATGGGTAGCAAAATTTCTAAAGTAGCCTTATAGATTTCGAAACTGTGCAAAAGACTTGTTTTTACTCGAAAATGAAATAATTTTTGTTTTTGAATTTAAATTACCTTTGTAAAAAGAGTTGATTTTTCTGATGAAGAGGAGGCGTCATGCCCCTTTTATGTAAAAATTTCAATCTTTTGAACCGCAAAATAATTCTGAAAGCATCCCAGCAAAATCTTCTAGACAGGTGACTGAAACCAAGGCCTTTATTCGAAAGAAATTCCCGTCGCCACCCACCTACCCCAAAAAAACTTCTCAGAATCATTGCGGTTAAAATCTAGATCCGGAATTTCTTATGTAAATACCTACTTCGCCTTAAGCCTAAGCCATACTTCCTGCGATTTCGTCCAATCCACGCGACTTGGCTATTTTCCAAATTCCTACAGATTGACCGTACACGGGTCGTAAACGCGTAGGTGTCTAGCTTTTGTAAAGTTGTCACGAATGAAGTCTAGCCCGAGCAAAGGGTGCTTACGTCCAAATATGAAGAGCTGTCGCGTGAGGTATGCCTTAGACCATAGTCAAGCTATTAGCTCACATGGTTCATTCGTGGCCGAGAAACTAACAACTTATATCGCAATCTTTTGTGAGGAGCATTCAGCGTCCGCGAGAATACGGGTGGACAGAATAGTACTGTCTGGGTGAGAGGTTAGGTTTGGATTGGCAGCACATATAAATCTTGTGTCTCGAAAAATGGTCGCTTAGCGATAGCTTAGTTTTTTCGGCCATTCAAGCACCACAAAGGAAACTCCCAAATACCCATGCGAGGTCATCGTTTCCATTAATAAGAATTTAAAAATTCACACAAAGCGTAAAATAGGTAACAATGAGAAGATGTTTGGATCTAGAGATTTAACTAGTTTGATGTATTTTAAGCACAGCCAAATAAAAATAAAAATTCTTTGCTTTAGTTCTCTAGAGAACGCTGGAAATGAGGGTATTTTTGAAAATTGTCTACAACGTAGTGCACAACTGAAACTGAACCTTTACTCTTCAATTTGCCGTTGAAACTCGCTTGATTTGAACTGACCAATCTAAAAGAGAATTTTGATACGAACTTCTGCGAATATTTTCAGTTCAAAAAATTAGCGAATAAGACCGGCAAATTTACTATTGCAGACATTTTCTGCCTCAGTGGAAGCTAACAGGACACTTTGCATGTGGAGCTGCTACAGCAGGGAATAAAATTATTTTGCTTTTCAAGTGCATCAAAGTGGAATGTGGAAAGCATCTCTTTAGATAATTTGATGTATGTAGATGTCAAAAATCGCAGAAAACTCAGAAACTTTGTTGATTTTTTAGAAGCTATGAAGTCTGAAAAGACATTGGATTTTTTTTGTAACAAACTTACGCCTTTGATTTGCTGTTTCATTTTACTGTATTCTACATTTCAAAGTAAAACTAGCGATTTATACGATTTTGGAATTGTCAAAAGTTGTCATCTCATATTTTATTAAAAAGGGAAAGACATGTGTAGGAGAACATATAAAGTGAGACTAGGGTCCTGCTCATTTGATTATAAAAAGAGAATATAGCAATAACAATACAAAAAAGAAGTCAAACTAAGAAAAAAGAAGGAAAAAGGAAAGGAAGACTTGATTAAAATTTGAACAAAAATAAACTCACCTACTATACAAAGAAGTACAATGTACAATCCAAAATTATACATTTCCAAATCGATTATAGCCAATGAAATACACGAACACATAATAATGAATAATATTAGTATTGCAAGGCATGCGTAGAACATTCTGAAATTAGCCGAGAACGATTGCAGTGGCAACATATGCGATTCTCATGTAGGAGCATAAGTCCACAGCGAGAAAGCAGGGCGGAAAATTTGATAAAAGAGAAAGCATTGCAGGAAAAGAGGGATCAGTATGACAAAGTAGACGCTTCTCGACATGGTGAATAGATTGTTTCAGATGGTAAATCATGTGAGAATTAAAACTATGTGGAAGCAGTATTTGAAAAGAAAATTAAAAAAAAGAAGCCGTCGGGTAAGTCAAAATTGACGACAAATAGCAAAACTTTTTCTTACCTTTTTTAAATTGAAATCAAAGTGGAGCTAAACTCAGAACTAAGCACCTTGTACAATAAAGTCTTTGGTATTTCGGTGAAAAATCTCAAAAATCTGTCTCCAAACTTATTTTATTACTTTTATTTTTTTATTTTTTTATTTTTATTCTTATTTTACTCCAAAATTGGAATTTTATATTCTTGTTGTTTTATTTTTTTGTTTTTGTTCTTGTCTTTGTATATTAATTTGAGCTCCAACTTCGAGGATGTCTCAAAGCGCAAAGAAAAGAACCAGTAAGAAGTAAATAAGTAAAGAAAAATCCAAAAAATCTGCCTAAAAACTGGTCCTTGTAGTACTCTAAGTATTTTGACAGAGGCAAATTCATAATGTTTCTACCCTGCATAGACATAGGCATGACAATATTTAAATTTTGATTATAAACCCATCTTTTTTCCTTTATGATTATCAGAGCTAAATTGCGATTTTAGAATTTTTATAGACTTAGTCACATTTCATTAAAAACATTTTTCAAACATGACTCTGGAATTTGTCAGGCTGAACAATTGCCAGGCTGAACAATAGAATCATGAAATTTTAGAAAAATGTCTATATTTGATTAGAATTGGCCCCTACACAACTGAATGTTTTATAGAAGATTTGTGGCATGGTCTGCATGTTCCGGAAAGGTCTGAAAATCGAATTTCTGTGTTTGAGGGAAGAAACGAATCAAAGCTCAGCTCAAAGTTTAGTTCTTTTTTGTACTTCTAGACCCTAACAGCAAACTTCGCTAGAAACGTTTTTTTGGAAGCAAAAAGAGACACAAATGTGAGGCTCTCTTTCAAAATAAAAGCAGCATTCTCAGACTGACAGAAAAAAATAGTGTCTCTTGAAAACAAAGAATTCCCAAGTTCAGAAACTATTGTAAGTTACCGGCCACGCGAGTCTGCTTTATCAATAATTAGCTTTGTTTATGACGCATATGCCTCTAAAGTTACTCTGCCAGACATCTCCACCTACGTTCTAAGCTCAAGCAAATCGATAGAGAAGCATTCTGTGGATAATGTAATAAGAATCATTTGTGCAGGTGGATAAGAGAGAATAAAGAAATGTAGTAAGAATCAACAGTTCATGACAATCTATAGAATGAAAGAAATTCTAACTCGTTATTCATCAATTTTACTAAACAAGAGGATCTAAGAGATAAAAAAAAACAGAAGTATTCAACAAGTACCAATATATCGTGCAAAAGAAAGGCAAAATACCCAGAAAATTCAAGAACCACAAAACTTTATGATTATTTTTTCTTTTCTGGGAAAATAATCTAATAGATCAGCAAAAGGCTAAAAACAGAACAGTGTGTTGGAGGAGGTATGGAGAGAAGGGGAAAAGGGCAACAGAAATCCTCCGTGAAGGAGGCGTTTCCACGCCCTCCAAAATTATTTGGAATGCCTTGAAAATTTTTTGTAGGCTTATAACCCCAAAAATTTAGAGAAGGGGACGTATGGCAGCCTTGCCGCCGAAAATTTCGCCACTGTTTCATAAATAATTGAAAGATTTCGAGTTGTATCATTTGATCACCAGTAAAAACAAGTTGTACAATTTTATAAGACATGTGGATTGTTGGATTGTTTGGAAAATTTCGAGGCCCACCTTAGCCCAACAGTGGGTTAGCATAGGATGAGAAGCGGATGCAGGAGGCGCAAAAGAATTTTATTATTGTTGTTTTTAACTGTGACGAAACTTTAAAAAAATTTTCCAGTGAAAAGATAAAGGGTGGCGAGCAAGAGGAACGATAGCTGGTGGGTGTCAATAACTCGCGCATCTTTTACCACCATTTTTGTCCATCAGCGCGCAGAAATCCAGAGCATTTCTTCCTATTGCACTTTCATTTGAACAGGAGATTGATATAGAAAAGCATCTTCAAAGCTAAGCATTTGGGAACGCAGCAAATTAGCGACGAAAAGCAGAAGTCTGTACTTTTCTCGAAAGAGGCTAGGTTTGTGTCAACTTGCAAAGTTAATGATGTGTTATATAGAGTTATCTGAGAACATAAGGGAGCTTAGACGAGAGATGTAATCCGTTTCCTGATGAATGCATGTTTTTCAAGATGCGTTCGCTTCTCGCCTACAGAATACATGACATTCTGACTTTTAATGCCGCTCGATAGTGTCACCAAAGGGGGGGGGGGAAGGAGGGAACTGTGAAGATTAAGTGATTTGCAGGGGTGAATAATTGTGTAAATGCACATATATCCTTGATTGGTCAAAATTTTCTCAGAAACGGAAAGCCTAGGTTTGTTGAAAAATTTTTTCGGAAGGCTTGATACCGCCACTCCCCTCCCCCTCTTCCAAAAATTTATAGTCAGAAGCTTATTAGAGATTTGTGAGGTAGCAATCAAAAAATTCCCTTCATAGCTTGTAGAAGTCGAGTTAGCACCAAAACAGTCAACTTTCGCCTTTGTTGTTGGCATGCCCTTTTCCAATTTGCGGGGGACGCCAGGCCCCATTCAAAAACTTTATTTGGAAAGCCCTTCCCTACCTCCGATGATGCAAACTTTATGCTTGCCTTGTACATTCTAATAAATTGAAAAAGTAAATGAATAAGCTGCTTATCCTTGAACAAATGGATCCAGCACATGCAAATGCGTTGTTTAGATGTTTTCTGCAATTTTGCGCTGTCTTCTGTAATTCTATAATTTCATGAATTTTCAAGGAATTTTTTCATTAGAACCTACATAACCAGACGTGGCGTCATAATGGATGGAATTTTGACGAGCGGTATGAGGCAGTCAATATACCTTTAAAAAATAGTACAGAGAAAATTTAGAGAAAATAGAGATGCAAAAGCTGAGTAGAGATGGATTAGGATATACCTAATGTGCATAATTGTTAGTGTAAAAAGACAAAATAGGATAACATCGTATTATCATGGCAACACTTATGTTTACATTTTACGTAATAACAGACGTCAGCTAGGCTGATGCTTTTTTCAACAGCAAAAAGATGAGCCGCTTACATTTCGCTAAGGCGATGTGTGGTGTTATTGACATTGAAATATGTAAGGAATTCTTTTGTGAATAGAGTTTTCGCAATGATAAAAATAAAAAATAATTGCAGTGATCGATTGAATTCGCATATCTTCACAAGGCGGCTGACAAGAGGATTGAGAGGTCCAATCAGCAGAGTTCTCGAAAAGACCATGAAATGTTTTACGGTAGAGAAATTTTGAAAAAAGACGCTTTGTACCCACAAATATCATAGATTTTCTTCCGATTTTATTCTCACACGTCACATTATATGACATTTTTGAGGCTGGTATCTTAGTTGCTAATGATTTGTCTTTTTGGGGTCGATGAGGGTATAATAATTGATCCAATCCTTCTATTACTCGATGGTATCGCAAATTTTTTGAAAAATAGGCTTGTAGAAATGGATAGAAAATAGATAAAGAAACCAATTTGAAGTTTTGGAAGTTACAAGAAAAGCTAATATAAAGTCTGTAGAAAAGACAGAGTTGAAATAACGCAAATCTATAGAAAGAAAACGTTTTTGGCGAAGCCAAAGGTCGTTGGAATCGCCATAACAGTCTAACGTTGGCTACTCATAAGAAGCCCTTTCAAAATGCCAATCATGGAGTCACTGAAACTATTAGTTGACATCTTTCACTACTAAAATCAGATTTTTCAACAAATTTTATAAGACGCCTAGTCAAAGTTGAAAGTCGTAACATTTTTTTTGAGCCTAAGGTTCTAAAACATAGTCCTGAAGTGTGTGGGATCATCAAAAAGCATAACATCATTGCCATTTCAAAAGTTGAGTAATTTTAAAGCCACGGGAACATTTTCCAAATTCATTTTTTTGTTGCTTACTCTCTCAAAGTTTCCTTCTTTCCCAACTGTTTCGATTCTACACGATCTTTGTCGCTTCGCATTTTATAAGAAGTTTTGATATAATAACATGATGGAAGCCCTAGAAGAAAGGCAGGCGTTTGCATAAAGTACAATTGGACAAGAAGTCCTAGTTTATGCCTGAACGATGTAGCTACGGCTAAGCAAATTAAAAATGTGATTTATTTATTAGTACGAAAAGCGGCTTGAGGCACTCAGACAGGTTTTTATCGATTTTTTACGCAGAACACAATCTAGCCATTTTTAAATACGCTACTGAAAATTCAAAGGAAAGAGAGCTCAATTTATTGAGTTTTGACAAATGAATAATTTTGGGGTAAGCAGAAATTTATCAACAAAATCAGTTTAGCATTTCGAATGGGGAAGAGCATGAACCCCTCATATCGAAGAAAATCAAACTATGCGCTCATACATAGAGTCCCTAAGCAGACTTCCTTCATGTTTTCCCATGAAATCGATTCTGTCAGGAAAACCTTCTAACTTTAGCATTTTTATTTTGTAGTCCCGCATTTCTTTCTATGGAAATTTTCGTCCGATAAAAAATGAAGTAGTAATTCGTGGTGTCCTTTACAATAGTGTTGTCAAGAAAGTTTTCAAAAGATGTTGTCTGGAGGTAAAGTCTTGAAAATATAGTCAAAAAAATTTTGCAAAAAATCCTCTTGTTTTTAAGAAGTCCTTATTAGAACGTTTGATATTTGCAAATAAGATCCCAGAAAATTATACTGTCGAATATTCATAATAGGGTTTTTGGAAAAAAGAAAATGGCAACTTCTTCCATGGTAGTCCTTTAGCTCTCGTCAAGTACGTGGTGTCGTCAATAAGATGAATGATACATTAGCCGCGGAAGAGTCGCGTGAATCGAAAAAGTTTTTTACTTCTTCCCCCCCCCCCCCCCCCGCCATTTTCACCAGAATGAGTGAAAAGCTTCGATCATATCTTTTTGGATTATATGGAGACGAAAGGATTTTGAAAAAATAGGCAATAAAATAAAAATATGAATTGTATAAGAGATCTCTGACATGAGACATGACTCAAAGCTCAAGAATCCCTTCTCCCCCTCCCCTGCTTATTGAGATGAGTGAAATGTTAAGAAAAGAAGCCATCGATGAGGCGTAAGCGAAGCCTCCGTAAGCGATTAAATAACAAATCGCTCTATTAGCACATATTCGCAATTAGCAAGTTTCCCCCTCTCGACTTGACGCCCCGCCGGGAGGCTAAAGACTAATGAGATGCTAGTGCTAGCGCTAGCAGACAGGTAGAGGGATGGATACGTAGAATTATAGAGCCTATAGGATGACATTAAGAAAGAAATTAATGACCTCCCAAAGGAAATTTCCCCAAAAAAATCGTATGTGTGAAAAATTGCCATAAAAATAGAAGTAGCCGCACCAAGTGTTGAATATTGAAGGATAAGCTGAATATTGAATAAGCTCGAATTGTACTGCAATGTAAAGTAAGAGGATTGTTAAGGGTACCTGAGCATGCTCATATATCTGTGCAGTTCCCGCCCCCCTCTTATGGTCAACTCCGCCCCCTATGGAGAGCTCCGCTCATACAGAGTCCTGTAAGACCAAGAGTTCGAAGGAAAAATGTGAATTGTTCTACTCCTTTGAAAGGCAAGAATGAAACGGATTGATGACTTTTAATAATGAAAATTTTTTTTCTTGTTATTGATTATGAACTTCAAACCAAAACAACAGAGAATATCCATGAAAATTTTATCTATTATAGTTTAGTTTTTTAGTTTAGATTTTATAGTTTCCTAGTTGTTTATAAGTTTTTCTCACTCACTGATTTTTAGTTTACACTTACCAGATGCACGGCTTTTTTCTAGCCCTATGTTGATAAATAAAGTCAAAAAAAGAAACTTCGAAGGATAGGAGATATAGGTATAGATAGTGGTATAGGAAATACGTGGCAAGCTAAAAAGGGCCAAAAAGTATTACGAGATAACTGGAAAGGAAACTCTTGTGGAGATATAAATATACAGAAAAGCAAAGAAAAACCTTTGTCTCTGACTTAATAGAAGACTCGAATTTGTATAGGAACAGCGAAATGACTGCTTTATCCCACAACAAATTGATGACTTCTCATTTACTTCCACGATAACGCAGAAATGAAAAGTTAAACTGGTGATTTCAATTATTTTCAAATAAAGCACAGCCACTCGAAACCAGGGCCCGGCACAGATCGTCTGGAAGCAGGCTGGACTTCGTTTTTGGAGCAAAAAGCGAAGGGTGTCGTTTATGACGAATCGAGGTCGAGCAACAAGAATAAGCGCCAGGGCCCGGCACAGATCGTCTGGAAGCAGGCTGGACTTCGTTTTCGAAGCAAACAGCAAAGGGGATATCGTTTTTGACGAGTCGGAACCGAGCACCAGGAATAAGCGCCATTTAGGCGAACACAAGCTTTTCGGGCAGGTCGTCACACGATTGACATGCTCTATCGTGTATGGCGAACGCGCGCGAT
The DNA here is from genome assembly GCA_958299035.1 of Cylicocyclus nassatus. Lineage (NCBI taxonomy): Eukaryota > Metazoa > Nematoda > Chromadorea > Rhabditida > Strongylidae > Cylicocyclus > Cylicocyclus nassatus. Next base: position 54,364,977 of record CATQJL010000112.1, on the reverse strand, counting down.
TTGAAAGCAAGGCTTAAATAAACAAAATGCTTGTTTACAGCGCGCACAGAAGCATATGATACCAAAATTGAACTGTATGTATAGAAAATTATTTGCGAAAGTATTATGTAAAAAAATTTGAAAACTTATATGAAGTACTACCTTTTCCAAAATTAGATCGTCTCCAGACGGCCGCGAGGCGATCTGAGATCGTCTGGAGCATATAATTTCGTCACTTCACATAAGTTTCGGATCTTTTTAGCATGGACGGATTCCCCGGTCAAAAATCTATCCCTGAGCATGAAGACATTTTCATATCACTGTCTTTTCTTTATTTTTTTGCCTTCATTTCTTCCCGCTTTGTTAAATATCGCGCTCTAATGCCAAAGTTTTGTGCATGCCTAGTATTCAGCTCCGATTTGGATTTTCACTTTTATCTTACGGCTTTTTTTCAGACTGGTAAATCTTTCTTGTTTTCATCTTCTCCTAAGCAGGTAGGTCAAAGGGGACTTCGTAAAACTTCCGAAAGTCAGGGAAGACTTCGTTTTCAAAAACCCTAAAAACCGACTCGTGCCGGGCTCTGCTCGAAACTCATGGTAACAATCAAAAACTCATACAGGATTATTCATACAGGGGTTGGCCAAATGTGCTAAGTAAGAGAATCAAGTGTGAACACGGCGAATGTTCTACTTTTGATTTATAACAACTTTTTTTCGCTAATCTGACGCTTGATCATAAATATCATAGCACCTGCTAGCTAATTAATATTCTATTTTTACAGTCCATTAACCAACTGACAAAAAACTATGTTTTTGGTAGGCTGACCTTTACTAATCTATGTTCATTTCCTCGAAATGCTGCTATTTGCGACGTAAAGAGCATGTATGAATAATTTAATAATCAGATACTTAATGTAAATAACAAGGAGGAAGTGAACCTTGGATTGAAAAGAAAGGTTTGGATGAGTAACATTTCTAAAAAAAATGACCTTTTGCATTCTAGCGTATGGAGATCCAATTGGTGGAAACTTTTTGACCGTTTTGAGAATCCCGCCCGGAAAAGGAACTAATTGTAAGTAGCAATATATAGCAAACAACAGAAATCAGCTTATTCAAGTGTACTGCTCCAATTGAATTTTTTCATTCGAAAATTCACGGTTAAGTTTCTATTTTATTTGGTACATTACTTGATTCAAAAAAAATTCTTTGAGCCAGCACCACAAAGAGCTATGTAGTATTTTTACGTGCCAGTATAATTGAAAAGTTGATAAGAATTAGTTACAACGAAGGGTTGAAGAACTTTTATAAGAACATGGTGAGTCTGCCTTTACGATTATTGCAGCTGATTGAACATTCTGGTGAAATGTGCATCAAATGGTTGAAAAAAGTTGTCGCTTCCATACAATTTCTGCGAAGAGACAAAAGTGAAGCTTTGCAAATGCACTTTTATATGCAGGGCTCGGCATGAGGAGGCTTATTGAATTTCTTAAAAACGAAAACTGTAGACTTCGTCACAAAAATACAACTAACCTATGACGCGATCATGAATGGATGAAAACGAATAACGAAAAATAATAAAACAAAACATAAAAACAACATTGAACAGACGGAAAAAAAACTCAAACTGTTCGTATTCTCTGAATTGGCGGCATGCTGTGTCCGGAAGGGAATTTATGACTTTTTCTTTTCACAATTTTTAGTTTTTTTTGCGGGTATGGGAACGATAAGGCAGGAATGAAAATTGGCATCCTCTGTAGAAGATAAAAGTTGGCATTAAAGGCAGCGTCCGGGCAGATTTGGACATTATAGGATACTATCATGACCAAGTACTAAGGAGGGCCTCGATCTAGAAAATCTAGCATAAGTCCGATTTTTTCACTCCCCTGTAAAAGGAGAAAATCGGCGCAGAAAACGCCGACACTTGAGGACCACGCCCACTCCCTCGCACGGCCCGCCTCCTTGAATGAACTCTCCTCAGCCGTTGACGTGTTTTCACGTGGCAAACACAATGGAACACATAGTGTCTACCTGTTAGTGCTTGCTTTTGACAAGGATAGCACTGGGTGCGTTCGTTCATGGTTCTTACAAAATTGTCTCAAAAAATGGGGTTTTTCGAGGAATTCACGAATTTTGAGTGCCATATTTGGAATCAACGCCATGAAAGGGCTGGGTAAGGCAATATAGGGAAGGACGGGACGCAACTTTAAGGAAGAAGGCGATTGTGTTGGGGGGGGGGGGAGGGGGGAGCTGGGGTTTTCGCTTAAACGATATCCCCCTTGCTTTTATTCCAAAACGACATCCAGCTTTGCTTCGTAAGCCACCTGTACCGAGCCCATTTTATGTGTTGGAAGACTACTTGAGAATGATGCCGAAGGCAAAGAGCTCGGCAAAAGTGAAGGATTCGAAATTCAAATGTCCGAAACAACAAAGTTCAACCGAGCTGGTAACGGGTGCGCAGCGTGAGCGGATCGGACCAATCACTTTCTACCCACTCCACATTGGAAGAGGGAAAACTTTCAACCTCCTCGTTCCAAGAATGCGCAAATCCTACAATCTATCTTAGCCATCATTCGAGCCCAGAGGCGAAAAATTTCGTAAAGTGCAAAACTTCTGGATGTTCTGAAACGCTGCCTCATTGTTACCAAATCATCCTTTCAACACCAAGATTACAAATTGTTAGTAGTCGTGATATTTTCATCGGTTCCATGCGAGAGGAGGGGGGGGGACAGTAATGTCAACGCCACACCGTTGAACAAAAAACGTACGATTTTTGGATTTCTGTGGGCCTATACTCTATACTACCTATACCTTTTACTCTCAACCTTTGAAAAAACAATTGGTATGACCGCATCTGTGCCCTTGAAAAGGATCACTTGTAATAGTAGTTCGACATCGCTTGTAAAATCCCTCAAAAAGTAATTTACAAGCACAAATCATTTGCACAACTCTACAGCTCGAGTAAATCACTAAAATATTTGCGTCTTATTTTATGAGGTAGGGTCGGCAGACGCTGCTACTTATGTCTTGCTTTGGTTTCACAAAATGAAGAAGAGGCTAATCTTTCTTGGTAAGAGAAAAATTTTTTTTTCATTGAGTTAATAAAATCATTCAAAACGAAGCTGCTAATCTCAAATCGGCTGCAATGAGAAAAGAAAGTGCATCACAGAAACTATCATCAAAAAACTTGTTCTGATAAAGAATTCAGATTTTTTGACTTTCATGAAAGTCATCGTTCTTTAGCCCATTTACAGCCCCGAAAAAATTTACAAATTTCCCAAAAGAAAACTTCGAGCAACAAACAATGCCAGAACATGAGCCTGAATTTGTTCCGCTTCAAGCTGAATAGCGTCATAAATTTTATTACAAACTTTCTTAATTGCAATCAGTGTTCCACTTTTAGTACTAACATAAAGAGACATTTCGCGTCACTTTTACGTGATCAATAGTACCCAGAACGCAAATCAAACACATTTTTGCTGTAAGTCTTCGGCGACAATAGCAGAATAAGCACTAATGGAAATTCCGCAACACAAGCGAGAGAAAGAAAGAAAGCGTGCAAATGACTTGTTTTTGTTAGCGCATGTGGAATGCGGGGATGCATGACTATGTATGTTGTGTTAGTCGAAAATCCATTCCTTATCGAGTTTGTCCTCTGTCAAAAAAAGTTTAGTACATTTAAAGGCCTAGTTACATGTTTTCCTGGGTGTATGCTGACTACCGTAACTGGCATGGCATTTCCGTGCAGGGACACAGTCGCGAGCGACACGACACACCGGGAAAATTGCCTTGCGCAACTTGTCAAACCAAGTAAAGCAGGATGCTGGTGCATACTGTAGTGCAAAACGGTCGTCTCTCATTTGCAACATATAGTCGCTTACACATTCTGGACCCAGAGACCCTTCAGTCAACTAAACAAAGCAAACAAACTAGTCAAGTGATTACCTACAAATCGAAACACCTTTATAACTCAGAAATAGAAGAAAAAAATTCTTGAAATGAGGAGGAGTTGCGAACGAATTTAATAGCCATTAGGCGTCAAAATCCGCGGACAGCTGTTCATCAAGCGATTTGCCATAGCATGAGCAAAAGGACCAGTAGATCGCGAAAGCGGAGCTCGATGGCAGTATTTATGTCTCTACCCAAAGTGGGCAAATTGCAAGCGCTGTAGTGAGTTGGCGCGCATGGTGGCAGTACACATATTTATGGACTCTACTGTATGTTCTATAGGGAAAAAACAAAAAGTTCTTTTACTGGAATATTACGGATAGCACATGTGTCGTGAAATGCTATGCATAGTGTGCAGAACACATTTTCAGTTACAAATGACTCAAGTGTAAAATAACAATGCTGATGTATTGACATGATTTTGCTTGAAACATAGATTTTCCTTTGAAGAGGTGTTGGGGAGGGGGGGGGGGGGATTAGATGTGTCAGATTGCGAAATATCTTCATGATTAGGCATCATTTATACAGCAGTTTATTTGTTAGCAGGAAATCCTCAAACTGCATCCAATGTGCCGCCGCCGCGCCAGCGCCGTGCCAGAGCTCTGGTGGACGCGGTTTATTGATCCATTGCTCTCACCAGCATAGTTCCAACACGGCCATAACGCTGAAACGGCGCTGGAACGGTGCTGGCACGAGGAACTTTGGACGCGGCCTTGGGGACAATGTTCTGTGACATCCTGTGATGGCGCTACACTATGCATTAAGGCAAGTTACTTTAAAAGTTCTCTTTCGTTGTAAAAAAAATAGTTAGATACATAAAATCAGAACGCGGAATTGGCGGGGTCTGTAGTGGTTGTGCGTTGACAGCAAAAGATGTCGAAAATGAGCGAGAAAATAAAAGGACCACGGAGCGCATCCTTTGAAAACATGTCCATGGTCATTTCCTAAGCGCAAATGTTGCCAGCATTACAAGCATGTCAAATTTTCGCTCAAATGTTGTCGTCACCCTAACAGCATTACATTGATAGTTAACTAAACTATAAACCATAACATTATTTAATTAACTCGAGATTTCATATGGGAAATTTGTTCGAGGAAAAAACTGATAAAAATGACAGTATATGGAAAATGACAAGACTTTCAGCATTCAGTACAATAGGTGCATATGTGAAGTTTGCAATATAAAAAATTCATAACCCATAATCCACAAAAGTTGGCTCAGAAACAAATTGAATATTGCATAAGCAGAGATATGAAGTGTAGCAGCACAGGATTAGACGACTTCTATGTAGATCAATAGTGGCACATGCATCATCCGGATTTGCCTGCTTTTCTGTATAATCGCGTTAAATTGATAGCATGTCTGATTAGTGCATACATAAACATGTAGCAGTCAGGACGAAGGAATTTCATATCTCTATTTATTCAATTTTTTTATTTACTTTTATTCAACAGAGGCACTCTTGAAAAAAAATTTTGGAGTGAAAAATATTTTATAAATGATGAAGCTTGGCATTTATTACATCCTCCATCCTCCATTTCCGTACACTTTATCTTTTTTTTGGAGTGGGGGAGAAAAGAAGAATTTTTTCTGCCCATGAAGAGAGAACTAAGGGAACCCAGTGAACTAAGGGTTATGCGCTCTAAAATCATGTTGAGTATTTTTACAGTTTCTGGAGAGCTTTTGAATTTATGTCAAAAATAGACCTCAGAATTATGGCAAAAAATACGAGCTTGGCGGTAGCAGTTCTCGGAAAGCTTTTTTTACAAGACAAAGTTAAACTTTTTAAAATTCAGAAAAAAATTGAATAAAGTTATTGAGTGAAACTTGCGCAAAGGACTAGTTTTCACAAGCAAAAACAGCAAATACAAAGTCATTTGCACAAGTTTAAAGATAATTCATACTGCTTCAAACGAAAAACAACCCATTTACAAGATTCTACCTTATCTCAAAAAAATCCAAAATAAGATTCCATTTGTTTACTACTAGTTTATCAGTAGGTACGGATTGAATAATAGAGAACAGGTAAGCTTACAAATCATTCGTCGCTATGATAAATCCTTTGTTAGATCCTCACACGTGTCAAATTACTTATTTCTCATCGACCACAATTTTTTGACACTTTGCATGAGAGCACAAGTGAAAAGCTTTTTTGGAAGTGCTTAGAAGAGGCGACGCAAAGGAGAACAATGGTAGCAATCAAAAAAAGGGCTTAATCTTTCTGCTCCATAATTCCATGTGGGTGTTGCACTCTACATCGTAATTATCTAAAATATCTTTTAGAGAGTGAAGATGATTGAGGCTAAGCTGCACGTTGTATGTACAATACAAGGGCATTAGGTAATTCTTTTTCATAATTGTTTTTCTGAAAGTGAAACAGCAGAAAACTCATGTGTGAAATTCGTTGTAATTAATCTGATTGATCGATAAATCATCGCATACTGAAAAGGAAAGCATGGTTAATCAAATTGGCTTTGAGATGTATTGCACAATTTCTGAGAGGCATGAAACGCTGGTTCTAATTGGAATGAAACGCCCTTCTTTTCTGTGGTTTCTGGGCGCTGAGTCATGAGGATTTCTAAGGGCCTAAATTACAGTTTCATTGGTTTTCGTAAACTGGTCAGCTTCTTGATCAGCCGGACTTCAGCTTTCCCTATAAAAACAAAATTGACTATGATAAATTGTCACGGAGGTCAATTGAGTTGTTCAATTCTGCTTCTTTTTTCATTCTATGCCAGTTACGAAATAATAGATGCCCAAGACTTTTGTAATCAACTTGTGAACATAAATAAGTGGCTGAATCAGATTTAGCAATGCATTCCATGGAATTTCAGGCGTCAAGTTGGGAAACTTTGTGTTTTTCAATCAGCGCGCCCCAAAAAACGGTCACTCTTCCTCAAAACTTGTTGCTTTGTTAAACTAGGTTCGCAAAATACATACTAGCTCGAGGGCGGTGGCAATCCCAGATTTTTCTTCTGGTGGGGGGGGGGGGCAGTAAAGCCACGCCTTTTGGAAGAAATTTCGAATCCTTATCGAAAACTTCTGCTGACAACCTAAATTTTGAGAGAGGGGTCTCTCACAGAACAGGGATAATTTGTTTTTTTTTTGATAAAACTTAGAAAATTGCAATTGTTTGCAGTTGGGAACAAGCGGCTGCCAATTTTATGTCCTCGCTCTGTACAAATGTCTTGCATTACTTTTGACAGGAACGGAGAATAAAAAAAATGATGAATAGTCAATCAATGGATATCAAATGTTTTTTCAGTTTCTTCCTTTCATTGCAAAGATTAGTGGATTCACAAAATGAAGCTAATAAAATATACTAAAAGAAAGAGGTTGTTTATGGGTTCAGTGTTTGGGATTAGATTTTGTGACTGAAACCGTCATGCCATTGAAGAAGTTAGAGATTTGAGGGGGGGGGGGGGAGAGAAACAAGAGATGGGCCTCTCTCTATTCACTGGGAGCTAAAGGACCTTGAAAATCAGAAGTTATTAATAATGTAATAGCGGGCATTGAAGGTGACTGGAAGTGATGTTGACACATTGCGCTTAGTGACATCATTCAAAATAACATAAGGAAATTTAGAGGGTTACTTTTACTGCAATTATAATAAATCAAGAGACTTCTAGAAACCTTATGATTGTAGGAAAGCTTTGACAAAATGAGATGAACAAGCGATGATATTGTGATAAATTCATGAGTTTTTTTTCAGGCTTTATTTTTACGATTTTTTTCAAATCAAATGGGACTTTTTACAAAGAAAGCATGAGAAAACTCGTCCAGAACAGCGAGATCTTAGCCGTTAAGTTAAGAATGAAACAGCTAGCGAATTCTTGTGCTGAATATGTGAGTGCATAGCCGAGTCCCGAAGCCGTCGAGCAGCGCCTGATAGCCCGCCCCGCATCCGGGCGGATCCGAGCTGAGACTGAAGTCAGTAGAGCAATTAGCCAGCTACGGCCTTATGAATCCATGCAAAGCAGACAACAGCCACAAATGGCCTTCAACACATCCAAGAAAGCATAGATAAAAAAAAAGAATGACTCCATTCTAGATAATAGGAGCTAAAACTTGAATTATACGAGTTTCTGCGCCTCATGAAACTTACAAGAAAAGATTCGTGACTGATTTTCTGTCACTCTTGAATTGAGTGAACCGTTAAGTAGAGCCGACCAAGAATACCTTGTATGGCAGTCTTGCATCCCTCAAAGCATAAATCATTCCTCACTGTATTCTAGTTCCAGATAACTCAGCAAACTGACAGATTAACGCCTTATTATATGTCACGAGCATTTCACTTCTTTTCGTTCCTTCTCTTAGATGAAATACGACTTGATTTTTAGGTTACAAAACAAACGTTTACAAATTGTTTTGGTAGTCGTCTTGATATAATTTTTGACTGCAAGCATGATTAATTATTTGTATTATTTGTTTACGGAAAATAAACAGAAGAAAACTAAGCAGTGTGTGGTCAGAACTCAACCCGTCCATACCAAACACGCTGTATATTATCGGACTTGTCTCAAACAGTGATCACAAATGTATGTTTACTATCTGCCAAGCGACTAGGGAAGGAGTTATAAGCGTTTAAATGTACGATTTGTCAGTGCTCTGTGGTGTATTTTCCACAAAATAGGCTTCGAAATCGCTTATTTAGGTTTATGGTGGATGTGCTTAATTCTTGTAATTGAAATGACCATAGCCACTGTAAATCCGCCTCATCAGGCTGCCTTTCAAGGAGATATATTCGTAGAAACTCGAAAAATTTCTCATAATTGAACGCTCATAACTCCACCCAGATAGTCGCTTGGCGAATGAAATACACATATTTGAAAGCAGCGATTTAAGGCGAGTCCGATGACATACAGATTGTTTAGAATGGCTGGGATAAGTTCTGACCATTTTTACCATAAACTTGATATTTTCAATTTAGCACTATCTTGTTTATGTCGTCTATCCATTTCCTGGAGCTACTATAGCTATATATACTTCGGAGGGGTTATGCAAATTTTTTTAATCAAAAATGACGAGGTAAATTGTGATTTGTAGTTTTGAGCTGAAGTTCACTGTATAAAAGAGTACATGTGCGCGCTATGCGTGAAGTTTCAGTATATTGTTTTGTAGCATTTTTGATCCTAGTTTACAATCGTCAACACTTTTCTGGAGATTCTACGGAAAGCCGTGATACAGTCACACAATTGGTAGTCAAATCTGATTTAAGATCGTATGATACCAGTGCCGATCCGAAAAAGCTGTTCGGTACGAGGCTGAGGGGGAAAGAGACAGAAATTTCCGGGTGAAACGGAGTGATTCAACCACTCCCGAAAATTTTAGGGGCGGCTCTCACTACTCGAAAGAAAAAGACAAATGCATGTCAACCATGAAGAGACCGTCCGGTGTCCCTAACTTGGTCCAGGAGCTTTTGAGATAGGATGTTGATATTCGAAAAGTTTGTTACAAGAATTCGAAAAAGTGCTAAATATCTTAAATATCTTAAGTTGACTATGACTGAAGCGGTTTTCTTCTAATCTTGCAACAGATATGTATTACGAAACCGTCGAGTTCATATAATTTCGATCCTCGTTTGATCGAATTTCATTAAACTTGCCTTGTAGTCGTTTAGAAAATATAAATAAAAAATGCGAAAAATTAGTTCTTGTGGAATTCCGGGCAGGCAACGGTTTCGTCGCAATCTTTCCATTGCGCCGTTTCGATGAAAACCCCTTTGGTGGTGATAAATTTTGAACTCTGATACTTTTGACATTTCCTTTCAACGTTAGCTTTCTGAGTATAAACATTCGATCTCGCGAAAATTATTTCAGACCGAGTTATGGTGTCACAGAGTGCTACGCCGCAGTCTTTGTTTTCCACCTGAATCGGCTGCGTTGTATGCCTCCCAACTCCCAAGAGTTTGGAG